>CM030862.1:300100-957600 GCA_018105865.1 Metaphire vulgaris
GATATCTATCACCTTAAAGGGTTTTTAAATCTATACAATGTATAGCCATCATTATTATTATTGCCAATATAGACACATTAATACGGTGGAAAGTGACGGATTTTTCTAGTCCTCTGACATCAGTGGGGGGCGCTTGAGGGTTCTAAAGCGAAATGTGAGCAATATATCGACATGAATTTTTGGGTCGCCTGAAAAATTTTCATGGACTATATAGTCCAGGGTATTTTTTCGAAATTTGAGCGAAAATTTGTGGTGTCGTAGGGCTTTCATATTTGCACCGATTGAAGCCCAGTCGATGCCTATAAAGAATCTGGACCCGCATTTTGGATATCTATCACCTTAAAGGGTTTTTAAATCTATACAATGTATAGCCACCATTATTATAATTGCCAATATAGACACATTAATACGGTGGAAAGTGACGGATTTTTCTAGTCCTCTGACATCAGTGGGGGGCGCTTGAGGGTTCTAAAGCGAAATGTGAGCAATATATCGACATGAATTTTTGGGTCGCCTGAAAAATTTTCATGGACTATAGTCCAGGGTATTTTTTCGAAATTTGAGCGAAAATTTGTGGTGTCGTAGGGCTTTCATATTTGCACCGATTGAAGCCCAGTCGATGCCTATAAAGAATCTGGACCCGCATTTTGGATATCTATCACTTGAAAGGGTTTTTAAATCTATACAATGTATAGCCATCATTATCATAATTGCCAACATAGACACATTAATACGGTGGAAAGTGACGGATTTTTCTAGTCCTCTGACATCAGTGGGGGGCGCTTGAGGGTTCTAAAGCGAAATGTGAGCAATATATCGACATGAATTTTTGGGTCGCATGAAAAATTTTCATGGACTATATAGTCCAGGGTATTTTTTCGAAATTTGAGCGAAAATTTGTGGTGTCGTAGGGCTTTCATATTTGCACCGATTGAAGCCCAGTCGATGCCTATAAAGAATCTGGACCCGCATTTTGGATATCTATCACCTTAAAGGGTTTTTAAATCTATACAATGTATAGCCACCATTATTATAATTGCCAATATAGACACATTAATACGGTGGAAAGTGACGGATTTTTCTAGTCCTCTGACATCAGTGGGGGCGCTTGAGGTTCTAAAGCGAAATGTGAGCAATATATCGACATGAATTTTTGGGTCGCCTGAAAATTTTCATGGACTATAGTCCAGGGTATTTTTTCGAAATTTGAGCGAAAATTTGTGGTGTCGTAGGGCTTTCATATTTGCACCGATTGAAGCCCAGTCGATGCCTATAAAGAATCTGGACCCGCATTTTGGATATCTATCACTTGAAAGGGTTTTTAAATCTATACAATGTATAGCCATCATTATCATAATTGCCAACATAGACACATTAATACGGTGGAAAGTGACGGATTTTTCTAGTCCTCTGACATCAGTGGGGGGCGCTTGAGGGTTCTAAAGCGAAATGTGAGCAATATATCGACATGAATTTTTGGGTCGCATGAAAAATTTTCATGGACTATATAGTCCAGGGTATTTTTTCGAAATTTGAGCGAAAATTTGTGGTGTCGTAGGGCTTTCATATTTGCACCGATTGAAGCCCAGTCGATGCCTATAAAGAATCTGGACCCGCATTTTGGATATCTATCACCTTAAAGGGTTTTTAAATCTATACAATGTATAGCCACCATTATTATAATTGCCAATATAGACACATTAATACGGTGGAAAGTGACGGATTTTTCTAGTCCTCTGACATCAGTGGGGGGCGCTTGAGGGTTCTAAAGCGAAATGTGAGCAATATATCGACATGAATTTTTGGGTCGCCTGAAAAATTTTCATGGACTATAGTCCAGGGTATTTTTTCGAAATTTGAGCGAAAATTTGTGGTGTCGTAGGGCTTTCATATTTGCACCGATTGAAGCCCAGTCGATGCCTATAAAGAATCTGGACCCGCATTTTGGATATCTATCACCTTAAAGGGTTTTAAATCTATACAATGTATAGCCACCATTATTATAATTGCCAATATAGACACATTAATACGGTGGAAAGTGGCGGATTTTTCTAGTCCTCTGACATCAGTGGGGGCGCTTGAGGTTCTAAAGCGAAATGTGAGCAATATATCGACATGAATTTTTGGGTCGCCTGAAAAATTTTCATGGACTATAGTCCAGGGTATTTTTCGAAATTTGAGCGAAAATTTGTGGTGTCGTAGGCTTTCATATTTGCACCGATTGAAGCCCAGTCGATGCCTATAAAGAATCTGGACCCGCATTTTGGATATCTATCACCTTAAAGGGTTTTTAAATCTATACAATGTATAGCCACCATTATTATAATTGCCAATATAGACACATTAATACGGTGGAAAGTGGCGGATTTTTCTAGTCCTCTGACATCAGTGGGGGGCGCTTGAGGGTTCTAAAGCGAAATGTGAGCAATATATCGACATGAATTTTTGGGTCGCCTGAAAAATTTTCATGGACTATAGTCCAGGGTATTTTTTCGAAATTTGAGCGAAAATTTGTGGTGTCGTAGGGCTTTCATATTTGCACCGATTGAAGCCCAGTCGATGCCTATAAAGAATCTGGACCCGCATTTTGGATATCTATCACCTTAAAGGGTTTTTAAATCTATACAATGTATAGCCACCATTATTATAATTGCCAATATAGACACATTAATACGGTGGAAAGTGACGGATTTTTCTAGTCCTCTGACATCACTGCAAAGCGTTTGAGGGTTCTAAATAACAATTTGGGTAAAATATCGACATGAATTTTTGGGTCGCCTGAACAATTTTCCAGGGTATTTTTTCGAAATTTGAGCGAAAATTTGTGGTGTCGTTATAGCTATAGGAGCGCATGCACAGCCTATACAACTATAACTCATAAAATTAGTTTGCTTCCCTTTTCTTTTTTGGACAAACTTAAACCCGATTTTGGCTCGCCTCAACGCATTGAATAATAATACGCAATAAAATTTTGTGTCAGCCCTCCAATGGGGTTTACCCCCGACCCAGCCCCACCCGTCGTGGCTACGGCATTGCAAATGAGCTGAAAGAAGACGATGAACTCTGCCTCAGTAGCCATAAGGAGAGTCAGAGGTACTTGAGCAAGATCACCTCACCTGAGCAAAAGAAGACAGAGCTGAAGACAGAAGCACTGAATCTCACATCTTTAAAAGGAAACTCAAAAGTAGAAGACTCAGCAAATTGAGGTCCTTCAGTCTTGAACCATCAAATGCAAAATGTTGCACAAACACCAAAATACTTCAAAGCCAGATTAACATGTTGTACAATTTAACAAAGCAATCTTATTATAAACAATAAATACAAATTATTAGGAAAATTGTCAACTCCTGATTTTAATCTTATCGGAGAAAAAAACTTGATTTATATCTGATACAATTTCAGCTCAGAAACAAACTGTCATGAACACAACATTCCTTAAGATTAGCAAAAACACCAATCAACTCAAATTGTAAGATAATAAACACATAACCTATCCACTGCATATAGAAAAAAGTGGTCCCTAAAGATATTACAAACTTCTTAAACAAGTCACAACGGGTTCTAATGAAATGTTGTCCTAATGACTCAAATAGATGTCTATTTATGTTTTTAGAATTTTATTTAAATAAGTGCAGGTTCGAGGTTTCATTGTAATATGTTTAGGGCACCACATTTTTTGGGCACCGTGTAGATATTTATGTGTGTATGTATGTATGTGTGTACACAACACTATGTCTTCTTAAAATACATAGTCTAAGAATTATTCCAAACAAATATTCAAAATAAATTCAAAAACAAAATCGGTAGAACCATATACAGTAGAACCTCGTTATATCGAAGTTCAAGGGACCGTGATAAATACTTCGATATATCCGAGGTTCGATATATCCGACTCCTTTATCATTAACATTGTTTTGGCGGAAACGGCGCTCAAACTTCGATATAAGCGGTATTTCGATATAAGCAAGTTCGATATAGCGGGATTCGACTGTAAACAAAAAGAATCCAAATCAGAAATGTCAGCAGAGGCCAGTAAAGTTCAAAATTAGAATGCAACACCTTCACTAATTTCTACCGTAGTTTTATTCTAAGAATAATAATAACAACAGAGAATATCATATTTACCAATAACATGTGTAATAACTGAATGGCTTCAAACCATTTCTGCTCATTCACTGAATTGCAGCTTTTTTAAAGAAAAGCCCTTTAGTCCTTTACACTTTGAAATATATACATCTGAATTATTTACTTCAATAATTTTGAAAAATGTTCTTACAGCTACAAAATTCATGTACTTACACGAAACCCAAAATAAGAGTCGGGTACAATCAAAATAGTCAACGACCATTGTGCGTTTTCATAACGTTAAACAAAATAAGTTGCAAAAAGATGACTACAATAAACATTACAGCAAAAAGCACACCAGATACACAACACCCATGAACTAAGCATAACATATCTATTTCCAAGCAAAATACTGGGCAGAAAAGGGCAGTGACAGCGACAGAATGCATTCAGTCGTGATTGTTTTCCTAGGTCATGCGCAAATGATATACATAAGTGATTGAATGACAGCATGACAAGTATCACATCTCCATCATTGGTTCTGCAGCTATAGCAGCTGTCTTTGCGTACAGAATTCTTGCTATTAGTGTTAACAAACGTCTTATATTTTCAAGGCATTGATAGCAATGATGCTGTTTTAAAAAATAACATTCCATCAATGATTACCAACATCACATAATTATAAGAATGAAACCACAGTAAATTATGCAAATCAACATCATCAATGTCATCACTCGGTTAAACATCGGCGACAGCGAAAAATACTCACTGAAATCACAGTCCACAGAAAAAAGTATTAAGTCATGGTCGTCGTCAGAAGACGCAGAGAAATAGATGCAAGTCAAAGAGTAAATGGACTCTGCCCGACACAACTGTCAACTGAACAGCCCTCAAATACTACAACACGATGTACAACGCATCAACGCTAAGACAAAAGCACAAAGTCTTCAGCAACGGCCAGAAAGCGGCGAACAACAACAACAACTTCATTCAAATGAACAAAATCTTATCTGAAGAGAATTTACGGAGGATGTCGTCAGTGAACTCAGTCAACCCCTAAACGCTTTGACAGCATGAAAGATTGTTGAAAGTTCCTCGAGGAACGTCTCGTAACGGAAACTGACGCGTATGTCCGGGATGTTGGTGCAGTGAATACTGTTGCCGTCCGTTCCCTCCCTCCGATAGTTGCGTCCAATCCACTTCTGCTTTGTCTAAAGACAAGAAACTCTTTATCATAAACAGAAAATGAATTCCATTTCAATTCAACACAATGACACCAAATTAAATTTTCATTTTCTATACGCTAAAGGCTTATCTATTAAAGTGAAAGAAATTTCCTGATATTTTCCAATAATAATCGTTGATAAAAGATTCGTGTTCACCGAATGTAACTCTTACTGAAAACCGAGTGCAACTATCGAGAGATAAATCTCAAATGAAACCTCAAACCCAGTCTATTTATCCTCTCATCACGTTTGCCATCGGCCAATTCTTGCGACCTCCACTGCTTTCCGCCTAAATGAACTCATTTCAGAATCCGAGTGTCATAAATTGAGATTGAGGCGTTTGACGCCATTGCTGAGCGACTGTACCTCGTGTGGAAATCCACTCATAAGGACGCTGTTTCTTGCCAATTCACACATATCAACACTGCTCAACTTCCACACCTGTGCTGCAATGCTGTACTCCTCAATGAGAGGCTCCTTAAAGCAACAAAAGAAAGCGAGCATCAGCAGAAGAGGCAGTAATTCCACTGCAAACAACAGTGATCACAAAACACAATGACAAATACAAACATTCAATGAAATACAGGCTTCAATCACCTGCAATCAACAAATCAACTAAAATCCGGCAATTAAGAATGTTGACAAACTTAATCAAATAATGAAACAGTCATGGAAGGATGCAAGAATATGCTCATCTCTGCCTCCAGTTACACACTGAGGAAAGAACTACAGCAGCAATGAATATTCAAATTGACATCACATCATTTGGGCGTCAAATGCGCACATAAGTTCATTTTTGAACTTTTGCCAAATATTATAAATTTCCAATTCAAGTGAAAACCAAAACATAAAATCCGCAAAAGGTCAAAGAATTGTTTCCCATCAAAGTCTTTTGTTCTGTTTATGTTTTGAAGTCTTAAGTCGCGTTTAGGAATATTTCTTGGTCACATAAAAAATTTGAAACACTAGAAACTCCTCTTAAGACTACTGGTCAAATCTATTATCTTATTAAAATCAGCATTTCTATTTGGAAAAATAGCAATAAAGAATTCGGAGCAGAAGGAAAAGAGAATGACGTAATGATTCAAGAAGAATACCCATTCCCATCTGATGTCATCTCCTGCCCTAACTAATTCAACTGTGCCGCTCAAAACGCACCCACATCAAATTCACCAATGCCCCGGGTGACGTCAAGCGTTTCTACGACGACCGACCTTTGTAAAGTGGAACTGAAGAGGATCGTCGGTTGACAGCGAGATGAGAAGACCGCGGGCGAGATACTCGGCCAAAGGATTGCGATGGTAATTAAGAAAGAGAGAGTTGTTGCTCAGAGGAGACATTGCAATTCCAATCTGAGCCAAATAGTAGAGATACTGCAACACCGGAACCTGTCAAACATAAAAACCAAACAAAATGAAAATAACAAATATCTTTTGAAATCCAATGCTTTGCTCCAAAGCCGTAGATGTCAAAAAAGACCGGCATCAACCAGAATGTTACATTATTTTCAGATTTAATTACAAAATATAAAAAATAAAAAGAATTGCCAGTATAACGGCTGGAATAGTTTTCATAAAAAAGTTCTTAGAATTAAATGTCACCGATAAATCTTGACACAAGTGAATGAATATAAATTCAAAGAGTAAACCAATGCAGATGCTTAAGAGAGAACAGCTACGTGAATAATAAATATGATGCTGCCGCTGCAGCAGCAGCAGCTGTGTGACCTTTCTGAGGAGGAGGCCGTGGGAGATGTTCTCTGCCATCATGAAGCAAGACACAAGATGATGCGATGGACCCGCTTCCCCGCTGTGAGGTCGAAGAACAAATGTATTGAAACCACGCTCTCTGTTAATAATAATAACACAACAGGAACACAAGTCAGCAAACAATCAATTAAGCAAAAATCAAGACGTCTTACTCTCTCTGAGCCAAAGGTAAAAGCTCAAAACTCTTGTAAAGTGACTAAGTACAAAATGAATTACTTTTAACAGTGTCTCAAAATGGAAAGAAGAAAAATATTAATATAAAAGCTCAGCCGAAGACTGTCGCTGAAGTTTTTTCATATTTTTCATATCATCAAAGAAGTCACAAAAACTGAGAAACAGCAAAAACTCTAGACCAATATTTTCTAAATTCAAAAGATAGATTTCATATAAAGTACACTGTAATTCCGGATCAAACCTTCTGAAGTGGTTCAGTATAACCATGTTGGAATACATGTAGAAGAGATAGTACGCGTACGGAGGGTTTTCGCTGCTCGTCCACGCCCTCGGCAGAGGCGCGTCTTTGTCAAACATTACATGTTCGGGTTTTGATTCATCGTCGACCGAATCAAATCCAGAAATCTTCCAGAAAATATCAAAGATCATTTCAACAACAAAAGATCAAATCTAAGACTGTTTTCAGTTGATCGTTTCTCAGTCAAACATATCAACTCCTGAAATCACTCAACTGTTTGGAAATCTGATAGAGGAAGTTTGTTCTCACATTATAACATAAGGCCAAACATTAAATGACCACTAAAGAGTCAGTTAAAACACATTCACTGACGTAACTGCAAATAACTATTATTATTATTACACGACATTGCAGATCAATGTGAAAATGGTCAATAAGTAAAGCTCCTAAGCAGAAAGTGCCAAAAAATGAACAAAAAACGGACAGAAGAAGAAAAATCAGCAAAACTCACAAACACGTTCATTAGACAAAAGCAAATCGTGTGACCAGAAACCAAACATCACTAAATGATTTCAAAAGGCGCTATATAAATATTCTGTAACATCAGAACCTAATTGGACATTGAGTTGAGAAAGTGAATCACGTAATGTTAAATGGAAATCACATACATCTGAATTCAGTTGGAAAGAACTGAAAACCTTCTGATTGTCAGAAGGTTAGTCAAATAATATAAATCTCATCAAACCCAAGTCAGATATTTGAAAACAGTGCTATAGCGGTACAGTTTAGCCTTACAGGCAAAGCACAGACACCAGCCGTGTTCAGCCAAAAGAAATCAAATTTTAAAAAGCAGGTTTCCTATAAAAATATGTTCTAAAGCGCTACCATTGTATCGTATAATAATGGCAAGATAACAAACGTAAAACCTAATTAACATTTTCCCCATTAAGGTTCTGACATTTGAAGCTCAGAGTCGATGTCGCTATTAAACAATCGACTCCTGTTGACTGCAATTTAACTTCACACATTTTGTGCATTTCCTTAACATCACATTAGCCAAGTTTTCAATTGTTCTTAATCTAACTTATGGCGCAGGAGCAAACAGTCAAACAATCTACTAACGTATTGCAGGAACTTGTGAAGTTCCGGATGAGAACTTGGATCAAGAGTCACTTCAAAGAGCGGTCGAAAGAGGTTGTCCAGCAGCTGTTCAAAGTTGTCCACAATGCGATTGAGTCTGTAGACGTCACTAAATGACCAGAACAAGAAGACTTCTTCGACAAATGTATAAATCTCTTATCAAAAATTCTCCTGCACTGAGTCATTTAAAAAATTCCCTCAAAAAGTACGACTTAAAATGCCTCCTGAAATGACAACTATTTCTCTTTCACAACAAAAGCTAAAAATCAAGAAATAAACTGATTTAATCGAAGAAAACAAAGACTAAATAAATCTGTCCTAAGAACTTTGACGTTCACGCAATAAATTACTCAAAATCTGCGTCAACACTTCATTTGGAGAATATTCACCAGCAAAGAAACAGCAATGACCGACAAGACATAATGTCACATCAAATGAGCAAATCAAACAAGAAACTGAAACAGCACGAGATCCACTCTACGACTGACTAGAGACGAGGAATCTGAATAAGCCATCGCACGTTGTCCGAATACACGTTATGGTTAACGGCCCAACCGGCCAATTTGTCCCACTCGTCCGGTGAGCGGCCATAGATCGACAGACGGTACTCGGCATTCTGGTGCTTGTTGTCTTCAAGATCGGTCATCACCTCCTGCAACAAAACAACCGCCAGAGCTCCACATCAAATAACACGTCTGCAGGAAAAGGAAGAGAAAAAGCAACTGAGGCAGCAAACAAAGGCTTTCAATAATTAAGCTATGGCCGTGGAAAATATTTCCAATTAATTTCCAATCCACCAACGTCCAAATGAATCCAAAAAACCAAGCATTGCTTTTAATTTTTAAAAAAATGCAACCGACAACAGCAGATACCAATCGTCAGTCACTGAAATGACTGAAAAGACATCAACTGAAAGTCAATTCAACCAAAAGAGAAGAACAAAAGCGAAATGAGAAAACATTCAACAAAAGATAACGACGAGACGCTGACTTTGATGATGTTGGCAAAGTATTTGCCTCCGACCGCATTGTCCGTCTCTATGAAGATCTCCCTCAATCGACTCTCTCCAACTGGATTGTATTTGGCGTTGAACTTATCAAAACGGTGAAATGTATTACGGTCCTAAGAGTGTAAAAGAATAATCCAAATAGAACATAAAATGTCTTTAAATCAAATGCACTGTGCACAGTCAATATAAACACAAATCCACAGACATAGTTGACATTTCAGAATCCTTAACCCTTTTGCCGCTGGCAATCTGTATGACCTATATGTTATGAAGTAGAATATCAGTCTTACGGGGACAAAGAGTTAGACCAAAGGCCAAATATCCTATATACATAATGCTAAGATGGGGTGCTTGTGATTGAAAACACAACACAGAGATATGATTAAACATAGAATTGTTAACACAAGATTCCTAGAACAGCATTAAGAGAGAGCTAAACCGGAAAGAAAACTCATAATAACATAAACTTCCTACTACACTAGCTCCATCTAGTGGTGCAAGGCAACTTAAACAAATTGTGTCTATTAGGCTTTTCTTCTCTCTATTTTCTTCCAGGCCTCTTCACTAGCTATATATTCCATCAATGTATGCATTAAATGCATAAAATTTAGATGATAAATGCAATGCCAAGAAAGTCCTGACAAAAAGTGTTTCAAGGAAACAAAGACCTTCAGAAACTGAATCTGAGTAGCAGCCTAAAGGAAGCAGAATCAGAGTCAGAATGAGTAAAGCAATTCATTCGGACAATCGCTTCACAGCATCAAAACGTCCAAATGCATTTCACTCTCTGAACATCAATTGCAGTTTTAATTCACTAAAAACTGAAAATAAACAGAACTGCATTAAACACTAAATACATAATAATAAATAATAATAAATACAATTAAAATTGTAGAATTAGAGGAAACAACCAACCGCATGAACATCCAACATGTCAACGCTGAGGTCGTAGGCAGTGAGCTTCAAACTGTCAAAGACCTACACAACAAAACAACTTCTTCTTCAAGACCAAATCATAGCAGAGGAGAAGAAGAAGAAGAAGAAGGCAGAGAAGTTGAAACAGAATTGCACATTCAATGACTCCACATATTTCCAACACATAGGAACATCTTGGCACTGAATAATCTCAAGCAAGAAAAATTTCACTTTTAAAAATTGCTTCACAGAAACAGTTAACTAATGAACATGCAAAGAATATAAAAAGCTAATGATATTCTTAAATCTCCAAGGAACTTATTTAGATGCAAAAAAGTTATTTAACTCGATGCAAAATTACCTTCAACTACACAATGTAACTCATAAAACCTGATTAGGAAAATCGATATTTTGAAAAAAGACATCTGAATATTATTCCTCAGAATGCATAAAATATAAACCAAGATGCTCTTCAACTCTTCAGGCCACCCACCCACCCACCCACCCTCTAGTGGCATCAATCCATCATGCCTGATAAACCAATGCTTAAAACCTCTTCACTATCATCTCTTTAATTCTGCATCGGCCTCTGTCTGTCTGTCTGTCTGTCTGTCTCTCCTCTACTACTAGAGAAAACCTGAGATATTAAGGTCATCTTTTGAAGTTCAACTCCCACATCCCCATAAATACTCTCAACATCAAACGCTCCTCTCTTCCAAAAGCCAAAGTATCTTCAAGGGGCAAATGTCGACAGCTTCTGACCTGACCTCAACTTAGTCTCCTCCCATCAGATACTTACTTACTTATTGCCTACCCAAGAGCCTGAGAAAACAGATACATAAAAACAAAGAAAAGCAGAAAAACAGATCAAACAAAAGCAGTGGCAAGTATCAATGATCAAACGACTCCCAAACAAGATAATCACAGAATACAGAAAAAGAACAACGTCAGTCATCAGATGAGTATCTATAATAATAATACACGACCCTAAGATGCAGATATATTTCCGACCTCTGTTAGGCTCATGTCATTTCCATGTTCATTTTTTCCAACGATGTCACCCGAGTGCGTCTTCATCGCCTTCTTTATGAACCGAAGAAGATGCTTCTGGTTCATGCACGAAGATGCATGAACATGTGTATCAACCTAAGGAACACACACAAACACAAGCCAACAGATGGATCAACAACTTCTCTAAACTTGTGTAGAAAGCAACAGCACAACATATAAGGCTCAAAATGATGATTTATTCAAGCACAGCAGCTTTGTAGGCAGAAGAGGGGCATTCTGCCAAAGCATCAACCTGTCAACATTCTGCTAATTTGCCAGTAAAAACAGTCGGAGCAAAGTACTACGGTAAACATTAACGTTAGTGCGTTGAAATAACCTCTAAAAGTTCTTATAATGACCAAGTGCAGAAGAGCAATTAATCGAAAGACGAAGACTGAAGAATGAAGGAGAGACCTTGCGGACGTTGTAGAAGTCACGATGGGGGACTTGCTTTTGGGCGGCCGATTCTCGCAGCTCGTTGAGTAAGACGTGAAGCTGATATTTCGATGAAAGATAATTAAGACGACGAAAACAAAATGACTTCCTGCAAAAGGAATTCAACTCGTTTAGACTTAAAAGCAGCAAAATAACAAAACACTTGAGTAGGGTTAGGATGTGCCAACCTCAGCATCTACTGACTGCTACTGGAAACATAACAGCTGGTCTCAATGAGTGTTGCTCTTGTAACCAGTGGGTCAACATGCATTTTGAACTCCCAAGAAAACATAGATGCAGCAGCCGATAACATGAATGCAAGGAATATGCACTTAAACAACAGCATAAATTATTAACCTATAATTTCTGTGCCATAATACAGAATCATTGTCATGGCTCCTTGCAAATGAAATCAAAAATTCACTAAATATTCCACCACCATCATCACCACCACCACCACCGTCATTGTCGTAGCTGTCATCATAGACTAAGGGTCTACAGACGCGTGATGTCAATGACAAACGACAAATGAGAAGGGAGTTCTTACAGAGGTCCATCTGCAATGATAGTGAACAAGATGCTTTGGTCAATGAGGAATTCCAATCGATCTGGAGCGGACCAGAGCGGCTGACCCTTATCGACAGCGTCAGAATCCTTGTACACACACATGACTCCATTTTCCATTGTCAGGAGAAATCCACACGACCCGGGAACCTCCACGTCAAACGGATCCTTTTCCACCTTCACCTGGTCTTCATCATCATCTGTCAAAAGATTCATTTGACAATCACAAGTCCCTGCTTCATCTTCGTCATCGCACGGATTAAAAACAACCGCATGAAACAAATCTGTTTTTGGTGAAACAGTGAGCGTCATTTGTAATTCCAGCAGCAAATTTTCTCAATAAATAATAGGAAATATTTTTAGAATTGCAAACAACATTCGGAAGAAACGACAATAAGATAATAACGTCAAATGATGACATTAGCAGCAAGAGATCACCATGCACCAGCCATAACCAAAGGCAACGAAATGCAGCTGACATTTCCTTAGTTATGCTCTGACTTCGTCAAGGCTTCTGCATATTAACATGTCTGCATTGAGACTCTTTGATAAATGGTCATTAGGCAAAAGTACATCACAAGCAGAGCACAAAAGTCTTATAAGAGAAAATAATTGTAGAAAGGTTTCTGTTCAGTTGTCTGAAGAAGTACTTCGTCCATTATGGTCACAGCAGGATTAATGAATGGAATTTCTGGTCTCCTGAAGACAAGCGTTACAATTATTGAACATCATCTGCGATCTCAGGAATTCACGAAAACACCGTCTAGAGGCATTTAGTTAAAAACGTTCCAAAGCAGAGAAGGAAAAAACATCTGTGCAGAGTCAATCAATCAATGGCCAAACTAACCATCGTCATTAGACACCTCCACATCCTCTTCGGCGTCGTTGCTGATGAAGTTATTTGCCTCCCCCGTTAGCTTCCACAGAAATCGAGCGGTTGTGCCTGGGAACGACTGCATCGACCGGGCCATGTACTTCTCTCGCAACAGAAGCGCCTTAGTAAGAGTCTCAGATGCATTCTGCAGATCCTCAATTGGAACCTAATCACAATCAGAGACAGGTGCAAAGGAAACGAATCCAATAGATTTCATTAAGAGAGCCCCATATCATCACAGCCTATATTACACTGTTCTATTATCAGCTATTACTGTCGGCTGATTAGACAGAAGTCCTCAGGCGACAATAATCTACAAATGACTTTTAATCTGTAGACTCACTCCACTGATCTCCTCTCCACTGATTTCCAGTCTCTGGAAGCTGGGAATTGAGTGCAGTGCGGTCGTCTCTTCTCTGATTTTGTTGATGAAGGAAGTCTTCTTGGTCTGTGGATTGAAGAGTGAAGATGGAGCCAGCGTCACCGGGCTCAACAGTTTACTGTCACCACACAACAAAATATCACCAAAATCAAAACAACAGAATATACATGACGCTGCTCATAAAGTGAACTCAATGCCATCCACACTATAAGCAAACACGGCACAAGGCAGATGCCACATTGAATGCACACACTGAATCTCCTGAAGCTCAGAGCATTTTGGGCAAAATTATCACGGTCAAATACTACAGGGAATGGGCAACAACATCTGATGTACATAAATGGACCACATATAAACACATCAATGACTTATCACTTAATTTAGTTTAACATATCTGTTATGTCTGAAAGGGACTTTTCTAATTTCATTAATTTCAATGGTCATAATGCTGATTAAAATTTTATTTCAGTAAAGAGACATCCGAGTGTTTTACAAATTGTCCAAGGCTTTGTTAATTCTGTAGACAGAACTTCTGTCTCTGGAAAAAACTTCTAAAAGAAGGTTGTTAACTCCAACTGCACTTGAAAACATTTTAATGTCTAGTGACTGTGGCTAAAGAGTTGGCAGAGAGCAAGATGAAGATAATGATGAATTAGGCCTAACCCTAACAACAGCACAGTAGAACATCTAACGAGAACAGTTTTAGCAAACCAAGTGCAGTAACAGAGATGCAAACACACTCTGATCCAAGAACCAAGAATGCAAAATGTAATGTCTGAATGCAGAATAATGGCAGACTTACAAGAAGGCCAAGTACAAAAAGAACAGACTAAAACTGCTGCAAAAGAGTCTGCAGCTAACATTCAATGCACACATTATGCGAAGAATTGGACGGTAACTAATGTTGAACAAAATGTGATTGACATATTACGCATAATGGTTGATTGGTTGTTGACATTGATTGCTTGAAATACAAGCACACATGTAAGGAGACATATGCTAATTCATTTACTGATACATACATTTTTAGTCACATTATAATTGTAATTTCTATCAAAATAAGCTTGGTGTACAAAAACTGACAGAAGCATGACAACCAAATGAAATAGTCAACATATGACAACAGTGCTAAGATCAGAAGACGATGGGCGGATGACATGGACAGGACAGATGATGATGATGATGATGATGATGATGATGATGCTAAGACCAGACCGTCTGACGAAGTCAACCATGACAGTTGATGCCAATATAAAACTTCGTTTAGAGCAGAAATTCAAAGGGGATTATTTCCCTCTGACCTGTCGTTGATCTGCTTTTCCATTTGACGCCTTTGTTGTATCTCGGCGATCGGATATTGTGGAATGTTGAAACATGAATCGTCCGATTCAAGCAGTTTGCTGCATCTATGGAACAGCGTTTCTGCCAATTCCTCAAATTTGCCGTCCATAATTCGTTTGTCCTTTGTCGTCTTCTGCGCCGAAGAAGATAATCCGACAGCGACGTCAGAACAGTCGTCTATCAAAATATCACACAACACTCACCTTCAGTGTTAATCACAATCGACCCAGACTGGAGTCTGTGGGTTGACCTGTTACATTGTCACATGTATGAAAACCCCAAGAGAATTGCGAATATGAGTCAAAATTGTCCAAATGTTTGTCCAAATTCAAAGGTAAGACTGATATTCACTTACGCTGCGATATACAATAGTCCCTAAGCCAGAGTATTTAAAATTTTGTATATAAGACAAAATTTCTCCATATAAATAGCATTTTTCTGATTAATTTCTACAAATACCGACTCCAAATCTGCCCTCAAAAGCCCCTTAGCATCCGAGTGGGATAAAGGAGATCGAAAGTGACTTCACTATGGTTGCTTTACTTTCCTATCTTCTGGATTCTTGTCCCTGAGCATCACATCCCACTTAACTCACAAGTTTCCATGAGAAACATCAGATTAATTAGTGAAATCTGTCTCTATACAACAACTCTCTATGCTAAGAAAGATGACTTCACTTGTTCAACAGTTTAGCCATGTTGAAATGTGAATGCGAAATGTGAATAGACTAGTCAATGAACATTCAATTTTGAAAAGTGAAAATTTTGGAAACAGAAATTACCGGTATAAGCAATCATAACTTAAATAAATTCACAGGTCTACAATTTCAAATAATTAAAGAATTTTATTTAAATTCAAACAATTAAAGAAGTTTATTTAAATTTGAATTATTTGCAAAACAATTTTAAAATTTAAGAAAATAAACATCCACACAGCAACCTGAAGAAAGACAAAAATGTCTTTACATTACATGAATGTAGATGCCTCTAAGACTGACATTACATTACCGATAGACATTAATGTTGGATGAGTGTAAGGTTTTTAAGAAGCCAGGAGGATATTCACATCAAAAGAGTCCATCCAACTGCCCTCAGAGAAGGTCTTTGTTTAGCAAAGGAAATAATTTCATCTTCATAAAGTGTTAGAGAAATATGAAGGAGGAGGAGGAGCAGGAGGGGAGGAGGAAGCCTAAGGCTAAATGGAACAGAGCCCTATTAATACAGCTCAATGTGCAAATGCCTATGTCTCCCCTACAATGCTACAGACCACACTATTCGTCCCAGCACAGAACAGCCGTGTTCGGTACTTAGATATCTCCTTGAACAACAATTTTATCTTCTTCTCTTCATCAGAAAACACTTGGTTTTCAGTTTGTATCACTCCAAATACATCAACTGAAAAAACTCACAGAAAAACAGTTTCCCATTTGTGAGACCAGCTGTGCAAAAAACATCTTGTGCACAATGACGTTAAACATTGAAATCAACCGACTGCAGTGAAAGAAATTGAGAAGACTTCTGCTCAGGCAAAGACCAAGTGACCACCAACCCTTCAAACAGAAAGCCCTTCAACTATTTTCCTTCTGTCTGAAGACTGAATTCCTCTGAAGAGAAGATGAAGCCCATGCTATGTTCTGTAATTGGCAACATGGTTCTGCACCAGAAGCACTTTCAATGCGTGCCAAAGCACTCTATGTAATTATTTCCAAACTAAATGCTAGCTGCAAGGAAACTCCAGATGGAAAACTCTTTCCACCACTGGAAAAAATAATTATTCCAAAAGCCAAAGGCAGCAAAAATCACCAAAAGTATAAACAACACAAACACTACACAAACACACTCACAAGCAGACACATACACAAGCAAGCACAGACACTAACTGAGTTGCAGTGCACGGCTTCCCAACAAAACTAAAGGTCAAGGTTACAACAAAACACAAGCAGCAGTCAAAGTCAACACAAGGTCTTTCTAATACCAAGGCCAATCAGCTGAAGGCTGCATCTACCATTGTCCTCGTTTACAGCCCTGGTACTGACGCCTTGAAGCTGATGGCCAAATCTACTCACCCTCCCTCCTCAATGCTTGCTCCTCTTCCTCAATGAAATCAAACAGGTCAGGTTTGTTAAAAGATTATGCAATAAACGCTATGCAGAGCCCTGTGCTGAACCATGCAAAGTTGAGCAAACTCCACACTACATGGTGCTGACATATAACCAACTCCTCCTCCTCCTCCTCCTCCTGAATACATGCCTTCCTTTTTTCACTACCATCAAAGGCCACTCACTGTTACATTGTAACAACAGCACAGATTCAACTTACAGTACTCATGCATTTATGCTTTCTTGCATTGACTACTGCAACAGCATTCTCGTCCACCATCGACCATCCTCCACTGAACCACCTCCAACCACTACTAAATGCATCAGTCAAAGTGGTTTCTAGTCCTTCAAGTGACACCAGTTCACCCATCCAGCCTCAGCTGCAAACTAGTCTCCATGTCTACCATAAGTACTAACAAATTTATGCATTTTCCAACAGCCACAATCACTCATTCAATGTCAAAACTACCAAGATAGGAGAATGAAGAATCTCTCATGGAAATTCACTGCACTGCTATTTCAGTGAAATCTCTATTCTACACTTAATCCAACTGCCAATGTTTGTTGAAGTGTCCTTGACTCTGGACTTTGGCATGCAGATGAAGCCATAGAAACATTAACAACAATCACAATCCTCGAACCAGTCAACAGTCAGACACATCAATGTCACATCTTCAATATCACTAGAAGACCATCCAGTGGCGTCGCCAGAAATTTTTGGTTGGGGGGGGGGGCAAAAGGGGGCTAGCGTGTCAGATTCCTTATCCACCGCTGCCCCCACATTCACAGAAAACTTTCTCACCGGATTTGCGCGAATCTGGTAGGTGGTCTGGGGCAGGTTGGGGAGCACTTCCCCCATTTGCCCCTCCCATGGCGATGCTACTGCCTGTTTGACATTGGACAATGCAAGGATTGTTGCTACAGTAGGCTATAGATATGCAAAATCCAGAAGAGTGATGAAACAAATTAAAACCACATTTTCGTGTGTCCCCAGCTTAGCTGAGTCAAACCGTACCAGAATTGTCAATATATTCTGCCTCAATTTTATTCTAGAGCACTCGAAATGACCCGATAAATGGTGAACCATTTGAAACGACACTATACAAAGTCTTTCAGAAATCTGTTCTCTGTCAAATGTCTAAAAAAATCGAACGAGAGATAAGAAGGGGTTTAAGAGAGCTGGTTTCTTGTAAGACAAGTTCTATAGAAAACAAAAATATTATATAATTGATAGCCTGTTTGCAGTGCATTGCCAGGAATTTTTGGTTGGGGGCAAAAGGGGCTAGCATGTCAGATTCCTTACCCACCCCTGCCCCCCTTCACAGAAAACTTTCTCACCGGATTTGTGCGAATCTGGTAGGTGGTCTGGGGCAGGTTGGGGGAGGGCACTTGCCCCCATTTGCCCACCCGTGGCGACGCTAGTGAGACCATCAATCATCACCTAAAGTCACATCCAAATCATTGACCAAAGATTACTTAGAATTGATGACCAATTGACTTTTCAAACACTCCAAGCAATTCAACTGCAGAGTGGTCAACAGACTTGCCTTCAATTAAGAATAAAAGAGAGACAATCTCTCATGGGATTGTAATGAGAGATTGTCTTTCTATTCTATCATTCAGGGAGGGTGAAGAAACCTAAAAACTCACTTGTTCAACACCTCACTCAAGTGACAGTTGTTAAAGTGCCCTAGATTATGGTCTTCCTCATTCCCACAGCACTATAAAAGTTGTCTTGACAGTAATAATAATAATAATAATAATAATAATAATAATAATTCTTATGGCTTGGGAGACAATGGGGCCAATCAACAGTATCCTATCACGACAATCTGGAGATGAAAGAGAGAAAGAGAGACTTCCTTTCTCCTACAATGAATATCCGTGACACTCTAGAGATTTAATGCAGTTGCCATCCACGGAACTTTCACAACATAATGATGATGATGATGATGATGATAATAATAATAATAATAATAATAATAATAATAATAATAATAATAATAATAATGGAAACAATAGGATTCTTATTCATTCATCAATATGGTTTTCATTGTTTGCTCTTTTAAATGTCAGATGTATGCAAATGAGGCTTTTTGAAGTCAACACAGAGACCGCCCCACGGGGTCAGTTTACAAGACTTCTGCTGCCCCAAGACCTGCTTCATCTGCATTCACCCAACAAATTAATACATTTCAACTTCCAATATTAAAATTTAAATATGCACAGATCACAAGACTGTTATAATTAACCAACAACGATGTCTGCCTATGGCAGCGTACCAACATACTAGTATCATCATAGTATAAGAAAAATCCAAGAGTAAAATTTCACTTTCACCGATCCAATAATTATAATTAATTAAACACTGGTCTACATTTAAAAAAAATTCTGCTGACCTAAGTATTTTTGCTGATTTTACCCAATTGAGAGGTGCTGATTCCAGATATGAAGTCAAAAATTATGCAATACATCAAATTTTTTCGCAAATGAGGAATGCTTAATTAAAGGTGTCAAGTCAAACATAAAGGAAAATAGGAAATTCTGAAGAACCGATAACACATGATATTTTTTATTCAGCCAAAAAATGAGTCTGTCGTCTCACCAAGAGAGCAATAAGAGCAATAGCTAGTTGCTTAAATTTAAGTTTTGAGAAAGAAATCTTCTCTTTTTGGATGCTCTGGTATAGTTATGGTCACAGTTGTCACATTGTAAACACCAGCAGTAGTCTGCCATAATGTTTGAGTTCCATCTGCCTTGATATCTACGTTCCATGGTCTTGATGTCTTGATGGAACCATTCTCCTTGTTCTTCCCTCATAGCTCCAAGATTTGAAGTTCAGGTAGCTATGAAGGAAATGCAACTTGACACTTATGTTTGCTCCCAGTCTTTGAAAAGCAATCTTCGAATTTTGAACTGAAAGGTCATAATTCTCGACTCTTAAGTTGCCAAGTAAGTCAGTAATCAGGTTGTAAAAAGCATCTTGTCTACAACTATAACATCCCATTGATTCAATAACTCCTTTGATGTTGATGCAGTACACAAACTCCTCCTCCATATGGAAATATTTCAAAAGATCATTCTCTCTGCCATGATACATAAGCGTGGTTCCTGGAGCCAACACTCAACTGGTTCTTTTACCTTCAGTCTTGAACCCAGTAACTCTGCTGACGACTTCGGCAGATCAAGATCTCATACAAGGTCATTCAACTCAGCTTGGTTGAATGTTTGGTGCATTCCAGCGTCAACTTCTGAGGCCACAAGATCTTCACCATCGGTGTCTGTTGACTGACTAAATTCATCGTTGTCAGAAACTCCCAAAGTAGTGCAAATAGGTACAGGAACTTCGTCACAGTGAGCAACCGATCTCAGAGCAGAGGGGAGATTTGGGAACTAGATAGAAGATTTTGTCTTTGTGGACATGCCTGAAATATTTACCAGGCAGAAGTAGCAGTCATCAACATGGGTTCGAGGCTCTCGCCACATCATTGGAACTCCACAGCTAAGACTTTTTCTCTGACCTTTAGTCACATTATGAACTGTCTGAGGCTTTCAACACATGTCCTGCACACTTTATGTGGTGCCCAAGGTTTTCCTGGTCACCCAAGTTAACTGCGAAATATGCATGATAAGCTTTATGTACAAATTCAGACACATCTCTCCTTTGTTTAGGTGCTGTAAAACAACCACAAATGTAGCAAAATTTGTCAGGATCATTCCTGCACTGCCCACGAAGTGTTCCAGTGCTGGGTGACATATTCCACAGAACGCTATTTAGAAGAGTTAAATTTGCTACGACTTTTAAGACTTATGAACGACTGAATGCTGCCATAAGTTTAACGCTGCTTATATAGGCCTATATCCATAAAATACTGACGTCTGCAGTTTAAAACTGCCTATTAATCTGTTGTGCAATTAAATAGTTATGCCCACTGCATATTAAGCATATCTTTTTGCACATCCTTATCTTTTTGCATAGCCAATATAGCTAAAGAATTATAATACATAATGTATGTTATTACTGTAAACAGTAAATCAGTAAACAGCGTTTTGCGGAAAAACTGGACGTAATAGGTGAAAATGGGTGTGATTTTTGGATTTAGCACACCACAATACATAAAGATCACATGTTGTCTTCAAGTCAGCAAAATTGACGTAGACCAGTATTACCAGTATATAACGTCTAGAAACATAGAATCAAAAGCTGACCAAATATCCACAGAACAAAACATCTGTACAAAATGAAATTAACCAAATTTTATTGTCTTCACAAATACAACCTAAAAACAATAAATGTTTTGCAGAATTTCCTTTGAATGTTAGGATAACGTAACTATGAAATTTCAGAATTATCTCTAATGTTCACAAAAGAACCATTTGTTAATCTGCCATGGCCAGGTATTAGACATAACAATTACTTTTAGACTTTTACAGTTTTGAGCTTTCAAATAAAACAGTATGCTGTGCAAAGATTTTGAAATATCTAGACATAAACTATAAGTAATTTCTAAAGTTTAAAATAGCTATATACAAAAAGCATAATGTCTGAACACTGCAACTGTTGCTCTAAAATTGCTGTCCAATGAACCCTGTCTTGGTTTTTTCATATCTTTGGACAGACTTCCCAACCAATTGTCACTTCAATTTTTAGACCTAATGCCATTACAGCACCACACAATTCAGATGACGATGATGACAACTCTGAAGTCAGAGTGAATCACCGGAAAGAGATAAAACCATAAAATTATTATAATTAAGAAATAATTTATGTTTGCTGAGGTTTCTGCCACAGGCATTGATATTCTGACATATCTCTCTGCTGCTTCCAACCTTCTGAAAGAAAGGCCAAGACTCACATGACTTGTATTACATAGAACTGCTGACATTGGTAAACCACTGTTCCATCTGGGCTATAATCACTCTAGTGTTAGAATTCCTGAGCACAAGGTAAATACTGATCATGTATTTTGGCAGTTACACTGTCTAACACTCTTACTTAATTTAACTTACTTACTTAGCATGATTTAACGTGGCTTAGGAGGCATTACTGCCTCTGTGAAAGCCACTGGGGCGCTAACAGGGCTTGAACTCGCTCCATCAGCCTACCGCTCCAGTGCCTAACCCACTCTGCCATCTTCTGCCCCACGTTTTGCTGCAAAGTTGTTCTCCATCGTCTCCCTTTGTTTTTCCACGGCCCTTTCCGCTCTGCGTTCCGCCGCTTTCTGCTACACTATCCGCTCTCCTTTCTATGACATTCGACACTCTTTTGACCAATCAGTTTCCATATCCATTGACTCCATCAGTTTCTATACTATGCACTCATCCCCAGAACACTATTTCCAAGTTCCAATATAAATTTAAGATTTAAATTCCCTAGTTTACATCTTCACAGTATATAACACAATATTCGAAGCACAGTGTCACTGATACTGTCGGTCGCACGGTGCGCCAGTCAGTATGCACGAAGACGCTACACAAATCAGAACTTACGCCGCATTCAAGCAGAGAGTGCACTGACCGACGTCGTTCGAAAAGGTAACGATCGGCGAAAGACGCCCGATGGCAGCCGTCTCCATCTTCCCCGTCGCCAGCCTCTGAGGACCTGAGGCACCAAACAGACGGCGACGAATCAGTCGACGGATGTTGTTTCTCCTCCTTTTTCAGCTGTCAGCGGCTGACGCAGTCCTTTCAAAGGCCCAATTGCCTCAACCCTCAAAGTCAGCAAAACAGCCAAAAGTGCACAGAAGACTATCGGATCCAACGGATGATCGCAGACACAATCGAAAATCGAATCCTCAGAATCCTAAGAACTGAAAACTCTCAGAATGCACCAAACAGACCGACGACGACGACGTCCGCTCGAATTTATGAAAAAACACAAACTCAGTGGATATCCTAAATAAATCAAAGGTATCCACTAAATATAGGATAGGCCATTCGGCTATTTTTCTAAATATCTTTTTTAAACATTTCGAAAAATTCGTATGGCAAAATCTAAGAAATTAAAGAATATTTCGAAAAACTTTGGAACGCAATCCCACCATCTATTCAGTCTACATCAGACGAAATAAACCTAGGTTTATTAAAGAAATGTAAGTATTTAGGTTTGGCATGTCAACATTCATAGCCCCTCTCTATATTTTTGTCAACATAACAATGCACAAAAACTCTTGTCACTCTTCTCTATATTGTAGTCACATTGTGTTCTGTTGTGTCTGAAGATAAAAACACAAGATATAGTGGAGTGGCGACGCTGGAGTATGGAACCTGTCCTTGGACAGAGCTCTTGAAAGTCGGTCTGAGTAAGGGAAGGAAGGGGAGGGAGGGAGGGAGGTATCTAAACTTTCCATCGATTGTTGCCTCTGTCGACAGATTCGCCAAACAGTATCGGGTAAGCTAATTTGTACGTACGCATACGGCCCGATACGGGCAGTGGCGGCTCTAGGATTTGGCAAGTGGGGGGGCGTTGGGGTGGCAACTTCTAATCATGGGGGGGGCAACCATTTGTTGTTTAATGTATGTATCATTAAGTATAGGGTCCCAACTGGGGGGGGGCCAGGCACTCAATAGGGGGGCACGGGCCCCCCTGTGGAGCCGCCACTGCATACGGGTCCACAAAATGTACGGGTGCAAATTACTTGTGCGTACGTAATAATATATGGATGGGGCCATAGACATATGGCAGACTTTTGTCCAGGAATTTGCGTTAGGAGGGGCCCAAAATTGTGGGGGAATGTGTCAATCTCCAGTGCCGAGTCTTATACAGCTAGTTTTTCGTATAATAATAATGTGATTTTAAGTGGTTTTGTATCATCTGCAAACTTAAATAGCTGCATCACACCACTGTCTTTCACAGCAGCTCCATACTACTTTTAACATGTCTGTTTGAGTGATAGCCAACACCGCCCCTGGCAGGAGTGTCTTTTAAAAACCGGGGGTGTAACCCCCACTTGGGGTGTAGATAAATCCCTGTCAGATGTTCTGTAATGCAATCTAATCAAATAATCATGATATTCAACATGCTATGGGGGAAATGTTCTAACCATCACATAGGAAGAGACTGGGGGGTGATCATCCACAGAAAAATGGATCCATCTCGACAATGCAGGGATGCATCAAAAAGGGGGAACTGGCGGTTGAGAATGGAGAAAAGAACAAGTGTCAAGACAAAGGGATAGTTGTAAAAGACATCACCATTACATGGCCTCATCTTGAAAACTGGTCACGCATGGAATATATTTTTGAAAAAGATGTGTACAAAGACAAACAACAGAAGCCGTAACTTAAGCTATGAGAAAGACTTTAATATTGTGGATTGACATTAGAAAGGAAGATGTTATAGAAACCAAAATAATTACTGGTAGATGTGCCATATGAGCAATTCCTTACATTAGCACACTACATCAGCATAAGAGGCCATAGCTACAAATTGTTCAAAAGGGTGAGACCAAGGAAGAAACTTTTTAATGCAAGACTTGTGGACAAATGGAACAGTTTGGACAAAAGAAAGTAACAGTGGAAACAATAAATGGATTCTAGTTATCTAGAACTGGGTTTTCACAAGTAAATGCTAAGAATATACAGGTAGTGGTTTTCACGAAAGCTAATGCCTCCTAAACCATTCAAAATCACATTTTTATTATTATTAAGATATTGTTAATGTATTACTAATCATTCAAACCCAAAACTACTGTGCAGTTTGCATACAATACAGTACTCAAATGGTATGTACTAAAAGACAATAAATAACTGTTCCAAACTAATTGTGTAAGGGATCACTTTATATAAACACAAATTATTATCTTAAAATTTTCTGTTTACAAAAGTAGCACAAAGACAGACAATTTTGCATAAAATATGAAACATTCACCAGTGCTCAAGATTTAAACTTTCTAATGCATCAAACACAACACTGTGATATTAAATCGTTTGGCAACTAAGACCAGTTGCAGACTGCTACACACAATGGCACGAGAACCACAACACAGGCCCTACCACATTCATCACCGCCACAATGGGGCAGGAGGCGTTCACTGAGGAGATGATCACAAACAAATCCTACTATAGTCCGAATCAAAGCTCTTGTTGCAGATTCAAGATTTACAAAAGAATTAAATGTTGGTGTCAGTCATATTCCAGCAATTATTTAATTTTTTAAAATCACACAATTATAGAAAATGTGATGTGGGAAGTGAGAATTGTTGTTGACTTTATTTCTGCTGATCTTTTACGGTCTCATCTAGCAACCGACTGATGAGCCTTGTATAATGCAATTTCTAAACACACTAATGTTGAAGACATTGACATCGCCACAACTGCCAGAAAACAGCCGTCTACAAGCACAACAAACCCTAAGCATGTAGAGAAAAGTACAAGGGCCACAAGAAGACAATACATGTAATTTGCAATTTACAAAAGTGGAGCAGTGATCCATCCATTGGTCAATCAACTGGTTCGAGATTCAAGTCTCAAAAAGCTGAAGCTTTTTGGCTGTTTCTGTGTTTCAGTCACAGCTGAGAAAAAGAACTTTGGATCTATACTTAGCGAAATATACAAGCCATGTCAATCGTACCTTGTTCAACATTTGGTACTGTCTTGCACATAATATATGTTTTGAAAGCTATTGGCAGGGTTTTTGCAGCATTCATATCAAGCATATACTTTGCTGGCAATGTAAATCTCATAGTTTTTGCATTGAGAAATTACATGCAAAACTGAAGTGCTTAGTTCAAATGAGGATCGTGGTTCTTTACTGTGTCTAAAATGGGCAAAATTGTACTCATTAAATGCTCTGCTATCCTTGAGTAAAGATTAGGCCCAAAAACATTGATTATGATTAAGTTAAACACATAATAAAGAAAGATTCATGGGGTTAGTATCCACCTTTCAGTAAAATTGGTCATAACTTGGTAACTCCCGTAGTAAAAATATCGCTTAATGCACCCAAGTGTGTAAATCAACTACCAGATACGTAAAAATATTTGAATATATCTCATCAGGTCTCTGAAAAAATGGGAAAATCAAAAGGGTGGCAACCATTGCCCTCAGCAGTGTGAAGGTCAATAAGCATAGAAACTGCAGTTCTGCAAATGTAAAACAGCCAAACTAGAGACTTACTGCGAAAATTTTTTTACGCCAGTTTCAAAGCTACAACAGCAACAAAACACAGTAAACAAACAGTTCAAATACAAAAAAATGACTGCAAAAAACTTTGCATTCTTCAAAATCTGAATTCACAAAGTTAAACATCACTACAACAAGCCACAAATTAAAGAATGAAAATTACATAACAACTATTGCCCAACAAATACTTACACACAGGACAGATCCAACTGAACCAATCTAACCCCCTGTTGTTGTTATTATTATTATTATTATTATTATTATTATTATTAGTATTACATAGCAAATGAAGTTTCAAACACTTGGGTAATGAGTAGTCAATCTCACTGATGTCTGAAGACTATAACTAAGTGAACATTCATTTTAAAACAAAGTGGCAAACTAATCACAAGCTGCAGCCGTAAAAGATAGAACATAGAGAGCACCATGGGCGTAAAACACGGGGGGGGGGCGGGGGATGGTCCCCCGAATAATTAGTTGGCGGGGGACAGAGTATCATTTATCCACCCCAATGTTTTGGGCTATATGGTAAAAAATTCTATCTTACCCTATGATGTTGATGCCAGAATTACGCCAAATCCACATTCTCTCATTTCGGATTACCTTTTTTTGCTTGTCAGGGTATTTGGAGAGGGAAAAATATAAAAATATCAGGATGACCTTCTTTTTGGCTTGTCAAGACGTATTTCATGGGCGATTTTAAGTCCCCACCATAATATGCAATATCCCCCAAAATGGGAGGGATATTTATATTTCTGGATTTCTGGGGGGGTCAACCTTTTAAAAATTATTCTATCCCCCCCCCAATGTTGACGCCAGGTTTACGCCCCTGGAGAGCACTGCTGACTGTCTCACTGACCTTCCAATGCTTCAATAGCATAATACTGGACATCGATGTCAGTATCGGTTTTTAGCTTTAGGAGACACGGCTTCACCTGTGTCTGCAGACAACTACTCCGAAAAAGAAACGCAAAAACACAAGATAGAAGTTTTCTACACAATTTGTTAATCTAACGTGTCAATCAAACAAAACACAATTCTTAGACTAAGCGAACAAAGAGTGACAAATACACAACGGCAGTGGTAACAATTCATTCTCACGTACTTTTGGTCAAGCATTGGACCGAGCTTCTGAAGTGTCTTGGCAACGTTGAATCTGACGTTGGCGACCGCATCGCCTGCCATTCCAAACACTGTCGGCAACATCAATCGAAGTGTCACGTCAACACCACACACTTCGGCCAACAACTACAGACAGACAACACAACAACTGCTGATAAAACAAGAAATAACCTCAAGAAAACCGCTTCTAACAGAGAATATTTTGCCAGCATCTAATGCATTCAACGTCCACTCTCTTGCACTGTGCAACCGAAAGGTAGAAAAATCAGAGGTCATTTGGGTGCACAGGTGGTTTTCCAAAACACAGAACAATACTTTGATAACACACCTGAGAAAAAAAGTTCCAACAAAATGGCAAATTAACATTTTCTATTGAAAAGTGAAAGCAAAAAATCCAATCTAATAATTCATTGGCCTCTGGCAAATGAGAACGGCTACAGCCAATCATCAAATACAAATGCTGTATTCATTTAGAGCAATATGGCTACACTTCAACATCAGATGCATTGACCCATTCTATAGCAATTACAGCACAGGGCACCTCAACCTCAGCTACAGTTCTAGTGCTATTATAAAGAGTCCCATGCATGGCAATAACAGAGATCCCACAAAAACAAATTAATATCTTCAAAACCCAACATAGAAATATAAACTGACAACAGCACCTGCAAATAAAGAATCACTGACACCACTCTGTCTCAGTCTCTCCACACCCAGTCCACTGGTCAGTGTGACACAGTGACTGATAAGAAAACTGGAAATGAAGAGAGAGAGAAAACCTAAGCGTACATTGATGCTAAAGAGACAGGTGAGTCGATGCAGGTAGTTCTGGTCTCTTGACATCTGAAGGACCTTTGGAATGGCCGTTGACTGTGCCCAGTCGAGGCCAAACTTCTCTACGAGCTTCTTCAGGTTCTGAGTGGCTGCCTCTCTTATGGCGTATACTAAACATCGTTAACAAGTCAAATGACACAAGGAATAATACACCAACCGTATAAAGAGTATTAAAGACATGACTCTGCTTAGATTAACACTGTGCACCACCAAGCAGAGACCAGATAATTATCATTGCCAGCAGGCAAACAGCACATAAGGAGAGTCAATGAAACAATAAACATTGCATAATGCACAAGAAATGTTGGCTTTTGAGTTCAATGATTTCAAAAACCAACAAATTTCCAGTAATTTCTTTAAATATCCATTATCTATCTCTGCACCTTCTACTCAGCACGACTCACATTACAGAAAAAATTACAACCAATCGCTAACGAATGAAAGCTCAAAACTTCTTATTACATAGAGAAACAAAGAATTATTCATTTTATAATCTCCTGTCGTGCCTTATTAAGGTCACTCGATCTTAAAATCATAGTCCCTACAAGTGCCATACTGTCACATGCCAATGCTGTCATGTAACTGAACTGAAACATGATAAAAATAGTAATAATAATAGTAATAATAATAGTAATAATAATAATAGTAATAATAATAGTAATAATAATAGTAATAATAATAGTAATAATAATAATAATAGTAATCATCATCATCATCATCATCATCATATCTTGGCTCTTTGCCAGCAAATTGTGGCAATAGCTAGATAGGAACTGTTTCCCATGGCAATATTTAGCAGTAAATAGTAGAGAACTCCAACTAACCATGATCCAAAAGCCAAGCCATAAACAAAGCATTTAATTTCTCGTCAAAGAATTCCACTCCCTACAACAGAACAACCTCATCATCAACCCACGTCCAATCAACACATCCACACGAGATTCTATCAGCTCTTTATCAACATCAAACCTCTCATCTAGTCTTAATGCAAGTCTCATCATCATCATCATCACCGCCATCACCACTGAAATAAACATTAACTAATTTACATACAAATAGAAACAATGACAAAGACAATCAGCTGCAGTGGCAAACACCTGCCCGCCATCAGATGGCAGCACAATGCACTTACCAGCTGACCAGCCAACAACGGCATGTACTCGATGATTGCCAAACGCACTCTCCATTTGGTGTCTTCAGCTAATTCAACAATGGCCGGCAGAATACTCTGAGAAAGCTGCTTCACTCCAATTACCTGCAGTGTGTATACATACACATACATATGTATTATATATATATAAACATACACACAAACACACACACATATGCTAAACACAGACAGTAGCATACACACAGATATACAGGCAGAGTTAGAAAACACTGAATTGCTGGATGATGAAGCACCAAACAATTCAAGCAGAGGTCATAAATATCTTTTAACCCCTTTGTCACGGCAGTCTGTACAACCAATGTGTTATGAAGCCAAAATAACAGCCTTACGAGGCCAAAGGGTTAAACTACTTCAAATGCAGCAGTTGCCACTGATCCATCGATTAAGTCAGAAAAGAATTCAAAATGTCACAAAACTCCAACCATCAAATAATTCACAGATGATCACAGAAATTGAAAAGTGCTTAAGCCACAATGCTGCTAAATTTCACTTCTCAAAGGAGAAGCTCTAATTGCCCAGTCATCATGAGACATCAAGTCAGAATCTGAGTAAGGAATGTAAGAATAATTCTGAGTTATTGAAGACAGAAGTTCCAAAATAGAGGAGACTGTTATAACTAAAACATCTGTCAAAAGATTCCCAGAATTAAATATATAAACATCTAAAGTGCTTTAGAATTTCATCTCCCAACTCCACATCTGCCAACAATCACTTCTTTCTCAGGAAAATAAACGGCTCCAACAGATAAATACTTTTAATAACTGATGTTTCATCTCAGCACAAGATTAATCCTCAAATAGAAAATCATTTCACATCTTAAAGATAAATTTAGAACTATTGACATTTAAGAAATTGTCTGCTGCTTTTCATGTCTTGGGAAACAAAGGAATTATGAGAAACTGCTGTGATACATTCATCATACCCCCTCCCCACCCACCCACCCACCCACCCACCCACCCACTCAGCACAGATGTGCTGAAAGGAGAGACAGTATACAATGTGAGGTGCCATTAATCAAACAAAAAAGATGCTAAAGATCAAACCAGTAACCAGCCTTAGAAACTAATAATTCAGAGACAGTCATGCAATCAATGAACAGCATTTCACTTCTGAGAGTCTAACTCTGCCTGTTAATATCTTAGGCCTTACATTCATTGTCATTACAAGTGAGAGAAAGTCACTTACCTCATTGACACAGTCCAGGTTTGAGATGATGTTAAGTCTAACCTCAGGACACTCGTCCTTCAACTGAGTGAGAAACAGCGGCAGCAAATGCTCAATGGTGCTAAACAAAGACATACGCTCGTCATCACATCACAGCGTTATACACAAACAACAGACAGCGACTGACTGATGACAGCGTATCAGTGCAATTAAACAGAACTACATAGAGCCTCATCAGCGACCATTTGGTCTCATGTTTCCATTGCCTAAGTTGTCAATCGGAAGCACTCCAAGTGCACTGAAGGCTGGTGCTGCCCACCCTGTGATGAATTCACGGCAGAGAATTCAGCTGTTGGAGCCATCGCTTTCAACGTGGCAGATGCTTAAAATATTGTCAAACCTCACGACCTGAACTGCTGTCAATTGCTATGCATGTCTCCCCCATGACAGCAATAATCACCTACAAACCACAGTCACTACTGAATGCATTCCAAAGATTAAGAAATACACATCATCATCATCATCATCCCGCTCCATGGGTGGTGTACCCATAGGTGCTAACAGCATGGTTCACAATTTGCCTCCATCTTTCTCAGTCCTGTGTTGTTATGGTTAGGATGTGTAGTTTCGCGAGCCCCATTCCACGATGTCATCTAATCACTCTCTCCTCGGTCTGCCTCTTCGATTTTTTCCATCCATTGTTGATCTAGCTCACCAGTCTGTTGTCTTTCATCCTGCATATGCGTCCAAAGAAGCTCATTTTTCTCCGTATCAATGTTTGTTTATTTTTTATTCTTGATTCTTTCTCATTTCGTTGTGTTCTTTATTTTCTGCGGCCATCTGAAGTTCAAAATTCTTCTATAGCATTTCATTTCAAAGGCCAATCGATGTTCTTGTTCTCTTTCTTTAAGAAATACGCATCATGTTCAAATTCAGAAAGATCGACTTGCAAAGGCTGGCCACATCATGCACAAGAATGCATTACACCAACACACGTCTCTTTCTCTTGACAATCACATCAAACATTTGGCTGAAGCCTCCTACCCTGTCAATTCCATAAAATCTAAGGCTACTACCCACTATATTTCCATGACATCGGATGCCCAGTTGACTTTTTCTCACCTTGCCTGCTTGACCTGGCTCTTATTCGCATTGAATTTAGTGTGCCATCGGCTGACGCCAAAGGCATTATGATAGTGGCACCATAGAAGCTCATTGATAGAATGGTCAGCTTACTTATGCCTTAGTCCCATCATGTACCAATTATAAATAAAACCAAATAGTCTGCAGTATGAGCTCAAAGTATGCACAGATAAAAAAACTCCCATAACACAAGACCTGTATTGTTTTAGAATCCTAGGAACTCACTTATCCTTGCCGAGGACCGGAGACAATCCCATGATAACCGAGGCCAATGTTGACTTAACATGTGTATTTGAGTCAGAAACAAGTTCCTTCATACATGGCAGAATGCCCGTCATAATAACCTGCTCCCTGTTATCTGCTGCAAGATTCTGACAGAAATCTACAAGATAAGAAATCAACAAAAAACCACATAGACAAATATTCAAACAATCATAATCTATAGAAATTCTCAGCTTCAAGTTCTAAAAATCAAGCACAAACGAAAACAACAGAGAACGCATCGTCCACTTCTTTCCATTGCCTCCAAATATTCTCTAAACACTCAATGATTTCAACATTCTTTACAAGTCCTTTATTTTGCAGAAACAAGCGTAGAATATGAGAACAATGAGATGCAGACGAAGAGCTCAGCCGCTAACCTTTGACCTTCTGTGCTGCCGCTGCTCTCACTTCTGCCTCACAATCTTTCAACAGATTCTGGAATGCCGGCACCAAATCATTCTTGGTTATCTCTGGTCCAACTGCCTTTTGCAACTGGCAACAGAACAACACAACATCATGCAACAACAACAACAACAACAACAACAACAACAGCAGCAACTGCACCATCCAAGGCCATTTAAACCATTTCTTCCACAACACCACAGCTTATTGGATATGACAATGGGGAATTACGAATGAAATCCAAAGCAACTATTGACTGATGTCAAATGCATCACTAAAATGGCGCTATAGAAGTTCACAAATAATTTCTACTCAGTAACCTATCTCCATTCTGTCAGAGACCAGTAATTGCAAATTCACCACAAAACCATTAACTACAAACGGGAAATTCTGCCGGCCATCACGCAGTAATTTTGTTACAATTGTAATACTAAGTCTTCCTCAAACTGATGTTCAAGTAAACCTAAACATCTCATTGCAACAACACGTAACTACTCATGGACCACCACTGGTCAAAAGGCAATGCCCTGAGTGCCTGAGTGACAGAAATCCAACACAGCTCCAGGCTGTAGGAAAATAACAGCCATTAATCAACAGAGAAAGTTAAAACTCCTTAATGCACGCAGTCAGTCCAGTTCTCAGCCAATACAAGAAAAACCAAAGATAACGAGACGCTGTGATGACCTCTGTGAACTTATCTGCCACCATGTAGCGCACTCGCCAAGATTTGTCATTGGCCGCCTCCCTAAGGGTCGGCATCACAAGATGCTCAGTGTCGTCTGCCGGAAGCAGGGATGCAATGCTGACACAGGCCTCCATCGCCAGAAGACGAACTGAATCCTATATCAATGACAAACGCATCTATTCACACCAATCACAAGACCCCAACAGACGCTTAACAGTATTAACTTACAAATGGAAAATGCATTATTTAGCTCCAGCATTATACAGGATATGAACAAAATGTACACGAAAACAGAAATTTTACTCAAGTTCAGTTTTCACATATTATGAAATCCAAACAGTTAAAATAGGATCAGCTCATAATCAAGCAATGCCACCACATAAATGGCACATAATGTCAATGACATCGGCACGACACTCGTCGATTTGACGGACAGAAAAGGCAGATGTCATCATGATCCCAGTCAGTGGTTGCAATATCAGAGAAATTGCCAGCTCTCAATTATACACCAGCCATAAACATATTACTATGGAAGCAACCATTTTAATTATGCTCACACGACAAAGAAAATAAATAAATAACTTTTTACAACTTTGGTACCCATCCAAAAAAGAAAGCAAAGAAATTGTTCTATCATTAAGCATTACTTTAGCAATTAAAAGTCTTGGAAGGCAATCTAGTTACCTGCTCATCAGCTGCAAGTGCTGTGAACAATGGAATCAGGTCGGTCTTCAAATTATCAATTTCTATGACTTTTGCAAACTCTCCGAGTTTCCCAGCGACCGCACGACGTACCATTGGGGTGTCATCACCACAAAGATTACGAAAACTTCTACACATCAAAACAGAGATGCAATTCAAATACTGCAGCCAAATCATGACAAAGCCTCCAAAGAAACCTATCACCAGAAAACCACTCAATGAAAATCTCCATCAACAAAACTAAAACAATCATCAAATTCTCAGTCATTTCGTGCCATCAGAAGCCTAGAAGCATAAGTTGATTTCTAAATATTAACTGACTTAGCAACTAAAGAAATTCGAGAAATTGGCAACCTTCCTAAAACAGATTTACACACGAATGCTCACACAAACACATGCACACACACAGACCAACAAACAAATTGCATTCATCCTAGCACTTTGGTTTGAGTGACATTGAAGCATGTATAATTGGAGACAACAGAAGATATCCACCAGAAGCCAAATAAATAAGGAATCTATCTTATAAATAACACAAAACCCATCATCACAAATGTAGACAATAGGACATACAGATGTCTCATCTAATTCCAGTTATGAAATTTCTTGTGGTAAGTTCACCCATTAACCCCTTAACTGGGTGCCCCGAGTAATGCTCGTCCATTTTACATTGAGTTACAAATAGTTGCCCAGTTAAGGGGTTAAATAAAGGCTGCTGTACACAATAAATTCAAAAATTCAAAATACACACACACACACACATATATATATATATATATATATATATATATACTGTACCACACATATATGTATATATTATATAATGTGTAAAAGTGAAAAATCTAAGAGACCAAAAACTCAACATTAATGAACGGAAACAAAGTATTTACAAGAGATATTGCAGATCACTGGAGACAAATGCAACGGCAAAATATTCTTCAGTTAGACTTACTGTCTGAGTTCGGTCTTCAAAGCGCCAGAAACACGAGGATAGCAGACACTGAAGAGGCCACAGGCCGACATCCTTGATGTGAACCAGTCCCCAGTCGCAAGACGCTTGAGGAGTGGCACAAAGTGCGCCTCTAGGTCGGCAGCTGAGTGCTGTGCTGCAATTGTGCGCAGTGAGTCAACCGCCTTGTCTCTGACAACGGTCTCTTCAACGGTTGCGAGGCTCTCCAGGGGCGGCTCAAAACAAACCAGACCAACACTAAAGACACACTACAAGACTACGACTTCTTATTGCTTTGTCAACAGCACGCCCTCTTCTTCAGTTGATAACTTATCTGATTGTCTGCATAAAGTTCAGCCAATTTCTCCTCCTTGGAACCTCATGTCATCTCAGGAAATTTAATGTCATAAACCCCAATGAATTTGATGGCACTGCAGTAACTCTAAGCCATTCTGCTCACAACCTTGGTGTACTTTTTGATAACACTACACCATTCAATGACCATATAAATAATGCATGCAAAGCTATTCATTTGCAAATAATAGACAATTGTGGTGGAATTGGAAGTTCCCACATTCTGGCAATGACTTACCAAGAGCGAATGGACAAATTCTGCTCCGCCCACAAGAGGAGTGAACATGCCCAGCTGCTCCGCAAGTGCAAGGAGCACTTCGTCCTCATCATAGATGGTGTCTAAATGCATGACAACAGTTCATCACTCACACAATTAGGTAAAAAGCTAATGCAAAAAGAAGAACAAAATGAAATTCTGCAAATCAGACAAAATTTCACAACTTCAGTTTTGTAAATTGTCTATGAAACATAAAACCTGCAAAATACAACCACAGTAGAAATTACACAAGTTCAGCAGATGCATCTCTGAGGCTATGCATTATATACATTTCAAATACATTAACCACACTTGAAGTACACATATGGACACTATACATAAATGAAATGTGCCACCTGTTAAGAATGGAATTAACTCCTTTCTTGTTCGCTCAACACCTAAAGCAAGTGCGATGGTCGACAGTTTCTTGATGCTGTTCAACCTCAACTACACAAACAACAAACACTAGATATCACTTAATAAGCAATGTCATAACAAGCCATTCAATATATCACAGCTGAACAAAAGTTGCAAATTCATTTCATGAATTAATATCCATTTGCAATGATTATTTGCAGCAATTCTGAAGATGACATCTATCTATAATGCATAAAATGAAGAAAAACTTTATGCAAGACAAATAATTATGTCTCTATATATGTCACATCGACTAAACAGTCTCTCCTATTTCATGCTTATGAACAAGCACCTAACAAGCATCTACCACACTCCTTAGTCTATAATTTAAATGCAAGCAATGTCACTACATTTTTATACCTCTGTTACTATAGATTAGTTTTAGGCTCAAGACATAAAATGCTGATAGTATAGTTGCTATTTCCAGCACAGCCAACCGAAATTCAGCCATTCTAATTGCTATTTCCAGTGTGGTGTTAGCTAACACTGGAAGGTTATTCTGAAATCCAGTGGTGTGCAAGTCAAATCATGTTCTGTACTGCCTAAAATATGGTGACTCAGCCTCTGAAACTGTGATTTACTGTTTCAACAGGCAAAAGAACAAATTCTTTGCCAAGAAAAGTCTTCATTTGAAATAGCAATTAGACATTTTATAGGAATCTAGAATTTCATGTGAAATCGGTGCAAATCAGCCATCATCATCATTTCCTCTTTCCTTCAATAGTTGAAGATAAGGTGACACCATTTCCAGGCAGTTCTTTGTTAAGATGCTTTAATTGCTGCTGTTATATTCATTCCAGTCCGGTACTTTCCGATTATCCGGACCCCAGTGGTGGACGGTTATTCTGAAATTCAGTAGTTTTTCGGTCGGGCACCTGACCCTGTCCCTAATCCTAACCCTAACGCCTCTCTAGCCAACTACACCATCCCTCTACTGGGGTCCGGATAACGGGAAAGAACCATTTTTCGTTTGTTTTTCTTTCCATGATATTCTTTGCATTGTTCTAAGAGAAAACATTTCGAAAGTATCTAGTCCCTCTGATTTTCTTTTTGATGGTCCAGCTTTCACATCCATACGCTGCTACACTCCGTGACATACATTCTATTAGTCTCGTACATTTTCATGCTGATGTTGTTGGTTTTCCAGACAATTTTTAATCTCCTAGTATCAGCCACTATTCGCTAATTAGAGATTGCTACAAGGAACCATAGCTGCCTCCGCCGATGATAGCGGCGGCGGTCGTCTATTGGGGCGTCGGCCGTGAGGGCCGTTGACTGACCTGGACGTCTTCGTTCCTGAGTTCGTCGATGAGAACGGCGATCGGATAAAGGGAATCATCGCCTCCGCCTCCGATCGAAGCGTCGCTCGGCGCCGCCATCTTGCCTCTACCTCCTCCGCTTATCCTTCGCTATTCAACGGCTGCGGGGTTTACAGCGAACGACGCACGGGCAGGCAGATATGCTGCCGCCGCTCAGCGCACCTCAACGATAGCGCCTTCGCCACAATTTATAATATTAAGTAAGTAAGTAAATAAAATCTCGTAAATTTCTATAGCGCTCTGAAAGCAGCATCGAAGTAACTTTTTACTGCTAGGCGATTAATCTTAAAATGAAGTAGCTATAGCCAAAGGTTGGGTCCTTCATGCAGGGTCATTTACCGTCGTCATTTGTACCATCGATTGATACCTTGGGTATTAGAACTGGTGCTATAGAAGTGCATAATTATTACCGGTAATCCAATGGACCAGTGGCAGGGACGTTACAGGCTTACAGCTATGGAGGAAATGATTGAAGATAACTGATTTCAGTCTTGAATGAAAACTTGAGAAGTTGCAAGAATGGAAGAAAATTGTGGCTCATGATTTATTTGACCATGATGTAGACAGCAGAGGGATGCTGGAATTGAGTCCCACAATTCTGGTGCTTAGTAGTACTTACTACTACTACTCCGGTCCATGGCCAAATCTTGTGCCTCGCTCCATGACAAACCCATATAGACCAAATCTTGTTCGATTGTTTTCTTCCATGTTATCCTCGGTCTGCCTCTCTTTCTTTTGTTTTTTTGTTGCCAGTCCATTGCTTGCTTTGGGATCCGGTTGTTTTCCATGCGCTGTAGATGTCCAAACTAGCGCATTCTTCATTCTGGTGCAGCATCTGAAAAAGCACGATTGCAAATTTTGAGAACTGATTGATTCAGAGGACAAAGGAGAGTGACATGAGAGAAAGATCGAGTAGATTGAGGATGTTGTGGGATTATCAGATTTCGTAGGTAGATTGGTTTTGATGTATGAAGTGAGTTATAAGTCATCGATATTATTTTATAGGCCTATTTAATGTGTTCTGCAATTTTCAGCCAGTGTATAGATTTGAGTAATGGTGTACAGGTGTAAAATGGCAGAATTTAGGTGATTTGGTAACTGCATGATCTAAGGCATTTTCAATCAATTGGAGTTTACATATGGAAGCTATGGAAGATTGTGACAGCAAGTTGCAATAGTCTAACTTTGAGTGAACTATCGAAGTGGCAATAGTGGAAGCAAATTTAATATCAATGTAGGGACGAAGGCAGCATAGATCTCGAATGTGAGCATAACAGGAATTTGATAGCTGGGATATGTGAGCTTCAAAATTTAGGGACGAGTCAAGAGTAAATCCAAGATTACATAGGCAGTGATCAGAATCAATGAGAACATGAATTTAACCACGCTACAGAAAGAAAGGCTTTCAGGAAAGGCTCAAATTAAAATAGCATTAGAGAATACAACAACTGAACCAGTCGAAAAGTTTCACCTATGTTTGAGGATAAATTGTCAGTAATGGGAGTTATCAAAAGGATTGCAAATGATGGGGATATTACGAAAAAATAAGGAGTAGCAAGGGCATAAACACAAACATGAGAGTCACAATACACAACACCATAGTAGGCCTAGTCCCACAAATAATATACAGTGCAGACAGGGAGCATGAAAGAAACAGATGAACATAGGCTGCTAGTGGCTGAAATGACCTGCTTACGGAGAATCCTTGGAGTAACCCGGCTACAAAAGATAAGAAACGAAGACACCAGACAGTGTATCAGCCTAAAGGGTACAATTATCGACAAAATTACAAGGAAAAAGACTCAACCAGTACAGACTCGTCAACAGAATGGATGAAAGGAGATTACCACATAAAGCATTCTATACTCAAATAAAACAAAATAAAGGGAGGAAGACCCAGGAAAAGTGAATGGACAACATCTGAGAAGATATGAAAGGAATTTCAATCATAGAAGGAAGACAATTAACAGAAGATAGAACTTCCTGAAAACATTCTGTCTAGCTATTGCTACTAAAGAGTTAACAGAAAGCAAGATGATTATGATTTGGGGCAATACCACAGTATGAATTAAAATTATTAGTTTTGATTTAAAGGTCCACTTGTCATTTAGTCACCAGAGGATGAGACGGTTCCCTGCCTCTCTTCTTGCCAACAAATAGAGCGAGTAACTCGTCCTACATTACTGGTTACAGTAACAAAACTGTTATCCCAAATAGGATCACATATGCAACAAATTCCCCAGATTCCATAGTCCAAACTGGAAATGTCAGTCTGTAGAAGCCTTGGTGCCCCTTATCCTGGTACCCTAACTATGCCAGTGGCAAGGATTAACAACTCACATTTCACATTTGAATTGGCAAAAGACATATAATCCTGTGTTTTAGTTAAAACACACAAATAATTGAGGTTTGCCATTTAAATATCGATACTAACAGCTATAACAACATCAATATAATTATGCACTAGTAAGTAAAATCCCATGTGTTTATACAGCACTTGAAAGGGTAGTACCATATGGCTGCCTATTCTTAGGCACTTGGTCTAACATTAGAATAACTATAACAGAACGAGGATTAACAGAATTATTACTTCACACTCTTAGTTAGATTAATAAGGCACTCTGTAACAATTCTAAACACAAATTTTCTGTTAAATAGAAATCGTTCACAACTGAAACAACAGCCAGTTGTATAAAGAATTATTTAATCGTCAACCTTAGGACCTCAGTTGACGAAACAGACCACTGACGGTTGAGTCATCAAACTTATCAAGAATCAAGAAATAGCATCTCGATAAAACCAAAAAAACTACAAACTCACGCTCCAACTAAACAAAAATGCAATGAGAACAGCAAATCAAGAGTAAAAAGGAGCAGTTTATTTGAGTTGAATTTTCAGTGACAAGATTTTGATCTAGAGTATCTACACAATTCTGGACGGAGTGATGTATCCAGTGCATTTAAATCAGACATCAATGATACAAGACATTGCTCTTCATATCTTAGATTAGTCAGTAAATACCTGCTCAAAATATGAATGCTTTGAAAATGCCAAAGACAACGAACACCAAATTTCAATAAAAATTCAAATGAAATGCTAAAATACGGGATCAACAAAAATTCAAAGGAATAGAATAACATAGTAAGATAACCAAACAAGATGAACCATGGACTGCACAAATTTTAAATTCCCTAAATTCAGTCAGAAAAATCAAGTTCAGAAAGCCACTAATGAACAATAATCACAAAATTGCAAACTTATTATATAATGAAAGAAATCTTTTTCAAAAAAGATTTTGTAACTAGCATTTAAAATCAGTGAAGAACTACAGCTCAACAAATGCACATACACACGCCCACCTGCACCCACACTGGTCTACCTCAAGGTAAATTTCACAGCTGGAAGTCAATACCACTTCAAGATCATCATGCCAGTGTTCAACATTCAATTCACTGTAACTATGAAATATTGTCAAAGGGCAGAAACTTAAAAAGAAAACTCACATACACAACAATAAAACCAATTTAGAAACTCTCTGGACAGAAATATTTGCAAAATTTTATTCCCTCTACAATCATATTTTAGTCAAATAATAAAGAAATCTGGCTAAAAGTCATCAAATTCAACTGGGGAAACTCATATAAACAATTGCAATTTGACAACTCAGGTCTTTAGCTCCAGACAATTCAAACAGCCTAACATCAGTTGACCTCTCTGACCTTGTTAGTCCAATGGCCTAAAATATCTGCAACGACCCGTATAACGTGCTAAGTGCTTAACTCATAGGAACAACAGCCCATCATTAGGAATCTGTATAATCAACTAAATGAGGACAACAGAAATAATAAAAAAACAAGTGTATGTTGAAAACGCAGGTTCATATCATCCATAAATATACTTCTGTGGCAGGTATAAAAAAAGAAATACAATATAATACAATTTTATGTACAAAGGAGAAATTGCTGAAGAGTTCGAATAATGTGACAAGTTTCCCTCTGTACAAAGGCCACGATTAATGCAAGAAATTCTGCCTTTAAAATGTATTCTAATACAAACAGTTGTCCAACACTCAGCTTTGACAAGACAGCTGCAACTAACAGCACCCGATCTCCTGACCACCGTCAATTAGCTGCTTAGGCAAAGAATTCCTTCTCCTCGGCCTTTGTGTATGCAATGCCATAACTTTTCTTAGGTTCATCAAGGGCGTAACTTCCCTCGTCTTTCTTACGCATTCGATAAATAGTAAACATCACTGCGAGTATAATCCACAACAACGCAAATACAACACCTCCAACAATTCCTAAACATAAAAACAAACAGATTTAAATGTAAAAAATATTACAAACAGAAGAACAATCCAATCTAATCTACCAATCCAATAACAGTTTATTATTTTCCAAATAAGTGCATAATAACATCATAATAGTAATTTCATGTTAACATCATAGTAGTAATAATAACATCATATTATTTTAACATCATAATAGTAATTTCAGTAAGACTAAGATCACGATACATAATAGAAAATTTACACTTAATTAATGAAATAGAATACAAAGATTGTAGCCTTACTGATTTAACAGAATTTTTGCACAAAAATTAAAGAAAAAATCACGAGCATATAAATCAATTTAATATTAAAAAATTGAAGGTAATGACATCAGTAATTAATTTCCAGCCGATGGCGCACCAAACCACAATGGCACAAGATCCAGGTCAAATCCAAGATATAAGGCTGGACATCCAGATGATAGTCTATGGTGGATAAATCAAGTCAAAAAGACGGGTTTCCCTAATCTTGCTCTAAAATTTCCCAGTGAATTTACGATGCATGCATGCTGGGGCAATGAGTTCGAGGGCTTAGGGGTGGCCAAAGAGAAGGCAAGAGTCACGCTTAATTTCAACTTCCCTTAATTCAATAATCTAGTTTCCTACAAATGACGTCACTTTCTTTACTGCAACAAACATCGGAATTACACGTACTGACAAAACAAGAAAACGATCAATAGCTACAAGTTGTCCTTGCTCACTTTCTACAGATTACAAGGAAATAAAATTCTTATGCATTTAATTGCAATCACAGCAGAGTTCACTTTATGATGACCTCATTGCTTAGATGTTCAGTAATTGAGGGAAGTATATCAGGAAGAAAGACAAAAGGAAGACCAAGGAAGATGCTATTGGACTGGATGATGGAGACAGATGCACAGCCTCACAGAACCTACGGTATGCAGAAATCAAAGAAGAGGCAAGACGCAGAGAGGAACGGAAACAATGGAACCCTGAACCTGTACTAGGACAGAGAACATGATGATGATGATCATTGACACAAAAGTATTGCAATCACGACTATTAAAATTAGGAGCATCTTTTCAAGTACTTCATACGAATACATTCACTTGCACATTGCAGTTGATATAAAAAATGGCAAATAAATTATTAAAATAAATATCTTTATATCCTAATATAAAATCAATAAAACTAACAAATGAACGGTTTCATTCATGGGCGTCCGCAGAAATTCTTCCAGAGGGTGCGGGGGTGCAAAACTGGGTCTTGTCACAAAAGAAATTAAAAAAATTTCCAGGGGGTGCAAAACAAGGCTTTGTGACAAAAGAAACAAGTAATTTTACTTTTTTCATAACTCCACAATTTGTCTAGGAGGTGCAATTGCACCCTTTGCACCCCCTCCGGACGCCCATGGTTTCATTTGAATTAGAAGACTGAAAAACTGACCGGCAAATAGGAGTGGATCCTTTAAGAGAAACGCAACGAAAGCGTTCTTCTCTGCAACTGCAACTAAAACCAAACAACAATCACAGAATTACTCAAGAGAAAGACAACAGCACAACATTCGTCGACTTCAATCGTCATCATTCTCACTCAGCAACAGAATTTCACAATATTTCAAAGCCGGCAAACAACGACACATACAGCACAATGCCAAGAAAGGCATTTGCAATCCGGCTGCCCTTTTACCTCATCACATTCTGGCTGCTCAGCAGGTCAAAGAACTTGGTTCATGAACCTAACAGGTGGCTGACATTGTTCTCTGCCATGCTGAATTATGCAAACTCCATCTCTTGGTTTTTCTATCAAACAATGGTCAAAGAATTGCCTATTAACCCTTTTACTGAGTAATCCTTTGGCCCAAAGGGTTTTTAAATGTACCCTAAATTCGTAACCCTTTGGGCCAAAGGACCATGTACCGGTATATCAATAGTACAAGGGGGTCCAGAATGCTGCAATCACATTTGAGCATACTGATAGATGGTCATGTGTTGAAGAATGTCATTACAATTGATGGATGGCAGCACCATTTTGTTTTAGCCTATGGGGCCCTGGCACCAGCTTCAGAGGCGAGGAGCCTGCCTTCTATGCATACTGCTTGATGACTATTTGTCTGTCTGTAGTGATATTGTGCAGAATTTGAGAACAGAAAACAAAGATAAAATAAATTAGAATCAATAATAATAATAATAATAATAATAATAATAATAATAATAATAATAAATAATAATAATAATTGGGCAGAAACATCATAGACAGAGTAATCTAATGAATGAAATTTCACAACAACAACAACAACAATAACAATAATAATAATAATAATAATAATAATAATAATGGCTAAAGCAGGGTGATGCATGACAGTACAAGACAAGTTAGTAATGCTACTACTTGTATCTGCAATGGCTGCCCATCACAGCTCGGGCTGTGTGTCTGAAGGCAGCTGTTTTGAGGATCATCAAGCTAAGCTCCACTATTCATTATTGTAATTATTATTTTAGAAACTTTTAAAATTTTATCAGACATTGTACATATAAGCCATGAGAATGGCAGATTAAAAAAAACACAGAAAAAATGTTTATCTGAGTCATGTGCACAACACTGATGCCAATCTATATCCGGTGTCAACATGACAGACATTAGCTGATAATTAATGACTTTGCAAATGCCATATATTGACAATGTCTTATCTAATAATATCAATAAATACACACAGACAATTTGATAACACTGTATTTGTAGGGCATCAAGGAGAATTAGGGAGAAGGAGTTCAAGTGAAAAGGTAGAAACCAGTAACAACTGTCAACTGTCATACAATTAATTGTCATTGTTCTACAAAAGAAACTCAAACCATCAGGATATGCGATGATGATCATCGACTGTTAACTGATGACTGTTAGCAGAATGAAAGCATTTTCACTTTCTACACAGCTAAACCATAGATACAGCCCTACGGCCAAATGACAGTGCACAAATGACAACTCAACAGATAGTTGCACCAAAATAATATTAACAAAGATGATCACATCTGATGCTAGACAAGTTAAAAACTGGTTGGCTTAACAACTGCTAGAACAGCAAAGAAAATACTAACACCACATTCTTCATCACTTTCCTCAATCTCTGTCTATAATACATGTATTTACACTCTTGACACTATCATCACTTCATACATTAGGACACAATTTCAAATAGCATTTAATGTGACATAAACAAAATCACACATTAACATTCTGCCTCACCATGTTTACACATGTTCGACTATACAGAGGACTAACACATGCACACAAGGCACTAACTCTGTAATCCATCTGCCCTTTTAAAGTTTTTTCATGACATAGAAAATTCCACCTCAACTGTTACTCACAACAGGACAATCCACAACCTCTCCAAATCCTCCACAAAATTCAAACTAAGAGCTTCATCTTCAAACGTTTTTCTACTCTTTCAGCCACAAGAACATCAGTCAGATTCAACTCACTCACCCGTAGTCGACTGCATTTTGGACGTCTTTGCTGAAGTGAATCTTTCAGAATACATCGGCCTGAATGTAGAGGTTTCCTCAATACTGAAGTCATCTGCATTGTGTACATCAGGTAGGGGTGCGGCATACGTAGGCTTTCGAGCGCGCTCAATGAAAGGCTCTGGAAAGAACAATCACTGCCAGAATATACGGAAACTGAATAACACAGTCTAACTAGAATTTAAAACAAGTCAATCTAAATGGAAGAAATAATAAAGAAAAAATTAATTCAGATAAGACATGGTGGAGTGCAGCTCTACACGGAGTATGGCTCTACACTGAGTGTGAATCTACATGGAGCGTGGCTCTACATGGAGTAGAGATATGAACATTAAAGAATGAGGACATTAAAACACTTTAAACCTTTGAAATGTGCAGAAGAATGGAAAAGATCAGCTGGACAGCACACAACACAAACCAGGAAATGCTGGCGAAAATTTAAGAGGAAAGAGATCAAATCTGGGAACAATAAGAAACCACAATGTCAGTAGATTGGCCACATTCCCTGGCAAGACTCGATTCAGACGCAAGATGCACTGATTATCGGCCGATAATCAGTTATAGACGACTTAAAGATCTACAGTGGCAAATTATTTATAATGCAATATAATTAATTCTAGCAAAAATATAAATTCCATTTTTACAATTTCTTTGTCAGTGCAAAAACCAGCGCTGAAGAAAATTCGAGTGGAGGGAGGGCATGTAGTCCTCAGTTCACTAACTGCTGCAAATAGTAAGAGAGAACTGCAACAACTGGTAACATTGGCAGAAGCAGTATGCTGGCAGTAAAAGAAATCCCACAATATTAACAACAGCCTGCCATAACATTCAAGTAATCCCAAAGCAAATAACAGTGTTTAGTGAAACAATCTTCTTGAAGTCAAGCAAATACCATTGTTGCATTTGGAATTAACAGTCAACGATGCATCTGGTTGCGAAGTCTTGACACCGTTTTCATCAACACACCAGCATCTTCCAGAGCGACACTGAATAGGTCTAAACCTCCCGTCGCTGGTACACTGCGGACGAAAACCGTCTACGCCAGAGGAAATACGCTGTTTCTGGCACGGTGTCAGAAGCACAGCTCCTGAAATAACGATGACCTAGATTCATTCAATAAATGCTCTGCATGAAAAATGGCCAAGATCACTAAACATCAAAGTTAATGACCAAATGTCTAATACAAGAAATACAGTCACTAACGAAATGCAGCAAGGCACCTGAGTTGCTATCGAAATAAACCAGCATTGATGTCTCCATTTGCATTGCTTTTATGCATTTGGCCAACATACAAACCCTTTTAAAAGCTCTCAATTGTATATCACTGTGCTTCCTTCTTCCCTCCATCCATTTTCTGCAAGAGTGGTGGACAGATGGAATGAACTGGATGAGCAGATAGTAATGGTTACGAGTGTGAATGATTTTAAAATAAACCTCAGTACAATAGGATACTAGATTTGGATGAGTGCAACAGTGGTTCTCACACAGGACAGACCCTACTGAACCACTTTAAACCTTATTATTATTATTATTATTATTATTATTATTATTATTATTATTATTATTATTATATAATTTATCTACCAAACTAAGCCAAAACCAACATTTGAACAACATTTGAATGACATTCAATCTGCTTCATTAAAAAAGTCTGCACATCACAGTTGCTACTATTAGGTGACCACCAATTGGCAAAAATAGAGGAAAAGCGTTCTTGAGATCAATACCAAACCCAGATTCTTCAAATGCATGAGTAACTTTCTCGTATTCTTCGTCAACGTCGTTGTCACCTGAGTAACCACTGCCCTGATCAACGCCAGTCTACAAAAATATCACAACCACTAAAACAGTCCCAACAACTACAAGCAATGAAAGCAGCAGTTCAAACCAGATTCAATATTAATAGGAGAGGAATTCAAACATCCCATAAAGCAGAGGCACTGAGGACAATCATAAATCCCAAACAGTAACTGGAGTACATTTTAAAGTAGCCAAAAAAGAAGCTATATCAACTTAAAAGTCCATGAAAATATTTAAAAATTATGCTCTAACGGGAAAGTGTGAAAAGATCTATTCACACAGCACCAAAATCACGACATCATCTGATTAAAAACCCAACTCTAATAGAACTTTAATCTGAGAATGAACAAACAGTGGATTTGATCGAACGTTCAACAAACTTAAAACCTTTCAAGAATTAATTCCATCGCAAATATAACGTCTGTCCAGACCACCACATCCCGAAAAGAACCAACTAACCTAGTAGCAGTGGTAGGGTAGGTAAGGTAAAGGTACAACCCATAGGCCATCTCGGACCCGTCGGTAGCAGTAGCAGTGGTAGCAGTATTATTATTATTAGTAGCAGTAGTAGTAGTAGTAGTAGTAGTAGCAGTAGAAGTAGTAGTAGTAGTAGTAGTAGTAGTAGTAGTAGTAGTAGTAGTAGTAGTAGTAGTAGTAGTAGTAGTAGTAGTAGTAGTAGTAGTAGTAGTAGTAACCTGAAGTTGTTGTCGAGTGTACGTGATACAGAGTGCAAATGCGAGAAAAAGAAAGAAAGCCTTCGACTCCATTCTATTAAAAATCGCCTTTTTGCTTCAAATTAGCTTCAATTTTTTAACAAATTCATAAAACGGACATTCGTTCGATCAACGGCCGCAGTTGATTTAGTCTTTTTTCTAAAATAATAATTTTACTTTATGTATTAAATGCGAGTGAACGCTCATTATGCGAACGCCTTTGGAAGTTTCAATGAACGCATCGCGTCAAATCGCACCGGGTACAGTAACGACTGCGCCGCTCGGGCATTAGAAAGTGCTCCGAGAAGCAGCACAGTATCAGCTGATATTCATACACTTAGGTCTCAATTTCATTAGCCTAACAGCTTTTTAAGTAATATGATAGAGTATAACTTCTGAAGCACGTAAGTTTTCGTGAGACGTCGATAATAAGACTCAATGCATTTTGTTGATGAGCGAGAATGATTAGCGGATGTAAATTGCAAAAGTCTCTTCGTATCTTTTCTTTGTTATGTTTCAAAGTCAGAATTAATTTCTCGTTCACTTTGGATGTCATAAAAGATCAGATTGTGAAGCCAAAGGAGAGCTTCGCTAGTTTAACGTAGAACTATTTTACAGACGTTCACTTCTAAGAGCGCCAGACTAGTGTATTCTTGCACGGTTGCTGCTGCTGCTGCTGCTGCTGCTGCTGCTGCTGCTGCTGCTGCTGCTGCTGTGGGCTCAAAAGCCATGGAGTTACGAAGTTACGAGGCATTTGATCGGAAAAAGAGAAACAGAACGAAGTAAAAGGGGTCGTCCATAAATACGCCAAGCAATTTTTTTGACCTCCTACCCTGTCACAAACTGTCACAAATCTCGGATCCCCCAAAAGCATGTCGCAAATCTCGGACCCTCTTAAAGCGTCGTCCATAAATTACGTCACGCAGGTTTTCTATTTAATATATTCGAGTTTCTCGTTCAATTTTCAGCAGCAAAGCAGATATTCAACTTCTGACAATGATAACGAATATACTGAAACCTAAAATTATATGTATCTCGGACAAAAAGTGTTAATGAGCAATAAAAACGTATTTTACTATACCTCGGCTAGGATAGGCTATATTTAGGATTTACTTAGGCCCTATACGAAAGTGCGACGTCAAGCTTGTCCTTACCCCTCCCCTGTCACAGATATTCACACTTTCTCAGACTCCCCCTCGAGCGTGACGTACTTTATGGGCGGCCCCGTACAACTATCCTCTTACCATGCACTCGCCGAAGTTGGGCCGAACAGGATCCTCAGGGACAATAACTCTTAGACAAGATACTTTAGGTACGCATGTGTCGCACGCATGTCCTATCAACCCTCCTCTATGCAACTGGGGCTAGAAGTGACGTAATGCCATCTCCAGGGATAATTCCTTCATGGAGGAAGCAGTGACGTAGACTAGACTAGCATTCAAATTTTGAACAGTGGCGTCGCCAGGAATTTTTGGTTGGGGGCAAAAGGGGCTAGCGTGTCAGATTCCTTACCCACCCCTCACCCCTCCACAGAAAACTTTCTCACCGGATTTGCGCGAATCTGGTAGGTGGTCTAGGGCAGGTTGGGGGAGGGGCAGTTGCCCCCATCCCTCCGTGGCGACGCTAATGGCCATTTGAAACGACACTATACAAAGTCTTTCAGAAATCTATTCTCTGTCATATGTCTAAAAATTCAATCGAGAGATAAGATGGCGCTTAAGAGAGCTGGTTTCTTCTATTGCAGGTTTTATAGACCACAAAAATATTATAAAATTGATACCCTGTTTGAAATTGGACAAAGCAAGAACTAGTGCTACAGTAGGCTATAGATATGCAAAAATTCAGAAGAGTGATGAAACGAATTAAAACCACATATTCTTGTGTCCCCATCTATGCTGTGTCAAACCGTACTAGAATTGTCAATATATTCTGTCTCAATTTTTTTCTAGAGCTTTCGAAATGCCACGAAAAATAATGAGCCATTTGAAACGACACTATACAAAGTCTTTCAGAAATCTATTCTCTGTCAAATGTCTAAAAAATCAATCGAGAGACAGGTTGGCGCTTACGAGAGCTTGTTTCAAACCAAAAATATTATAAAATTGATACCCTGTTTGAAATTGGACAATGCAAAAACTAGTGCTACAGTAGGTTATATAGATATGCAAAACTTCAGAAGAGTGTTGAAACGAATTAAAACCACATATTCTTGTGTCCCCATCTTTGTTGTGTCAAACCGTACTAGAATTGTCAATATATTCTATCTCAATATTTTTTATAGAGCTTTCGAAATTCCACGAAAAATAATGAGTCATTTGCAGTGGCGTCGCCAGGAATTTTTGGTTGGGGCAAAAGAGGTTAGCCTGTCAGATTCATTACCCACCCCTCACCCCTCCACAGAAAACTTTCTCACCGGATTTGCGCGAATCTGGTAGGTGGTCTGGGGCAGTTAATTGCCCCCATTTGCCCCTCCCCCGTGGCGACGCTAATGATTTAATGATTTTGAATAATTGGATTTTGCTTTAAATTTCGAATTTTTCTCTGCTCTGCTGGAGAAACTGTGTATCTTAATTGCTGATATTAACTTTATAGGCTATATTCTGGATTACATCGGCACCCTCCCATTTGGTTGAATCTTATTTTGTTGATTTATAATTTAATTTTAAAATTTAATCTGTTATCACTGAAATTTAATTTGTTATCGTTCATTCTATAGCCGTTTCAAGCAATTTAATAGTTACTGCAGGTCGTTGCTCTTTCTAGGTTAAATAATTTGTCCCACTTCTAACACTAACATCGGCTGGCACTATTCGTCTAGTGCTGAGTTCGTGATTTAATTGCTGAATCTTCACCTGATCGTCATCATCCTTATCCTTGCTTCTTTCAGCTCTTTTCCTGATGCTAAAGACAAAGATATAAAGGTAGAAAACTTTAAGAATACTTTACGCTAGCGTGTACTGTAACTTCATGCTTAAAATGAGTAGCCTACAACACTCTAGTAGATGAATGCAACAATGTTACGGTAGTCCATTGCAGCATTAATCTGGTTCATTCACAAAGTGCACGGATGATGAAAACTAAATGCATTCTAATCGATGACTGGCCCATTGTAATGAATTAATAATGTCATTTTGTCAGTCATTAAATTTCCGGATTACTGGCATTTTACTGCAAAATTTTTTTTAAAAAATTCTCTTCGTGAACGCTCCAAATATATAATATATAATATATAATATATAATATATAATATATAATATATAATATATAATATATAATATATAATATAATATAATATAATATAAGACAATATAATATAACAAGGTTTAAAGTGGTTCAGTAGGGACTGCCCTGTGTGAGAATCAGTGGCGGCTCCACCGGGGGGGTCAGGGGGGAGCCCGTGCCCCCCCAATGAGAGCCCGGCCCCTCATGCAGTGGCCCCCCCAGTTGGGACCCTATACTTAATGCTACATACATTAAACAACAAATGGTTGGCCCCCCATGATTAGAAGTTGCCACCCCAACGGCCCCCCACTTGCCAAATCCTAGAGCCGCCACTGGTGAGAATCACTGTAAACGGCACTTTCCCGTTATCCGGACCACAGTGAAGAAATACTAAGAAATGCTTAGGGTTAGGGTGGCGGTCAGGATGAGGGTTAGGGTTATGGTTAGGTTAAAACTCTAACACTCACCCTAACCCTAATATCTCTTCACTGGGGTCCGGATAACGGGAAAGTACCATATAAACAATTTATCATTACCTATCAAGCTCTTTCAGCAAATCAGCAATCAAAGACTTGATTTCCTCTGCTCTCTCCTCGGGCCTAGATATTATTTCAAAATAACAGGTATAACTGTAAAATGTTGGCTAGTGGCTTTCACACAGGCAGTAATGCCTCCTAAGCCACTTTAAGTCAAGCTAGGTAGGTTCAAGGTTTAAGTCTCTTCTGTTCTTTTTGCTGCTTCCCCACTCCCATTCGGATTGATCTCTGGAATTGAGTCAATTGACCTTGACCGGATCATCACTAAACTCATGCAATAGTTATTTCAACTCTAGATTCAGCGCCTAGGAATAAGTAGCCTCTATGTGCTTATGAAAGCACTAAAGAAATTCACCAGATCTTATCTACTTACTTACTTAATACGATTCCCTTTGTAACTAATGGTCCTGCAAGATCTTTTGTATTAAATTGGATTGCAATCTATAATAATAATTATTTTAATTCGTAGCATTCGTCCATTCCTGCACGAACGATGGAAGACGGAATTTGGAAGGGCTTCAAAAAAAAGCGCGAATACCCCTGCCGTATACCGTAACTCTCGCACCGTTGGGGGGAGATAAACATTTGCCAGTTTGCCACCCCGTCTAGACACTATCAATCTTTTTCAGAGACACGATGAATTAGTTTCAAGCAAATTGAATGCCTGCTTGGTACAGTTACACTCATTTTGATACAATATGTGAGTTATTTTCTACTGTAGTTAATAAGTCAATCCCAATTTGAGAACTCACTCAATCACATGAAGTTGGTTTTCAGATGGTCGTCGAAAGCCATGCGAATCTCTGATGACGGTAACAAACTAAACAAAAAAGCAATAATATTCCTCTGTCTATTCAATCTAGTCCGTAGTTGGCCAATTAGGCACTACAAAGATATAATACAGTCCTGTTAGGTAGAGAAGGAATCGATGAACACAGCCCGTCTTTTTCCGGACTTATCAGCCGACATCTAACAAAAGAAGTAGCGATATGATATCACAGCGCTCAGCTATTCGCCGAGAGACATTCTCATTTATAATCCAATTGAGGAAAAAGGAATGACTTCATGTGCTGTTTTGAGCCAATCTTTGCGAAAAGACAGCAATCATTTACTTCAAATGTGGTATTTTGAATACAACTGTCGTTAGATAGTTAGAATTACCTGGGAGCTGACCGTTCACATCTCTATAGTTTCACTTAATATGTGATACGAAAAGGCTGATCAAAATCTGCGTCGAAAATGAAAGGCGGAGGTCTGATATCTTGGCGAGGTAGAGAAGCTACTATTTAACCGCCCTGCGGTGCATGGGTCGCTGTCACTGCAACACGGCCCCCAGTGGCCCTGGGCTTAAAGAACATCAATCCGCTATTGCCCATTCTGACATGCAGTAACTCGGATAATTTAGCTATATCCGAATTACTGTCAGAATGGGCAATTCTACGAAGGGCGGTCGTAAATTAACTTGCAACTTTTTATCTCTAGTATGTTACGACTCGTGACGACATAGTAAATAACGTAGATTTGACATTTGTAATTATATATATTTAGCGTTCCACAGTCTGCCTGTCTGTGTGTTAGCGTATATAACCGTGCCCTCATTGGACGACACGCTTCTATCAATTTATAATGGTAGCTATAGGTAACGCCAAACTTCATACTGGGCGGAGCTTATAGCGATCATCGTCACCACCGCCATTATGAGCGCGACGTCATTTTAATGTATTCTTGGCTGGAGGTTGCTATGCATTATCTTATAGCTGCTTGCAGGCCTACAACTTTTTAACATTGCGTGCGTGAATATCCCATGCATCATTTTTTCCAATCTCTCCCTTCTCCGTTCCTGTCCTTCTTTCTCCCCTCTTCTACCACCCACCGTCCACTCCTTCCTCTGTCTTTTCCGTGCCCCTCTTCACACACTCTTCTGTCTCCTTTGCCACAACCTTCCTTTCACCCTCCCTTTATCCTCCCGAACTGCGCCACCCAAACATACCCAATTATTCTCGCCCCTTCCCTCCCTCCCTCTCCTTTCCCTGCTCATTTCTCTCACTTTCTATAACCTTCTCTACTTACTCCCTTACACTTTCTCCCATCTTCCCCTTTTCCGCCTTCCTAATTTTGAAGTACCTCTAATTCCCAGTGCCCCCGTATTTGCCCAGAAGTTGACTCAACTTTCACTCAATTGCAGCGGTAAAATGACCAGCAATGGCAACATTAAGAGGGAATGACTGGCCACCGTCCGCCGATGAATGGCTTAGGCTTAGCCACCCATGAGCTGATGGCCACAAAGCCTGGGATCAGCACCGAACCCTACGGACAATGAGTATACGGGTGAAGCTTCACCTTTACCTTACCCTGTATTTGCAACGACCGCCAACAAGTCTCAAATGATAACGTTACATTTAAACATGTAGGAATGCATGATACGGAACTTAAGGATGATGATGATGACAATGAGGAGGAGTAGGAATATATTCAATCAACCAAACATTTTAACACGTTGAGCGCTTGGGACGTCAGGCGACGTCCTTATTTAGCAACTGCAAGGAGCAGTGGCGAACCCACAGGAGGGGAAGGGGCAACCGCCCCCAGGCACCGAGATGGGAGCGCCAACATCGATCTCCCACTCAAAATTTTTAGGAAGATAGTCTTTTACCATGACGGTCGGTTATATTGAGGATCAATTCAGGCCCTCCTCAACTCCTGAAAAATCCTGACAAGCACAAAAGTTCATCATCACCTATTTCACTTAATCGAGTTACATGAAGTATATGTAGCTTAACTAAGAGGCAAAACAAATGAGGATCTTTTCTCACTTGTCAGGATTTTTCGGATGTTGAGGGCGCCAATAGTGCAACTATTTTGCCCCGGGCGCCAACATCCTTGCTACACCACTGGCAGGGCGCTAGGGACGTCACATGACGTCCTCAATTTAATGTAATATCTTTGTGGAAGTATTACGAAATTTGTGCATGTAGCCCATAGACTTTAATATGTATTATAATAAATCTATGATGTAGCCTACCTAGCGGAACTTCGAATTTGGAAAAAAACTGAAATGGACGCATTCTGGATATAAAACCGCAAAGGCAAGTCAAATTTCACGCATTTTGACCCGGGGGTTGTGAAAATATTTGAAATTAAACAAGGTGGTACCGATTTTTGGCCTTATAATTATATAGTTTTAGTAGTTATATTCCCAATTTGCCAGTGGCGGCTCTAGGATTTGGCAAGTGGGGGGCCGTTGGGGGGCAACTTCTAATCATGGGGGGCCAACCATTTGTTGTTTAATGTATGTAGCATTAATTATAGGGTCCCAACTGGGGGGGCCACTGAGGGGGGCCAGGCAGTCAATAGGGGGGGCACGGGCCCCCCTGGCCCCCCCGGTGGAGCCGCCACTGCAATTTGCCCCGAGATGTTTGGCTACCAAGATAATAATATCACCTCCACTACCGACGTTTCATCACTCTGCTTTTGCAAATCTGAAAATTTATACATTCCTTCATTTCATCCAAAGCAACGCCTCAACTAAAGTAGTCGCCCTCGTGAACACAATCTTCAAATTCCTTACCGTATCAATTCTTTGATTGATAAAAACTTTATTTTTTTATTTGTTTTTTATTTGTTAATTTGTTTATTTGTTTAATTGTGCATATAATAATTGACATAATTGACTTTAATTGTAATGCGCTTGCTAACATTAATTGATTAGGCGCAATATAAATAGCTAATTACATTACATTACATTACATTACATTACATTATTATAACATTATTAATTTATTAAGAATTCGAAGCATTCAGAACTCAATTCCACCTTCTGTTGTAAAGAGTTTAGGGGTGTCTCTGGTTATGCCACGCCTGGACTATTGTAATGTGCTCTTGGCTGGGCTACCAAGGCAACTTACTGACAGACTTCAGGCTGTCCTCGATACAGCAGCACGTCTTGTCTATCAAGCCAGAAGATCAGATCACGTGACACCGCTTCTTTAGGAACTTCCCTGGCTTCGTGTTCCACAGCAGATTGAATACAAATTGGCGATCCCTGCTTATCGGTGTCTTCGTGGTCTGGCGCCATCGTATCTGTCGGCTGGTTTCTGCAAGACTTCTGACATCAACTCTCGTCAACGATTGCGATCTGCGTCCAGTCTTACTCTCGTTGTTCCGTCTACACGCCACGTTACCATTGGTGACCGCATGTTTCCGGTAGCGGCTGCCAAAGTTTGGAATAGCCTGCCACCATGCATCAACAACTTTGGCAAAGACAACAGAAGCATTCAAACGAGAACTTAAAACTGCTCTCTTCTTTGTTCGTAGTTATCCAGAACATTGATCGTTGTAGGATATACTGTTTGTTTTTTAGTTGTAAGGTGTCCTAGCAGTACTTGTACGATATGCCACCATAATCAGTTCATGATGATGATGATGATGATGATGATGACGATGATGATGATTATTATTATTATTATTATTATTATTATTATTATTATTATTATTATTATTATTATTATTATTATTATATTCAGGACTCAAATGTAAAAAATAACTTTAATTTCGAGTGTCTTTTTGTCTTTTGATTTGTGCCTGATATGTAGAGTATATCTTAACATAGACAATTCTTTGACTGATAAAACCTTATTACAAAACTATTAGGCCTATATTCAGGACGTAAATGTACAAATAATTCTAATCTCTTTTTATTTTATTTATACTTGATACTTGTATTGTTTGACCTTGCGTTTTATCAAGGTTAATATCGATAAAGAGATATTGCATTGGCGTTGATAATAATGCTAAATGCATTTTGTCGATGAGTGAGAATGATCAACGGATGTAAATTGTAAAAGTCTTTTCGTGTTTTTTCTTTGTTATTTTTCGAAGTCTTCACAAGTCACAATATCTTCATTTTGATATCTAGTCTTTTCGATCTTAATGTCTATATACGCTTGTAATAACTCGACTCTTAACAGCTAGTCTAATAGTCTAATACTGTAGACTGTATCTGTGTCAGTCAAAGTGCATGAACCGAAGTCATTAGGTTTGCTTCCCCCACCCTCTCTACGTTCGCTCAGAGAAGAACGTCTAGGCTAATAGGCACATACGTAAAACGTTCGACTAAAGATCGTCTTCTGGCGAAAATTCTGTCGCCTCTGTAGACAGAAGAAGTTCATCAACAAAGGATCCAAAGACCCACTGCACAACAACAGAACAGGCGCCGCCAAGTGAGAAGAACACTTCGGAAGTAGTCGTCGTCGACGACTGCTGCAGCTGCATGCGCCGACCGCAGCAACAGCAGCATCAGCAGCGGTAGCAGCAGCAGCAGCAGTCCGGATGAATGGCAGCGAGCGGCGGAAGAGAAAAGGCGCCGGAGGAGGAGAGGGAAAGAGGCGGGAGTGGGAGAGATGGCGAATAGGAAGTGAACTGCAGCGGCGACATTAAGGAAGATCTCGATGACGATGATGCTTCTCTTTCCATCGCAGAAGAATGAATAGGAGGAAACAGAAGCAACCGAAACGCAGCTCATGTGAGTATATGCTCTGTCTCTGTAACTGTCTGTCTGTCTCTGCCTGTGTCTCCCTCTGTCTGTCTCTTCTCTCTGTCCGTCTTCATTACTTTCACTTAGGGAGAGAGCGAAACAGACAGACAGACCGACCGAGGGAGAGAGACAGAGAGAGGTGGAGGAGGAGGGAAGATGACCGTAAGAAGGGAATTCATCAGCCTATTCTCTCTCCTGTTGACCTTCAAACGTTTACTCTTAATTGGTTCGATGTATGTGGAAGGAAAGCGCTTGCTGACAGCGCTGGTCTAAATGTTCTGATGTCTTTTGGTGCTGTGAATACGTCTGGTGTATTTTGTTCGCATCGGGTGCTAAGTCTGTTGTTCGAAGTGCTTTTACATTGGATCGCAAAACGGAAATGTCTCAATCGCGCCTTTTGCGATGCGTGCTTTTTAACGACTGTGTTTTTCTTCCTCAAATTCTTCCGGATAGTAATGAGTTTCTGTCGGAATTTTGAGGCAATTTGGTCTCCGAATTTTTCTCATTCACAGCACTCTTATTGTCTCCTCTTGGAAGACGAACTCGACGTTTCAGCGGATGAAAGAACTTTGGCTTTTGATCGTTCAAGATTGTTCCGAGGACATCGAAGAAGAATTTCTCAGTCCTATTTAATTTTCGTTCTGTTTTGTTTGCTTCGCTTGAGTCCATTGCCTAAGACAGGCGTATGGCTCACAAGACACTCTCGACGGAAGACGTGATTTTCAGTGGAACGCGGACGACACAAAATAATTAACTGTTCTGGCAGTAAAGGTGCATCCTACACCAGTCATTGTGTTGCTAATGTGAAGGCCGTGAACCTTCCAGATGCTAAACATTAAACAATAGAATGTAGGCCTACTACAATCTAAACGTCTCCTTCAGTTTAACAACGACACAAAGAGGCCGGTGCTGAAACATTCAGAGGTTGTTGGCACACCGAATGAATTAGAAAGCCAACTTTCGCAGCATCCTACAAAAAGATTGGGGTTGACCTCCTGACAAATATCCTTACCAAACCACTTTGATCATTATCGCTGGAGCTTAAAAGGCGCGACAAATAATGGCTCTGGCCTTGTGTCTAAGGACTATAGTTGGCCTCAATCAGTATATAAGGACTATGCAGTTGGTCTGGCCTTGTGTCTAAGGACTATAGCTGGCTTCATTGATGAGACTGGTATTGGAGCTTTTGGACTCATACTCGATTCCTCGTATTCGCTGTCTTTGTGTATAATATTCGTTTGGTTAGATGGACTTTTGATGGTTTAAATCGCACTTTTTGCTGTTTGATTGATGTGAGTTTTGGCGGCTGACATATTGCGGTGGTCGTAAATTCTCGGGTGAATGCAATTGCACTTCGAAACCGCTTCACTCCCTGATATTGTCGGCGCTGCACTGATACAAGCGCCTGTATAATGGATAGCAGAGATGAACCTCCGTTCAGTTCAGCTGCATTAACAACAGCACTGAACAGATGAACGGATGAACTGCTGTCTATGACCCAACTCCTGCCATCTTAATTATGCTCTTTCCGTACAAAGCTTTCAATTCGATGGACTTTGGTTCGAAGTATTCCATACTTTTCTAATCATTTGATAAGCACTTAAGTAGCAGCCAGAGTGGATGAACGTAGTGCAGGAGGGCGCCAGAGCACTGCGGATGGATGGATGGACGGACGGACGGCTGGAATGAAGGATGGATGGATGCATGAATGAATGAATGAATGAATGAATGAATGAATGAATGAATGGATGGATGAATGAATGAGTGGATGAGTGGATTGATGGATACATGTAGGCCCATGAATGGCTGGACGTATGTGCGTATGTAAGTATGTATGCATTAATGAATGGACGAACGAATGGATGGATGTATGGACGGATGGATGGATGGATGGATGGAGAGAGTGATTTGTAAACGCTTCAAGTGATGCCTTACATTCCGATGATACGATGTAATTCAATGAATAACATGATAATCTCTCTCTCTCTCTCTCTCTCTCTCTCTGTCTGTCTGTCTGTCTCTCTCTCTCTCTCTCTCTCTCTCTCTCTCTCTCTCTCTCTCTCTCTCTCTCCTATGCGCTTTACACATTCTCTACGTTGTTATGGTTACATCTCTTTCGATTGCAGCCTTTCAAAAGCGAAACACTCAGCCAAAATACGATCCACTCACTGTTTCACCCGAGGGGTGGGTGGGGGCTGTCCACAGGGGCATGACACCGGTGGCCCATGGTCTCCTCGGTGGCCCTCTCTATAATCTATTGCGCCCTTCATTGATGGCTTTAATGTCGGCGACGATAAAGACGCTAGTGGCGAAACATTTCGATTACATCTTCCTCCTCATCTTCTCCAATATCTCCTCTGTGTGTGTGTGTGTGTGTGTGTGTGTGTGTGTGTATGTATGCAATGGTATGCTGGCAAATAATGGAGCTGCCGAATATGATGATGACGACGACGATGATGATGATGATGGTGATGATGATGACAGTTGAACTGGCCGCAATAATATTGGTTCCATTGAATCTAACTAAGAGAATAACTAAGTTCCTTAGAATAATTGTCGTTTCCTAAAGCAAGTTATTCAGTTGAATTGGAACGGACAGTGTTTATTCTAGGCCTTCTCGGGGGGGGGGATTTTCCCCAAAGTTTAAAAATTCCCCCAAATTTCTATATGTTGCATTGGGGGATGGAAATCCCCCCAAAGTGTGACGAGTGGAGGGGTTTTCTTTTGAGAGGGGGAAAATATAAGGGTTATCATGTTTTGCTCATCAGAGTATTAGGAGAGGATATGAAATATAAGTAAGATTACCTTTTTTGCTTGTCAAGGATCTTGGGAGACAAACCTTCTCCCCCAAACATTTCAAACTCCCCCCACCAATGTCAAGGTGGCTAGAATAAACACTGGGAGCGGATATCTCCTCCTCCTCCCTTCTCCTCCTCCTCGTCCTCCTCTTCCTCCTCCTGTAGCATTCACTTCCTCTTTATAGGCTGAGTGCTTATCTAGGGTAAAGTGAAAAAGTGAAATCTTCTCAGTAATTCTGATTCTATTTTGAGAGGTTTTCTGATCTCACAGAATTCCATTTTTAATATTAACTGGCGATCGATTTCCAGACATTGATTAGCGTCCAAACGATCTCTTTCATTTCCTGTCTTCTGTTGTTTTCTCCATCCAAATCATCTCCTCTAATTAACCGATGGAGCCACCGTGTCTGTCTGTCTTTCTGTCTGTGTGTACAGTAGGCTACGTGTGTGTTCCGAGCGCAGGTGTATTGATTTAGCGCGTAGCAGGTGGCCAAAGGTGGAAAAGGGAGCCGTTGAGCGATAATCGGTGAATGTGAGATATCTATTAATAATGATTAAACTTTCATAATTTCTTTCGTAATTCGCTCCCATCTGCAAATAGATTTGATTACAAGGCACACGACGACTGATCTCTTTTAAAACAGCACAACTAAGAGAGCGAAGAGAGAGGGAGAGGGAACGGGAGAAGGAGAGGGAAAGAGAGAGGAAGAGGAGCAGAAAATGAGACGGAAAGTGAGAGATAGAGAGATAGGGAGAGAGAGACAACATACAACCCAATTGTATTACGCCTTTGGTTTGAAAGTCGGCGTTTCTGTTGATCAGAATCGATTACTTAGAATTTCTCGAGTTATTAGATTTAATTGTATACGAGAGCTTCTGACTTACCGTTGACTATATTATCTCCGAGTAGAAATGCAGCTCAGCACAACATAGCATATGGAGGACAAAGCATAGCATAGCTGTAGGTCTTAATGGAGAAGTTAAATCGGATCTCGTCTTTGTGAAAGTGATAAACAGGAATTGATGCCAACAGCACTTTTGCACTGAATTAAGTGAGAGGAGCATTGCAGCTCCAGCAGCGCCATCATCTGTGAAACTCATCAATCGCTGCTGCTGCTGCTGCTGAATAATTCATCGCTGATCAGCCATTTTGCGTATTATGTCGCTTTCCAGCCACCAGTTTATTAGCAGACGACATAATGCAGTCGTTGTGTAACCATGACTACGGCTGCCATGACTATGGACGTGCATTTTGGCCGTGAGCGGCCACAGAGGGCGCCAGAGCCTTCGGTCGATGGGGGTAGGGAGGGGGGTCGTTAAATAGTAATGGTAATCATCTTCAGTGAAACTGCTTCATTAGTGCTCTTCAGACAGAAGCTCCGATTAATTCCACTTTCGTCTTTGAAGCTGTTTGACTACTGTAACTCGCTTTGGTTTCAGTTGCTCAGTTGAATTCAGTGCGTTGTCTGCATTGAATTTCTATCGACCGGCTGCCAATGCAAGAAAGATCAAAAGCGTCTAAGTGCATCATGTCTTAGACCTGTTTGAATGATTGAATTGTGGCTGTTTCGTTGTTCCTCCTTCGGCGGAATAAACACGTCTTCTACACTAAGTGGAATCTCGTCGTCCTGGTATTCGTCGTTGTTTCAATCATTCAACGTTGATTGATTATGAGACACTGTGTGGCCCATCGTCAGTCCCATGCTGTTACTCAACCATATTAAGAGATACGTTAATTAGTCATTGGTCCTTTGCATTCAGCAATTGACAATTAAAGGCCACTGGATCGTCGCCAGGAAATAAGAAATAAAAAATAAAAAATAAATTCACACACGCATATATATATATATATATATATATATATATATATATATAGTTTATAATGGCAGATTTTTCTCACCTGGGAAAATTGATGCCTGGTTGACGAACATTCAAAGAAAGTGAGCCACTCCGGTGCATGTCACTCGTCTCATCAGCTCGGAAATTGCGATCCCAATCGATGGATTGATGCCACTGGAAGGGAAATGGACTCTACTGTCGCCATGCGCGTTCGATTTTCACCTCATACATGTTCTTCCGTGTGACAACCTACAACCTAGGGGTCTGCAAACGCTTTACCCGAACTGCGTCCACCAACTACCGTTTCTACAATATTCCAAAAACAAGCAACTGGATATTAGCTTCATGCCCAAATGTTGGGATTGATGAAAAGGACAATAGTGAGCAGAGACAAAGAGATAATCGTAAAACTATAAAAGTCATTAAGTAAGGCCTCATCTAGAATAATGTGTTCAGGCATGGAATCCATTCTTGAAAAAGATATAGAGCTTTTAGAAAAAGTGCAAAGACAAGCAACGAAGATGGTTAATGGATGCCATAAATTAAGCTAGGGAAAAATACCTCAATATTGCGGACTGAAAACATTAGAAAAGAGGAGAGAGAGAGAGAGAGAGAGAGAGAGAGAGAGCGAGAGAGAGAAGAAAAAGAAAGAGAGAGAAAGGTGATTTGATAGAAACATACAAAATAATGACTGGGAAAGTAGATGTGCCATATGATCGATTGTTTACATTGGCACACTATAGCAGCACAAGAGGCCACAAATGCAAATTGTTTAAGCAGAGGGTGGGTCCAAGAAAGAAAGACAATTTTGGCGCAAGGGTTGTGGACAAATGGAACAGTTTAGACGAGGTGGGAGTGACAAATGAAACAGTAAACGGATTCAAAGGCTATCTCGGAAAACTAGGTTATTGAATGCGAAGTTACTATACTGTGGTTTTCACACAGGCTTAGTTAGCTTTCTAAACCACTTTAAATCACATTATTATTATTATTATTATTATTATTATTATTGTTATTATTATTATTATTATTATTATTATTATTATTATTATTATTATTATTATTATTATTATTATTATTAAACTCCGCCATCACACTCAGACCACAAGATTGCGCCCTTTTCTCTCTAGATCTCTCGCTTTCTGATTATATAGCTCCTTTTGTTTCTTTTAAATCCGAACTTAATCTAATACCATTGAATCCCATTGATAGTTCTAAAAGCGCCCTTACAAGGTCCGTTTTTTTATTTCGTATATGGAGCTGGGTGTCTGTGTGTAAAATAGTATTTATTCTTTGCTGTACACGACTCTGATAGATTAGACGATATTGTTGAGGCGATGTTGTGTTGCTGATTCCACTGATTCTGACAAAGGGTATAAATGTGCATGTGCATGGTAAGCTGATCGTCACCGTTCAATGCGTCCATGCGTTACTCTTCAACCAATTTACTCTTGGAATGTTTCCGACAATTTATCCATTCGTTGTCAACGACATTACTCTAGGCTTCGTAAGCCACCGGTGACAGATGCGGCGACGATAAAGATGATGACGACGACGACGATGACGACGACATGATGACAGTGGTGGGGGGAGGAGAGCGGCAGAGATGCCAATGAATGTGGGTGATCTGGTGTTTGTCTGCCAATTGTCTAGATGTGCTCCTCATGATGTTACTCTGCTGGTCTTCAGTACAAGAAGAGAACATGGAGAGGGCTTTCTCTTCTCATCCAAAGAATCGACTGCGCTTTTGTCCAATGCAAACGCAAATACAAAAACGAAGAAAACAAGAAGGAGGAGCATGAGCAGGATGACGAATAAGAGGAGGAGGAGGAGTGAGTTGTCGTTTCGTCGAAATCTCTGTTGTCGTTGTGTACTTTGGTCTCATTCAGCCCATACAAGGTCAAGACTCGGTTGCTTTTGATTCCAGCGCCATCCTCTTCCTCCTCTTCTCCTTTCCATCACCGTTTGCAGTGACTTTGGATGTCGCCTAATCCTTTCTCTCCATCTTCACTTTCCGTTCTCCAGCAGCAGCAGCAGCAGCAGCAGCAGCAGCAGCAGCAGCAGCAGCAGCAGCAGCAGCAGCAGCAGCAGCAGCAGCAGTGGCTACGGCGGGGAAGGGGCTTGGAGGCTGGTGAGGGTGGGGGGAGGGGTGGTCGTGCATAGGTCCGTTTGGTGTGCCGTGTGGATCCAATTTAGGCGGCGAATGTCTCTGATTTGTATAATCGCGATTTACAATGGCCCGATCTCGTGTTTTCGACAAATTTATAGCGTAGAGATTGCGGTTAATGTCCCTATGGACGGAGGGGGCGCGTAATTCAATCTGGCGACGACTGCACGCCACTGTGCCCCCCCGGGGAGGGGGGCTTTGTAATAAGTGGAAAGGCAAATGTATACGTCTCCCGGTGCCCCTTCCCACCTCTGCGCATGCGCACTGCGCCTCGTATTCAAATCAAAACTTGACGCGCGATTAACTGATAAAAAATTTATACTCCTCGCTAATTGCGCAACAATGGTAGAAAGGCCAACCAACATTACACCCACACACACACCCACTCACACACACACCCACACTTCGATGCTCTTCGATATTGTTCCATGGGGCGAGATATGTGCATGCAGCTGTTGCCGCTGCAGCTTTGTTGACATCACGGTTCAGTTGAACGCCCGCAACCGAAGAAGTGGAGTTGGAATCGAATGGAAAAGATCAAAGGGGACTGAAAGGCCACTTGGTGGCAGATTCCTTGAGGCAGTGACGAAGGAGGAGAAGGAAGAGGAGGAGGAGGAGGAGAAAAGGAAGAAGTAGGGTAGAAGATGACTCTTGCGTAGATTTTGTTCCGAAGCAACTGTTGTCAGCTGATTATCTTCATTCGGTTTCATTTTGACGTCTTTATTTACTGATTATTTTAAGATAAACGATTAGAGGGACTTCCATTCCTCTGATCGTTTCAATGTCAGGAACACATCTGAAAAGTTAGCAGCTCCCCCAAAGACGAAGGGTCAGGTCCACTTCCCTCGATATCCGACGATCGCACTTAATATGTCGGACGTTAATCTGTTTAGACAAAAAGGTAAAAACGGTCTTTTCGCTTCATGAAGAGACTCCTACAATGTCAGCGTTTGACTCTGTCTTTGACGCTGTCTTTGACTCTGTCTTTGACTCTGCCTTTGACTCTGCCTTTGACTCTGTCTTTGACATGGTAAGTGCTGTCATCGCACCGGAGCCTTTCATCGCAGTCGATATTAATATTTCTGTCAAATAAAACTTCCGACGGTCGACAGAAATGAAAATCGACTTCCGTTGAGAGTCCACTCGAGGGCCTTATTTGTTCCCCGTTCGTCAGTCGACTGTTGCTTCGGTTTGTCGGAGCTTCTGACTGCGGCCAAAGATCCGTCAACCTCGGGTTTTTCGAATGAAAAATCCTTCTACGAGGCGATCGAACGGCGACCTAGCTTCAGCAGAGGCGGACCGAGGGTATGCGGCGCCCGGGGGCAAAGTGCACCGTTGGCGCCCCTAACATTGCTGACGAGCAAAAAAGGTCGTCACACGTGTTTCTTCTTTATTGTGCGTTTCACTCACCCAAATACCCGATTTTGGCGCCCCCTCACCTCGGCGCCCGGGGACATATGTCCCCCCTTCCCCCTCGCTCCGCCTCTGACATTCAGCTCACGACATTAATTTCGAAGTCTCGTATTTATTCCGGTCCGGAGACACTGTGGAGAGAAACCGTGACCTTGCACGGCTCTAGCGCTGTTGCGTTCCGATTTCTGAATCCTGCTTGATTGTCCCCGAGTGAGATTTATGCCAACTGCACCTCTAACTATCTCAAGAATCACTCTGTTCAGTACCTTTAGTGCTGTAGATGGGATGCCTCTGTAATTTTGGCATAGGTTCAGGTCACCCTTTTCGGCAGTCACAATATAAATCCTTCTTTCCATTCATTCGGGATCTCCTCTTGTTGCAAACTTTTCCCAAATAAGTGATATAGCATCTCAGCTGAGGTGGTGATGTCTACTCTAAGGGCTTCTGCTGGTATGTTATCAGGGCCTGCCGCCTAGCCGTCCATATTACTCAAGATGTCATATCTGCTATGAAGTTGAACTTGGTGTTCTTGTGCAACTTCAGTCTGTAGACTATTAAGGTTATATTTAATTCTTCATGCAGATGTGTGTTTGTTTGGATGTATTTGTGGAGTTTGAGTTTCAACCTGGCGATCACCAGATGGTTCCTCGAAGTCAACCGAATGTTAGTGTGCAAATGTGTGTCCATTAGTTTAGATTCGGGTTTCTCTATTTATTGACATCAAGTATTAAGCGAAATGACAAATTGCTGAGATGCAGCTGCGAAAGATGAGAGAGCAGAGAGAGAGAGAGAGAGAGAGAGAGAGAGAGAGAGAGAGAGACTTTCAGTTTAGGATGAAGCTAAGGGTGGCTTCATTTGGCTTCAGGAGCAAAGGTCATAGCCACCTGTTCGTATCCTCATATTCAGTCGTAATTTCTAACGAACGATCATCATGGGTGAGGTTCATGAGGAGGGACATGAGGCAGAAGGGGAGGGGTAAGATGAAGGAGTCATTCAGAATGGTTTTGGGGAGCATTTGTCTTCATTGATCTTTTAATTCCGTTTCCTGATCCGGGACCAAACGGTCAAGATCTAAAGATATTGAAAGTTCATTGGACCGCGACTGAAAAATGGCTTTAATGAGAAAGAGGACAGTTGCCGGAGTGGGTGGGGGGGGGGTAGAGGGGAGCTCAGAGAGAGAGAGAGAGAGAGAGAGAGAGAGAGAGACAGACAGACAGACAGACAGACAGACAGACAGACAGACAGAGACAAAGACAGAGACAGAGACAAAGACAGAGGGTGCGGCTGCCGTCGTAAGTCAACCGGAATTGTAAATGGACATGCCATGTCTATCGATCGGGGCATAAGGGAGCGTGTCACGTGACCTCTGCACCAGGGACACCTCAAATGCGACAAATCCTTGATCGGCGATGCGAAATTCCATCTGCGGAGTCGCTCTATTAGGTCCAACAACAACAACAACAACAACAACAACAACAACAACAACAACAACAACAACAACAACAACAACAACTACTACTACTACTACTACTACACTACTACTACTACACTACTACTACACTACTACTACTACACTACACTACTACTACTACTACTACTACTACTACTACTACTACTACTACTACTACTACTACTACTACTACTACTACTACTACTTCTACTACTGCTGCTGCTGCTGCTGCTGCTTCTTCTTCTTGCAGTACTTGGGTTGAGTCATCATCATCTTCATCATCACAAACGCAGTGGTCGTCGTCGTCGTCGTCGTCGTCGTACATAATACCATTGCCTGTGAACGTAATGCGTGTTGCTTTCGAAGGCACTGCTCTTGTCCTTGGTCCTGATTGGCTGAAGTGTAACAGTTTCAGTGCGTTTGTCTGCTTTGAGGTAGGTTGCTGTCATACGACGAAGAACCGCTGCTGTTGCTGCTGCTCAGGGCAGGGGAAGCTCTGGCCAGCGATGTCAGAGGGAGGAAGCACAAACAGGCCTCCTATTCCTGCTATTCCTCCTCATTCTCCTCCTTCCCCTCCTCCGTGTGTAGACGGTGAGGAAGACAGCTCCGGAGCGCCTGAAGAAGTAACGAAGGCGACCGCATCTTTCGATTCGATTCAGAATTATTTTGAAAATGTCAAGAGAAGATCTTCAACTCTCGAATCACCCGAATACACAAGCCACGACTCTAGTCCCCCACCACCACCACCAGCAATGCACTTGACTTCTACCGCTGGAAACGCAAATGGACAAACGACTGGCGCCGAGAAGGAAAACGGTAGAAGTGAAGCTGGAGTCAAGGACCATCCACAGGACGATGGAAGATCTTCCCCTCCTCCGGCCTCACCGTCTGCACCTGAACAGCGCTTGAATCCACCCTTCGAAGGCAGCAGTGGCGCTGTCATTCGGAATGCCGTGTCATGCAATCCTCCGGGCGCCAATCGAAGTCACCCCTCCTCCACTGGAAGAAAAGGAGGAGGAGGAGGAGCAGAGCAGGACTTTGTCCGGCAGCTGGAAAGTTTCGTTGCATCGATGGACAAAATAAAATCCATCCGCTCATCGGATCACGAATCCAACAAAACCAAAACATCCCTAAAGATCCCGAAACACGACGAAGACACGAAACATCCAAGCCAGCATCATCATCATCATCATCACTCGCCTCTTGCGTCTTCGGATCAGCCTCTGGATCTGTCCGTCAACTCCGTGGACAAGTGGGATGGAAGGAAGAGATTCCGTTGTCCTGATACGGCATCGACTGACTCGGCGGTCTCAGCACCTAGTTGCTCAGGGGCCAGTTGGCTGTTGGAGAGCCTTGAACAGAGGTTTGGAAAACATTCTCAGATCCTGGAACGCGTTGGGTCTCTGCCAAAAGCTTCGGGATTCAGAGGACCGCAGTCCCTCAACAAACAGTCTAACGCCTGTCCTTCTAAAGTCAGTGAAATAGGCGAACAAGCGGCTGGCTGCAGGAAACTCTTTGCCTTCCCTACTCCCGGAAATTCTTTTTCTTCTGATCATCGATCGAACGAAGACCATCTGGACCGGAAAGAGAAATCAGGAAACGGCGGAAGCGAAAGGATCTTCTCCGGCCATCAACCGGCCAACGCAGGACCAAGAACTTCCGCCGGAAACGAAGAAGTCAAACTCACTTCAATCGAAGACAACGAATCCACCGGAAGCAAAGATCAGAAGAAGTCGAATGCGAGTCTTCGTTGCAGCTGCGAGAGACAGTTCGACGACCTTTACCACCTGGCGGTTCACCTCCAGGAGACGGGGCACGACGGCCTCTGCGGCGGCGGCGGCGGCCAAGGAGCGAGGCTCTTCGGGGGCCAGGACCCGTGGCTGAGCAGCAGCGGCGGCGGCCGTCGTCGACAACAGACGCGGCTCATCCTCCGCTGCATGCAGTGCCATCGGTCATTCCGATCACTCCCTCAACTGACCATTCACATGATACAAACGGAGCACTACGTGAACCTCATTCAGCCACCAGAGCTGCTCGGCTCCACGAGGAGACGGCGTCTGCTCTGCCACGAACAGCAGCCCTGTTCATCGAGTGAAGAGACCGGTGAACAGCCGACCTGCCACTTCTGCTGCGTGACGTTCGATGACGTCGACGCCCTTGACCTTCACATCGCCACCTACGGACACTATCAAAGACACCGGAAGCAGAAGAACGCATCTTCACTTCCGGTCCTAAGTTCCAGCGCGCAGAATCACCCGATGGGAGGAGGAGGAGGAAGGGGAGGAGGGAAGGCGGTCATTACGAGTGACGTCAACATAGAAATTCTACAATCGGACGAAACACTTTCTGCCAACAACAACAACACCAGAGACCTCGAAGTCACGAAGAAGATTGGCCGTCTGGAACCAGACACCTCCACTCCTCTGCCTCCCTCCCTCAGCATCGGAGGATCCGCCAACGCACCTGTCCATCTGCCAATACCTGCCAGCACAACAGACGACGACGACTGCCATCTTCCGACAAGGCACGTAGCCTTGCAGACGCAGACAGACGAATCGGCGCTGACGGCGATGCAGACGTTCATCTACCGAAGTCTCGGCCAAATGCAGACGCCAAATCCAGCAGCAAGAGGAGGAGGAGGAGGAGGAGAAGGAGAGAGGCAGGGACCGGTAGAACGCAGAAAAACGACCAAACAGTCGTCATGGCAACCGGTCAGCAGACTTCTGACGTCATCCAGCGATCGTTTGACGTCACAACGTCATCACAAGCGACTGCCGATCAGCGGTCAGTGGACGGGGGAAGGGGGCCTAGGTGGACCCCCGAGGGAAGAAGCGATGGTCAGGGCAGACGACGAGGAGGGAGTGTCCCGAGGGAGTGGCAGCGATCCTCCTCCGTCCTCTGGCGAGGAGCTGCTCTGGAGGAAGAGGATGAGAAAGAGCTGTCGACGATTCCATCGCATCCGGAACGAAGAGCGACGAAGGAGTAATGGAACTGGACCAGTCACTGCTCCTCACCCGCTGCCCGTGAGAGGCGGCACTCCGTCAGATGCGAGTCCCGTCACTCCTCCGCCAGCTGCAAGGTCTCCTTCGAGGATACTCGGCCTCGGTTCATCGCCCGACGAAAGGGAAGAGAAGTGCCGTCGTGGTCATCGTCGTCATGATAGAAGCAGCATCGAATCCCTCCAGGAACTCGTCTACAGGAAGACCCTGAAAGAGCTCGAAGCGATCCAGCAGAGTCCTTCTTCCGGATCCGATCGGCTGACAAAGTTCCAAGCGCTCTTCGTCTCCGACAGTTCCAGAAGATCCGTCTCGGACAACACCGTCATTTTCGTCAACTCCATCGTGGCCGTCATGCCCGGCAGCGGATCGGCAGCGGTGATGACCCCGTCGTCGACGGGGACGGGGACGGGGACGGGGACGGAGCGGAGGAGTGCCCGACGGCGGGGGGCGTCTCCTGCATCAGAAGAAGACCTCGTCGAGGGAGTGGGGTGGCCGCCGGCGATGGACTCCTCCTCGCCCTCCTCCTCCTCCTTCCACCCGGAGCTCTTCTCTTCTCCGTCGACGGAATTCAATTGCACGGCGCATCGATGCAACTGCAGCAGCAGCAGCAGCAGCAGACATCGCGGATACAGAGACGACAAGACGACGACGACGACAACTAGGGTCACTGCTGACCTCTGCTCTCGTCTCATGACCTCTGACCCGACCAACAGATTTAGCAAATACTATCAACTGGCGAACGAATTAAGCGGAAAAAGTTAACGAAAGAAGTAAACCACGCGACCAATCACATAACTGCGCACTTACACACACACACACACACTAACACACACACACACACACACATCCGGAGTAGTCGTCGGTTGGGTGTTTTGTGTGTTTTAAGTTTGTTTTTAAGAAAATCCTGTTCTTTTGAATTATTATTTTGCTCGATCAGCGGAATAGTAATAGTAGTCCATTAATTACGTCAACAATTTAGGAGGGGAGGGGGTTTGAAAAAGTTTGATTGACAGGGGGAGGGGTCAAGAGAAGTTGACGTCAACAATTTCACTTTTTACAAATAATCAAAAAATAGGAAATTTCATGAAATAGGCCTACTACTTATTACAATGGAAAAAAGCATGGCAAAAAAGGTCATCACCACCACCACATTTTGACGCTCTATGAGCAAAATAGGGGGGAAATGGACATCACCGCAAAAATAATAACCTTGTTATTAGGACCTGTCATTGATCTTGGGGGGGGGGGGGTCAAAAGTTTTTGACATAATTATAGGGGTAACTGAAAGTTGACAGTTGTTGACAAGGGGTGAGGGGTCAAAAATTGCCCAAAAATTGTTGACGTAATTAATGGACAGCCCTTAAGCTGCTCTTCGCATAGACAGGCTATACATACATTGATCTTGTTAGCGGTGCTGTGTATATTGGACTTATTGGACTTGCTTTGAAAAAGCTTCATCTACATTTGAACGAAGTAATTTGGGGGCTTTTCTCGACCAGAAGCACAATATGGACAAACGACAGTCCATAAGAGAAAAGAGGCAGAGAGAGAGAGAGAGAGAGAGAGAGAGAGAGAGACAGAGACAGAGACAGAGACAGAGGCAGACAAACAGACAGAAAGATGGTGGAGAGAAAGAGAGACGAGAGCCGAGAGATACAGATGGATGGATAGAGAAAGAGAGAATCAATGTCTTGTTGTACACCGATTCTTCAATTTCTTTGTTAAGACTTTGAGAAACTCTGTTTCGGAATAAAACATAAGTGATCGCCTTTCTGAGCAACCGTAAAGGGGTCGTCCATAAATTACGTAACGCGATTTTGGCACTTTTTTCACCCCCCCCCCTACGTAACGCGACGTAACAAAACGCCAGACCCCTAAAATATGACGTAACAACGGGCCTATCCCCCCCCCCCCATTTTCGTCTTCCGAAAAGTCTTGACAAGCAAAAAAGGTCATCCTTGTATTTTTTCCTCTACAAAATCCCTGACAAGCAAAAAAGGTCATCCTTGTGTTTTTTCCTCTCCAAAATCTCTGACAAGCAAAAAAGGTCAAAGGTCATCACTTAAAATTTGTTTTGCGTTACGTCACATTTACGGAAGCCCCCTCGTCACACTTCGTAACAAATGGCCGGACACCCCTATCCGCATTACGTAATTTATGGACGACCCCAAAGGTGCAGAATGCGTAATAAACTCACCGCTGATTAGAATCCACAGTAAGTGTAATGTATCTCTGTGTAGAGCGCCAGATTTCAGTCACCATGACTCGCAGTTCCGAGTATGAGTCATCGATTGTAGACAAGTCTCGACAATCGCAAAACTCGCCTGTTTGAGGATGCTTAATCATGGCTACACACTGACATCAACAGTCCTGCATTATATGCCTATGCCCGCTATAACCGGCTTAAAGGCATCTTGGCAAAACAGTCCACTACAGTCCGTTGTACCGAGTGTTGCTGTGCACTCAGAACACCGTTTAGTGTACTCATGCCACACCTCAGCAAAGTTCAAACACACGTGTCAAGATTATCACATTGTAGCCTACCGGTATATGCAGTAATCCCACTTATCTTACTGTTTAAAGTAGGCCTACATGCATATGGCCAGTAAATTAGTTACCTCGACCACGTACAATCGTACATGTATCTGCACTAGATATCACCGACACGCCGCCCATCTTGTATGTCCGCCAGTCAAAAAAAGCTACAACTAAAAGCGGCTCTGGGGTCTGGGGACCAACTCGTTTGTTATATGCCGGGGCGTCGTGACCACGAGGCAAGTGTCCAAGGGTGGCACAGTCTAAGAGGCGGCGGCGAATAACGTTGCTGTATAACTTACACTAACATTAAAGAAATGCAAAGCACAGGATCAATGTTCATGTAGACATGTTTGTAAGCAGTGGCGGCTCTGGGATTTTGCAAGTGGGGGGGGCGGCGTTGGGGTGGCAACTTCTAATCATGGGGGCCAACCATTTGTTGTTTAATGTATGTAGCATTAAGTATAGGGTCCCAACAGGGGGGCTACTGGAGGGGGCAGGCACTCAATAGGGGGGCACGGGCCCTCTGACCCCCCGGTGGAGCCGCCACTGTTTGTAAGTCGCTACTGACACCACCCCAATGTTCGTCATTATAATTTGCTTTGTTCAATTTCTTGTCATTCATTTAATTTTGTTTCATTAAAAATAAATCAGGAAACAGGAGAGAATGAGATCGGTATAGCTCCCTTCTCATCTTCTATTGTATGCCGACTGCAGTCTGTTGGGAGGGCCTGCACTGGATAAGGTGCCTCAGGCCAGGGCAGCAGTAAGACTCGTGGTTATAGGTCTTGGTGAGTTTGGGGAAATGGCCAATACGTTGAGGTTTCTTCAAGCTTATTCAGAACAAGTACTGTACACTATTTGTCAGTCGGAAGCAGATCTAACAACAGCAATTGCAGATAACTATTCTAGCACGGTGTTTTGACTTCCCACTGGTGCCCAAAAACAACAAATATGGACCCACTTCCAGCCTTCCTCCGACTCATAAATAGATGATCACAAGAAGTCAAAAGTCACATGATTTATTCACCAAGTATATTACTCAATCATTGGTACTTTCTTAAAACGTCATCTGCCTTCTGTCTAGTAAAGTACAGTATTCATATTTTACCAACTTTAGTGGACTTAATTAAAGCCCACGCATGGGGCCTTTGCATTTGTGTCAACTTTGCCTCAGTCTGAAGCATTCAATGTCTAAAACAAAGCACAAAGATTGTAGCAAAAGTAGCCAGAAGCTAAGCTTACATACAATTTGCAACCTGCAGTTGAACCTTGTTATCCTGCAACTGGCTGATTTTGTGTCAAGAGGCAAGGAAACAAAGACAAGACCACACACCGACAAAAATAACACTGTGTCAGTGCAAATAAAGGCAGTGCAGAATTCTTAAACAATAGATATTAGTTATAATTGGACGAATTTCTACCAACTTTCTCACATCAGTAATTTCAACAAAGCTATCAGTTTTTCATTGAGTTGCTGTCATATTGCTGGGACACCAATTACAGAAGCCTACCTCATTAATAATTTTAGCAAGTTTTATTGTTGTACTGTTCACTGTGCATGAAATGAAATAGCATGGCTACCTGGCCAAAGGCAAGATACCGAAATAACTTTACATTGACTCATTCACTTAGTGGCAAGGGCGAGCATGTTGGCTTTACAAGTTAAAACACAAGACAGGAATTGCATTCGAAGCCAATGCACAACAAGAGGCATGTCTCACAGCCTAACAGGGAGCAAGATAACAAGGTTTCACTGCATACAAAACCCTCAGTAATTCGAAGAGGAATCTGTCACAAATCAACAAATGGATGACCCAAGTACACAATAAAGCAGAAGCAAAAAACAAAGCCAACAAATGTTGAATAGTTGGAAGAGTAACGTCTCGAAGACAGCGATAGATTGGTGGCCATTGAAGAGACACTTGAAGCACCTGCATCGTACGAGTCTCCACATCTCAGAAAGTGAACAGATCTCACTACTAGAATCACATTCACGACGAAGGAGAATTTGCAGCCATTACTTTGCAAAAAAGATCAGAAATTATCATTTTATATCACTGAAAAACACATACAAAATTAAACTAGGAATTAGGTGACTATAACAAATATGTGAATAAATATATACACATAAATTACACACATATTATCGCCTGAATGCTACCAATCAATCCAAGGCAGATATCTGTGAGTGCGGCCAACTTGCCACAAACAATTACAACACAGATAAAACAATTCAGCACTAAACAGTTTACACATTTTATGGGGATATATATGTACCGTATATAATATCAGCTGCCAAACCGAGCGCTGACTGCAGACACTGCATTTGGTGCAAACTAAAATATCAAATATGTCCGCCCAATTATAACAACTGTCAAACACGTTTCAGTAATCATCACAGCCTGTGACATTTCACAGAAACTCCAAAACTTCAAATCAATTAGTAATTCAGTGATAATGCAATGGCAGTCTAGCACACTACAGTAGACCTACACACTCATACAGAACTCTACCTACAGTAAAAGTATCAGTTTTAAACACATATACAGATATTGTGTTGCAACAAACATACATTTTGTATTTTCTTTGTAAATACAAAATGCGGTCCAATTTATACTTTTTCACTAAATGAATTTCCAAGCTGTCTGGTTGCTATAAAGTTTCAAAATAATTACCCAAAAAGTTCAATTTCAACTAGAAATGCCACTAAACTGCCACTTCTGAATTAGAAGCTTTCTAAACTGGGCAAAAGCAGCCTGCAGACTTTAGAAAATCATCAACTTGGATAGACAAAAGACTGAAAACCCATGACTATATCGAGCATCATTGCATTGCTACTGCTGGGCACAGCCCACCCGACGCATTCCTGGTTCCTCATCGCTTCCATCTTCATCGTACGCCTCACGACGACCGCTGGCGCCCTCGGTGCTGGGGTCGTATTCCATCAAATTAACCTCTTCCACGTGTTCTCCCTCGGGTATGGCTACCTTTTGACGATCAGGTAAAAGTGCTTCTAATTTCTAAACGAAACAATTGTCAACCAATTACTATTCATCAACAATCTTCATCATAATTTCCCAGCAAACAAAACTAATGCAGACAGAGTTGTAATTCTTTATAAAAAAGATGTCAGCATTATTAATTTTATAAGAAATATGCTTTTGTACTGCAGTAAGATCCCCATTATTTTCTTATCTGGTGCAATGCAGTACTCCATTCCAGCATAGATAATCACTGCAATCACCAATCATAATCTACTTACTTACTTAGGAGGTCCCTAAACCCAAACTTGCAATAGAAGTTACTGATTCCCATGAGTTTCAGGTCTTCAGGGAGTCATGTGACCTCAAGAAGTCTCACATCGACAGAAATCATTGGTGCTGCTGTGTTCGCATAACCATACTATCCTCTGCCACAAATGACGTCTTTTCCCTACAGTTCAGATGTCATGCAACAAATGCTTCGGAAAACGCAAAGGCAATCAAATATCGACTGAGCAAATGAGTTTGCATCATTTGGTGGCCCTGGCAATGGACCGGCCCCCCACAGTTCCAGCAAAGCAAATTAGTTTGTGCGAATATACCTGAAATCTACAGTCTTCGTAAATTACCTTCAGTTCCATTTCATTTGCAAAGTTTTTTGGAGGAAAAGTGACCTCAAATTTTATGTAAAGGTTTCCTTTTTCAAAAGGGCTCCTCAGAATCGGCATCCCTTCACCAATTACTGCTCGCAACGAACCTAAAATCAAAGAAATAAACAATCAACAAAACACTCATCAAGGACACCACAACGTCTGAAAGTGTCTTCAATGACTAGACATTGTTAGATTGGATCCACGTCTTATATTCAACTACATGTGCCATGGAACGTGACAGCATGTCCTTTGGAATTCGCTGCCCGACATTGTGACCAACGCGACTAGTCTTGAAATGTTCACTACGAGACTAAAGACACACTTGTTCAATATCTCATTTAAGTGCAATGTGTAAAGAGCTCTTGATCTTGGCCTGCTATGACTATAGCGCGATATAAATTGGCTTAATAACTAACTAACTAACTAACTAGCATCAGTTTTTATTTCAAAGCGGCTCAGTTTGGAAAATCTCCCAAAGAAACCTGCTCATCACCCCGTGCAGCAGCAGCAGCAGCAGCAGCAGACAACAGGCAAAAGAACAGACCTGGTTCTAGAACATTTCCTGGAGGATTTCTGATGACAAGATCTCGGCCGTCGAGATGTTTGACGGTGAACTCCATTCCGCACAACGCCTCGACAATCCCAACCTGATAGGTCATGTAGAGGTCATGACCTTTACGCTGGAAAGTGGTGTCAGGCTTTTGAATCAGCATGACGATCACATCACCGGGCTCAACATCGGGCTGAGGAAAAACAGCAACAGAGGCCAACATCACAAACCCTCCATCCGACCAGAAAATTAGAACAATACACAAAACTTAGCAGAAATTACAAGTAAGTTGCCAAGCAACTACTTCTATTCAAAATTATTTGGACCAAAAAACAAATGCTATCCATATATATATATATATATATATATATATATATATATATATATATATATATATATACACACACACACACACACACATGCTAGAATTTAGATTTTGCTAAATAATGTATTTTAAAACTTGTGAAAGTGAAAAATAGTTTAAATTGCTCATCAAAGCCCTTAAAGCGCTCCCAAAAATTGCAGAACTTCAATTATTTGTAGGGACTTTGACTATCAGACAAGTAATTAGAGTACCATTAGCATCATGCGCCCGAATAGCAATATTGTCAAATGCAACACATTTGATTGTATAATTGTATCTTAAGAATCCTCTAACCATTTGGTTGCCTTCACCTCTCAGAACAATCTTCTGTTCGTGCTTCATTCCTTTGTCAATGTACACCTCAACTATTTTGGTCTCCTTGGTAACCTTTTTGCCGACACAGACCTTACACCTGTCTTTTTCATTGATGATTTCACCTTTTAAACAACATCAGAACATCTATCATGCTCAAACTCAAAACCAATCTATGAATTTCAAAATTACGAGTTCTAATCAAATAAGCCACTTTTACACCAGAAATAAGCCATTAGTAATAATAGTCAGTGATCATAAAGGAGAATTCAAGTATGCATTCAAAATAATAAAAAGGGTGAGATATGGCAAAGCTGATAACAAAGAATAAAATCACCAAATCCTATGGCAGCATACATTAAAACAGTGTGACAGATAGTCAGGGCTGATTTCCATCAGTTTACATATTACTGCCTAATAGTGCTTATAGACCCTATATCATATATAACATATAACATATAACCTATAACATATCAGCTGTTGGTTGTATCTGTCATCTACTAAACACATGGACACCAAACACAGAAAGACTGAACTCTCTCAGATTTTCCTAGATCTGAACCGCCAATCAAACAACAGCTGACTCCATCCAATTCTTCAAAGCTGAAACAAGTCAACATCATCGTCTGACCTTCGCCATGACAATCTGGACATGTCGTCTGCATCTGTTGAACCATTCCAGGTCCCAGAGGTCGAATAATGACCTTCACTCCACTTCCCTTGCACTGCTTGCACTGATGCATTGCTCCAGGTCTTCCGCCCTGTCTTAAAACAACAAACGGCTCTGATACACAACGCAACAAAATGCCACTCGGCTTGAACAAAAAGAAAACCCCAACGACAAACTTACCAATAGAATTCTCTAAAAGTCTACCTTGTAGATTAACCCTTAACATCCAGATGCTTGTCGGGAAGATCTTCATCCTTTTCATTGGTTGTTTAAACATGTACCAAATTTAAATGTTTGATTTAAATAGACACTATTTTAGCTGTCTGTGACACCGTGTGTGTGTGTGTGTGTGTGTGTATATATATATATATATATATATATATATATATATATATGTGTGTGTGTGAGAGTGTGTGTGGTGAACCATTGGAATACCTAGAATTCACCTTCGTAAGATTGCAAAATCATAGACGTTACCTTTCAATAAAAGATTGTTTTAATCTCCGGTACTTTCCTTTAACTTGTGTTCACACATGTGGCAAATTTAAATACCCTTCTCTAAAGGAAAGATCTTTTGTCATAAATTTGATTTTTTGAATCGGGTAACTGTGGGAATCATCATTTGCATAATTAGATCTAATGCGCCTCGGCTTGTGTACTAAAGAAATATGTTTTAAGAGATGCAAGAAAAGTTTTGCGGGAAAGTGTTTCATATCTAAGATAATGGCGGTAATGAGTTCCAGAGTTCTGGGCCATTTACTCAAAAGGAGCGTTCTCCAATTTTGGTTCTTGTGCGAGGAACTGATAGTATTCGCGTCGATAGAGACCTCATGCTGATCGATCGGTTTCTTCCAATGTCACTTAGTAGTTTTCAGTCCCTCATAAAGTAGTCTGGGTATGGGTGCATTTGGGCACTTTGGCAGCTGGAGGATATGGGCGCATTTGGGTGCTTAAAGGGTTAATCAAATATTCTACGACCTGCATTTGTTGAGGTTTTTAGAGTTGTTATGGAACAGTGATCAATAATTGTAAGTCGTTTCTATATCCATGGGATTTGTCTGTAATAGTATACAAAAGACAGATTTCTTACTCAGAGCACTTGTGTTGAAAGCTTGATTTTATAAAAATTGTTTCTCTTTGACAGCAAAGCTTAGAAAATAACACACAAAAAACATCATACCCAAGACATTTGGGGCAGATGACTGTTTTGTTGATCTGTAGTTTTGATGTCTTTCCATTGTAAAAATCGCTCAGAGATACTCTGAAAAAGTCACACGAACACTGCAAAATCTTTCTTAGGATATAAAAAAGGATATAGTATCATGAACTGCAATCAATAGAGCAATGCAACTTAATTTGGAAATCAAACTCAAAAAGCAAAAACTCTGAAACAACTGCTTTGCAATAATTATGCAAAGCTGTTGCTAGTTCTCATTCAGGTTAAGACCATTGTTTCCTCTGAGGAAAAAAAACTATACAAAAAAACTTATTTGTTGGTGCTGGGATCTGACTCATATCATCTAATAAATGAAACTGACTTCAATTGATGGACGATGTCTTCCCCCTTCTGCTTCCTTCGACTGCCCCGTGACCCGAATCCAAAAGGTCCTCCTCCAAAAGGCCCGCCTCCAAACATTCCCCCAAATAAGTCACCAAATATGTCTGCAGGAAATCCTACAGCAGAAAACACAGACAGAGACATCAAGAGTCCTGCCAAGCAGCAGTCCAATTAATGAAATATGTAAGAACTGGTCTTTTGCCCGTCAAGCATGACAGAAAAGCTTTGCCATTTTTCCTACCCGTAAACTCCTTTCAATTGTATGATGGAGTAACGTCAAACCAAATGATTGTAAATAAAATGACGTTCCTTACCAAGCTCCACCCAGGGTTACGTTATAGACACACCATAAGAAATTAAACATCAAAACAGACCACGATCATTCCGTACACAATCTACAGCTTAGTGAATATCTGCCATTCTGCTTAGGTCAGATTTCAGTCAATGTGGCTGCTGAATATTAAGAAACCATGAAGCAAGATTAGCCAAGACATTTCTTGAAATCACTGACCTCCAGCCCCCGTGCCCTCCTTCAGACCCTGTATTCCGTGATTATCATAAATTTCTTTCTTCTCCGGGTTGCTCAACACTTCATATGCAAAACTGATTTCTTTGAACTAAAAGAGCAAATCACATGCAACTTCCATCTGATTTGTTTCATAAACTTCTGTGCATCCTGCCCTTAGAAATCGATGAGAAAATAAATGAAAAGTTAAGTCTACAACAACCTTCGATCTGCTTCAATAATTTCCTATCTGTTGTCATAAAGATCAAAAAAGATTAATAGCAAAAAAGTATTGGAAAAATCTTCTAGGCTCAATTGTAAAAACTAGTAAATTCAATAACAAAATAAAAACATTAGTTATGCTAAAACCACTTTTATTTCCAGTAGTATCTCAGATAATTTTTCTCAATTAAGCTGCATATATTGTAATCTGGATTCTTCACCCTTTCTCCTTCTTCCGGATTTTTGTCAGGATGAAACTCTTTTGCCAACCGATGGTAAGCCTGTAAAACATGCAAATTGAAGAGGTACAGCCATCACCTTCAATATTAATATGCTGGTCGGGAGACAAACTTTGAGCGACTGTGTTAAAACGAAGAGTGTCAAAATGATGCACTTAGCCAATGAATATTCAAAGCAGACTGGCATAATATTTAGACGACCTAACCTAAAACATGTCTGGACAATTGGCAAATTTGTCCTCAATGAATAATAACAAGAAATGGTTAAATTGTCAAATTTCATAATGTTCTTGCAAAGAACAGAAGGATTTCATTGTTGCCACATCGTGGTGTTTGTTTACAAATAACAAACTTGCAAACAAAGGTCGAGGAAAGGTTAATGAGGTGTTTTATTTTAAGAAATTGTTGGTTTTGCATTATAATTGTGAGAAAAATGATAAAAATATCAATCAAATTCTACCAAAACATACTGAAAACACTGCAAAAATGGTGAGTTTTGTGACACTTCAATGTTAATGCAAATAAATTAGTAATACAGCCTGTATTGAAATTCCGCTTCTATCAAAGGTTTTAAGCGCCGGTCCCTCCCGCCAAAATAAAGTTAATAAATACACAAATGACTAATTTCAAAGCTGCAGCATCACAAGAGACATGGGGAGGAATAAGAGTAAAGCTGACTGTTCTAATGTAATAACAGAAAACATCATCATCTCCCTGAAATTATTAAAAGTATGTAATGCATGTTAGCAAAATGCTTGGGAGATGCAAGTCATATCAGTCAAATCGATATTTTGGCAAATGGGCAATGTGGTGAAACTCTAGACAAATGGCCAACATTCCTAACAACACAATAATTGTCACCTAAATCTACAATAATATAACAGTATAATTATTAACCTCTTGAACAACATAGGCCACTTTAACAGGTTGCCAGAGCAATGTATATATCCGAAAGGCCATAATAGCAGCTTGCTTAGCAGTCATTATAACCCTGAGGGCTTTTACTAATAGTTCTAGACAAATGTACTAGTAATCGTAGTCTTTTCAGTATACTGTTACGTCTGATACTTGACAAAACTCAAAGTCTGGTAATTATAAAGTTCTGTATAATCATTCTACAACATAATTTAACATTTATAGTCAGGGGCTTCACAAGTCTTTCTGCCATCCTGAGGTACCTTATCCAAAAGACTCTGCAGTCAGCATACAACAGAAGTCTAGATGGGAGCTATCCCGATCTCAGATTCCCTCTGTCTGTCCCCTAATCTATTTTTAACGAAACAAAAATAAACGAACGAGAAAATTTAACTAAGTCAGTTATAAATGACGAGCATTGTCGTGATGCCAGCAGCAACTTACAAACATGCCTACATGAACAATGACCTTGTGATTTTTATTGTTTTACACCTGCATCTCTTTAATGTTAGTGTAAGTTATACAACAATGTTACTTGCCACCCTCCCTGGGTGGGTGCCACACTGAGGCACTGGCCTCATATGCCTCATGGTCACGAAGTCCATGCATATACTTAAAAACTAACGTTCTCAAATTTCATGAAAATCAGCTGTGAAGGTCAGGTTATACCTCTGCATCACTAAAGAGTCCCATGTTCAAAGGTTGAAATGAGAAGTTCAAATCTGATAGTCAAAGCCATTTGTTTTTTTTTATATTTTTATTTCATGATGGAATATAACCACTTCGAAAACACAGCCTAATAATTGATTGCTAAAATTAATTTAACACTTGGTGATCTGTGTTTGGAAAAAAAACGACCCGACAGAGGTCTTGTACAAATGAATTTGCAAGTAAAACGTACATTACTTTACTAGATTTCAGCTTCTCTAGTTAAATGAGGGTACTTTGTATAATGGGCAACATTTCACTGTTATTTTCATGCGGACAACAGTCGTAATTCGCATTATTACGCTGTTGGGGTTGGCAACCACTTTGTCACGGTTTCGCTAGTCTTGAAGATTACCGGCGAGAGATATCAATATTTCTCATCATCATCAGAAGCGCGAGGCCGGCGGGGCCGCGGGGGCCGTTGCGTCACCCCTTGACCATGACCCCGCTACAGCTGAAATGTACCCAGGACAAAATGTCCTGTTACAATTTAAACAAGTCACTACTGACTCCATGGTGAGTAGCACATAATAGACCGCTAACGAAGTCGTTAGAAGAATCGGATCATAAAGAGACTAATGACATAAAATTATGAACGTCTTTGTACATAAGTTTCTTATGAGAAGGGAAACGCTGGTCTTCGTTTACCTTCTTAATGTCGTTTGTCGAAGCGTTCCTGGGGACGCCAAGGATCTTGTAGAGATTCACTTCAGCCATAATTAAATAGTTATTATTATTAATAATTTCTACTTATTTTAATTGTATTTCTACTAATTTCACTAAATTTATCAGCGTTTGCTCTTTACGTTCCGGAAGTGGTGCTTCGAGCATGCGCATCACGGCTTCCGTCAGTAAGTAAAGCGAAAAGCTTAAGAATCTTATATAATAATTTCCTTAGTACAGTCCTCGAGCTCTCAAGACCGGGCTTGCAGTGGCGGCTCTGGGATTTGACAAGTGGGGGGCCGTTGAGGTGGCAACTTCTAATCATGGGGGCCAACCATTTGTTGTTTAATGTATGTAGCATTAAGTATAGGTCCCAACTGGGGGGGCCAGGCACTCAATAGGGGGCACGGGACCCCTGGTCCCCCCGGTGGAGCCGCCACTGCGGGCTTGGAGGAATAATGCCGAGGAGCGACCACTGCCTATATCGCAATGATTATGGAATTTTGGTGGTTAATGTCAAAGCTGATTGACCAGGACACCTAGCGGTTGCATGATGCTCAATTATATTCTTGTTTGTCACTTTAAGCCACCATAATCGCCTGTTCCTACACTCCAGCATCGATCCCAAACCCCAATCTAAATATCGAACATAAGTAAGTAAGCAAGACGAATATTCTATAGCGCTGCCAGAGGCTTGGCGCAGCGCACCAGCTCATTCACGAGCGCTCAATCTGAGTGAAATCCATAGTCCGTAGTCCGTGGGTCAATGTTGTCGATCCAGATATGCAATTGCAGCTAAGTATTTTTATGGAGGATGATAACATAGTCTACCGCACGCTTCTTCTATAGCGCCTCAACGGCGACAACCTTCATATTACCAAGAAACTAATGCATATTCTGTACACGCAAATTCAAGCACAATTTTGCATTTGATTTAAGCGTATATCTTTAGATCACTTTGAACCACCATAATCGACGGCTCCTACACTCTCTATGACAACAGCAGTGGCGTCTCCAGGATTTGATAAGTATGGGCGTTGGATTGACGACTTCTAAGCATGGGGGCCAACTAAGTAGTTTTCATAAATCAAAATATACCGGAAGAATAGGCCCTATCTAACCCTCAATGGAGATCATTGGGGCAGGCATTTAATAGGGGCACTGCCCCTGCATAGCCGCTTCTGGACAACAGAACAAAAGATCCTGCCTAATTGCGTTTAATAAATGTGAAAGATGCAAATTAATTACAGACTAACACGTAGGCCTAGCATTCATTCGTTTGCGTATACAACCGCATGGGTGTTGCCTAATAACTTAGAACATCACTTTGGCTGAATCCTGCTAAAGATCTATTAAGCATATAAAGTCAGTTGTTGAGTATAAACGCGGTGCATTAAACCAGCGGTTCTCAACCCGTGGACCGCGTCCCAAAGGAAGCCCTCTGTGGGCCGCGGTGAATTCTCAAAGCAGGAAAAAACTTGCGAGCCTTTAAAAATAAAGGATAAAGTTTCTGAAAAGTAAAAAGTCTTTAACATCCCGAAAAATCTGACAAGCTAAAAATAAGAAAAAGTCATCACCATTTTTACACACTTGAGCGACATGTATAACGCCATTGCTTAATTATTTGACAGGCGAGTCGCAGAAATTTTTAAAAGTTCAGACGTGGTCCGTGCACCAAAGGGACCTGAGAACCGCTGCGTTCGACGCAATTTCAAACGACTGAGACGACGATTGATCAAAGCAGCTTCTCCGGGATCTTCATGTTGCGCTATTTGTCTACATGTATTCTGCTTAATTATAACAGCACTTATTGATAGCGATGAATTCTGCCACAGTGTGCCTACGGCAGTCCCCTTACCGAAGATTAAACGAAGGAAAAGTTCCCATGCATATTGACGCCTAGGACTATTTCTCAGATTTTAAACGAATTTTGACACAAAATTTCCAAGTTTTTCTGTATCTTCGACGATTTCAGACATCGCGTCTTCGTGAAGAACGCGTCGTTGACATTTTCCTCTCATAAAATGTCTCCAGCGTCACACTTTCCGCATGTTTCAGATAGGTACAGACGTACAGTGTAAGAGTTTCGCCCGTCGTGGCTCCTGAAATTCCACTGCAGATGGACACTCTGTCTTCTGGGTCAGTCGTAAGATTGTTTACTTTTCCGTGGCGCCGTTGACATCGATCGATCTCTTGTTTCTCCTCTTGATTTTCGCCCAAACGCCAACGATGAACGATTCGATGTCACATTCGTTTGTTCCGCGAACGATTCGAAAGTAGCCGCCTTCTCCCCAATCACGACCCCAAGAATTGGCGCACGTCTGAAATAATCAGCAAAGAAACTGCGCTGAGGGGGGAAGAAACTGCTCGATCGAGCCAACGCAATGCATATACGATGCGTTCATCTCAGATCGTCCTCACTGACATTTTACCTCTTCGACATCTACCTCTTCGACATCTACCTCTTCGACATCTACCTCTTCGACATCTACCTCTTCGACATCTACCTCTTCGACATCTACCTCTTCGACATCTACCTCTTCGACATTTATCTCTTCGACATTTACCCCTTTGCGTTATTATTTTATTTCAACGGATCCCAATTCCCAAACTCCTATAAGCCCAAGGATCCCTTTGAACATTCGCGGACCCACTACTCACCCAAATTTTACTGTAGGCCTAATAGGTCTATTTTAGGCCCTAAAAGTTACATTACAACTCTAGGCCAGTCTAACGCTCTCAGATGTGTGTGTGTGTGTGTGTGTGTGTGTGTGTGTGTGTGATGTCGAACCCAGTCCCAATCCTAATATATAATTAGAATCTGCGTCTAACGCATTCGACTGTCTGCTCTCAATGCTAATTCGTTAAACATACGGGCGAATGCCTGCATCCCACATATTAGGCCGATTCTCAATATGCAAACTGCTAACATAGAATTAATACACTTCAACAAAACGATGTAAAGAATTTCAACACACAGCAGCTAACTCACTCGATTGGTAACACTTATGCCTACTACCCCCTCCCCCTCCCCATACTGTTATTTTGCCGACACCCTGAGGTTCGCCGACCTAAAATAGGGGACCGCCAAGCGATTTCAGAAGGACCGTAAAGGGATTACTTTCTCAAGGTAGCTCACCAACACCTCAGAACACAAAACACTCTGATACTGTATAGCTCTAAGATTGCTGATTTCAGTTGGATTCAATTTTGAATTTTTGATGACTAAGATTTGCAATTTTCTAAATAATTGACTGACAAAACAAGTAGCCTATGTGTTAATTGCAGTTAATTTTAAATTCAGATTTTATAAGGTCCGCGAGGCATCACAAAAATTTCTAAGGGACCACCACCCATGAAATCCTAAAACGTCTGAGAAACGCTGATCAAAATAAATAGGCCTAGTTAAATATTTTGAGATAAACTGAAGATACCCAAAACTTTAGTCGATGTCCATCCACTTCTTCTTCTCCCCATCTAAAGACATAGAGTAGAGTTAAACTATTTATCGTCGTCGTCGTCGTCATCATCATCATCATCATCATCATCATCATCATCATCATCATCATCATCATCATCATCATCATTGTGATCGTAGTCGTAGTCGTCGTCAGTGTCAAAATTGAAATTATAATTTGTTGTAAGTTTTAGTTAATTGCTTAATAATTGACGAGAGAGAGATGATGATTCTTATTCTGACCCGACGATCTTGACGGAGTGGAGCCCGGTTGGCAGATGGTTGGGGGCCAGGTAACTGGCGGGCATCGAGTGGCGATACACTCCTTCCTTGTACATGAAAAAATCGTCCTTCACTTCGAAAATTGCTACAAAAAAATGTCATTTGCAAATGGAGCCTGAACGGGCGAAGGGCGTCCGATGACACAAATAAGGCAACAAACAGAGCAGCGCAATGTCAATTATTATAAGCGACAGAGCGATTACAGACTGCATTATAGTCCTGTAGTCCAACTGGTCTTCCGTCCGGAGTCTAATTCTGTGTTTCTATGTCTGTTTTCTAGACTGAATCAATGCCGTCAATTATTGTGCTTGATCGTTTCTTCGTCCTTCGTCACTCGTTGTGTCACTCTTTCCCGTCGCTTTGATTACTGCAACCGTCTCCTGCATGATCAGCGCCGACTCCAAAGGAAAGCAGAAAGCCATATGGCCGGTCATACTAAACGGCGCAACCGCCTCAGCTGCCCTCTGTTCGTCCATTTGGCCAGACCAGAGGCGGATCCACGCGGCCGGAGACTCTAACTGCGGTCTGCGGACAAGGGAGCTCTGCGGAAAGGGTCTCGTTTAGGGCTCCATCTCCTCAACAGGCACTGAGACCAGCGGAGGAGAATGAACGCCCAGAGTTAAATATATATATATATATATATATATATATATATATATATAGAGAGAGAGAGAGAGAGAGAGAGAGAGAAGAGAGAGGCATAGCGCTACATGAATTATCTGTACGATATACTAGTAGTAGTAGTAGCAGTAGTAGTAGTAGTAGTAGTAGTAGTAGTAGTAGTAGTAGTAGTAGTAGTAGTAGTAGTAGTAGTAATAATAATAATAATAATAATAATAATAATAATAATAATAATAATAATAATAATAATAATAATAATAATAATAATAAAAAGATCCAGTGCATTGTATTCGTAGCCTTTTTGCTTTTGTTGGATCAGAGGAGTTTGTTGATATCTTCATTTTTATTTCTGCTTCTTTGTTTCTGTATAAAATTAAGAAATATGAGAGAGTAATAATTAACGGTCTTCGCCTACTTTGAACTGGTCCACTTTCCATGATCTCCTTCATGATTTGCTTCTCCTGAATTTTTAAAACCAACCAAATATTTCATTTCTATCACAAAACATTCTATGGACAGATTCTGTCCATCAATAGTTCCTCAATTCCTCGTAGTGGCGTAGCAAGGTTTTTGGGAGGGGGTTCTTGTGCAGAGCCTCGGTGTTGGGTCCCTGAAGACCCCCTTTTATTTCAAACAAAAAACGCGGGGCGCCTTTGCAATATTTACATATTTCGCGGTTTGGCACCCCTCATTAAATAGCAGCCTAATATTATTAAATATTATAAAGAACAGAGTCAGTTGAGTCTGTACGCTGTTCATAAAGTGTAGCTCCATATATATTTAGTCTGTGTTACTGTTAAGTTCCAGAATTACAGTCTGAATATTTTGATTGTGAAATCTTCTATTCGCTGTGAAGGGTTTTCTGACCACCGCCCCCCCCCCCAAGTGCACCGTACAACCCATTGCTACGTTTGTTCTGTTGTATGGTGCTTACTGCAATATCATCATCATCATCATCATCATCATCATCATCATCATCATCCTGTCACTCCGCCACACTGGGACTGGGTGATGACATGCACTAGCGTCGCCACGAGGGAGCAAATGGGGGCAAATGCCCCCACCTGCCCCAGACCACCTACCAGATTCGCGCAAATCCGGTGAGAAAGTTTTCTGTGAAGGGGGCAGGGGTGGGTAAGGAATCTGACACGCTAGCCCCTTTTGCCCCCCACCCCAACCAAAAATTCCTGGCAACGCACGGCAAACAAGCTATCAATTATATAATATTTTTGTTTTCTATAGAACTTGTCTTACAAGAAACCAGCTCTCTTAAACCCCTTCTTATATCTCGTTCAATTTTTTAGACATTTGACAGAGAACAGATTTCTGAAAGACTTTGTATAGTGTCGTTTCAAATGGCTCACCATTTTTGTGGCATTTCGAATGCTCTAGAATAAAATTGAGGCAGGATATATTGACAATTCTAGCACGGTTTGACTCAGCTAAGCTGGGGACACAAGAAAATGTGGTTCTAATTTGTTTCATCAATCTTCTGAATTTTGCATATCTATAGCCTACTGTAGCAATAATCCTTGCATTGTCCAATGTCAAACAGGCACTAGCGTCGCCACGGGGGGGGCAAATGGGGGCAAGTGCTCCCCCAACCTGCCCCAGACCACCTACCAGATTCGCGCAAATCCGGTGAGAAAGTTTTCTGTGAAGGGGGGGCAGCGGTGGGTAAGGAATCTGACACGCTAGCCCATTTTGCCCCCCCCCCAACCAAAAATTCCTGGCGACTCCACTGATGACATGTATTAGCTGCCTCCACGTACTAAGTCCTGTCTTGAGCGGCTCGATCATGTGCCTCTGGTGCTGTCATATAACAAAGGTCCGTTCTGCGATGTTATTCATCAAGGTCGTTCTTGGTCTTGCTCTGCTTCTTTGTTCTTCACTTGCAACTGTGGACTTTACTATGGCGTTTCCATGTCGTGCTATTTCTCCAAAATATTTCTATTTCTTTCACTTTGGCAAGTAGCAGTCTTTCCATTCGTGGCTGAAGGCGATAGCAACGGAGATCAGCGCCGCCCTATGAGCCAGTGAGGCTCGAGAAGGACTTTGACTTTTTTGAACGCACACACACACACATACATGGGCACCCGCACATTGGGGGAAGAGGGGGCACACTTGCCCCTCCTGGAAAATAAAAATTCCAATATTTCCCATTGAAATTTGAAAATCTTGCTAAAATATTAACCGTGACCATTGTGTTAAGATGTGTTTTACCCCTCCTGGAAAAAATTATGTGGCATAGTCATGACCACTATGTTTTGCCTTCCTGGAAAAATTTCTGTGGGCGCCCATGCACACACACATATATAGTATATATATATATATTATATACAGTATAACTATAAGGGTGGGTTAATAGTGTAGCGTGGTGTTACCTGTGGTGGTATCCTGTAGGCGGGTGACGTTGAATGGACGGCGCTGGTGGAAACGGTGGCTCCAGGAGGACACCTGACTCCAGTTCCAGAACGACGAATCAAGACTCGATTCAACTTGCAATGTCCGGTGTGCGAAGTGAAATTGCTCCTAAGAGGATAGCAGGGCTCTTCGACTAACCTGTAGAAAAGACAAAGACAGGTGTGTGTCAGGTGTCGACTCCTCTGCACGACGACGACGACGACGACGACGCCTCCGCGTTCCTTCGGCCTCGGCTTATATTCAGACGGCGGAAAACTCTCCGATGTCCATGAATTGAACTTAAAATGCCCGGAGATAAGAACCCATCGAACACCAGAACATCTCTCTAGTCTCACGTATAATGATGTACTATGCAGGAATCTGGACTATTTCGCTAACTTTTGTCTATTTCATAGATAAAAAGCGCAGTTCAGATTACGAATGAATGTCCCGGATAAATAGAGAAGTGGAGAAGTGGAGAAGTGTGAAATATAGGAATGAGAAACTGGATAAATAGAGTGGGCCTAAAGAAGAAATAGAGAAACGGAGAAACTGAGAATAAAGAAATAGATAAATAGATACAACGGTCTTTAATAATTACGAACCCTACTTTCCAGATGTACCACCACGCCCTGTCCACATGCCCTCCTCTGCATCCGTCCTGGTCTGCGTCCCTGTTACAGGACAGGATCTGCTGCGAGGACAAGAGGACTCCGCTACCGAGGCCAGACTGTATGGCCAACCGATCAGAAGCCACACCTACAGACACAGACACAGGCATAGACACAGACAAAGAGAAAGACACAGAGGCAGGAAAGGACATTGCTATTGCATGAGCAGCGTCTGGTTACAATTAATAGTTAGTGACGACGATGATGAAGATGATGATGAAGATGATGATGATGATGATGATGATGATGATGATGATGATGATGATGATGATGATGATGATGATGATGATGAAGATGATGATGGACTGACTTGCGGAGGACAGTGCCCATGAAGCAGCGCAGTTTCCCTGGTCGACGATGGGGGAGATGCTGTCTGGTGATTTTCGTCTCCAGTCGAATGACTTCGGAGGGGGAGGTTCGTTGTCGCCGGCGTGTCCTCCTCTTATGGGCGACATCCTCTGGACGGTGCTCGAGGGGCGCAGGGTGCCCAGGCGGTGACGCACCCCATCGGCCAGACTCAGGCCCCAAAAGAACGAGTAATTCGACGCTCTCCAACTAAACAGCACCACATAATAATCATTATAATCGACAGCGAAAGAGAAGAGACGCAACAGCGTTCGAAGGGCAAAAGAGAAAGAGACGTCGACGACGGACCAGAAGATGATACTCAGAAGACGAGAGAAACGCGTCTGCAGCTAAACAGTGGCGGCTCTAGGATTTGGCAAGTGGGGGGCCATTGGGGTGGCAACTTCTAATCATGGGGGGGCAACCAAATGCTATTTAATGTATGTAGCATTAAGTATAGGGTCCCAACTGGAGGGGCCACTGGGGGGCCAGGCACTCAATAGGGGGCACGGGCCCCCCTGGTCCCCCCGGTGGAGCCGCCACTGCATCTAAAGTCATCCGCCATTCATTCGATCCTAATCTTAGATGTCAAAAACGTTTCTTGTTTTATTGTTCAAAAAACTATTTGGTGCTGCTTTCATTGTCATTTGCCATAACCGTTCTGTGTTCTGCGATCAGAAGAAGAAGAAGGCGCGATGTTGGTTTTAGTTCTCTTCAGCTTATTAGGAGGCAGTTTTATTTTTTTTATATTAAAGTCTGAATTTAAAATGGGGAAAACTGCTACAGACTTAGACTTAAGACTTACCCAAAATGCCCTCTGTTGACATGATCAATCACTTCCTCTCTAATTATGCAAGGCTTTTCCGAACAGAGAAACTCAAGGCTATCCTTCCAAGACGACCTCTGGCAAGTACTGAGATACAACAACAACAACAACAATCATCTGCACGTCTTAATCGCTGTAGTCGTCGTCATCATCATCATCATCGTCGTCGTCGTCATCGCCATCTCCATCTCCATCGCCAAGAAAGAGCCTTCATGACGCATGTCATCTAAGAATCGCAGTCTGGCGTCCGTGATATTCGAAGACACCATCAGCTCTTATTCCTCTGTTTCCAGTCGCCTTGATCACTGTAACTCCCTTTCTTGAATCTCTGCTACTCCGACCAATAGAAAAACAGGCAAATACGATCCAATTAGACCCTTCCAAACCACATTCACTGTCTCCTCCTCCTCCTCCCTGTCCAACTGCGATTTTTCTTTACAATTGTAGTGAATACCAAAGTCCATTAGTTATAAATACCAGAGGTGGACCTTAATAGTAACATTTGTAATAATCATCATTCACCTCTCTTTAGGACTAGGGGATCATTGTTAGCATAATGCTTAAAGTCAGTACTAGTCACTCTTAATTGGCTAGACCTGATGTCTGTCATATATTATAGCATGTGGATGGGTTGAGCTTGTACTATGCAGAATTATTATTGGTTGCTAATGTTAATAAAAGGGCACTGCACTAGGGCAACGGAAGACGGTTCTCTCGGCGGTTCTCTCGGAGTCTTCTGGGACACTGAACTCTAATAACATCTAGAGAGAGATCCGTACCGTGAGCTAGTTCAGGCTGTTTAACTATCTACAATGATTTAGTCTCAGCTAGTTCCCCAGTAGTAGGCCAGACCCAATATCTGGTCTACTACATTTGCTGGAGATGCCGGGGTAGCGAAAAACCCCCCGTCTCTGCGCCTCTCGCAAATCGAAAATTTCGTAGTCTATTTAAATTTTTCGTCGGACATTGCGAGGCAGCTTGGGGAGAACGTCAACAAGAGCCAGAATTAGAATCAAGTTCAATCAACGCAACGCAGAGCAACGCAGAGCAACGCCAACTGATGAGCAACGCCGAGTTTTCAACTTCCCACCTCCACCTCCCACCGCCCACCCTATCTACTGGAAACCGAAAGCGCCGAGGTTTCGCTCGCTGTGTAGTCGAAAATTTCTCTTCAGCGGACGGGAAAATCTCGTCCTCAGTCAACTCAGTTCATCCGTCGTTCATCATTCGCCTGCATTGTCGTAATTCAGGCCAATCCATGTCGTCTGGGCCTTCCGTCTTCTCCTTTCAACAATAGCATCGTGTCTCCAGACGCGACTGTACGTCATCATTGATGGCGTTACCAGGGAGCAGGTCATTACCAGGTCTGTTCTTTCGTTTCAACGTCATTTCATCGTCGTCTAATCCACTACTGTCGTCAGATCGCATCTCCTCTGTCCTCATCGTCTTCACTTCCGTCTTCGAAAGTCAATTCATTCCTCCATTGCTACCCACTCCTGAATACGCCTTCCTTCGTTCCTTCGTCCTTATCATCGTCGCCATGCTCTCGAGGGACAAACTACGTCGCGGGCCGTAGGAATCCATTGAAGCATAGCACCCAGAACAATCTTTGGAAACATTATGACAGTAACTTTCTAATTTTTCCAACTACTGTTACATTCAGTGGATCATTCACTCATTTATATCGCTTCATTAATTGGTTTCATATGTATTATCTGATTGCTACTTCATTTCGGTTACAAGTCTCTTAAATTATCGTTTTAAAGGATTAAGATTTTATTATTGTAATATTTTTGGGGTTTCTTTCATTTTTAATTGGTTAAGTTTAACATCAGACCATTTTTTATGAATGGGCAAGCTGAAAGTGCTAGTGATAGTGCTAGTGCTAGTGTTATTGCAGAGTGACAATGGATATTTCACGAATCTATAAAGGCGGAGAGTCTTAAAAAGACGAACGCAAATAGACGTAGAACATACGCAGTTGCTCCCATCAACTCAAAATATTCTTTTTAAGAATGGCCTGGCCAGGATTATAATCTCTCTAGGGACCACATGAGCGATCTTTTTATGACGCTAGACGGGGAGATGGCAAAATATTGCCTACTTTTTCTGCAGATTGCCTTCTAAGTCGAAGATAGAAGAGAACGCACGCAGATCGGGTTGGATGGGGCTTGGTAACATCACAAGAGTCACTTTCACAGTCGCAGTCACTTTAATTTTGGTTATACGATGCACGAGTTTAATAGCGCATACAGGTGCCTCACTGTACATTCTTTTGAAGAGAAAATGGTTGCTTAAATTTTTGAATGCAGTGTAACTGAATGGTCCGTAAGATTTTATTGATCATCAGTTCAAGCCTCTGCCCAGAGTTCCATCATTTTTACGTTATCGTTATAAGATCATTACGAGAATATGGTAATTTTTGTTTTTGGTACAGTAAATTTTTGATTATTGCTGTTGCAGAGTTTTTTTAATCTAAGGTCTCTAAAGTTCAAAGGGTTAACTGCAGTGGAATCAGTCTGTAGTAAGAATGTTTATTTTAGGAATAATATTGAAAGTTTAGAGTACTGCTCTACGTTTTGGGAAAGAGAGCCTGGCCAGTTCTTCTTGACCTAGCGTACTCAGTTCTTCTAGTGTGCTTCCTTGCTCATTAGGTGATTCTGATCACGTCGCCTAGTGACTAGGTAGCATCTGTATGCAAAATTCTTAGCTAAAATTACTATTAATAAATTTGAGGTCATTATTTTGTTTGCAGGATTTAATAAGGTAATTTTGATGATTTAGTACGAAAATATATGTTATAGGGTCACTTCATAGCCGTGGCGTTGCATTATTTGGAAAATACAAAAAAATAGAACAGAATAGATTCAATAGAAAATCTAAAGAAAAAAGCAGAACAGAGAGAGAGAAAAATAATCTTAGAAGTACAGAAAAACTTCGTTTTACAGCTTTAATTTAGTATATTTAGTTTGCTATAAAATTTTTTTTTGCTATATTTTGCTAGATTGTTTGAGTACTTATATGAGAAGTAAAGTCATTTTTATCAGTGAGAAGAAAGTGAGATTGAATTTCAAGTTTTTGCATTATTTTGCATGAATCATTTGTCTCTTGACGGTAGTGTCAGTATTCACATAATGTCTTAAGTAATGACAGAATAGTACACGGGAAACTCTTTAAGTAGCGCTATTGCTCTGAGTTTCGGTCGGAGAGATGATTTCTTTGGATAGTGCATTTATTTGAAATTATGGATTGTTAAGTAATTGAGACTGCTTTATTTTCAGTTTGTCATCGAGATTCAACATTATTTCGTAGCTATACACGTATATTCTTGCTTATTTTTTGTTTAATCACATCTTATATATCCATACTTATGGAGTTTTTACTGTACGTTTATGTCTGTGTGCTGAGTGATTCGAATTATCATGCATTAGAGCTACGTATTTCATTTTTCCTTGCTATTGTCTGCTAAGTTTCATTTTAAACGCATTTTCATACGTTATTCTAACACATCAGTTCATTTAATTTTCAAATTTTATATTTTAATTCAGCTTAATATTCTTACTGTACTCAGTATCATTTTCCCTTATCTCGACTTTCCCTCGACTTTGCCCTTAAGCTGATTAATCTCTTGTGCTGATGCTGATGAGTGCATAATTCCACGACTATCTTTCTGGGGTCGATCCAGAATAGTTCATCAGTATTTTGAAATAACTAGCGACATTTTCAGTACAGTTTAATTCGCTTATTATCATAGATATGCATCATCATTATCATGATACTCTATTATCATTGGTTGTTGCTTATTATCATTAGTTGTTGTTCCTCATTATCATGGGTCGTTGCTAATGTCTTTTGCTAATGTGTTTTCTTAATCTGTTTCAGTGCAGTAGAACTTGCCAAAATTCTGCGGGGTACTTGCGTCAGTCTTTCGGGAAAATATGTGCACTGATTGGAAGCGAGATTCATTTCAGAATCTTTCGCCAAAAATTTAATCGGTTTAGTTCATGTAATAGTGTATCTTGTAGATTAACGTCGTTCAAATTTCAGATCATCACATCATCCTCAAATTTTTTCTGCATTGCAAATTATCAAGCACTGGGTACAAATCACTAGTCTCTGCACTCACTCGTTTCTGAGAGCATTGCCAAAATTGTCCATTGCAATGGGCGTTATCTTTATCTATTAAATTGGGAAATTCCACTTTCATTTTCAAAACCACGTCAGTTGCATCCCACGGGTCCAATGTTCAAATTCATTTCTCATCTTCGCCAAATATTCGTCGCTATAGATAGTTCATCAGTACAATCTGATAACTTAATCTTTTCTGTGTTTTGGTCATATCATGATTATTGAGTAGGGTTAAAACACTATGCGTGACGCAAAAGAAAGTCATTGCATACCATTTACTTAGCACTGAATTGATATATCAGCTACACTTTTGTATTCTAGCTACATGATCGAATGCCTTTTTTTTAATTTAGTGATAGAGAATAATACTTAGGTAAATTTCATAGAACATTTTATTTTTATGAACAGTCATTGACATTTTTGATCTTTACTGCTTAATTTTATGTGTCCTCCCTAAACCTTTGGCAGGGTTATTTTGGGTTAAGTTCAGCGAATGTAAATTTCGTTTTCACTTTCGATTTTACATCAATGATTGCTAAATTTTAAAATTGCCTCTGTCGTTTTCGCTACTTTATGATAGTACTTCATTGTTTTCTCGGAACTCGAGATCAAAAAATTTGAGGGGTCACCACTGTATTCCGAGGGCGGAATAAGTTTTTTAACGGGAAGGTACTGTAGTGAATACCAAAGTCCATTAGTTATAAATACCAGAGGTGGACCTTAATAGTAACATTTGTAATAATCATCATTCACCTCTCTTTAGGACTAGGGGATCATTGTTAGCATAATGCTTAAAGTCAGTACTAGTCACTCTTAATTGGCTAGACCTGATGTCTGTCATATATTATAGCATGTGGATGGGTTGAGCTTGTACTATGCAGAATTATTATTGGTTGCTAATGTTAATAAAAGGGCACTGCACTAGGGCAACGGAAGACGGTTCTCTCGGCGGTTCTCTCGGAGTCTTCTGGGACACTGAACTCTAATAACATCTAGAGAGAGATCCGTACCGTGAGCTAGTTCAGGCTGTTTAACTATCTACAATGATTTAGTCTCAGCTAGTTCCCCAGTAGTAGGCCAGACCCAATATCTGGTCTACTACAATATTGTTCTGTGGTTTACTGCAGAGTCTTACGCTCCAAAACAACCTTCCCATCTCCACTGTCACTCCAAATTCAGCTGCAAATCATCTGAAAGCAGGTGTCGTTTTAATGGGGGATGTGTCATCCTATAACCTAGGTAAGCAGAAGAGTTTAGCAAGTGGTTAGAACCAGTCTGTGGAATTCACTCCCTGATTCTGTCAGCTCAACTGACTTCAAAACTCATCTCCTTTTAAATGCCTATATTAGTCTTAACGGGAACCAGTCAACATTCGAATTCAACTCACGAGCTATCGTGGAAACAATTCTGACCAACTATTTCATCTGACATGCACCCACTGCCTTATTATTATTATGGCGCTATGGAAGTTATTTAATCTGATATGATTCAGTTAAAATAGATGAGTCCAAATTGACTGATTGATTCAACTGTTGAGGAAGTATGCATTCGTCATCTTTGCTTTCGAGGATAGATCGTCACGTGGTCTCTGACGCCGGTTCATCGGTAAACGTGACTTACATCACGTACGTAGGTCTAGTGCTCAGTTTAATGATCTACAGCAGCGTCGTCGTTCAACCTTCATGCTATTGCGGACCGCACAAAAATGCTCAGACACTTGGAGGGCCAAGCAAATTGTAGCACTTACTGTAATATGGCATAATTATGATATATATATATATATATATATATATATATATATATATATGGCATGCCATATAAAACTGCTATAAAATAGGACTATATATACGACTACATGTAGTACAAGACTAAGTGTTAACCAAGAAATAAAAAAGCACTTCGGTGGTAACTGGTATAAACAGCTATATTGCTATAATATTATCCTTTTAACATAATATTCCAGTTAAAATTAAGTAGTAAGTAAGTATTCTACCGACTCAGTGGCGTAGCGAGGGCCGAGGGGGGCAGAGGGGGCGAAGCGCCCCAGGCGGCACTTGCTCTAGGGGCGGCACTTTCGAGATTTCTTAGATTTTTTGCTTTTCAGAGACTCTTTTGGAGAATTGATAACGTTTTTTTGCTTGTCAGACTTTTTCGGAGAATTGAGGGCGGCACTTTGTTCTCGCCCCGGGCGGCACTTTGCCTGGCTACGCCACTGTACCGATTCGGTGTCTTAGTTAGACTTAGTGAGACAGTCATTCGATTGATTCTGTCCAATTTCAATCTAAGGATCCATTCTATTCTTTTGAATGAAGACTTTCTAATCTAGTGCGAGAACTGCAGAAAAGGGTTTTCCCTAACAATACCAGCAATGTCAATATCAATGCTTGTGGCGCCAAGTCAGATACAAGAAACGAGTGTTATTACATGAGCAAACTGCTCGAAACTGCATCAAGTTTGAACTGAGCGAAAACGAGACGCAGCGAGATGACAAATGTAAGTAAGTCAGTAATAAGTAGCAAATAAGTAAGTTTAATAACCGCCGTAACCTGTGGAATGTGTATAAGTAAGCAATTTGGTAACCTCCTAGTCCTAATATAGTCCTATAGAATAACGGCAATAACCGACCCTATAGCTAAAATAATATTGATATTTTCCCAAACTCGGTGGCGGACCGGATGAAATTGGCCCGCGGGTCGGATCCGGCCCGCGGGCCGCCAGTTGGACAACCCTGATCTACAGGCCAGTGTGTTTGTGTGTGTGTGTTTGTGTGTGTGTGTGTGTGTGTGTGTAACGCTTTCCATTAGAGTATCAAATTAATGGTTTAACCGCCATTTGGTCGACACATTGGACGCTCTGAAGTCTAAACGCCAAGTTAAAAGCATCATTGGTCACGACAAGAGAAACTTAACATGATCTCCTTCCTCTCCACCTCTCTCTCTCTCTCTCTCTCTCTCTCTCTCTCTCTCTCTCTCTCTCTCTCTACCTCTCTACCCCCTCTCTACCCCCTCTCTCACTCTCTCTCTCTCTCTACACCTCTCTCTCTCTCTCTCTCTTTCTCTCTCTACCTCTGTCTGTCTGTCTGTCTGTCTGTCTGTCTCATACACACGCCGTTATAAGTCATTGACATAGGCCTACACATTCTTTGATCAAACCATTTGCAATAAAGCTTAAGGAGGAAAGAAGCGTTTCAAAACAGAAAGACTTCCTCGACGCCTAAATCTGTGGTCGAATAGGACTATACGCATTGGAGGGTAAGGGGAAGGGGAGGGTTTCACGTGGCTTCACTTTGACCTCCTTCTACTTGCCTTTCTCCCTTTCGTCATCTTCATTTGTTTTCTTCGTTACTTCTTACTCACTAGTTCTGAGAAAGTTTTCGTCAGTTTAAAACTAAAGAGATTCTGAATGCGAAATACTGACCACTCGATGAGGACACGTGACCGCAGTTAACCGCATAACTGTCTGCTAAGTTATATTCTGCGTTGTCTTATTAAGTTTACAAGTATTATTGTGATCCGCGATGTGCGCAGTGCACCATACGAGAGAAAGGAAAGGAGCGGATTCGAATCTGACGCTAGGGGGATTGTTTGTCGTTACCAGTTGTTGCAGTTGTATCTGTACGGCTCCCCCACCGCGTAGTGTCTTCCCTTGTATTGGCAGAACGTTCCTACAGCGAAACAGACGAAAGCAAATGCTACATGATCTCCACGGAACCAGGCACTGTCATTCACAATCACAGCAGCATATTGTACACTGTACAGTATATATAAACAGCATTGCCAAAGGAGATGGTCGCGGTTCAGGTACCGGCTGTTTCAGAGGAGCATTCAGTGTAGAGCGGCGGGCAGACTTTTTCTTTAAATGGCCGCGTGAAACCTAATACTGCATTAGGCGGACCGCACATGCATAAAAGCCAAAATGTTTATAATTTCAAGTGAGAAAAAGAAGAATTTTAAGTACTTTTTCTGAGTTGGAATCCATTATTGCGAAACCTGCGATTACCTATTTTTTGCTTGTCAAGGCATTTTGGGGGAGAAGTTGCAGGCGTGGACTTGGGAATGGAGGGAGGAGGGAGGTAGGTTGTGGAGGATATAGAGGAGTGAGCGGTGAGGGGTATGGAAAAGAGTAACGAGTGGAAGATGGATTGTAGAAGAGGGTAGGGAGAAGGAAAGGGACGGAGAAGGAAGGGATTTGAAAGCCATAAGAAATGACAAATAAAGAGAATACTATAAAAATAGGGGGCCTACTAGTCAAACGCGTTCACGAGTGCTTCTTTTAAGATATATAATTGCTGAAAGTTTGCTTAATCGAATTAATTAATACTAAACAATTAGAATTATCACATTCTATGTAAACAATCCGTAATCTTTATAATTATCATAGTTGAAGATAATAGTTAAGATATTCAGAGCAACGTCGAGCGAAGCCTTATTTAAATAATAACGTTGCGCTGATGATGATGATGATGATGATGATGATGATGATGATGATGATGATGGGGATGATGATATTCCGTAAGCTCCGCCCATTATGAAATTGACGTTGCCTATAAGTTATAACAACGCATCGTCCAGTAAGAACGCGGTTTCAGCCGAACAGACACACAGACAGACTTTGGAAAAACTATCTAAAGTAAAGTAAAAGTAAAATCTCGTGGATTTCTATAGCGCCTTGGAAAGCAGCACAACAGTAGCTGCTTATTCTTAGGCGCTCAGCCTCTCTTAAAATAGCTATAGGAAAGGTGTGGGATCAGCCAGGCAATGGTCAATATCCGAAGGGCAGTGAGGCTAGGTTGTTACAGCTATGGCGGAAATGATTTAAGAAACAGGAAGGATTTAAGCTTAGACCTGAAGACTTGAGGAGATAGTGCAGGAATCATAGGAAACAGGGACTCAGATTTTATTGTTTTAAAGTGTCCAAGTGTGCGAAGGGAAGCTGGGATCGAGTTCCAGAGTTCAGGTGCAGCATATGAGAAGGCACGGTTGCAAATTTTCAGGGATGACTGATTTAGCGGACGTGACAGAGTGAGATGAGATGACGAACGTGTGGGTCGAGGAGGCTGAGGGGTTAATAGTGATCTAAGGTAGACAGGTTTTGATGACTGAAGTGAGCTATGTGTAAGTGTTATTATCTTATATTGGATACGTTCTGTTATTTTAAGCCAATGTAATGATTTTAGTATGGGTGAAATATGGGAGAATTTAGGTGACATAGTAACAGCTCATATCATTTAAAATCATTTACATATACAATATAGGCATTTGACATATCAGTGGGATCGTTTAGTCTACAAATATCTTGGTCGTTTTATTTGGATGCATGATTTTCCCCTTTTCAACTCCGTGAGATTTCACAGCAGAACACGTCTTGCATCCAAAGCGAATTTTTTTAAAGTCTACGATAAGCCACTGATAATTCCGGCTGAAATAATAATCGGAGGGAAGATAGGTCGATTACTAAAATTGGCTGGCCAGTCATTCGAACCGCTCTTCGAGAGGGTAAATAGCAAGTACGTTCCTATTTATATCCTTCGTGTAGATTCGTAAAAAATTCTCATGCCATCGCGTTCAGTTGAATGTTGTCGGTCCAAAAGGACATCGCTTAGAATGCATTGCGCATGCGCGTGAGAGGCGGAGGGGGGGAGTAAAATCGTAATTTCCCTCTTCCGTCTTTTAGTCTGTCACTTTCAGACACTTGCAATAAATTAGGTCTAGTTCGCTTCACACATTAAGCTAATGTTCTGCATGCGGTATAAAACAGGACCAAAGGTTCCGCTTCATGTTATATTTATTTAAAAACCCGAACAATTTTTATTCTAGACCAGTGGTTCTCAACCCATGGGCCGCGGACCGCGGTCCAAGGGCGGGCCGCGAGAGGGAGCCTTGTGGCCCGCGCTGAAGGCTCATAGCAGATAATAATCGAGAATTTAATTAATATGATTTAAATAATTCATCCGAATCTTTTGCGCATTTTATTAGTTCATTGAATCCTTCAGTGGCACTCCATCGCCGGGTCATTGGCGCCTGGCTGTTGCAGTTTTCGTCATTATCATCATCAATAACCATCTTCTGTTGTCTCAATCTCAAGTCATCTTTCCACTTGATCTCATCCTTCTCTGTCAAGTTTCCATCACAGCACTGCTTTGGCGGTAGGGGAAAAGGAGGAGGAGGAGGAGGAGGAGAAGCCTTGCTTTAATTAATCAGGACGCGTTCACTAGAGTTAGGCAGCGTAGGTCTATGCATGTAAATGATTCGCCAATATTCAGGAATTTTGGGCGGTGGCCATTATCTCATCAGAAAATCTTATTCAAACTGAAGGAGGAGGAAGAGAAGGAGGAGGAGGAGGAGGAGAGGGAGGTGGGGAGGAGACGGTCGGCAACAGTGCTCTTGTCGCTCTAAAGTCATCTGATAAGATCCTCTTTGTCTCTCTGGCAATGGACAGGAAATTCTGAGTTTTCTCTTATCGCAGCGGATGCAGGATTCATGTAAATGCGCAGATATCTTGATGATCTGGAGCAAGCGTCATTTACGGTCTCCGCCTAAGTTAGTTTACGAATGGAATCGATGGCCAGACGCACGCCCGCCCCTCCACCCGCACCGTTCTCTTGCGTCCTCTGAGTCAATAACTCACTGCTTCTTAAGCCAAGAAGGCCACAAATGGCCCTGAAGTCATAGAAGCGCTGTTTGGCATTCCATTCCATTGTCCTTTTAGAGGGTCACCGATAATCGGCCAAGTGGCCGATAATCGGTATCGGCAGTTTAACAATCAGCATCGGCCAGCATTGGGCCGATAATCGGCCGATTAATGTTTAGTTATAGTAGAAAATATAATTATTTAGAGAAAGCGAAAGAAACAAGCAAAAGCTAAAGCTGATTGCTAAGTGGAGAGATGTTACATAGCCCGTAGTTCATTAACTTTGCTGCAACCGATGTGCGGCCAGGAGTAGGAGCAGTGGCGTGTGACAACTGGTGCTGATAGCAGCTGCAGAATAATACCAGTAACTCTGTCTACCTCATCGATCCAACGCGTATCGCCGTGAAAGAACCGGCATATCCATTATGTGGGCGGAAAATTACAATCTCATATACTTTTAATATTAAATACATTTGTTTCATCACAGAAATAATTTATCAGTCATTCCTTTTCTAATTTATACCAGCTTCCGTTTTCGGTTTCTCCTGAAAGAGGGAATTTTTGTGCTTTTGGATACATTTTAATTTAGTTTTTTCACTGCTGTTTAGCATTTCTTCAAATCTCGTACAGTCGCCCAGCGAGTGTGAACTAGGGGCGAAATGGCGCTATAGCATTTATACAATTCATTTGACTATACGTTAAACTCACTATAGTGAGCAAAGAAACTTTAAAAAATCAATAATCGGTAATCGGCCGATAGCCGGCCGATTGTTTGAGGCCGATAATGGGCCCGAGGCACAATCGGTGCACGCAGAGCCTTTTTCTTCTGTCTGCCTATTCTGTTGCCTATTTTCTGTCTCCTTCGGCAAAATTCCAGCCAACTGTCGGCCGTGTCCGTGAATAATCAGATTCTAATCGCTTTTTATGCGCATAAATTTGCAAAACTAACAAAACAACACTGTGGTAACCAGTTAGACTCGGTTCATGTGATATTCGATATGGCACCATAGACCTGTGGCAAATGGTCGGTCGGCAGGAGAGAGAGAGAGAGAGAGAGAGAGAGAGAGAGAGAGAGAGAGAGAGAGAGAGAGAGACATAGACAGAGACAGAGAGAGACAGACAGACAGACAGACAGACAGACAGACAGAGAGAGGGAGGGCACCCAACGACAAAGACATGGGCAACAATTGGATTAGCATTTAAATTGTGTTTAATTTGTAAACTTATGGTTGTTGGTCAGCCTAATCACCAGGACACTAAGCAGCAACGGAACAATTAAATGGAAGAGACGGAGACAGACCCCCTCTTCCCCTCTCCCTCCGCTGACCACAGCTCCGGTGTCTGGTCTCTGCCATCCACCGACCGACAATTCTCTCTCCCACTGCAGAGGGCAGCGATCGACTGCTTTCGTCTTTCTCCGTCTTTTGCGAGCGCGTAACAGACGGAATGGACTTCTATTCGTTCGTACAGTTTCAGTGGCCCGATGAATATCGATCCTTATAATCGAATACGCCTTTGACCCTTGGTCAAGCGATGACCAGCGGCGGCTTCAGGATTTGGCAAGTGGGGGGAGGGGGCGTTGGGGTGGCAACTTCTAAGCATGGGGCCAACCATTTGTTGATAGGTATGTAGTAGTAGTAAGTATAGGATCCCAACAGGGGGGAGCCACCTGGGGGCCAGGCATTCAATAGTGGCACGGGTCCCCCATGTGGTCGAGCCGCCACTGGCGATGACCCTATCGCACTAACGGACGGAGGGTCGTCTTACCGTTTCCTGGCCGCGGAGAAGTTGTCCTGTAGAGGAAGGTTTCCGGTGTTACGCCGAAGCAGACAGGCCAGAAGTCAGGACAGCAGTCGGCTCCGTCCGTTCGGTTGCAGAAGATGTCGCAATAGCAGAGAGTGTCTTCGATGGGCACCGTGCACTGGTCGTCTCTCCCCGGGCAGCAGGTGCTCCCCGGGCGGCGGCTGGAACAGAACCCGTCCCTCGGCGGGTGGCGTCTCAGGAGCGGCGCCACGTCGACCAGAAGAACGCCGATGACGACGACGAAGAGCAGAGTCCCGTCGTGACTCCCCATCGGAACCTTCAAAGCTCAGAGACGCTATCTTAGGTGAAGTCACGTGACTGTCTTTCAGTTGAACTCTTGGAGAATGAAGATTCGGATCTCAGGCGTCGTCTTCTACAAACAACAAATGACCACCGATCAATTTACTCACTGTAGTAGTAGTAGTAGTAGTAGTAGTAGTAGTAGTAGTAGTAGTAGTAGCAGTAGTAGTAGTAGTAGTAGTAGTAGTATAGCAGCAGCAGCAGCAGCAGCAGTAGTAGTAGTAGTAGTAGTAGTAGTAGTAGTAGTAGTAGTAGTAGTAGTAGTAGTAGTCATCATTATGGCTGTTGTGTTATTGTCGTGGTCAGTTTGAACCATCGACCAGCAACTAGTTGCTTGAAGAAGAAAATCCTATTTCTCTTCGACACAAATCATCCGACTGTCGGATGTCTTGAGAACATGCGCTTCATAATAATAATTAGTCGGAATTAAACCCTACTTGAAATCGTCGACGATAAGACGCCAAGCTCTTCTGGACACTTCGAACGCAGCAATTAGCAGACGACGAAGTCAGTGTCCACCACCTCCTCCTCCTCCTCCTCCTCCTCCTATCCGCTGGCGAAATGCGCTCCTTGTCACGATTTAAAGAAATATCGGCGCTATATGAAGCAGCGCGACATCCAACGACGCATCCGCAGACAGCGCCGCTCGACGGGGTCAGAGGTCAACTCGCTTCATTCCCTCTCTGCGTGTCTCCCATTGGAACGACCACCGAGCGACTGCAGAGTCTCCTTGTTACTACTTAGGCGCTGTAATTGTTATTATGCGATCACCAAAATACCAACAGCGTCTGAGCAGAGTGTTGCCGCTTCCTATTTTTAAAAAATCTTTAACACAAAACTTCAAATGCCCATGCAAGGACTACTAGAGAACAGGTTGCCACGGAATATGCAGAGGCGTTTGACAGCTAGGCACTTTTGTCTTTTTCTGATAGTCTTTGAAACGCCAAATTGAAATGAGAGATTTACATCAATGTAACAGTGGTTCTCACACAGGGCAAACCCTCCTAAACCACTTTAAACCTTATTATTGTTATGTAATTTTTAAGACAAAAGCCAATATCATTCTTCCTCAGAGACCAGAGAAGAGTCATTTTGAATTGATTCATTGTCTAAATCCAGTTAAACGCCCAGAATCGCAGGCTCCTTCGAACAACTGTCGCAATTTGTACACAAAACGGAATCGAGCGCTGATCGAAACATGGCTAAGGACGTTCTTCAACTGTCTTTCCTTCAAATTAAACATCGACAACTGCCGAAATTAAGTGAGCAAGTAAGTAATATCTCGTGAACATGGAGGGCGCCACAAGCCAAATATTGGGTGGGCCAACATGGCCTGTTTGAAATTGGACAATGCAAGGACTAGTGCTACAGTAGGCTATAGATATGCAAATATTCAGAAGAGTAATGAAATGAGTTAAATCCACATATTCTTGTGTCCCCATCTTTGCTGTGTCAAACCGTACTAGAATTGTCAATATATTCTGTCTCAATTTTTTTCTAGAGCTTTCGAAATGCCACGAAAAATAATGAGCCATTTGAAACGACACTATACAAAGTCTTTCAGAAATCTATTCTCTGTCAAATGTCTAAAAAATCAATCGATAGATAAGATGGCGCTTAAGAGAGCTGGTTTTTTCTATTACAGGTTTTATAGACCACAAAAATATTATAAAATTGATACCCTGTTTGAAATTGGACAATGCTAGTGCTACAGTAGGCTATAGATATGCAAATATTCAGAAGAGTGATGAAACGAATTAAAACCATGGAGAGCGCCACAAGCCAAATATTGGGTGGGCCAACATGGCCAATATTTCAGAGTCAAGACAGCGCAGCGAGAAATTCTTGCCGTTACGATCAATCGATCATTTAAAAAAACACAGTTGCATGGTTATATAAATATTATAATTTTGAATGGTCCTCCACATCTGTGACATCTCAATTATATATGGCAATATTATGCCAATATATTGGGGATTTGGGGTTATTAGTTCCACAAAACATTGTAATTTGCCAATTGAAATTGGGTGGGCCAAACACATTGTGGCCCATTGGGCCTAAATATTGGGTGGGCCATGGCCCACCTGGCCCACCCTGTTGCGCCCCCCGTGCTCGTGAATTTCTATAGCGCTTTCGGTGCAGGTGCCGTACAGAGGCTGCTTATTCATAGGCGCTTAATCTACCGTTGAAATAGCTATATATATATATATATATATATATATATATAGTCGAAGTTTCGTAGTCAGCCGGTCAAGGTCAATTCCAGAGATCAGCCAGAGTGGGGGTGGGGAAGCAGCAAGGCAGACTGTGGAAAAAGAAACAGAAAGAGACGTGATTTAACTCCGGAGTTAATAGCCTACTACAGTATTACTGATAGACAATAATCGTCCGAAATCTGTTTTAACTTCTATAGCACCATTTCTAATGCCAAGGGTATCACTTGATTGTATTTCAAACCCATCCGCGATAGATCAGGTCAATACGGAGGTTGGACAGAATGCAGTTATTTAAAAACCAGGAGACAAGCTTTGAATACAGTTCTCTGTTCTACCGGCAACCAAAGCCTCTTTCGATCGATGAAGGTTCCTGGAAAAAGTGGCGGAACAAAGGAGGGGATGCCCCGAGGGGCGAAGCGGAGGCATAGGCGGATTTAGAGTTTAATATTTGGGTAGGCTAGCATGGGGGTCTGGGGGTGCCATCCAGCACGCGTGCCATCCAGCACGGGAGGGGTGTTACCTACAAAACGCCATCTGCCCGTTCACATAAAGTGCTTCTTGGCGACGCCGCTGTTGGCGAAATCCTGGCTGCGCCATCGTCTGACGCAACTCTTAAATTATCCAGATTTTCACGGACGTCGTCATTTCCATGTTTCCATTTTTCAAAATAGAAGTAAATGTGCGGCGGTAACATCGAGGGAAATAGCGCTAGATAAAGGAGCATGACAGATGGCTGTTCTGCTTCATTAGACACGATGTCACGTCATCTGCCGTGAAAGATGCACAACGTCCGTTCCGTTTGACTGACTCCCACTTGGGATGACGACGACGACGACGACGACGATCGAAGAGTTACAGCCTCCACCCCTCCCAACAGATAGACCGGTCTAAACACACACAGAGAGAGAGAGAGAGAGAGAGAGGGGGGGAGAGGGAGAGAGAGACAGACAGACAGACATAGATAGACAGACAGAGAGACAGAGACAAAGACAGAGACAGAAAGAGGTCGCAACTGACAGCGCGTGAACCGACGATGCTTTGAACTCTGGACGTGTCTAATCTTAGCATCTCTCTCTCTCTCTCTCTCTCTCTCTCTCTCTCTCTCTCTCTCTCTCTCTCTCCGTCTCTGACTCTCTCCGTCAGACGGTGTTCACTCGGACAGAATAACACAGGACTCGTTTAGCCACCGATCCCCTTTTGGTCTCTCCCTCCCTCCCTCCCCCATCCCTCCCCCCATCCCTCCCTCCATCCATCCCTCCCTCCCTCCCTCCTCTTTCTCCCCTCTCTCTCCGCCTCCGTTGTCACTGCGATCCGATCGATCCATGGACTAAAGTCTCGGACAGGAATAGAGGCTTATATGCCATTCGCCATTCGGTAACTGTAATAGTAAAGGAACTCTATACAAGAAGAAATCGACGATAAGTCGTGGGAAAGTGACGCAGAATAGACGCATTCAAATCATTTTGATTTGTTTGATTTTGCTTACAGATTGTGAATTTTCAGTACTATGCTGGAGAAATTTCTAGCGTTACTCATTAATAATAATAATAGCCTGATGTAAGCCTATTCTGGATTATATCGGCGTGCTTTCGTTTGGTTGGAATTTATTTATTGGCTGTATAATTTAAATTTGCCCGCTATTATCCCTCACTCCATAACCGTTTCAGACAGCAATTTAATGGTTACTGTAGACTTTTGCTTTTTTCCATAGTACAGTAGCTTAGCGAGGGCATCCAGCGCCCGGGGGCAAGGTGTATCAACGGCGTCTTCAACTTCTAAGAATCCTACCAAACATAAAAGGTCGTCGATTATCAGCATTGGAAAAAAACTGTGCCACAACTTTCTGAAAAAGTCCGAAAAGCAAAGAAGAAAGTCGGCGCCCATTTCGATTAGTTAAGTTACATGGACCATGCGTGTTTATATAACTTACCTAAGTTAAATAGGCAACGACCTATATTTTGCTTGTGAACATTTTTTAGACTTGAAGTAAATGATTCTCCATATCAAACCGTGGTTATAGGGGCTATCTTTACAAAATCTTTTTTGGGTCATATATTTGTCCCCTCTCCTCGTCTCCCGAGCTGCCGCCCCTCTACGCCTGAAGGCTTCCTGGGCTTCGGCGATTGGCTAAGCCAGTGAATATAGGGAACGAGTCAGTCGAACCGACAGACAGTTTCACATACTCAGGTCGCATCCAGTCTTCTGAATGCTACTGCAGAGATTATCTAAACAGACTTAGCCAGGTATCCTCCACCATGCACCGCTTCCATTTCGCCGAATTCCCATCTGGCAGAATTTCAAAACCTTTAAGAAAAATGTAAATGGCACTTCCAATTTTCGTATAGTATAGAATCGTATTGAAAGGGGACTGCCTTACGGTTGATACTTGTTAGAATGGCTGATGTTGGTTGATGATTTGCAATGTCTTCGTAGGATTTCGTTGGATATATATTGTAATAGAAAGTTGAGACGAAAGGACACAGTCGGTCCCCTCTTGGACAGCGCAGGATGTGCAATAACAGACGATGTAGAAACTGCACAGATTCTAAATAACTATTTTTGTTCAGTATTTACAGAGGAAAGTACAAATACTATGCCAGAAGCCAAAATTGTGTTTGATGGAAATGAAGAAGAAATGCTAACAGATATAGTGTGTACAAAAGAATGTGTTATCAAGGTTTTGACCAATTTAAAGATAGACAAGAGCCCAGGATTAGATGGCTTACATCCAAAGTTTCTTTACGAGGTTCGAAATGAAATAGGACATGCAATTGCTTTGATAATCAATGAATCACTCAGAACTGGAGTAGTACCACAAGACTGGAGAGACGCATTAGTCAGCCCACTGTTCAAGAAGGGAAAACGAAGTGAACCAAGCAATTACAGACCAGTGAGCCTAACATCTGTAATCGGTAAAGTTATGGAAAAAATACTGAAAGAAAGCATTTTGGAGCATTTGACTAGGCATAAAATTGTTAAAGATAGTCAGCATGGATTTACAAAGGGGCGTTCATGCCTGACCAACCTGTTGGACTTTCTGGAGGAGGTTTTTGATAAGCTAGACAAGGGCAAGGCAGTAGACATAATATATTTAGATTTTGCCAAAGCTTTTGATAAAGTACCCCACATAAGGCTGGCTGCCAAACTGAAGTCCTGTGGAATAAGGGGCAATATTCTCAGATGGATCGAAAATTGGTTGAAGGGAAGAAGACAGAAGGTTGGCATTAGGGAGGCCATTCGCAATGGGCAAGAGTTATCAGTGGAGTGTCTCAGGGCTCAGTGCTTGGGCCATTGCTTTTTCTAATATATATAAATGATATCGATGAAGGATTACTGTCCAAAATCTCAAAGTTTGCCGATGATACAAAGTTATGCAGAAATATAGATTCGGAGGATGATGCAAAAATTTTACAAGAAGATCTAAGGAAATTGTTTCAGTGGTCTGTGGACTGGCAGATGCTTTTCAATATTGATAAATGTTCTGTAATGCATGTTGGGAAATCTAATAATGGTAATGAATATTCTTTAGGGGAAGGTTCTAACCACAACAGAAAAAGAAAGAGACTTGGGGATAATCACCCATAGAAGTATGAATCCATCTCACCAATGCATGGAGGCAGCAAAAAAGGGAAACCAAATGTTGGGAATGGTGAAAAGGACAATTGTGAGTCGTGACAAAGAGATAATCATTAAACTTTATAAGTCATTAGTAAGGCCTCATCTGGAATACTGTGTTCAGGCTTGGAATCCATTCTTGAAAAGATATAGAACTTTTAGAAAAAGTGCAAAGACGAGCAACGAAGATGGTCAATGGGTGCCATAATTTAAGCTACGAAAAAAGACTTCAATATTGTGGACTGACAACATTAGAAAGGAGAAGAGAGAGAGAGGGGATTTGATAGAAACATACAAAATAATGACTGGGAAAGTAGATGTGCCATATGATCGATTCTTTACATTGGCACACTATAGCAGCACAAGAGGCCACAAGTGCAAATTGTTTAAGCAGAGGGTTGGTCCAAGAAAGAAAAACTTTTTTAGTGCAAGGGTTGTGGACAAATGGAACAGTTTGGACGAGGTGGGAGTGACAGTTGAAACAGTGAACGGATTCAAAGGCTATCTAGATAAACTAGGTTATTGAATGCAGATGGTTACATCAGTGGTTTTCACACAGGCTTACTTAGCCTCCTAAACCACTTAAAATCACATTATTATTATTATTATTATTATTATGATTGGTTTCAATAATTTTATTGAATGAAAATGCTACGCGATTAGGAAGCTAATCGGTTAACCGGGATGTTGACACAGCGCCGACTATTTCCAACTAGCTGTTCTCCGCATATAGGTCTTATTTTAGAACAGCGTTTTCTTATAGAAACTGCGTAGGTTCTGAACTGCGTAGATAGGCATTATATAGAGTTATTAGAGATAGCGCTAAGTCTGCAATATAGTAGCTGTACGTCGATAGCAGTCGGATTAGCAAAACAATTATAGCACGGCTCACCAGAGGTAAGCCAATGGATGATCCTATATTGCCTTAAAAAGTGTCTCAGTGAAACACGACTGGGCGAACTAGAGATGGAGAGAGGAGGTGTATCACATCCCTTCCGAGGCTCCGGCTCCTATACCAACAGCCTTGTCTTCAATCTGGTCCAGTCCAGGTACACGGTTGCCTTGGTTATTCGAAACGCAAATTCACGTAAGCCCGATGGTATGGCTGCCTGTACGCCTCTGTATGTCCGAAATCCTCTGTCCCAATATATCAGATAGGCCTATTTGGGGGTATAGACCCCCCATTCTTACACTATATTAACAGCAGTTCGAAGTAAGCGGGATCTCGTATTACTAAGATTTCGCTTAAATAATATATGCACTCTGTCGACAACATGATATTCGTCGCTGTTTTGCTCGCATTTGTCGCTTGGTAATAAAAATTCTTTTGCTTTAATTGATTAGCCTACTTCCGTAAACACAATGCAGACAAATTTCCCTTTCGTTTGCGTTGCATTCATTCAAGCGTATTACTAGGTTTAAAACTGTGCACACTTTCAAGTTAAGATCAATTGAAATTTATTTTACAATAAAGAAATTTTATACCCGAGGATAATAATTATAATTATTGATTAATTTCTAAGATTAAATTACTTTCTAATGAATAAAGTGTGTCCTAATGATAATAGTAATAATGATTATAACTATTGTCATAAAAATGACTTAAATAATTTTGTTCGCTGTAGTGTCAGAGGATTACCAGGCCATGTACCAGGTAATTATCTCATGTTGACATTGGAATTACATTACCTTCGTTGGTTCGATATCAATGAATCTCTTAAGTAAGTAAGTAAAATCTTGTTAATTTCTATAGCGCTTTCAAAAGTAGCACCGCAGTAGCTCCTTATTCCTAGGCGCTTAATCTTAGTAGGAAGTAGCTATAGCAAAAGATGGCGGCCTTTCATGCAGGGTCATTTCATCCAAAGGTCATTGTGGTTTGGACGTTGCAGCTATGGAGGAAATGAGTTTTTGAAGAGAAATGATTTCAGTTTGATTAGAAAAACTTGAGGAGATGTTGCAAAAAGTGAAGGAAGTTGTTACTCAGAATTTGTTATTTTACCATTGTGTAGACAGAAGATGGATGCTGGAATTGAGTTCCAAAGTTCTGGTTCAGTATATGAAAAAGCACGGTTGGAAATTTTGAGAGATGATTGATTCAGAGGACGAAGAAGAGTTACATGAGAGGAAGATCGAGGATGGTGTGGGATTATCAGATTTCGTAGGTAGACTGATTTTGATGTGTGAAGTGAGTTTTAAGTCATCGATATTATTACTTTATATTTTATGCGCCGTTCAGCTATTTTCAGCCAGTGTAGAGATTTGAGTTTAGGTATAATAAGACATAATTTTGGCAATTTGTTAACTGCACGAGCTAAAGCATCTTGAATCGATTGGAGTTTATCATGGAAGCTTTTTGAAGATTGTGAAAAAGTAAGTTTCAGTAGTCTAAATAGAGTAAACTACAGTATTTAAGTGGCAATAGTGGAAGCAGTTTTAACTTTTAATATCAAGGTAGGGACGAAGGTGGCGTCGATCTCGAATGTTGAGCATAACAGGGTTTTGATTGTTGCAATAATAATAATATGTGAGCTTCAAAATTTAGGAAAGAGTCAAAAGCAAATCCAAGATTTTTGCAGCTGGAACAGAGGTTACTATAGTGTCTGGAGATACGATTACGGGGGATTTTCAATCTTTTTACATGTAATTGTTGTGGCACCTGAATAAAAGAAATTCTGTTTTGGAAGAATTGAGAGCAAGAAGGTTAGATGACATCCATGATAAGATTAAAGTAGGCTAATTGCCGATTCCAGTTCAGAGAGACTGATGTTTTAAAGAAGACGGCGTAAAGAAAAGAAATAATTGAGTGCAATCAGCGTAGAGTCGATGATTCAAGTTAAGAGAGTTAATAAACGATGAAAGTGGAATGGTGTAGATAGAGACTGAACAACAAAGGCCCAAGGACAGACCCTTGTGGTACTCCATAGTATAGGTCAACGGGTAATGAAGTTTGATTAAGGCAGATTGATGAGTGTTGTATAAGGGATTTTTTGACAGATGCTCGGTCAGTCTGAAAAGAATAATTTTCTATGTGAGTTTGGAGAGGACACATACAGACAGGTTTGAAATGGGGCGATAGTTGTTGAGATCTCCTTTGTCAAGGTTTGGCTTTTTAGAAGTGGAGTTATAGGGGAGTTTTTAAATGAGGGTGGAAGAATGCCTGTAGCAGGAGATAAATTCATAATTTGTATTATATTTGGCATAAGAACAATTAGTTCTAATTAGCTATATGTGTCCTTTTCCCCGGACTCTGTTTCACCTGAGCTCGCTAATTTACTAAACATCCTTACTACAGCTCGCGACTGGTTTATTTCTAATCGTCTCTTCATCAACTTCATCAATCCGTCAAAAACTGAATTCATGATTCTAGGTACTCAACCCCTAATGACGAAGCTACCAAAAAACTCCTTAGAATTATCTTTTGGAGATGCAGTCTTGGTTCCACTTAAATCAGTTCGTAATTTGGGTATATCATTTGATACTGATTCATCGTTCAAGTCACATTTTTCTAAATTGTCACAGTCTTGTTTTGCATTCATGCGTCACTTTAGACGGATTCGTAGGACATTGGATTGTCTTCAATAATCTTAGCTGATGCATTTATTTGTCTAAAATCGACTATTGTAATTCGCTTTTTTCGGGTTGCCGAAGTGTTCTCCCCAACGTCTCCAGACTATTCAGAATGCTGTTGCGAGAATTGTAATTACAACGGGGAAATTTGATCACATTACCCCTGTCCTTCGTATGTTGCATTGGCTCCCCATTGAACAACGTATTAATTTCAAAATTGCTACCCTCACTTTTAAGATACTAAGAAATCAGCATCCCGCTTATCTTCGAGAAATGCTATTATATCATCAGCCATATTATATCCACGAGGTCTGCAAATAAATGCCTTCTTGAAATTCCCTTGCGTCGCACTAAATCTGGGTGTAGGGCTTTTAGTTATGCATCTCCATATGTTTGGAATTCCCTTCCACTTGATATTCGGATAGCCTCTTCTCTAGATATTTTTAGGCGTCATCTTAAAACATAATTGTTTCCTCCTTAAGTCCTGGTGTTGCCCTGACTGATTTCTTTGGTTTTTGACTTGGACCGAATCGACCCTCCTCGGCTACAGTCTGCTCTGTCGATAGGCACTGCGGTTTGTGGTCTGAGGCGTCCCCGATGAACACCTATGTGTTTGAAACGGACGATAAAATTAATAATAATAATAATAATAATAATAATAATAATAAGAAGAAGAAGAAGAAGAAGAAGAAGAAGAAGAAGAAGAACAGAGGCACATTGCTTAAGAAGAGGGTTTGGAAACTTGATATTGGATCAAGACTGTATTGCTTGTTTGGAAAGAACTGCGGAAGTTTGGATACCGCTTCCTCTGTCGCAGGTGTGAAGCAGAGAACATTAGAAGGAGCTTCTGGCGGAGATGGATAATGTGGAGAGATAGTTAATTGGTCATGGTGGATTTCAGATTATTTTGATGATCATAGAATATGAGACGACGACGGTCCCCCTAATAATTAGCAAGAGGGTACAGAGTCTCAATTATCTTCCCCCCCCCCCCCAATGTTTTGTGCTTATGGCAAAATCTGGTAAAATCACTCATCGTGGATGACCTTTTTTTTGCTCAAGACTTTAATATTGGGAGGGATAAAATCGATCGTTCATATAAAGTCAGGCCAGACCCCTTTTCACCCCAATTATTAGGGGACCGTCCCCCGCCCCCGTGTTTTACGCCCATGGTCACGGTTTATCTATTGGAGAAAATACAACGCAGGTGCTTAGCGACATTTAGAAATTGGATAGTTTGTCTGTTTCAGTTTCGCGGATACCGGCGGCCGACGGTCTCTTTCACGTTTACACCCTCCCCATCGGGCAGGGAGACGCTCGTGTGATCCAGTGTCCCGGGGGAAAGATCTCCATCTTCGACATGGGAACATGCAGTGGCAGAGCCAAAGGATTTTGGACTGCGACGGAGATCCGGGACTTCCTGTCGGGAAACTTCAGGAGTGTTACGAACATCTTCATAACGCATGACGACAAAGACCACCACAAGTGAGGCATACATTCTCTACTTTCAGCCAGTCAACCAATAAACTTCTATGGCGCCACAGTCATTATGCCTTGAGCATCGGCCAATGGGTCACCAATTCCAATCTGAATTATAACCAGGTGAAGCCAGATGAATTATCGGAAACGAGGATTAAGATTTTCTTGTTTGACAGTGTATAAGACTGCAGAGGGAAGCTGGGATCGAGTTCCAAAGTTCAGGTGCAGCGTATGAAAAGGCACGGTTGCAGATTTTCAGGGATGACTGATTTAGTGGGCGTGAAGGATTAAGATGAGGCGACGATCGCGCAGGTGAAGGAGGCTGAGGTGTTAATAGGGTTATCGTAGAATGAACGTACATTGATTACAATATGTTTAAGGTCAGCTTATTGCTTGATGGTCAGCCGCGCAACATTGCCAGAACACGAAGAGCAGCAACCGGTTGGTCAGAGGAACAAAGGACAGGACAGAAAGGGATTGAAGAGGAGAAAAGCGCTGGAGAAAGGCTACTTTGTAGGGATTAAGCCTTTACAAGTGCTATAGAAATTAGGCTGTTGAATACACTGCGTCTTTTCTTCGCAGCTTGCTGCCCAAAGTGTTTTTGACTACGGGTGATCTGAGCGGTTTGCAATTCATCTACATCTCCGGCGTGTTCATCAACATGCCGACCGTCATCCAGAATTGGGTGAACAACGTCGGCGCCAGAAACAAAGTGATGGAGTTTAACCAAGGGATGCCTTGCGGATCCTCAGTCCAAGGGATTCCCCCGTGCGCCGCCGTCAATCTCTGTCCCGGGGACGTGGGCATTACGACCCAGGTTCTGTCGGTGAACGCAGGTCAACAGTGCACAACACCAAGCAAAAACGCAAATTCCATCGTTCTCGGAATCACATACGGCTCGTTCAAACTTCAGCTGAACGGAGATTTCGAAGATTGCACGGAAAACGACAACGAGGTAACGCTGCAATGCATTCACTCAGACGCTCCATCAATAACTGTTGAATACCTACATAAAATACCTAAACATCGAGATGTTTCACTTTGCTATGCATTGACTGCTCATTGATGCACTGTAGCGCCGAATAAAGAAGAATTGATCTTCCTAATCTATCTTCGTCTGTTGATGGCGCCGTGTCAGTTGTCAGCAGCTTGAGTGTTTTATCCTTTGTATTCGTCTGCTTCACATCATATCATCATATAAAGAATTCCACCTGTGGCATGTATGTAACTTGGAATATAACAACAATAAGGCCTACTGCTCTACTGTAGTGCACTACAATTACTTCTCTGTAATTAATTAGGCAAATAATGACTGTCGTAGTCAATTATTGTTCTTTTTGACCATTAGAATGGTCCACAGAGTAAGATGGCAAACTTCTACCGTGCTGGACTGGAGGTAACGGTCTACATGCTTGCTCATCACGGAGCGGAGAGCAAGGCCAATAAGCGGGTCATTCGCAATGCTGTTAAGCCCAAGGCAGTGTTTGTGAGCTCCGATCCGTGGTACAACAGCAACTTCAGACATCCTCGCTGCGCCATAATCGACGCCTTCATCAGCGACGTCCAGTCGCTCTGCAAACCAGGAGAGACGGACACGTCGAGCCCCTTGTACTGCGGACAGCATCCGATCGCCAATACCCCGCTGGCAGAGAAACTCCAGAGGGTATGTCCCCTATTGAACGTGTCTTTCTATTAGACCTATTGAGAGCGCACGGGACAAAATTATTTTCGATGTCTTCGTTTAATTCTATTAGTTGCTTATTCTTCAGAGACATAATTTATGTGTTTTAAAATATCAACTTCAATGGCGTAGCCAGAATTCCAGAGTAGGAAAGGCATTTTGACATTTTCCTCGATTTTTCGGCCCAAAAGTCTTGACGAGCAAAAGAAGTCGTCGTCACAAACCGCTTTAAAACCTGGCATCTGGCACGCTCTCCTCGATCTAATACTACATCTACCCCTCAACTATCTTACGACCGGTTCCGATCCGAATAGGAGGCCGGGGCCCCTCGTGCCCCCCCCCCCCCCGTAGCTACGTCAATGATCAAATTTGGCATATTTTGAGCAATTCGAATGAAATTCAAGGAGAGAGAGAAAGAGAGAGAGAGAGAGAGAGAGTGATGGGTGTGTTTTAGTTCTTTGTCTCTTTCAGACGTATACTTGTGGTCAAGAGAGCGGCGGATATCGACCAAAAAACAACAACGGCTACGCCATCTATTCGACGACTCCGACCGCAACGCATTTAAACCTCGTTCACCTTCTGACCGACGGAACTAAATGGGGATTCGTCAACAACATCTCCCCAAAGATCACACGACCAACGGCGAGTGGATCGACGAGGGCTCTAGAAGTTGACGAATGCGAGCAATGACGACCTTAAATTGTAAAGGTCCAAATAGATATTAAAGTGAAATAAAATCGAATTTCCTCTTACTTTGAAGTCATCTGAAAATTACAACAAAGCGCGCTTCCTTTCCTTCCAACGGGCGTAGCCACGAGGGGATTGTGGCGGCTAAGTCCCCATTTAAGGACTGGGATCGGTCGTGTGATCTGCGCAAAACCGTAGAGATTTTTTTGTTTGGGGGGATCAGTTCATCAGAATCCATGTAAAGCTCTGTGCCTGTTGCAATGCAGCTTTTGGCCACTCCAGTGGCGTCATTTCACACTTTTCTTGGGGGGGGGGCGGCGAGAAATTTTTTTAAATTTTTAATTTTTCTTTTACATTTTTCACAATTTTAATTCTGTTCAATTTTCAATTTTTCGACTTCACAAGTTTCCAAAAAAGCTGACGACCTTTTTTTGCTTGCCAGCCCTTTTTTATGATTAGTTACTTATCAAGCACTTCTTAAGAGCTTTAGAGGCTGCTCACCTTTTTTTGTCCCCCCAAACGCAAATGACATCCCTGTTTTGTTTTTTGTTGCACATCGATACATTATAAAATAATATTTTCAGCCCCCCCCCAAATGACGCCTCTGGGCCACTCTGTTATAAATCTTTGAAACATGCACTAGAGCTCAGATCTCACCCAGGCCAAGGACCTTGCCCAGACCCCTTCAGAGGTCAAAAAGAGGACCGGGTCATTTGCAAATTTTAGACCCCTCAGTCTCCTAACTCTGAATATGAATCTGCACGTAGCGCTCTAAAGAGAATTGCGAAAAATAATTTATATACGCCTAGATCTATCATTATGAAGCCCCTTTTCAAGCATATAGGCCCGGGTCAAGTGATTTTTGTGGTTCTCGAGACTCGATAGACCATTAGTTCTCAAACTGGGATCCGCGGTCCCCTATAGGGAAGCGCCAAACGATTTTAGGGAGACAGCGCAGAGATTACTTTCTCAGATATCTCGTCAACACCTCAGAACACAAAACACAGTGATGGCTCTAAGGGTTCTCATTACATTTGAATTTAAAATTCGAGTTTAAAATAAATAATATCATATAGGCAGTCACAGTGCCCTTCTGACAAAATATTTTAAATCGGTTTTGCCGCAACCAATCTAGGAACGAATAGACCCTATAGGGTGTCCTCTCTTCCCCTCATGGCTACGTCTCCGCTTTGATTAGCTCTTGCTACCAGTTTGTGTAATACTACTGCATATTGACAAATCTAATTTTGCAAACGCTTTAACTGATTCAGAACTCATTGCTTGGGCCATCATAAAGCACATGTGTTACTTGTCAAACTTTTAAAAATGCATTAAAACAATAAACAATGGAGCTATCAATAATTAATCAAGCAAATACTGTCACTGATGTGCGAAAATTTAAAAAATGCCGGAGCAGCGCATTCTAAGGTCTCTTGAGAAGAGGCAAGACGCAGAGAGGAATGGATACAGTGGAGTCCTGAACCTGTCCCAAGGGCAGAGAACATGATGATGATGATGATGATGATGACGACGATGATGATGATAATGACGACGACGATGATGATAATGACGACGACGATGATGATAATGTCGACGACGATGTTGATACTCTGGATTATATCGGCGCGCTTTCAGTTTTGGGGGATTTATTTATTGGCTTTATAATTGAAATTTACCCGCTATTATCCTTCACTCCATTACCGTTTAATACAGTAATCTAATGGTTACTGCAAGCTATTGCCTTGTCCGTAGTCTAGCGGCTTAGCGAAGGTATCCAGCGACCGGGGGCAAGGTATGTGTCAACGGCGTCTTAAACTTCTAAAAATTCTGACAAGCAAAGAAGGTCGTCGTCCTCAGCATTGGAAAAAAAACTGTGCCACGGCTTTCTGAAAAAGCCCGAAAAGCAAAGGGAAAGGTCCTCGCTCATTTGGCATCACGACAACTCGTCTACAGACTTCTGGTCTACCGACAATAGGCCTATCGCACAATTGGTCGACCGACACTAGATCTACTATGATATAGCTGGTCTCCCGACATCGATGATCGAATGCTCGAATTGATCCCTTAATGTCTCTGGAAACAAATAATTTAAATTTAAATGGAAATAAAATTAAAACCAATAGGCTTATAATTTCAAACAGAAAAATACTTCTCCTAGGTCCAAGTAGTCTACCGACATCTAACACTCGAACTGAATCGTCTATTACTGTATAGCCTATGTTGATTTCTTTTTCGATGGTTGGTAATAGTATTTTTTAAACATAGGAATACACTTCTTTTTAATCACAGCTAAACAGTTTCTTCTTAACTGCACATGGACTGGGGAAACTGTATTAGCTGTGATTAAAAGGAACTAAATTTGAGTGTTTATGTCAGGAAAACATTACTATTGTAGTTGTACAGTAGGCCTATTAATTTCATAATAAAAAGCAAAAGCTCTACTATATAACTGGGTATCGATATCAAACACTCGAATTAAACCGTCATTATTTCAGTCATGTCAATTTGCCTCAAGTCTGAAAAAGTTTGACAAGCAAAAAATAAGTCGTCGTTTTATCTTAGGTAAGTTAGGCCTATATAAACCAGTGGCGTCATTTCACACTTTTCTTGGGGGGGCGATAAAGTTTTTTTGCAATTTTTCAATTTTTTGCAATTTTTTTGCAATTTTTTGACCTGACGAGTTTGCAAAAAAAGTTGACGACCTTTTTTCCATTGTCAGTCCTTTTTTACGATTAGTTACTTCAGATTACTCGACATAACACAAACATGCCCCCCAAATGCAAATGACGTCCATGTTTTTGCACATTAATACATTATAAATTAATATTTTAATTTCCTTAGGGGGCCGTGGCCCCCAGCCCCCCAAATGACGCCTCTGATATAAACACGGGTGGTCCATGTAGCTTTGCTAAGTGAAATGGGTGGATTTCACGACAGCTTCAATTTTCGTATAGAGCCAAGAGAGGGGCCGGGCCCAGTGGCGGCTCCACCGGGGGGCAGGGGGGCCCGTGCCCCTCTATTGAGTGTCTGGCCCCCTCAGTGGCCCCCCCAGTTGGGACCCTATACTTAATGCTACATACATTAAACAACAAATGGTTGGCCCTCATGATTAGAAGTTGCCACCCCAACGCCCCCACTTGCCAAATCCTAGAGCCGCCACTGGCCGGGCCATATTATCCGGATGGGATTATTCACAAAATGAGTCCTGCTATCGACTTTTCAACGACATCTCTCCAAAGTACCAGCGGCGCAGCCACGGGGTTGTTTGAGGTTGTTCAAACAACCACATTTCAATAAATATGACCAACACAACTGATGTAAATCCGTTGACTTTCTGTTGAAGGAGGGGTGTAGTGGGGTTCGGCCGCGACCCCCGCTGGTGTTCAGTTGCATAGTGCCTCCAAGACTCCAGGTAACAACCCCACTTTGCATAAGCTGGCTACGCCACTGCAAAGTACTATGTCCTTCCTTTGCTATTTTTCCGTAAGTTTTTCCGTTAAGATTCAGTCCTGTCATGTTCAGATCCTCTTCCGATCCGTCCATCCGTCCACTTTTTGGTCTTGCATCAGTTGGCCAGATCCTCTGGAATGTGCTTGATGCTAGCATATGCGTTTCATTGCAACTAAAAGCTCTATAACAGTTTTCCTCGTGCTATTTTGACCTGTACTCGTTTTCCATTCCAAGTAATCGTAGTGGGAGTGCTTCTGAGTGCTCGTCCAAAAGAGACGCTATGTAAATGTCCGGTCACATTAATTGTATTACAAAATAACAAGAAAATGCTGTTCGTAACTGGCATATAAGCAAAAACGGAGCGTTTGTGAATGTCAGCGTCTGTCTACAAAAGCTATCTTGGATGTTTTTTGCAGAAACGGTTTTGACCGAATTAAGACACCTGTTGCGGTCTCAGCAGATAACAGACGATGCGAGTCACGACTCACAGAGATCAGGTAACCTCAAACACCTGCTGTTTGTTTGTTGATAAGTGAACCGGAAATGATACTTGCACTATATTAATTGCAGTTCGAAGTAAGCGGGATCTCGTATTAATAAGATTTCGCTTAATAGACAGCAGCTTATAATATATGCACTCTGTCGACAAAATGATATTCGTCGCTGTTTTGCTCGCATTTGTCGCTTGGTAATAAAAATTCTTTTGCTTTAATTGATTATTTCCGTAAACATAATGCAGACAAATTTCCCTTTCGTTCGCATTGCATGCACTCAAGCGTATTACTAGGTTTAAAACTGTGCACACTTTCAAGTTAGGCTCAATTGAAATTTATTTTACAATAAAGAAATTTCATACTCGAGGAAAATAATTATCGATTAATTGCTAATATTAAACTACTTTCTAATGATTAACGGGCCCCTTAGTAATTGTAATAATGATTACAACTTTTACCATAAAACTGACTTAAATATATGTTCTCTGTAGCGTCAGAGGATTGCCAGGACATGTACTAAGCAAGGAAATTCCAGGTAAGTATTATATGTTGTCATTGGAATTACACTAGTTCTATTGTAGCAAAAGCAGCAGATAGATCGAGGAGACAGAGGTCAGAAACTTGATGAAATCCAATGGCAGAGAGGAGTTTGTCATAAATGTACAGTATATATGAGAACGGTTTCTGTTGAGCGGTGTTTAGTATAAACAGATTGGTGAGTGTTAAATAAGGAGTTTATCGACAGATGCTCGGTTATTAGTCTGGAAAGAACGATTTTCTCAGTGAGTTTGGAGAGAACAGACAGGTTTGAAATGGGGCGATAGTTGTTGAGATCCTCTCTGTCAGGGTTTGGTTTTTTAAGAAGTGGAGTGACAATGGAATTTTAAAATGAAAATGGAAAAATGCCTGTGGAAGGAGATACGTTAATAATTTTTATTATAGGCCTAGTTGACGGAACTTGACGATGATGATGATGATGATGAAGATGAAGATGAAGAAGAAGAAGAAGAAGATGAAGAAGAAGAAGAAGAAGATGATGATGATGATGATGATGACGACGACGACGACGATGATGATGATGATGATGATGATGATGATGATGAAGAAGCCCACAACAGCCATTTCAGTGTGTCATAGTTTATCTACTGGAGAAACGCAAGTTCCTAGTGACAACATTCAGCATTATTGATTTCTTGTCTGCTTCAGTTTCGCCGCGGATTCCGGCGGCCGACGGTCTCTTTCACGTCTACGCCCTCCCCATCGGGCAGGGAGACGCCCGCGTGATCCAGTGTCCCAGCGGAGAGATCTCCATCTTCGACATGGGAACAAGCGACGACCCGGCCGCTGGGTTCTGGACTGCGACGGAGATCAGGAACTTCCTCCAGGGAAACTTCCATCTCGTTACGAACATCTTCCTAACGCATAACCACTTCGACCACTACAGGTGAGACATTCCGTCTCTACTGTCAACCAGTCAGTCGATACACTTCTATGGCGCCACATGGGTCGCCAAATCCAATTCGAATTATAACCAGGTGAAGCGCGAAAGATCGGCGGCGAACAATTCATAGCGGAAAATCGAAGCCAAACAGGAGGGGCCTACGTCTTCTAGAATCCAAAAGGACAATGTGCTCGTTAAATGAAGCGATGTTGATAGTGAATAAAATCCAGACCCTGGGCAATGTGTGCATTGAGAAACAACTGACGCCATTGACTGCACGAGAATGAGGAACAACAAATGAAAGAAACAATTATTAATCAAGATGTCGAGTTGGCCTATGCAAGAATTGCGTATAATTTGCAGTAATTTGAAAGTTGCAGTATGCTGTACAGTAGGGGGGGGGGCGTTTTTCCTCAGTCGAAGTTAAGATTTAGTTAACATTAGGCCTACTTGACTATTCTTATCGTAGAAATAAACGTACATTGATTACAATATTTTAAAGGCCAACCTAATGCTCAGCCGCGCACAGTTATCAGAACACGAAGAGCAGCAACTGGTTGGTCAGAGGCAGTGTTTAATCTAGACTCTGGACTCCGGGGGTGGGGAACTGACAAGGCCGGGGGGAGTCAGCTAGGGAGCTGCTGTTAGTTGATGTATTATGCCAACATATCCGGGGAATTTGAAATTTCCGGGAGAAAGGGCAAGTTCCCCCGGAAATGGCCCAGATTAAACCCTGGTCAGAGGAACAAAGAACAGGACAGAAAGGGATTGAGTAGGAGGAGAAGGAGGAGAAGGAGGAGGAGGAGAAAAGCTGATTTGTAGGGATCAAGCCTTTACGAGTGCTATAGAAATTATAGGCTGTTGAATACACTGCGTCTTTTCTTCGCAGCTTGTTGGACAACGTGTTTTTGGCTACGGATGATCTGAGCGGTCTGCAGTTCATCTACGTTTCGTGCGTCTTCAACAACATGGTCAGCGACATTCAGAATTGGGTCAACAACATCGGCGCCAGAAACAAAGTGACGCCGTTTAACAACGGGGGGACCTGTGGGTCCTCGGGGGGTCCGTCGTGCGGCTTCGTCGACCTCTGTCCCCGGGACTCGGGCATTACGACCCAGGTCCTGTCGGTGAACGCAGGTCAACAGTGCACGTCGGGAAACAAGAACATCGACTCCGTCGTCATCGGAATCACCTACGGCTCGTTCAAACTGCAACTGAACGGAGACTTCGAGGATTTCACGGAAGCTGACAACGAGGTAGGACAGCGCTGCAATAGGCATTCACTCAGACGCTCCATTAGGCTAATAGGTCTAACTGTCGGATATCCACTGTATACATATAGTATACGTAAACATCGAGACGTTGCACTCTGCTATTTATATGCTTAAGGCAGAGCTAGTACTCAAACTTTTTTAAAAAGCGGTCCTCGTTCAGTCTTCCATCGTTCTTCGTGTAGGTCCACTATAGTTACAAGGGAAGTCCAGTTATTCCTCCTGTGACAATTACCGTTGAATTATGGCATAGTATAGGAAACTACGAGTATCTATACGGGTCCTCCAATAGACTGCTGTTAAGTGACTCGAGGCAACATAAAACAAGACTATTCTTGAATAGATTTTAGCTGAATCGGAAAATTTCAACTAAAGCAGAGATCCTAAAGCACATTTTGCAGAGAGCCCTACGCACTGTACTCAGTGAATAGCGTGAAATTGTTTCTTCGACTGCATAATCTAAACACAATCAGGCGAATAACCAGTCGGATCAAATGGGGCCTACGCACGTGCATTTTGCATGCGTTGATCTGTTATAACACTGCGGCGATGTTTCAATTTAGTAATGTTCATTATAGCAGAAACTTCTGATTCACACGTAGGCCCCTATATATGGATAAAAGCAATTGTCAGGACAGAAATTTCTAACTTCTGGGTTACAGTTTAGGCCTACTAAAAACCTGGAACAAAGTTGGCCCACAAATTAATTATGCCTGCTTAACATTTGCAAATACTGAACTTCCAACATCTGTCCAATCACCTTCATGCTTAACAATGCGATGATTGGAGACAAATAAAAGCAAGGCTGCTTGATTGCAGTGACAACAGTAAGTCATTAAGTCAATATTACAGGCTCGAAATTTCTCAGACGATGAAAGCTGTGGCGGTCCACAAGAAACGTCCTCGCGGTCCGGATTGTGGACCGCGGGCCGCGGTTTGAGTACCTCTGGGCCTTAAAGCATCGACTGCTCGCTGATTCACTGTAGCGCCGAATAAAGAATCATTGATCTTCCTGATCTATCTTCGTCTGTTGATGGCGCCCGCCGTGTCAGTTGCCGAAGAAGAAGAAGAAGAGGAGGGGGAGATTATGTGCTTCTAGAACGACTGCTGAGCATTGATGGTTTTATCAGCGCGATCTTCAACCCAATAAAGCGCCGCTGGGGTTACGTTACATGGATGACAAAACTTGGAACTCAAGTATCTTCTCTCTCTCTTTCTCTCTCTCTCTCTCTCTCTCTCTCACACAGAGAGAGAGAGAGAGAGAGAGAGAGAGAGAGAGAGAGAGAGAGAGCACACGCAGAGAGAGAGACGGTCAGACAGAGAGACAGACACAGACACATACAGAGAGGCAGGCATGGTGACTAGACACGTTCTGAACATTGTTCGTCAGGTGGAATTACCGGCAGTTAAAAAAAGCCTAACACACTTTGTTAATCTTAGTAACATCTTTAACGTTACTGATTTAACGCATCACATCGTGTAGAGAATGCCACCTGCATGGTGGCATATGCTGTATATGTAACTTGGAAAACAAGTATACAACTGAGCGTACTGCTCTGCTGTGGTGCACTACGATTACTTCTCCTCTGTATTATTAATTAATTAGGCAACTATAATGATTACCGAGATAAATATCGCCGCTCTTCTCTTTTTTGACCATCGTTAGGACGGTCCGCAGAAGGCGATGGCCGACTTCTACGGACCTGCGCTGGAGGTAACGGTCTACATGATCGCCCATCACGGAGCGGAGAACCTGGCCAACAAGCCGGTCATCCGCAATGCAGTTGCGCCGAAGGCGGTGTTCGTCAGCGCCAATCACGAGTACAGCAACTACAGACATCCGCGCTGCTCCATCACCGACGCCTTCATCAGCGACGTCCAGTCGCTCTGCAAACCGGGAGAGACGGACACGTCGAGCCCGCTCTACTGCGGACAGCATCCGATCGCCAATCTCCCGCTGGCAGATAAACTCCAGAGCGTATGTCTGTCGTGCTGAACGTGTGTCTATTTCTAAAATTTTCTATTCTACAGTGGTTCTCACACAGGGCAGTCCCTACTGAACCACTTTAAACCTTGTTATATTATATTATTATTATATTATTATTAGGCCTATTTGGAAGCGCTTAGTTAGAAGGCAGAAAAATATTCGATGTCTTCGTTTAATTCTATTCGTTGCTTATTCTTCAGCGACATAATTTATGTGCTTTTAAATGTCAAGTTCAGTGGCGTAATCAGCATTCCAGAATAAGGAAGACTCTTTGATATTTTCACCGATTTTTCGGCCCAAAGGTCTTGACGAACAAAAAAAGGTCGTCGTCACCAACCAACCGCTTTAAAACCTGGCATCTGGTACGCTCTCCTCGATCTAATACTACCTCTACCCCCCCCCCCCAACTATCTTACGACCGGTCCCGATCCGAATAGGAGGCCGGGGCCCCTCGTGCCCCCCGTAGCTACGTCATTGATCAAATTTGGCAAATTTTGAGCAATTCGAATGAAATTCAAGGAGAGAGAGAGAGAGAGAGAGAGAGAGAGAGAGAGAGAGAGAGAGAGAGAGAGAGAGAGAGAGATGGGTGTGTTCTAGTTCCTTGTCTCTTTCAGACGTATACTTGTGGTCCAGAGAGCGGCGGATTTGCTACAATCAACAACAACGACTACGCCATCTATTCGACGACTCCGGACGCAACGCAGTTCAACCTCGTTCACCTTCTGACCGACGGGAGTCGATGGGGATTCGTCAACAACATCTCCCCAAAGATCAAGCGCCAGACGACGTACGCATCGAAGGCTCCAGAAGCCGACGAATGCTTCGAGAATTAAGCCCAACAAACAATGACGACAATAAATTCTAAGGATCCACAGGTGGATATTAAAGTAAAATAAAATCGAGTTTCCTCTTAGTTTGAAGTCATTTGAAAATTACAACAGAAGGGTGCACTTCCTCTCTTGGCTTGCACTATCTTCTAATGAGCATGCCATCCCCCACCCCTACCCCACCCACCCCCACCCCAATTAACTGACTGGCCCCCATTCTTTAGTGCACTCACTCTGTATTATTATTATTATAAATGTCAATTTGTATAGCGCTCTGTGCCTGGCTAAGGCCATAGTCAAGAGCGCTTTACAGAAGCCTCTGATATGAAATGCTAAAAAGATGCGTCTTGAGTTTCATTGCAAATTTGTCGGGAGTGGTCTCACTAGTTATTTCCTTGGGGAGGGAGTTCCAAAGTATAGGGTTCCCCCTCGAGACAGATCTATCCCCGAATTTGGCTGTCTTAGACGGGGGAGGGACAACAAGCTGGACTCGGCGACATGATCGTGCTGGTTTATGAAAATTGTTGGCCTCCATGCTTAGAGCCTCCATGCCACCCAATGACCCCCCTCGTGCAAATGCTGGAGCTCAGGGGCGTAGCGACTGGGGGGGGAGTATATCGGTAGGCCTATATATGCCCCAAAATCAGTCTACCTTAAAGTTTTTTATGTGATTCATATGCTTTATAGTTAAGATTTATACCCCCTGGCTACCATGGAGGGCGCCACAAGCTAAATATTGGGTGGGCCAACATGGCCTGTTTGAAAGTGGACAATGCAAGGACTAGTGCTACAGTAGGCTATAGCTATGCAAAAATTCAGAAGAGTGATGAAACGAATTAAAACCACATATTCTTGTGTCCCCATCTTTGCTGTGTCAAACCGTACTAGAATTGTCAATATATTCTGTCTCAATTTTTTCCTAGAGCTTTCGAAATGCCACGAAAAATAATGAGCCATTTGAAACGACACTATACAAAGTCTTTCAGAAATCTATTCTCTGTCAAATGTCTAAAAAATCAATCGAGAGATAAGATGGCGCTTAGGAGAGCTGGTTTTTTCTATTACAGGTTTTATAGACCACAAAAATATTATAAAATTGATACCCTGTTTGAAATTGGACAATGCTAGTGCTACAGTAGGCTATAGATATGCAAAAATTCAGAAGAGTGATGAAACGAATTAAAACCATGGAGGGCGCCACAAGCCAAATATTGGGTGGGCGAACATGGCCAATATTTCAGAGTCAAGACAGCGCAGCGAGAAATTCTTGCCATTACAATCAATCGATCATTGACAAAACACAGTTGCATGGTTATATAAATATAATAATTTTGAATGGTCTTACACATGTGTGACATCTCTCTTATATATGGCAACATTATGCCAATATATTGGGGATTTGGGGTTATTAGTTCCACAAAACATTGCAATTTGCCAATTGAAATTGGGCGGGCCAAACACATTGTGGCCCATTGGGTCTAAATATTGGGTGGGCCATGGGCCACCTGGCCCACCCTGTTGCGCCAACCCCATGCTGGCTACGTCCCTGTTGGAGCCGTCACTGCACCATAGGCGGCGAAAGACAATAGAAAGCACGCCGGCCCGTTTACTATTATAAGCTTAGGCCTATAGCGGCAGCGGGGCGTTGGCGGGTCGAGGTTCCTAACGAACTTAGGCCTACTAGCGACCTTTCTCCCATCTTCACGGTCTTCGATGGTAGGGGGACGCGGAAATAACAAAAGGAAATACAAAACCCGTGAATATTAAGGTTAATGGACATAAATTGGAACAAGTCCAGTCATTCAGATATGTCGGAGGAGTGATTGAAAGCGCGACAGTCAGCAAGAAGACATAAAATCAAGAATATCAAAAGAGCTCCATATACAATGGGATTTGGTAAGGATGAAAAACTATGAAGAAAAACAACTCGGAGGGGGTGTCCCATAATTCCGGGGGGTGTCCGTATCAAGTGTTGAGTCTTAAAAGGTTAGTTTTTCGTAGTATATTCCTAGTCCGACACTCATCACTATGGAATAATTTGCGCAGAAGTTGTAGGTCTATTATCCGAAGTACTTACAGTTTGTTCAGGGTCTTCGATATATTCAGCTTACGGCGTTTAACAACAATCGTGTTCATTGTGTGGATGGTGAAGCGCTGTTGTCCGATCGAATCGTTGAAAGCCGTGAGATAGTTTCCGCGATTTATGCGAACACAGTGAACAAAAGACCTATAACTGATCGAGGCCCAATAATTCCGACTGCCCTCTCTCGGTGAAACACTCTCTAGCGCCCTCTACTGCTTCCCTGGTGCCCCCCTCTCTCTCTGGCTCCCTCTGCTGCCCTTCGGCTTTTCGCCCACCGGCTCCCCACTTCGTTCGTCTAAGTGACTTCCTCCGCCTTTTAATCTACAGTAAGGCCAACTGATACAACGTTACTACTGCGTTTGACACCTTCGGGTTAGATGTGTAAGAAGGGTGCGATTTGTAACCTGGAGCAGTGTGGAGGGGGGGGGGTATGTCGAGCTTGGGGGATGTAGTTGTTGGGAAACGTAGCAGTGGGGGATGTAGTGGTGAGGATATGCAGCAGTAGGGGGATGCAGTTGGGCAGTGGGGGAGATTCCCCCTTCCCCTACAAATTGCGCCCTGTGTGTAAGCTTCTATGACATGCCTATCTGATTTTGCTATTATAAAGCCTTATTATTTTATTTGACAGTGCATTCGCCCTCCCACGACAGCAGCTCTCTTTTAAATTCGAAATGAAAATTTAATCAAACAATTTAAAGAATTACAATTCTTCAATTCTTACTTCTTAAAAAGTACCCCGGCCCGGCCTATGGTGGGCCTCCGGGGTACTTTTAACAGTACCCCGGCCTGGGCCGACGGGGCCGATAGGAGTGCGTCGCCTATGCGTGACGGTGACTGCACGCGACGTCATGCCTTGTCATGGGCGTCGATGCCGCAACTTCACTCCTTACCCCTCCCTCCTCCTTCTCCCACCACCGTCACGTGATCTGGCATTTGCGTTTGGTAATAATTGGTGGACGATGGAATGCGTCGACAGAGAGGCCACCTGGCGACTGCAGCCGCATGCTTCAGTTTCTAATATCTTTTATTGTTGATCATTCATTTACCAGTGGCGTCACCAGAGCTTGTCTTGCTGTTGCACTTTTCACTTTACGAAAGAGCTCACTGAACGTCTTTGAATCTTAGTGCAAAGCAGGGCGTAGCCAGGAATTTGATTTGGAGGGGGGTATAATGTGATTTCAGGGGGTTTTAATCTTAAAAGCTTTGAAAATCTTAAAAAACACATTAAAAAGTGTAAGGTAGTCTGATTTTTTGAAAGGGGGATATATATATATATACCGCTATACATCCCGTCGCTACGCCCCTGGACCCCCTGGTGCAAAGAACTCACGTTTTCGATAAACTAGGTTATCGAATGCAGATGGTTACATCAGTGGTTTTCACACAGGCTTACTTAGCCTCCTAAACCACTTAAAATCACATTATTATTATTATTCACAGATTTACTACTTTCTCTAAACTTAATAAATTAAAATGCACTTTAATTATTAGCAGAACTTAACATGAGATAGGTCTAATCCAATTAGATTTCAGCATAAAACCTCAACATTTATTTTAGAACATTTAGTTGCGTCCACTGGCGTAGCCAGGACCCCAGAATAGGAGGCGCGCCATAATTTCCACAGGCCGACTGTCTTGGTTATATCTTGAATTTGTGGGGAGCACTGTAAGATTCACAACAGGGTCTGGAAAATTTAGGGAATATTAGATTCATATGTTGAGATTTGGAGCATATTCTCAGAATAAACAATACCATATTGGCAGTCACATTACCCCTCTCCTCTGACAAAATATTTTAATTGGTTTTGCCGCAAACAATCTAGGGACGAATAGGGGTCCTCTCTTCCCCCCCCATGGCTACGCTAATTATATAATTCCCCTTTGGATAAGCCCTCATTACCAGGATGCCTGATCACTATAAGTCTTTATATGATTATATTCAGTGTTTTATCCAGACTCCAAGCCTTGGAGGGGAGGGGAATTGACTTGAGCTGGATGGGAAGAGGCACAGTACAATGCACAAAAAATTCAGTGCTGGGATTTTGGGGGTATTTGAGGGTTTTGGGGGGAGGGAATCTCCCCTAACAGGCCTGGATAAAACACTGAGGGCTGTCCTTAATTATGTCAACAAAATGGGGGAGGGGTTTGAAATGTTTGACAGTTGCTGACAGGGGAGGGGTCAAGAGAAGTTGATGTCAGCAATTTCATTTTTTACAAATAATAAAAAATTGGAAATTTCATGGAATATTATTTATTACAATGGAAAAAGCCTGACAAGCAAAAACACAGGTCAGCACCACCACATTCTGACACTTGATGAGAAAAAAAGGGTTTCATCATAGCAAATAATAATAACCTTCTACACTTTTTAGGGGGACCCGTCACTGATCTTACAGGGGTCAAACGTTTTTGACATAATTATAGGGGGTCACCGAAAGTTTGACAGTTGCTGACAGAGGGGCAAGGGTCAAAAATTGCCCAAAAATTGCTGATGTAATTAATGGACAGCCCCTGACTATACTGACAAATCTAATGTGAAAACACTCATAATTCACAAATAACACATAATTCAGAGCACACTTTAACTAATTGAGAGCTCATTGACTGTACCATCATAAAGCACCTGAAGGCTTCACGTGTGTCATTCATCAAAATTTCAAAAATACATTAAAACAACAAACAATGGAGAATCCAAAAATCATGCAAATACTGACACTGAAGTACGAAGAGCTAAGAATGCCGGAGCAGCAAAACCCACAGTCTCCTGTAATTTAGAAAACTTCTAACAACAATAAATGTCATGTTAGACTGAGGTCAACTCATGTTCCAGACGATAACAATAGGTTTTGTAAATAGTTGCATAGTGACAACAACATGGCAAAAGCTAAAGTCATAACTGAATAGAACACACACACACACACACACACACACACACACACACACACACACACACACACACTGAGCTGTTAGATTAGACAGCTGTAGTTGACATTTCCCACACATAAGTGCAATTTCACATCTCACAAATTTTCAAAATCTAACAGAAAATTCTGAGATTATCACAAGTTCAGCAATTTTATGAAAGTGCCACTCTAAATCACCAATAATAATTTCTCTAATACATTTTGCAGATGACCGGTTTAGACGTGACCAGAGAGTCCAGCCATGCACTGCCTACCTTAGTCCACTCCAAATTAGATTACTGTAACTCCCTCTAATATAACCTTCTCAAAGCTTCCATCAATAAATTACAATCAATTCAAAATGCACCGGCTCACAAATAGTAAAAGCCACCACCAACAACAACACTGCACAGCCATATTTGCAGCAACTGCATCTGTGGATAAACTTAAGCAAACATGACTTAGAAAAAGTTGAACTATGAAAAACTATTCTTCTACGTCATCAACTGCTGATTGTGCTTTCAAATGAAGGTCAGCAAAACAATACAATTGTCCTATTAAACAAATGCAAACAATGGGTAAAATGAAGTCAGAAATAGCAAAAACATTACATTCAACTGACTGAAGCAAACTAACACAAGTAAAAAAACTGCTAAAATCAACTGAAATGTTCTATCAATACAATGAAATACAACAGCTGAAGACAAATGCATCCACAAAACAAAATACATTTTAAAACCCACAAGTATGCAGCAAATGCAACATTTAACACGCCTTATTAGTTTCCATGTAAATAGTTTAAAACCTAGGAACATTATCCATTCGATCAAACGACATTCAAAATATGAAAACATAAAAACCTTTTGGATCATCACAGCTTGAAAAATATTCCAAATCCTACTCCAGGGAACTAAGAATCTGAGGATTAACAACTGAGCAGTCCTCATCTCTAAGGCCATACAAACATAAGAGAGAAAGTTGATAGATCTAGCAATGCAGTGAGTCTCAAGATTTTAATTTCTGGTCACAATTTTGTTCAGATCAAGAAGATCACAAATGATGTCTTTTTGATCGACTTTCTCCAGAGATTCTTCGACAGACGCACTTTCTCGAAGGAAAAGGAACGCAGTCATTCCGATGCTTTTTGGAGTCAGGTAATCATGCGAGACGTTGTCGCCGACGTGAGCCGACACCGACGGAGTCATCCCACTCACGGAGAGAGCGCGACGAAATATTGCAGGATCCGGCTTCTCTGTTCCCGAGTTGGCGGCAGTTACGACAAAATCAAAATACCGGTCCAAGTGGTTCACGCAAAGAGTTTTCTCCAGGCTCTCGTCAAAGTTGGATACAATTCCGAGCTTTATTCCGGCATTTTTCAATGCTGCCAATGCTTCGTGCGAATGAGGAATTGCCTCCCAGTCCGTCCCATTTTCAAATCGCTTCCAGAGAACGTCAAAGACGCCCTGGAGTGCGCAGGGGTTTCCCTTGTAACCGGCGTTCACAAAAACTTGGCAGACGAAACCTTTCCACCAATCTTTGGTCGTCATTCCGTGGTCCTTTCCGTAATTTGGATGATCCTGCTTTTTCTTGCGCCAAGTGTTGCTGTTGAGATTACATACGAGTACAGATTACAATTGCAATTACCAAATCACTGATTAACACAGATCAAACATAAACATTAAATAACCGACTGCAAAGCTATTTAGGTGAAGACATTAGAATTTTCTTAAACGAAATTGTGTCAAGCAATTCAGTCATATTAAAATTACTTGTTTCTCAGTGACAAACTGACATGTCACTTGTATTGTCATCAACAAAATGCATTTTACAAGGCATATGTTTCTTAATAGGCTCTAAAATCATTTCTAACAGCAAACAGTTCTATCAACTCATTTTCATTACACAAAATAAGATGACTACTTTAAAATCTAACCTTAACTTGAAATTTGCAAAGTCTTTTCAATTTTGCTATTAAACGCACTTAGAACAAACACATTACTAACTCATAGACTTTGTCCAGATCTGAAGCATTGATAATTATGTCAAAGTTCTTGGCAGCAGCTGAATATTGGTGTCCTGGTGAATCCTTTATCTTCAAAATTGTGTTTGCCACATCAAATGTCAGCAACTTCAGTCTATTCATCTGATGAAACAAATTAATAAATCAAGTCTTTAGCAATAAAAGTAGCACAATAAAAAGATATTTTAAAATGTAATGCTTAGCAACACTAAATCTATTCAATTCAGGGGATTACCCTAAGCAGTGATTAGCTTATGTTTGTTATTCACAAGTGACTAACTCAATGCCTAATTCAAAGTTCAATACTCAGAGAGAAATTCCGAGTTAAAGCAGAGATCTAGAAAATGTCCATCTCCACCATGAGCAAGATTTCTCAAGCCTTATTGCACTAAGCAGTGCAACCAGACATATTCCACTGATCTGATTAAAACTCTGATGAAAGTCCAAAGAGGATCTATAAAATTATTGTTCCCTGGTAAGATTGGAAAACATTTACAATACCTTACCATTGTAAATCTGTTACTTTTAAACCAAAAAGTAATAACTGAAATGCTTGTAAACACCAAAACCATTATTTTAATGTTTTACGACAATAGCTCAGCTGAGAGAATGCCTCAGGTTCTTAACTGCAAATAGGTTTTAAAATGGGTTAAGAATTAAGATGCAATACACATAGTCGTAAACTTCTATAAGGCTGCTAGGCAGCCTAGGCTTGAACCCACCTCACTTTTTAAGAGGTTAGGCTATGGAAGAGGAAAGACATAGAGGTTGACCCAACTTTTTCGTCCACGTTTATAGCCTCTGACCCTCAGCAATGAGGATGCACGATCATACCATGCCATGCCAATGGTTATACACGTGCCAACGTATTATAAGATCCTAAAGCCAAATTTTGTGATCTGATGCTGCTGCCAATGCATCATCTGAATCATTACAATCACACTAGTCGCATACCTTTTTCGTCTTCTCTTTGAATTCAAACGTTAACAGAAGATTTGACGGTGATGTCTTTTGAGCAAAGTCCCCGTTTCATTTTCGCCGCTCTTCGTTTTCGTTTCAAGCGTCTAGCGCATCATAGTCGCTTCGAAACCCCGGACCCGTTTGTTTAATACGTCTACTTAATATCTTTCACATCCGTTACAAAGACGATGAGCGTATGCTAAACTATAATTATACAATTCCGCAGATTTAGGACCCTGGTCGACTCTCAGACGTCGGTTTATTTAAAGACGCCATTTCGACGTGAAATCCACGTGTACGCGAAGACTCCTACCAGATAGTACTAGACTCGCAACCCTCTCTCTTTCCAACAGACAATGCAGCAACTGTGAACTGATGTGAATTGAACACAGAGATCCCGTTGAATCTCCAGAATGATCAGAGCACATTGCATTTCTTAGCCGAGAGGGGTACGGGAGGGGAGCAATGCCCAGGGCCCAGCGATCTGTAGGGGGTCCGTAAAATGCTAGCTCATGCAATACTACTTATTATTATGAACACACTGAAGGCGTATGGGGTGGCCCGTCAAACAAGGCGTTGCTTGTATTTTAACGTCCTGGAGAGGCTGACAGGAGAAAATGTCACCACGACACCACCTTATCTGTATAGTTTATAAAACTTTCTAAACAATAATATTTCAAACTTTTTAGGGTCCCGTGACTGCTCTGCTCAGGGGCCCGGAATTTCTCTCGCCGGGCCTGCTTTCCGGCAGAACATTGCTGCCTTTTGAGATAAGCACCTAGAAATGTGTGGAGCGTACTGGAGCGGTATGGATATACCGTAATGATATTATTCAGAAGCAGTAATCTGAAGAACAGCGCGTTCTATCCATTCCTAATGTAAAGAAAACTCATACAATGTAGCCTACTTCGCAGGCGAAATTCTATTGGTTTAGCTGTTCACGTGTTCACGAATATCTGTCCAATCGGACAAAAGGGCAGACATCTGTTAGATCAGTGGTCCCCAAACCACGGTCCGCGGGTAGATTGTGGCCCGCCAGCTCTCATAAAGTGGCCCGCAAGCCGTCAATATATGATACAATTACTGAAGGGCTTCACAGTTTTAGAATTTGGTTTCTGAAAGTAAAAAACGATAATATACATCTTGGGGCCGGGAGGATAGGGCAGCGTGAGTTTCGTGCTGGGTTGGTAGGCGCCTAGGCTGACGGAACAAGGTTCAAACCCCGTAAGTGCCTCTACTGGCTTTCACACAGGATGCCTTCTAAGCAGTGACGGCTCTACCAGGGGGGCAGGAGGGCCCCGTGCCCCCCTATTGACTGCCAGGCCCCCCAGTTGCATGGGACCCTATACTTAATGCTACATACGTTAAACAACAAATGGTTGGCCCCCATGATTAGAAGTTGCCCCTCCCAACGGCCCCCCCACTTGCCAAATCCTAGAGCCGCCACTGCTTCTAAGCCACTTTAAATCACGCTAGTCTACAGTTGAAATTTTGATTGAATAGAATGGCCATCCTTAGGACCACATGATCTACACTGGATATTTATCAACCACCACATTCCATATTCACAAAAGATTATTGCACCTGACCTTGTTTCCAATGGACTTTTGCTTGACTGAATGTTGACGCAAACTATTCCAAATGTTTTTCTTTTTGAAAAGTTTGAACGTTTGATTTATGCGCACTTCTTCAAAAACGTGAAGTGCAGAAGTAAACATGAAGATTTTCAAGACAACCAAACAGTTACGTGAAGCACAACTTTTAATTCACTTTATTCCAAGTTGGAGCTCATTGTTATCATCAACTGCATTTTAAACAATCTGAACAACAATTCCCATTAACCATTCAACAGAGGCGTCGTGCAATGGTGGCCAGAGGAATCTACAGACTCCCCACTTTTTGAGAAACAGAAATTTTTTACATGTTATTAATACTGATAATGGATAAATGAAATGATTGATTATTGTGATGTAAATATAATATGTAGTAAAAGTACACAACTTAGTAAAGTTAGTTAATCTTGACACGATGACATCTTGTTAGTTAAGGAATTTACGCTGGCTATAGGTTATGGATACAATATTTATTTGGTCTTTTTGTAGACTGATTTAGACTCCCATTATTTTTTTGATGCACTACGCCCCTGCCATTCAATGATTCTGACTTACAATTAACTGAGGATCACAAGAGTCCCGGAGAACCCACTCTGCCCCCTTCCCTCCCCCCCAATGCAGTCGGTTGGTAGAAGAACAACGATACTTCTATGAAAAATAAACCCAACCAGAACAACACAAATATCGCTCCAACGATCACGAAGACAACAGACGGTGTTCTGTACAAACATCACAATTCATGACTGCTATTTAGTATTTACAGAGAAAATAAAACTGCAGAAATAACTTATAAGAACTTTCTAGCTGATGAACATCAAATGTATGACAAATGCAATACCCAGTAATAGACATCATGCATTAATATGCAAAAAGAAGATGTAACAACGACTTCAGACAGACATGGAAATATACAATATTTCACACACACGCACACATGAATACTGTAACTAAAGAAACAAGAAATTCTGACAACTGACAACTGCAGAAACTACTCAACAAAAGCAAAGCCTTCAACCCAATCACTCATCCGGCTGTGCTACTGTTACACTTCTTTTACACAAAGTGAACCTGTCATTCATCTCACACAACTATATGACCAGTCTTGGTGCGAACATGTAACAGATCAAGTGCAGACAACGTATTGCTTAAATTTCAACACACACACCATTTTGCATACTCATCCATCGGTGCTAGGACAAAATGTCATGGGGACAAAATGTCATGAGGACAAAATTTCATGAACAAGATGTAGTGGGGGATAAAATGTAACCCTAAGCCCAGCCCTAACCCCAACCCGTGACATTTTGTCTGTGATATTTTGTCCAGTCACGCATTCATCCACTATCTACATAATACTAAACATAACCAATACAAATATGAAACCGTCTGGAGGAGTGATGTGGTACCTGTGGCCAATTCAATTTGGATGCCCCCACAACCTTAAAAAAGTCTTGAAAAAGTGTTGATGAGCAAAAAAAGGCTGCCAAGTCAATTTGTATGCCCCCCCCCCATCTGGTGGATGCCCTGGGCCACTGCCCCGCCCGCCAGTCCCCCTCTGCACATTACTGATCTGGAGATATACACAGGAAAACACCACAAAAAGAAAAGCAGGCATTTATCGGCTGTGACTGAAATGACTCGAAGTGCAGTAGACGAATCGCAAGGAAACAAATTTAAACACTCAAATACGGAATTCGTTGAGGGAAAAAGAATTCTAAATGTACACAAAACAAAGAGATCATATAGTGACAAATGACTCAGCATAGAATTAAATCACGGCATAACGTTAATCCGTACAACTGAACGTAGCACGATCATGGAAAAGGCATGATCCTTAGAATGTTCAAAGAAACTTCCTTAAACTCAAGACAAGGTTGTCAAAATGACTCAATGAACTCAATAACTAGGTAATTGTTACATAGAAAAAAATCTGTCTTAAAATTGTGACAAAATTCAGAGCTCAAAATCATTAAGAAAACTGAGCATAGTTACAGCTGCAATAGGAGGGTTGAAGTCACCAAATGCCTCAAAATTTTATTAAACCTCACATTCCCGGCCAACAGTTTTGGAGCAATTTGAAAAGAAGAAGATGCACTGAGTGGTACGACAAATGCAAGAACTTTATCTGGTTACTTTTATCAAATCTACTTTGTCGAAATCAAATGCAAAACAATTTATGCATTAGAAATCACTATGAATTTTTAAAGCTTTGGGATTTTTTTGCTCAGCAAAAGGTCAACTGAAAATGTTATTAGACCTCAAATTAGTGACTACATAAATATTCAAAACCTGGCACTCCAATGACCCTCTCACTCAAGCAATGCACATGCAATCTGTCATTTGATAAAGAAAGCAAATAGGATTTATTCTCTATTTTTAATCCCATAAGAAATGTCCTTCCATTTGTAATTGCCACATTGTCTCTTAAAACAAATCAAATAACATGAAAAACAATTGAAAATTAACCAAATAAAGTATCTCAATGTGGAGTACCATGCAATTAAAAAGATGACTGCTCTAAAAATAAAATAAAAATTTAAAAATCAATGCCATAAGAGTTCCATAAAATGTGCATATGTACACACACATGAACACACACTCACACATATATATATGTACTTATGCAGACAGGATTCTGTTCTGGTAGAGGCACTATAAATGCATGCAAATTATATATATATACATACACACACACACATGTACGTGTATATATGCATATATACCGGTAGTTTGCTGTTGGAATGTTAGAAAAGAAATAGCCAAACAAACAAACATAATAATAATAATTCATAATACAGTTGTTAAAAATAAATAGAACGTGCATAGATGAATGAGACAATTCACTGTTGAAGATCTCACAGCATAATTTCAATAGATGAGTATGTGAAAACCTAATCAACAACTTCCCCTTATGATCAAATCAAACCTATAAGCTTTTTGAATCACATGAGACAACATTCTATGCCTTACAGTAAGTATCTTATTCGTGTACATTGTTTTGTACCTACATCAACACATGGTCACATCAAATCATGACATTGAAAAATAAATTATTAGCATTAATGAATTTTAACCATAGAGTTCTCATCAAAAAGTATATTGCTGATTTTAAACACGTGCTTTTTGTTTCTGTTCAACACACGACACACAGACGATACAACATTTGACAATCAGAACACAATTGAATTAACAGAAATTCTCAAATGTACGGACATAGTCTGTAAAACAAAGCACAAAACCAGTTTCATGCTAAGAACTTATCTCAAAGACAACTGGCCAAACGGTAAACTGAACTGAACAAGAAACACCATTCAGAGAGCTCTCAGCTTTCATCTCGTAACTTTGCATTAAGAATAAACAGCTACTATACATCAGTTGTTAGCGAAAACAAAATTAGACCCAAGCAGAAAATTCACTTCTAAACTGTTAAGTGACGATGGCAACAACAACAGTTCCCACTCAGGACCTGAACTTATTTGAACAATGATTAAATGAACAATATGAACAATGATTAAAATGTCAGACAACTTGACATCAGTCGACAGCACTTAATTTTGACAAATGCTGCAAACCAGCCATATGCATCACATTACTATCTGCAAAGTGTTTCACATCAAGAAAACGATTGTGAAAATCTGAACAATGTTACTTCAGTGACAACTTCCTCAATCAAACAAAATGCCGAAAACAGCAAACGGCCGCTTAACCGGTCGAAATGCATCCGATCGAGCGCTCACGGATATCGAGATTCCACTGAGGAAACACTGTCACTGGATAACCCAACCGCTAAAATGAATGCAAGATGAATGGATTGGAAAAACTGCGGACCAACTGATCACTAGAAATCATCTCAATAATGTTCAGTTCTTCAACATCAACTATGCTTAAGCTCCAAATCAACTCCATTATCAATAAAACCATAATTTACACTACAAACTACAACAGCAGAAATAAACACTATACAACACTCAACAGGAGATCATCTCAGTGATATGACAATGGCAACAGAGACTATATCGTGTGCATAGAGAACAGCAAAGACAGCTTCCACTTGGTTCAGTTTCTGTTAAATAACTCACGTTCTGTACATTTGGACTGCGTTAGATCACTTGCAAAAGTTATTGCCCTCGGACACACGCACACACAGCTGCATAGCAGAACAAATTAACAATAATGTACATTGCACTAATTCTGCAGATCAACTGTAAAAGTATGAAGACTCAATTTTCAATCTGTTTTGCTTTTCCTCTGCTAGCCATTAGCTTCACACAGTTGAACAGTTCAATTCATTACGGTTTAATATTGTCATTGTTACGTGCCCTTGTAGTCGTTAGACATTACGTCACGTTTAATCTTGTCGTTCTATAATAATATAATAATAACAGATGAGGAAATGTCATTTTCTGGCTAAACATAAAAGACTTCAAGAAAACCTCTTTCATTTTCATATCAATATTATTCAGTCATGACAAATGAGTAATGAAATCATTTATAAGAACAGAATCTGACATACTTACCATAACAAAAAAAACATGGCAGTGAGTTAAAGTAATGCTTAACGTAATGCTTGTAAAATGCAAAATCAAATTACATCATAGAAAACAGACTCAAACATAATACGTACACACTGAAAAACTTAGAATGTCCTTTCAAAATCTGTCACTTCGACCAACAGAATAAGTTAAACTGAAAACGAGCATCAACAGAGATCTTATTCAAATAGACATCAAATCAAGAAATTTATGCAAAAAATATGCAAAAATAAAAGCCACAGCGATTAAATGAAAAAACAGGCAAGGACTTCATATAACTAAGAGAACCTTAACATTCACAGTTTACTCAAATGAATCACCAAAAGCTGAAAGATGTGAGAAATGAGTCAATCGTCAAACACTCTATGATCACTCACTCAAGATCTGCAAAGTAACACCAAACGCTGCAATGGAACACAGCATACAACTGTACAATGCTTAACAAACCATTTGAATCACCAGCAAAAAAACAGGCAAAAAATACAGCAACGTTTACTACTGATAAAACGTACATTTTCTCTTTATTTCACTGTTGCAGCTGTTGTCAATAAATTGTTCCATTGCTTTTACTTTTAAACACAAACTGTTGATCTGAATCTAGAATAGTCATTCAAACTGAAGCAATATTAAAACTTAAATGAAAAAAAAAACTGGAAAGAAATGGTTAATTCATTGTGTATTTTACCCACAAAATAGCATGCCTCTTAGGAACCCCATTTCTCACATTCCTCCTCTGCTTATTGTTTGCTTCTTTTCATAAAGAGCTGCAAATGAAAATCAAAATAAGAAAAAAAAGACAATCGAAAGGCACCGAGAATTCCCTGAAGACTTTTTTGCAGATCACCTTAAATGTCGTCCGAACACAGTTCATGTCTTTGTTAAATGTCGCTGCAAATAAGCAAAAACAAGCAAGTGAAAATAACACTCGGATCTGATGAAGGAAGAAAAGCCCGTAATTTTTCCCATACAAAGTATGTGCCTTGCTGGGACCATAAGGAACAAATCAAGTCGTGTAAAGTTCAAAATCACGTCGTAACCACAAAGGATGCTGCTGCCATCTGGTGAACAACTGTCCGCTGGAATCAAAGAGTCAGTAAAATCAGGATAAAAGTTCATTACATTCTGTCAACAATAGCTCATATCCTCTTTTCCTCTTTGTTCATTTTATTTCTCTTATCAATATTTTACATGCTGCAAATTAAAGCGAGTGTCTTCTTAAGCAAAACTCACACAAGTTTCAAATGTTATGTCCATGGAAACAACAATTTTTAACTGAGCTACAAAACTAAAGATAACAAGAGACAGAAGACACGGAATTACAAGAACTCTCTCTCTCTCTCTCTCTCTCTCTCTCTCTCTCAAATGGAATTTCCTTAATCATTTTACAAAGACACAGTTAAGCCTATTCATACTCAACAGCCAAGAAAGAGTTGAAAAGCATTGCATGCTTGTAATATTGCAAATCTGAAACGACGATGGAACTATGAAGTGAAAAATCTAATTGAAGCTTAGATCTAAAAAGGCATTCAAGTCTCAGATCAAGACGACGATTTGGAAACAGAATATGGGAACACATGTGCAGAAAAATTGCTGTTGAAACTGGAAATCCTTAAATATTATTGAGTGCAGTAAATTTAAACGATCAGTGAATTAAAACGAATCGACCAAAATGCCTCTCAAGGATAGTGCTTCAGTGTTACAATTAAAATCTAAATAAAGGAAATCGAAGAAAAAGGTCTAACGTTTTAAAGGTTTTAACCGTGAGTAATAACATCTATTAGATTTATCACACTCAAACATGACCACAACTACTCAATAAAAAATGTTTAAAATTTGACAGCTACATATTTGAATGAAATAAGGTTCAATTAAATGAAACTCCGTTGATGTAACAATTTGATCCAAGACCTAAACAGCAAAGAGTAACTCGAGTCGATAAAGCGAGATTAGGAGACTGGATGGAGGAGCTGGTTCGTTTCGGTTGAAAGAGTCGGTCGTCTACCTCGCCGATCCAAATTCTGCGTATTCACTGCACGGAATAGTAAAGAACTCTTCGAGCCGCCACTGCAGAGTTTCAAACGACGGCCGCTTCAGTTCGTTCTTGCGCCAGCACTCAAGCATTATTTCGTAGAGCATCTGAGGACAACCGGGCGGCGGAGGCATCCGATAGCCGCTCTCCACCTGGTGAAGAACTTCTGCATTTGTCATTCCTACAGTTACACCAACACATTATGTATGATCTATTGGAAAACACAATGGTGAGATTAATCCAATGAAGATAATAATTATAAATGGCAAATTAGAAACAGCCCAAGTACTTTACGGTGCATAGTGTGTTGGCTACAGTTCTGAGGCCATCTGCTGGCAATGCAAGAAGATGATGGTGAGATGATATTATTACTTCTATCCCCCCTGTTCTCCTGTATTTTCCACCAGTTCCATTGGGACATTGTCAGTGCCCGGGGTTTTTCTATGTTTCAGAATGTCTAATGGCCCACTCTACTTTAAGAACAGCTGGGGGTCTCTTTCCACGGCCTTAACTTCAATTTCTGTTCTTCTATCTCCTTCTGTATTATCGCTTTTTGTAAAGGTCTCCTGTATATTCTCTCTCTCTCTCTCTTTCCTTTACCTCAGTCTCTGAAGTGACTTCATCTCCTTTTCCATTTCTGATTACAGAATATACTCGTATGTAGATGTCTGTAAGCAATTCCTTCTGCTTTCAAAGTAGAAATATAAAATGGGCAGAAGGCATTTAAGGCAGGTTTATGTGCATGCTAGCATTTGGAAATTGGATTCAGCAGATGGCATATTTTAGTACAGCAAAACTCACATAAACTGATTCAAGCAGTGAGTGTTAAGATACAATCCAGTATGCAGTCATTTAGATACTCTACAACAACAACTGCTGCCAAATGGTCATTATTGCTGGCACTCCCATTAAGTAATCAAAACAATGGTAAGACTCACAATACTACTCAGCTCAAATAATGACAACACTTTCTCTTGATCAAGTCTCATAATATCCTTTGAGAGAGCAAAACATAATATAACTACATACTATTGTTGCTCCATTCCAAACTACTGGCTATGTCATTACCATAACCATAACCATCATCATCATCATCATCATCATCATCATCATCATCATCATCATCATCATCATCATCATCATCATCATCATCATCATCATCATCATCATCATCATCATCATCATCATCATCATCATCATCATCATCATCATCAAAATCATCATCATTGTCATCACTGTCATTATCACTATTATTATTATTATTATTATTATTATAATCAATATTATCATTATTATTATATCATGCAGTTTAATAGTACTGGTTCTAAATCAATACAATTCAGGACGCAGTCATTTAAATAACCTACAATGGTAGTCAATGGTACTGAAAATCTATCCACAAAACATAAGATCAAAGCCAGAATATCAGAGTTGGAAACGGGATGCAGACGTCAGAGCAAAAACCAAGATTTAAACTGTGTTTTCAGTGACAATAATATCTCAAGATAAACGGCAAATCAGAAGGTCAAAAAGACAGAAGAAGAGAGTTGATGAACTGCACGGCTGCAGCACAGAGCGATCTCTTGCCAATTTCAGCTTTAGTTCTTGGCCATTTTCAGCAATACGTTCACAGCTGAGACTCAATGAAGCGCTTTGCGACTGACCCGGGTAAGGAATTCGACCGCGTGTGATCAGCTCCGTTAGAAGGATTCCAAACGACCAGACGTCTGATTTGATGGTAAAGCGGTTGTAGTTTGCAGCCTCCGGTGCGGTCCACTTGATGGGAAACCTTGCTCCAGCACGTGCTTCATATTCGTCGTTCTTCTTTTAACAACGATACGAACGAACAACATGACTACTTAACAGCAAAATTCAATCTAAAGCTATTTGTGCATGCTGTGAGATAAAAGAAAAAAAAACAGAACCAGATTCTGTATTCCAACACATGCAATGAACCTAAATCTACAGAGCAGTCAAACGGTCAACTCTGCTGACCATAACCATTGACCCTTTACCGTCCGTGACGTACATATGCATCCATTTTACAATACGTCACAAATAAATGGCCGGTAAACGGGTTAAGCAGGTCATGCAGCATTGAGCAACGTGGCCCAATTCATAAGAGGTTCACAGGGTATGTCTCTTTCTGAACCAATGAATGCCCCCCCTCCCCACTCCACAAACACCCATGTCCACAAATCAGACCATACAGCCTCATAATAACCCAAGCACTGCTGTGCCCTTTCAGTCCACTGGTGACTCCATCAGTAACAATGTATGCAACTAAAGACAGTTATTCTAACAGAATCCTTTCAAAACAGAAATTGCACGAAAGCAGCGTGAAGGCAATTCCGAGACACGAACCCGAATTACTCTCGTCAAACCAAAGTCAGCGACCTTGACATTGTCATTTTCACCAACTAGGATGTTGCGAGCAGCAAGGTCACGGTGAACGTAATTCTGCGATTCGAGATAAGCCATTCCGCTCGCAATCTGTGCCGCGATGTCAATGAGTCGCTGCAGTCGCAGAAGATGTCCCTTGTCTACGAACAAATCACAAACGGTGACATCAGCAATCGGCCAATAAGTGATGAAAACCCTCAGAAAAATAGAAAACATCACATGTGGTGCAATTGCAGGACAGCAATATTCAACTGAGACTATCTGAGAGAGAGAGAGAGAGAGAGAGAGAGAGAGAGAGAGAGAGAGAGAGAGAGAGAGAGAGAGAGATCCAAGTTAATGAAATCTTAGAACAACACGAACGAACAAAACAACAACAAGAACTCTTTTCTCAATGTCCATCGATCAACCCTATTATTCTGGTCTCTTTAAAATGCCAGACAGTATCAGAGGCTGCTGCTGCTGAACAACGATTTCAGGCAGAAGAATCAAGTATGACAATCATTCAACTTCTATGGTGCCACAATCATAAGACATCTGATCTGAATTCGGAGCAACAAACGGCACTATCACCGCTAAGAAGCAATCTTAGCAAACACCGAATTCCTCTTAATCTCTCCAAAACTATTCTGTCTGCGATTAAGCAATTTACTCTGTGTGGCAAATTCAAACAACAAACAACACTGCAGCCACACTGTCACACGTAAAAGCTAAAAGTAAACTGCTAAGAAAATTTATGCGCAATATAAATTACATAATACGAAACTACTTCACACGAATGAGAATTTCCATCTGTGTCCCATCAAAGCGCGCCTGACGTTAGTGCGCCCACAGAAGTGCAAAATGACTTTAGTGCGCCGACATTAGCGCACCTGAATGCCGACATTAGTGTGACCGATTTTGGCCGGCCTTGAGTTGACTAAAATAGTGATGATAGTGTTCCATAAGGGATTCTGGTTACCTATTTTGGTCAGCCTTATACAAGGGATTGTGATCGCAAATAGCATCAATAGCTTTGCTTCTCTGCAGTCTCACAACAAGAAAACAATAGAAACATATCGAGTGAGTGAAAGTGAATGAACTGAGCAGAGACAGTCACCACTTAAATCTCTAAACTAATACTTAAAATTATTAAACAATGCAAATACATCATGAATGGGTAAAAGCCTTAATTAAAATCAACAGAGCAATAAAAATTTTAAAGAAACTATTTTGAATCCAGAAAAAAATTCAACATAGGAAGAAACCTATTTAAAGTAAAATGCACCAAAATCTAGCAATCTTAAAACAGAATATTTCAGTCGAAATACGCGATTTTGTCGATCACCCTAATGTCGGCGCACATTTGGAGAGTTTTCATCAGCGCATTTGTCACCGTGCATTTGTGTATCGCGCTTTTGTCGGGCGCGCTTTTGTCAGTGAACCATTTCCATGAGACTACTACCGTGAAGGTATTCCAGAAGGCTTCCGTTTCTCATCAGCTCCGTGACAATATAGATCGGTTCATCGTGTGTGCATACGGCGTACAGTTGCAACAGCTTAGGGTGTCGCAGTCGCTTCATAATCTGAGCTTCTGCCAGGAAATCTTTGGGATCCATTGCACCTAAAAAAAACAACGGACGACATTCTCTGATATTCAGCCTATGTGACAATGAACACTAGAACTGAAGAGAAAAAATTACAACAGCCTTGAGTAAACTACAGCTACAAAACAAACAGCGAATGGATGTCGAAAGTAATAGAGCGTAACATTTATATAGCACCTCAAAATATCAACAAATAAATCTCTGGTGCCATAAAAACTGGAAGAGGCAGAAACATCGGAAATCTAGATTTTTCCGAAAATGCAACTTAAACTTTGAAACTGGATGAAAAAGCAAAGCGACCATTCAATTGCTTGCATTTTCAAGACTAAACTTAACATAAAACATTCAACTTTAATATTTGGATCAATGACTGCTCACACATCCACAAAACGACAAATGTTCATCCACAATGCAGTACACAGTGTATCATCATCATCATCATCATCATCATCATCATCATCATCATCATCATCATCATCATCATCATCATCATCAGCAGCAGCAACAGCAGCAGCAGCAGCAGCAGCAGCAGCAGCAGAAGCAATGAAGCAAGCGTATATTGCCATCTCTATGGTTTGTTGCCATTCCATCCTATTCATCGCTCTGTGACTCAGATCCTGGAAACTGCTTCTGCACCACTCTTCTATGGGTCTATGTCTATGGGATGCATTAATCAGTTGTATCGACGGACCAATGATCATGTTGCTTAAGTGGAATTCACAACAGTAAACTTTTGAATTGACTAACAACACAACCATTTGGACGGATACAAAAGCAACGAATCATGCCACATACACTGCTGTTCCAATGAAAAAAGTCAGCTCTTCATCTGACAAAAGTCTAAATGCTAAGACATATGGTGAGAAATTTTAATAACAAATGTTACACATAATGCCAGGATTTATTCAGAACTAATAGAGTAAAAAGCACTAAGAGGCTATTAGACCAGGGGTGTCAAGACTTTTTGGGTGGCGGGCCAAATGACATGTCTTCCTTGTCCTCATGGGCCAAATGCATAAATGCTTGTCAATATTATATTCCAAATGCTGAGCCATCTAAAAATCTTAAGTAAAATGACGAAAACATTAAAAGGCCATTCAATCATTACATTATTTACATTGATTTGATTACGACCTATTGTTGTAACTATGACAACCCATATTCTAGTTGCATGTCTAACAGAAACAGTTAAATTTCAAACTTTGTTGATGGCAAAGAACTGAAGATCAAATAGAAAGCATATAAAGTCAGATGACGGTCGATGTAGATGTGGAAGCTGATGAGACGTGACATTGTTTATTTTTACACTGGTTTAGCAAAGTCTGGTTTTAAATCTGCAACCAAAGCTACTCGCTAATTTGCCTAGGGTTTTGGTAATTATTGCAAGTATGCTAAGTGAGTATATGGCTGCATATATTGAATATAAGTACACGTATATATTTTGACCATTTTACGAAGAATAGATTTTTAAAAAGACTGCGTATCGTGTGTTTTGAAATGGCTCGCCATTTTTGCGGCATTTCGAACTCCCTAGAATAAAATTGTGACACAATATATTGACAATTCTAGAACGATTTGACACAATGAAGATGGGGACACAAGAAAATGTGGTTTTAATTGGTTTCATCACTCTTCTGAATGTTTGCATATCTATAGCTTGCTGTAACAATAGTCCTTCCATAGGCTAATGTCAAACAGGGAATCGATTTCATAATATTTTTGTCGTCTATTTAACTGCAGTAATCTCCCGCTGTTTATGTAGCATGTTGATATTATAGTTCAGTCAACATCACCAACGAAACTCAAAACCAAATAAAGATTTACGCTCTTCCATTTATTTGTCATGCCTGCAAAATACAGGAATATACGATTCTACATCAAAGCAATTTTTAAAATTCAAAAATATTCTGCATGAAACCAATTTCTCAAGCCAAACAGGATTTTACATCAAGCCAATTTCACACATAAACTTTTAGTAAAAATTTTTAAAACGTTAATATATTCACGGGCCATATAAAATCAGCCCACGGGCCAAGTTTGGCCTGCGGGCCAAGGTTTTGACACCCCTGTATTAGACTATAGATAAAATATTGTAGAAGCAATGAGTACAGTAACTGAATGAAGCATTAATGACATTGTATACTGCAAAGTTTTGTTGTTATTTGTACGTGCAAGACAAGAAAACAAAGAAAGAGAATACAGGAACAAACCTAGTAGAGGACAAAGAATGGAACTACACAACAAGACCATAAAGTGAATGAACTGATGGGCGGAACATAGTGGTTCTCACATATGGCAGACCCTACTGAACCACTCCAAAACCTGTTACTACTACTACTACTACTACTACTACTACTACTACTACTACTACTACTACTACTACTACTACTACTACTACTACTACTACTACTATTATTATTATTAAGTTTGGAGAACGTCAAGTTTGGAGAACGCTCTTTCTCCCGGGGAAATCCTCTCCTGTGGAATTCATTGCCGGACTGCGTGTCGTCTGTAACTTCCTTCGGAGAGTTTGCGAACAAGTTAAAGACGCACCTATTCAACATCTCGTTTCCTCGTTTATTGTAAAGCACCCCTGACTTTGGCCCTTGCTATGTTACGGCGCTATATAAATTGTCATGAATAATAATAATAATAATAATTATTATTATTATAATATAATACAAACAGCACCCACTGGTATAGAATCCCATCCAGTGAAGACAACAAGCTCAGTGCATCAGCAGAGATGAGACAATCTGGCAAATATCAGCAGATATCAAGAAAATGCCAACATGACACGAATGGAGCAAGAGGAACGCTGTGAAGGGCCCTACCTGGTTTGAGGGTTTTGATTGCAACAGGTGTGGTGTTGTTCCAAAGACCCTCGTAGACGTCACCAAACTGACCATAACCGATCTTGCGCAGAAGACGAACAGAAGACTTTGAGATCTCCCACTGATCCTTTGTGTTGTATGACAAACCCTGAGTCTCAGGTTTCCCTATCTACATTTTAAAGAACAGGCCACTTCATAAACAGCGTGAAAGCGGTAGTCAAGTGTCACGTAAGCTGAGAACCAACTTAGAAAAGTAAGTAAGTAAAATCTCGTGCATTTATATAGCGCTTTCGGAAGTAGTACCCCAGTAGCTGCTTATTTTTAGTCACATGGTCTAAATTTGAAATATCTATAGGCAAAAAGTGGAGTCAGCCAGGAGAATCACGGTTGGGATGTTATGGCTTAGAAGAGCAAAAGATGGCAGTGCAACAGAACCTCTACACAAGGCTTCTTCAGGCTGACACAGAGGCCGTCGGCCTCACGACTGTAGTGGCTGATAAGGTCGGCAATCGACTGAAATGTGGCTCTCCGGGCGATGAAATACCCGCCTTCGTCCAGCTGCCGTATTCTGTAATGCTTCACTGTATCTCCATCACGAACTGCACAACAGAACAGACGGCTCTGAACAGTGATTTCACGCAGAATAATCAAGTCTAGCAATCACTCAACTTCTATGGCGCCACAATCATAATACCTAAGGCATCAGCCAACGGTGTACCAAATCCAATCCGATTAGAGTCAGTTCAAGATGGAAAAGGTCAGTCAGATCGGTGGGGGAGCAATCTAAGGGGGATAGGCCAAGCCAAACAAGTACAGTACAGTATGTCTTAAGATTAGATCTTATACATCCCAATTACAGATATAAACCTATGCTTCTACAACAATTACCCTAAAGTTAGTCCAGTTAGCAGTTAAGTCAATGGAAGTGCAAAGCTTTGAAGTTGAATTGCATCGGAAAGCACTATTTTATCCCAAATGTAAATAGCAACACTATTCAAAATCTCTTTAATCAACATATATATTAGTGTCTGCCAAGTTAACTGGCTGACTTATTGATTAATGCATAATTCACTGGCTTGGGTAGTTTAAAAAAAAACAAAACGTGAGCATAAAAACCCAGTTCATAAGAGTCTCCACTGGCTTCCAATTAAAGAAAGGATAGACTTTAAAATCTGCTTCCTGGTATATAAAACCCCTTATTACAAGGAACCTACATGTAGCTAGCTCTTTTCAAAACTTTCTAAGCAAACAAATACTCGACTAGATCCTCATCTGCATTAGTTCTTTCCCTCTCTCATACTCGGACCATTCTTGGTACTAGTACTTACTCAGTGGCCACCCCAACCCATGACTTCAAATGAATATGCTGAAAAAGTAAACCAGCCTAACCAATTATCAACTTAGTTTACAGACCCTGGTTTAATTAAATGTTACAATATCACATTAACATCTTGAGATTTTTTTAACCTGATAAAGAGTATTCATCTCTTCTACTTTCACTGTCTCGCAATAGAAATGCACCATGGACGTTCAGTGGTAGCAAAAGTCTCTTCTCTGCATCAATTCTCTTGATTTTGCCAAAATACCAACTAAAGACACAACGCAATCATATCACACTTAAACCAACAAATTTTATCTCAGTGAGTGTCATGATTCAAAGTTAAGATTACTATCAACAGAAAGAATGGCGTAAATACTGCTATAAGAATATGTACCAGCCAGGAAATAACTGTTTAATAAATTCAAATGCATTAAGATATATTTTAATGTTTTAGTTCAGCATTAATTCCACAAGACCACTCGTCTCTTCATTATCCAGTTTATGTGGTTGACATGTCTAAAACGGATTGGGTTGACAATAAAACAATAACAGCGTTGCAACTAACCCGTGTCAACCCCTGAAAGACCATATGTTGAGGTTTAGTCGGTTGATTATTACTTGTAAGCTTAAATTGACTATCAATATGTTGCTGTTGTTTAAACGACTAACGGCTCTGATTCGAGGCTTTTCACTTTGGCGATGTAATTCGACGGAATGTATCCTTCGAGCCTCGTCGTCCTTGACCGAGCGTACCACCAGTCGCCCTGGGTGTCGTTCAGGATCTCGAGTACCTCGGCCTTTCGGAAGCTCAGGTCTTCGTCGGTCCTTGCCTGATAGTCGTACAGGGCGACGAACAGTTTGACGGCACCCTCGGCGTCCCTGCTGCACGCCATCAACTGCGGCGGCTGCTGCTGCTGCTGCGACTGCTGGCATGGATGGGTTCCAAACGTAGAAGACGGCTGAACTGAACCCATCGGGGACCCAGATGTCGAAAGGGAAGTGGGAGCAGCGCCGCTGCCATCGTCCGACGTAGTTTTCTCGTTAGGAAAGCCCGGGAGGCGACCGTAACACGCCCCCATTGCACCCGCCGATCGCCCTCTCTTGCTCTTTTGATGCCCCGAAATTATCCAAACGAATCCGATTCACTTACATAAACCATAAATGACATCCACTGAGTGGCTATGGAAAGCCGATAGGGTCAATAAGCGACTTTATTTGTCGATGAATTTAGAACGCGCGGCGTCTGTAGACTGGTTTCAGTCTTCAATTCTCTGGGACCGATGACTTACCAGGGCTCACAAATCGGTAGCCTAACGTTGTGGTGAAGAGGTTGCTGTTGTAGTGACCCAAGCTTCTTAAAGCACCACTATATTCGAAGTATGCCTTGTGACTAGCCAGTCTCTTGAGCAAGACGCAGGATTGTACGGTTGCTTACTTTAACGTATGTCTCTTTTCATCTTGTATTCATGTTTCACACACACGCACGCACGCACACACATTCAAATAACTACTAAAAGAGGCCCCAAGTGGAAAGCGAAAACTGAAAGCCATTAGTGATCCAACTTTAAAATAGTTAGCATGAATCATTCCAATGCATAATCGACTGTGTTGGTGCGTGTTGTTTTTGTATCCATTATCCACTCATTTACCTGTTTAGCTGCCTATGTGCATGGCCATCCATGCACCTTCTGTCTCTCTTAAATAGCTTTTATCTTAATTTCTCCACATTGTCAGTAATAAATATTGTAATAATAATAACAACAATAAACAGAAAAACAAAGCAAAGCAGCAGATAATAATAATAACAATGGGGACCTCAGCATGGCAGGACTGAATCTCAACAGAAAAACTGATGGAAGACACCAAATGACCTTGGAAGAAATACCAAAGGACAGAGAACTTTGGAGAGAGGTCATGGAGAAGTCAATAGCTGGACACAACTGGTGGACAAAGACCAGGCTTGACCCGACTATAAACAGGTTCTTTGAATAAATACAAGACTTATAATTTGAAAAATTAATTTTTTACATGTGAATAGACACAGTCTCAACACTCAAATTTCCACTTGCAATATTTCATCATATAACACAAACATTGCATGTGACCCTATGTCCAACATCATGAAAAAACTGCATTTGCAAATTTAGTTTTAAAAAACCACTACTATTTTAAAGCATTCAATGAGTTGCCAAAATCACAGCTACATACACTGTAGACCCACTAAGGTTAATTTTAACACAGTTCTGAATGAATGTTGAAGATTACAGTACAATTAATAGGGCTGCATTGGAACAGCATCTAAGTTATTTTACTTATTGTAAATCTCAAGTCACAATTGTTCACAATCCAGCCTTAGTCATCATCTGACGTAATTACTACAGAACATGTCTCAGAATCCTTTTATGTGAGTTAGTGCATATGCATTTTACTGTTACAGTTTAGCATGACAGATAATTTGTTGTTTACTATGCTACAATACAGGTTTTCACAGGTACATTAATTATTTGTATTGCAAATGTACCATAAAGATGCATTTGATTAACAATGGATAGCATCTATTCTTGTGCAGAATAGTTAATAAGCAAATTTAGATTTGATTTTTAAAATCATCTGACAAATAAAGGAATTGAATTATATGAACAAAGCCACTGGTTTTGACAAGCAATTACTAAAACTTAAGGATATAATTCTCAGAAAATGTTTCCCAGGGTGTGAAACATTTTCTATTGGCTTATGAAGAGCACGATACTTGTGCACACGGTTCCACTGAAATATAAATAACACCAATGTCACCATTACTATTTATAAGCCAACCGTCGCTGACATGACAGACGCACTGCTTCTGAAGAGCCACGTGAATGGGCAAATCAAGCGCCTAGCAATTCTTAAATCCCATCATCTAACATGCAATCAACAACAAGTGATAAATTTAGTGAACCCAACTCATAACCAAGGCATTTGCTGTTTATTACGCTAAAAATTTACACCAAAGAAATTCTCACTCAATAAATTCTGTTGCACATTCAAAAGATAATACGTGAATCAACTAAGACAATGTACAAAGCAGCACTACGCCAACATGGAGCACATACAGTGCAGTGTTATTCTTCATATTTAGCGTCAAATCAACGGAAATTATCTCTTCTAATAAAAACTGACAACAGAAGAGCCTCAATCACAAATAGCAGCAGAAAGTGCAACATTGATAAACTGAGGTTACGTCATCAGTTCACAACAAATCACCTCATTAACAATATAATAATATCCGATAATAACAAACAAAAAATTGAAATCGGACATTTGCAGCAACTGATCTGGAAAAGTGCACAGAGTGTGAGTGAGGCTACTGAGTGCGCAGTTGGTAGTCGCCATTCTGTGTTATGTAACGAACCCACGGAAGTGCCTGATATCCACTCTTTTCAATGATCTTCAGGTAACGCACCTTATGCAACAACACAAACATCGTTTCCTCAATAAAACAGATAAAATAAAATACTGTCAAAATGGTCACTGGAAAGAGACTTAGACAAGTCTGGTCAAAAAAAATCTGTTAGTAAAGTATTTGAAGAGGTTCAGCCTCAAATGGACTTCCATAGATTCAAATTAACAACACGTACAATTGGACCAAGCACTGCCAATTTCAATTTCACAAATGCTAAAAAGTGAACAGAGCAAAGTAGGTGAGTTAACTGAAGATTCCTCTCTCATAACCTCCTCTCCATTCTTTTCTGCTTCCGTTCTTGCTATGAGCAGCAGTTTCTGGTAAAATTTCTGGACAGTTTTAAGTATTTAAGAACTCTTGGTTCAAAATAGAAATCCAAATAAAACCAAATAAAAACAGGAGCATTTAAAACGCTTATCTCGGCACAAAACATATCCTAGATTTATATAAATATAAAAAATGAAAGGTAACTCCCAACTCACCTGAACCCCGGAAACAGTGAAGTAGGGAATTTCAAAGTGAACGTGTATCGGAGGTTTTCCCTCGGCATCCTCGGCAATCACGCTCGGCAAACCAAAGTGCGCCCTCATCATGTAATCCTTTCCTCCCTACAAAAACAAAATGAACATCTGTACTAAAGTGCTGCAAAAACCACCATTTCAACACAAACTATATTCACCAAACATTAAAGATGCACAACTATCAAAAACAACATAAAAATATAAGAAATTCAAACGTATCGTTAGATAACAACACCTAACTCTTGTCGAGGGCAAATGGAAGTCTACAAACAGACAAATCTTATTTATTCATAACACAATAAATGAAACAGGGCAACACGATATATCTGGATGCTTAGACTCCCAAATATTTAGAACTGCAAACCTGCAAGTAAAGTTCTCAATAAAATTACACTGACTGTGATAAATCTTGTAGCTCTCACCCTTCATACATCTTAACAAAGCTCAATTTCTTTCAGAAGCAACACAAATAATAAAAATGCGAAAACCTGCACGACAGCATAGCAAACAATAAACTATCTGAACTATTTAAACTGGAAATTGTAAAATGCAAATATCTTGATAACTTACGGGAAATGACTTAATCGTCCAGATGACGGCGTTCTGCTCCGGCGAATACTTGCAAGCACCGGCCGTGGTCTTGAATTTGGGGGAGTCAGCGTCCACAGGAACTGGAATAATGATCTCAACGTTGTTTGCAGTCGATCGCCGTTTAAACTGACTCTTTGCCTAAAATCACCGATAACAAATGCCTAAACCCAACCACACAAGAACTTTACAAAAAGCCAACAATACTTTACATGACTCATTCTGTCCAGATGAAATGTGACACCGAACAACTGAACAAAGCCAAAGCCTTTTGTCAAGCGGAATATTCGTGTATTCAAATCAGTCACCGAGTGTCACTTGTGGGTCATTCACGACTGTGAGGAAGTAAATGAAACCATGTCACTCATCTCATTCATCTCATTTCCAGACTGACAAATAGCCTTAGAGCAGAAAACTCATCATAACTGTCATCATAGTCACACCTGCCATGTCAGACAAACTTATACAACAATATAAATCTCAAATAAATCAATATATATATATGCACTGTATATAATGTTTTGATAATAGTAAACAAATCATCAGCCTAAAACACAACTAAGACGACATTGATGCCCAGAAGGAAACCAGGACGACTGTCCATTTAAGTTTTAACGCAAAGCAAACACTCTACCAAGTGAGCAACTTAGTCTCTCTCTCTCTCTCTCTCTCTCTCTCTCTCTCTCTCTCTCTCTCTCTCTCTCTCTCTCTCTCTCTCTCTCTCTCTCTATCTCTCTCTCTCCTAAACTAATCCAATCATATTTAAAGTGATCTTGACATTACCTTGATCATATATTCAACACGGCTGTGCGCATGTCTTTCAATAACAGACTCAACCCATATCAAGGGCTTCACCTAAAGCCAATCCAAATAAACAACTCATATTCTATTCTATTCTACTTGATAATTTATGTAGCGCTATAGCATGGCCAAGGCTAAAGGCAAGAGCGTTTTACAAAAGGCAGTCATACGATATACTCTATTTGATAATTAAACTACAAATTCTTTGGAGATTAAATGAGAAAACCAAAGGATCATATTTCGAAACAATGGAATGAAGTCAAAAACAGTAATTAAGGAATTAAAGACAAAAGAATACAACACCACAACTCAGCACAGATAGTAGATCAATCAAATAGTCAAATAGCAGAGAATAGAAATTATTATTACACAAATCTTGGCCAACATTAAGTCATTGACAAAGAGAAGAATTGTAAGCACAAAGAAAGTCAAGGTCACTAAGCAGCGGCCAAGGTCAGATTCGAACCAGTGACCTTCCGGTTGCACGACAACAATCCTACCGCTACTCCACTGAGCCCCTGGTCATAGCATAGCATAAAGTAAAGTAAAAAGTAAAGTAAAATCTCGTGGATTTCTATAGCGCCTTGGAAAGCAGCACAACAGTATCTCTCTTAAACATAAAACTGTCACTTACATGTGTATTGAGACGATACGACATCAGTTCAAATTCCCCGTCGGGAGGAATGAAAGAGATCGTCCTGTCGTTGTCAAAGCGAGACAGTCGAACGCATTGGTGAAACTTGACATCTTCCAGCTCAACTGACTTGCTCTTTCCACCTGCCATAGTAAAAACACTTTCAACTCAACTGCCGCTGCTCACCGTCACTAATTTCCACTTCCAATTTAACATTCAGGGCATGGCCAAGCAAAGCAGTTTGCCTTTCGTAGAAATGCTTCACCTGCACTGTTGGTTGCGCCTTCAAAACCGACCACTGCTAAAATCACGGTAAATATGAAAAGAACAAGTGCAGTGACACCCAATCACATTTGCTCTGCCATCCTAGAGATTCTGGTAATATGAAAAAGCAAAAGCAGATGGCCACCAGCTTTGCATCGTTATGTAAATGATTCAAAAAGCCCCGTTTGAACCGTCCTGCCAATGCCTAAGATGACATTTAGTGCAAAGTACAAAGAAAACTTTAACATTGACCACCACCAGTCAAATTATGACAGAAGTGAGCAGGAAATAGTAGAAAACAGATCATAAAATCAAACGAAAGCAAGACTTAACATTCGCTCAACACAAAATGCTGGTTTCATAATAATAATAATCAGAGTAGAAGAGACAGTGGAAGACACAAGTGACAACTTACGGCCAGTGCTCTCAAACAGAACCTTATCGTTCAAACCAAGTCGGAGTTCTGGCATTCCAGAAAGATAGACTCTCATCTTGATGGCACCAACAATTTCACTGCGAAGCACATTTCCATTGGCACTAACCTGAACAAAAAACACGATAAAATATCTTCTAAAAATAACAATATAACCCAAAACTACAAAAACCACAAAGAAACACAAGCAATGGAATTATCCTCTACAATGTAAACAACCCCAATCCCAGAATCAATATATGACGAATGCTAAGATTTCTTAACATCAAATGACGCAGAAGAGGAAGCACACTCCACATTCTGTCATTTATTCTGCACCTTACGACTTCTTTCAGCAAAGAGTGTAGCTGTCACTTTTTACATCCTCAGATAATTCTGCAGTCATATTTGCTTGAAGTGACCTTGTTTTTTCACTCTCTTCCATATTCCAAATTCTTCTTCATCTTCATGTGCCATGGGTTGCTACGTCAGTGACCCTAGATTTCCACTCTTCTCTGTTTCTGGCTTTCCTTATCAGTTCGATGTTGTCTTTAGTTCTTGTTGCTTCTCCTCTTATGCTGTCTGTATACTTTATTCTCTGTCTTCCTCTTGCTCTTTTACCCTCTGTCATTAGTGTGTTGTCAGCAGCATATTGTAGGTTATTTATATTCTTTAAATTACAATTTGAAAACAACTCAAAGACACTTTACAAATTCTGTCACTGCTGATGCACGACATTAGACAATGCAAAGAAAAGCACAGAACCTTTTGCCGATATTCTTATATCTATGCATTTAAAAGAACACAGTAAACATAGAATAAGTTTCATTAATATAAAGACTCACGAGCAAATTGACAGACTCAACGACATCGAGAAACACTTCATTTTTACGATATTTGATTCCCTCGGAGCGCCAAGACACAGCGTTTGTCACGGTCATCGGAACTTTTGGTGCAATCTCCAACTTATGTCCCTCCTGAGTTATGTACCTACAAAGCAGGTCATTAATGAAAAAACCAATATGACCATCATCATCATCACCATCACTACCAACTAAGAAAATAATCCTCTACTACTGCACAGTACATATGAACAGCTTTTAAATTCATGTGTTAGCTCTCTCCAGCATCTAGAAAGCAACAGTCATATCTGCAGCCTTGTACAATAAGAACCCAGTGATGATGATGATGATGATGATGATGATGATGATGACACCCCAGGTTAAAATACCTTCTGATTAAAGATCAAGCATTAAGTCCATAAACAATGAATGATTTGTGAAATCACATTGCTCTTTCTCAACCGATACCCGAACAGCTAACGATTTCCAGCATCACAAAACTTAGAAATGGAATTCTTAATCTATCTCTAGATGCTTATCATCTAACACTTCAACTATAAATTTCTTTTTCAACAATCTGACAACACAATACACTGCAATAATAATAATAATAATAATAATAATAATAATAATAATAATAATAATAATGACACAAACAACAAAAATATAACTAGAACAACAACAAGCAAACGACAGGGCCATCTAAGAAAACCTATCACAACCACCATCATTTTCATCATAATCTCTGTTACATAAACGATTAGAAAAACATAATACTTCAAAGACTCTGATTTCAATGCAAATAAAGTGACAACGGTTAGATTCCAGTATGACTTACTCCTGCAATATCTTGCTGTCGGTTGTTTGTGGATATCCAAAGTCCATAATTTCATCCAAAAGTTCGTAAATTATAACAAAATTATCCCGAATGCTTTCCTCTTCAAGTTCCTTGAAGTACTCAACAAATACCTTCGAAATAAACAAACAAACAAACCGCTCCAACAAAGACCAGAAAACAGCACAAAAGGCCGATCGTTTTTTGCAACTTAAACTCATCAACACAAATTCATTTCTAGATTGAATAACAAATCACCAAAACAGCAGTTAAAATCTTTTCTTAAAGCAAACCTTGGAGATGAACAACAGAAGTAATGAAGCTCATTACCTGAACTACTTTGTGCAAAAACTGAAACACCAGCGCAATATTAGCATTCTTCTTTGCCACAGAAACAACTAGACAAAGTTAAGGCATTTCAATAACAAACGTTGAAAATCTTGAAAATTTGCTTCCTAAATTCAGTCACAAATATGTCCAACAACCAGACAATTCCATTTCAACAGCCTCCACAGATATGAACATTTAAATAACTTCAGATGTCACAAACAGCTTGTAAAATATCACGTTCGTTGCAAAAACACACAAAATTCATTTAGTACGTTAAGTTGAAGAACTCATCAGAAATTGCACACAAAGAATACGATAGAGGTTGTTGTATTTGATGAAAGCAAACGTGACATTTCCGTGTTGAATGATTGGAGTCAACAGGCCCTCTTCCTCTCTCTCCATCACCAGCGGCATGAACTTGTCAATCACCGAACTGTCAATGTCCCCTCGATAGTTGCGAGAAACCAGAACCTGCAAGAGTTACATCCCACATTCATTTATAAAATGAGGCAGACAAAACATTAGTTGGAATCTTGCTCCATAACCAGCTTCACTTCTGCCCTTTGGTCTTGACGCAGGAGTTTCATACAAAGATCCTTTCAAATGACTCACCATAGTTTTAGTTATCACTTAAAATTCTCAACTAAATCATATTAATAATAAGAATTTATTAGGCTGTGCCAACAGACAGGCTAGGGGCTTGATTTGACCTATGACCCACCATAATTATGACCTGATACCTGGCGTTCACAACTGGCAATATGAGAACATCCATTACATCTACTACAAGATATTAGAGCCCTATAATTCTTATACCACAAATTTTGGCACCGAGACATTTAAGCCAAATTCACATTAAACAGAAGTTTATTATCCGAATGAAGCAAGTGATTCCAGTCCAAAATGAACATTCTGAATTTTCAAATATGCACTGTTTTATGTTGATATCTACGTCACCATTTTTTACTCCACTGTGTTTGACCTATTTCTTGAAAACAGTGAAGCATTAAATATTTCTACCATTAGGCCTAAGTGTATTTCGATAAATATTCATCTTTTTCCAACAGAACAATTGCAGAAATATAAAATCATTTAATTCACTTGTTTTGCTATTATGCAATACAAACGTTCAGGCGCAGAAATGCATAGTTATGTCTATTTCATCTCAATCAACCAACCTTGCCTTTAAGGTCCAAAACGTAAACCATTGACGACGACATTTTGCTCTCTAGATCTACATACAAAGAATAAACCTTCATAAATAATATTTCATATCACAGCATCTGTTGGAAGTAAGAAAATGCAGAGCAGAATCCATTCACTTAAAAAGAAACCACAAAAGCAAATACAAAGAATGCACAAATGACGGCTATTTCAACCATTTAATCAAACCTCTCAGGTGGATAAACACTTGAAACTAATCTATGTAAAAATAATGCAAAATTAAATCAGCATTTCATACTTGCAAAGTAACAATAATGTCAATTTATAATGTCTCCATATCTGCAATTTAGGCACTAGAATTTCTATAGCACCACATCTGGCACTGGATCCAATGATGTCATATAGCATGGAATCCTCACTCGTAAATGCAAAGTTTGTTCTACATGTCCAAAGTCCATCTTCTTCTTAAAGTGCCATGAACTGGTATGTCACTGATCATGGATTTCCATTATGCTCTATCTCTGGCTGTTCTTTGCAGTTCAGTGTTGTCTTTCATTCCTGTTTCTTCTCTTAGATTATCTGTTTATTTTATTCTCTGCCTTCCTCTTGCTCTTTGTTCTCCTATTTACCGGTTATCAGATTTTCCGGTCGTCCTTTCTAATTAAGTTTCCAAACATCTGAACTGCTTCTTTCTTACGGCTTTTATATTTTCATTTTCCACCAAAAAATTTTGAACTTCTTTGTTAGTAACTTTTCTGTCCACGAACTGCAATACAGTCAAAGTCAATAGGAGAACCAAAGGGCTAGCGTTTTCAGTTTTTATGTGGCGCTATAGCAGCTACTTGAGCTCACCGCCGCTTCACTCGTTACAATCTTACAGAAGAATCGCATCTAAATAAGGCAAACATCGACAGCAAATACTCTAATCTTGTTCTTTCGTGAAACCCGTTCGATGAACGTGAACAGAATCAAAAACTGCAATTATTTAGATATTTTTGAACATAATTTATTTCACACGTCGACGCCCATAGATTTCGACGACCACCACGGCAAAGTGACGGCATAGACAGAGATTCTCTACTCTAAATAGCTAGACTTCAGCATGCTCATTTATGACAAATTTATATAAGTAAGTAAGTAAGTAACGTTCAGATCATAGACTTTAATATCATATTATAATAAATCTATGGTTCAGATTATTGTGTTGACTCGTCCACAGGTGGGCTGCATGAACACATTACATTACATTACATTCGTGAAACCCGAAGTGAATATAAGTATGTATAAGTTATTAAGATCAAACACAATAATAAATAATAATTATGCACTTTATAGCACCAGTGCTAATACTCTAAGGGTGTCAATCGATGATGCTCCAAATCCATCTGTAAAAGGTCATTCCATAGATCAGTCAGTGGGAAACAGCAAAACAGACTATTAAGGAGTTGCCAATTGGTAGTGATGCACTTTAAATCAGAAAATACTAAATTCTTTGGAAAATCTGATAACTAAGCTGCTAAGGAAAGAAAGTTCTATATTTAGGCCTCCTTTCCTTCTCTGCCCTTTCTTCCATTATGTTAAAGCAGAGGTTCCCAACCATGACCTAAGGCCACTTGTGGCCCACCGGCTCTCATGAAGTGGCCCACAAGGTCTCCTCAATATTCAAAACAATTATTTTTAATTAATTTCATAAATGTATTGATGTCTAAAAAATAAATAAGAAACTAAAGCTGCAATAATGTGTGATCTACAGTACTTTATTCTAAAATCTTGATTATAATAATAATGTTTAAGGTGGTTCAGAAAGATTTGCCCTGTGTGAGAACCACTGTAGATTCAGTTATAGTTTTACCTTCACAGCTTCATGCTGCTACCAATTTATCCACATCTAAGCAATGAACAGGTTGGTTGGATGGCCAACACCAGTTGCTTAACTTCAAGGTTATAATGGTAACCAGCTGTGTTACACCATGTAGGCCACACCCACTACTACTAATAATGCTATTACTACAAAGTCTACAACTGTTATGACTACCACTAGGTCCACAGTAATAACTGCCACCTTTCCTAATCTTACTTGTACTACTACTACTACTACTACTACTACTACTACTACTACTACTACTACTACTACTACTACTACTAATAATAATAATAGAATTAGTCTCTTAAAACACCACTTAACAAGTAGAATAGCATCTCATTACAGACAAAATTAAGTAAACTACACATAATACAACTTTAAATTAATATTCATACTCCCATTTAAACTTGTTTTGTGAATTAATAGTTCATACCACTACTATTAATAATAGTAATAATTACGAATTTTGCAGCTCAGTGATTTTTAGCCATTTGTTTATGTTTTCACATTTTGTAAGAAACGTTTTGAACATTTCTCAACCTTATCACACACACTAGGAAAGTTTCCTTATCGTCAAGTATTAATCCGTTCTTACTTGAACAAATAAATTCACATTTACAATGGTTAGCAGAAATTTGATTCTGAAGAAAAGAGAAAATTCAGTAAAAGTAACTGAAAAAAAGAGAGCTTAACCATCAAGGATACCAGGTGAAGATGCAAAACATATGAATACCATGCGGATATTTCATAGCTCCAATAGTTAACACTCTGCCTGGATAACAGCATAGTAGTAAAGACTGCATAATCATAAGACTTATTATGACCATAATAAAAATGACACAAATCATAAAATATTTATAACAAAAATTCTTATCAACTTCATATAATTTCACAAATAATTTTTTTATAAACTTGTGAGATAGTGTAGCTTCAAAGACAAAAGCATTATTTAAACTAAAATCCTATTAGAATTCACTCCCAAAAAATTAAATTTAAAAATATGCCAAAATGTTACAGCCATTTCTGAAACTTTCAAAGGACATTGTATAAGAAACTTAAAATTGGTCCTCAAATTCCTCAATATAAAGTTAGTCAAATTAGCTGCTTCATATAACAACAGATACAAATTCTGGGAAACTCTTGTCTATTACGTAAATACTGAATGCAAAATAAATTGACATCTTTACGGCAAATGTCGAACATATATGCAGCACAGTGGCGCCCTCTGTGAGTCGACTAAGTCCGTGCCGCTTTATCGCACTCCATGAGACACTCTCGCACTAGAATCCGAGCGTGCATAATTCCACGTTTCAGTCGCTCTGCCGAGGTTTTGCTGCCCGCATACGTTGGACGAATGTCCTTCCCCATGTCCTCTATGACTGCAAGGAGCTGTCCATATTTGCTCTGAGACTGCAGATGCTGAGGATGGTTAGATGCGAACGAAGGGGGGTGGGCGCTGCTTCCAGCTGCCGCCAGGGTCTGTCTTGAGGAGGCAGCAGATACACCTGAGACCGATGGCGGAGGGGTGTTACGCGCCTCACATTCAAACAAAGACCTTGGAGTCTCTGGATTGCTTGGACCCATCGGAGTTGCGGGACCCGAGCTGCTCGACTCAATGATCACATCGTCGTCTTGGGCAGTTGTGCTCATTTTGTAGATCTATTTACGCCTGAGAGTAGCGCAGTGAAACAGATTTGTCAACTAACACATATATGGCAGAACACAAATCAATCCCATGAAACAGAAAAGCACTATTTTTAAAAATTAAATATTTTGCTTGCCTGTAAATGACATAGGATCATTTTGTAGCATAGAATGAAGATCAGAATGGCAGCTCTGATGAACAAAGTCTCTAATCAAATATTTCTTAATAAACAAACATAAATGAGAAACTTTCTGTCATACTGTATAACAGCAGCTAATAGCAGAACAACAACCTGCATACAATGAATGTCTAAGCATTAATTATTATTCTGCGCTATTCTGCCACTCTGTGAGAAACAAAAATTTGAGATAAGCAAAAGAAAACAAGCAAAAGAAAACATTTATCACATATCTAAAACCTAAAGGAGTGAAATTTTCTTTCACACAATAATAATATGAATTTTACCAAAAAACTTACAAAATTCTCATCGAACTTTTAACATTCAAAACTGCAACATACACGGATTAACGACCATTTTATGTCTTTAAACCACTTACAATATATAAATATGTTATATAGATCATTAAATAAAGACGCCACATAAATCACATTTATTACAATAAATGATTATAAGGATTACAAAACCACTGCTTGCAATGAATATCAAAAGCCTACAATGTTAGTAGAATATCATCAAACTCGTTCGCTGGTTTAAACTAGCACAAAATAATCAACTCGAAAAAGTTACACAAATTCGGACAGAAATTCTTAAAACGAGCCAACGACCGAGGAGATCGGATTCATCGGGGGGGAGTCGTTGTCGGCATAGACCTTAATTATCACCTTTAAGTTTAGAAAGAAAAACTCGAGATGTTGCAAAAAATGTAGGAAATTGTGACTTAGATTCTGTAGCTTTATCAAAGCATAGACAGCGGAGGGATAATAATAATAATAATAATAATAATAATAATAATAATAATAATAATAATAATAATGTGATTTAAAGTGGTTTAGGAGGCTAAGTAAGCCTGTGTGAAAACCACTGATGTAACCATCTGCATTCATTAACCTAGTTTATCGAGATAACCTTTGAATCCGTTTACTGTTTCGATACTGAAATTGAATTCCAAACTTTCCAAAAATACTTTTCAAGCCTGCCTACCTGGATCACCTTGACCATCGCGGACTACGGACTATAGATTTTACCCAGATTGAGCGCTCGCGAATTAGCTGGTGCGCTGGTGCAGTGCGTCAAGTATTACAGCGTTATAAAACTTTCAATTTACTTACTTGCTTACTAACTTACTTACTTACCACTGTTACCAGGCTGTAAGGCATTTGCTGCGGAGTGCGGACTGCTCTGCTTCCGGTGTCCGTTCAGTCATTGACTGAAGCATGAAAGTCAACGAGTGATAATTAAGCGCCTGGTTTGAATATTTCGCTTTTATTTTGAAAATGGGAACCGTTAAGTTTGTCACTTCTGAACTGACTTGGTGTTTGCGATGCTCTTTGAGGTAACCTCCAAATATTCTCTGTAGACTGCTTCCATGGATTTGGCTCATGCGAACGTCGATTTTTATAGCGCCGTTCAGTAACTGGCGCTTTATTGTTTTCCTATTAAATGTTACTGTTTTTTATGTTTACCACAGCATATGGTCAATTACATGCTGAGTCTCGTACGAAGAGTCCTGCTACTCTCACCACTGCTCATTGTCATCTTTTTGAAGTGCTTTGTTGAACAATTCCAGACCCCAGATATGATTATCTCGATTTTGTAAATGGAGTTCATTTTAAAAGTTTTAGCGGATCTAAATTATTTAAGTCATTGTGATACGAACAAATCGAAAGACAATTGTTACCTTTGACGAAATTATGGACGTACGTGACATGCAACAAGAATTTTGGACGACTGCAAACCTGTCGTTCGAAATGACTGATAACAGAGGTGCACTTTACTGGTTAACCAGACGAAGGTTGCTGTGTAATACTTACATGTGCAATGCATACAACACTCCATGTCAGGTCCAGAACTATCAACAAGGATTGCATAGTAAACATTGTGCATGTCAAACACGCAGTTTCAAAGGAGTGTTCGAGAGGGTTCATTCTTTGCAAGAAGCCAACTTTCCCTGAGGCAAATTGTTCTTATGGTGTACTGCTAGACACAAGATATGCACCATACTCTGGCAAAGCATCATTATTTTACTTTTGAATGATCTAATGCAATTTAGAATGCTAAATTATAGTTTTACGGTTTTGGCAAGTGGAGAACCATATGCAAAGTGAGTTGCTTGCATTTTAGACATCGTCAGAGAATTGCTTCCATGCAGCCACTGTCCTTTCAGTCTTCAACACAGCGGCGGTTGTACATGGCAGACGCTATTCCAGCCGCGGCACTCGAAGGAGAAGAGAAGCAGTATGCACCAAAGATCAAGCAGCTGGTGAAAGACATCAGCCAGCTTAATCTGCTCGAGGTTGCCGATTTAAATGAGCTTCTAAAGGTATGAAATAATTGGTTTGCAGTTCTGTCATTGCCAGGGTATTTCTGGACTTATCGTTGGACTTAATTTGGAGTTTTCGCTAATTAATTGTGAAACCTTGTACCCGGTAATTCAGTGTCTAATAAGCGTTTGGTTTGTTTCAGAAATCTTTAAAAATTGCAGATGCTCCTCTGATGGCATTTGGAGCAGTGTCGTCTGCTGCAAAACTAAAAGTGAGTCTTATGATGTTTCTTTTCTCTTTGCTTATGTATTTGTTTGTTTGTTTGTTTGTTGAGAGTGAAAACTTGGAGTACATTTCTTAGAGATAGTTTCGATGAAATGTAATTTTAAATGAATTATTTCATCTACATGAATTATGGATTCCTGTTTCTGTGAAATATGTCTGCTTTCATATCTGTCAAGTAAAGAATGTTTTATTGAGCATCAGTTACATTTGGAGTGATGTCAAGTCACCATTGTCATTTTACAAGAATGAGTAATTACTATTGTTCAGTGTCCCTTGTCTCTTCTGGAATTCATCAGCTCAAAACCAGACATTTGAGTCCACTCTGTCGAACCAAAAAGCAGTTTGTTTCCTGTTCCAGATAATTTCATCACTTGTTATTGGTCATTCGTGTAGCTAATGACATCTCTAAAATCTTTCTTTTCTTTCCTCTTTACTCTTCAAAGTACAGGACTCGCCCCCACTTTATTCCGTTGGCCACTGGGACTTGATACTAATAAGATCCAACAGTAGTTTATTTGCCTCTTTCTGAATCCAATTTCTTTAAAGTAATTTATATTAATCTTTAAAATCCAGGAATTAAATTGTAAGCAGTTGTCTTGGATTTTTGTAATGAACTTTTTAATAAATTTTCTCTAGTAAAATCCAAGATGAATGTAACTTTTGATAGTCATTCATAACATTTATGTCGAAATGGAATTGTCAGCTACAAGTGGAAAATGCATTATTACTCTTTTTTTAATGGCTGACAGTTTATCGTTGGTCTTTTTTGGAAATAATTTACCAAAAAGCACGATGCTATGAAGTGCCTAGGTGTGTGGATATGGATGTGATGATAGAAGCTAAAGGTCCATCCATATAGTACTTACACAGTCACGGGGAAGGGGAGTCATATTTAGGAGGTTTTGCGTATGTACGGTGTGCAAACGGTGGGTGGGTGAAAATATGCCTTTTTTGCATATGTACTATATGGGTGAGCCCTAATCTAGCTTGGCCTATGAGTAGAAAGATCAGAGAATTGATGACTGTGCCTTGACTTATGTTGTTTCATGGTCTTGATTCTATTTGTAGAGCGAAGAGACCGAAGTCCCTGAAGCCAAGCAAGAACAAATCAACTTTTCAGTGAAACTCACAAAATTTGAAGATTCCAAGAAGGTGGCTTTGATAAAAGAAGTGAAGAACTTGGTTCCTGGTTTGAATCTTGTGCAGGTCAGCAGACGGACGCGCTTTCTTACTACTAACCTAATGTCACAGAATATGCACTTAATTTCCCTTTTTGTTTATCCACTTGTCAGCTTTTCCATGCCTCTATGAAGTTTGGTGTAGATCATAGTAGATGTTGAGAGGGTTTCAAAGACAGGGTGCGATTTGTGACCTGGAGCAGTGGGGGGGTATGTCGAGCTTGGGGAGGATGTAGTTGTTGGGGAAGTGTAGCAGTGGGGGGATGTAGTGATGGGGGGATGTAGCAGTAGGGGGGAAATCCCCCCTTCCCTCACTACAAATCGCGCCCTGTTCAAAGAACCAATACAATCAGACCATTGCTCTATCAGCAGAGACTCATTGTTAGATTTGGATGTATTCGATTTGGAAAGCTTATTTTATTGTTACTGTAGTATTTGATCTTAACTTTTATTGACGTTTTGAGAACTTGTGAGATTTTCTGTTTGTCTAGGCGAAGAAATTTGTTGAATCTCTTCCGCAATTGGTTAAAACGGACATCGCAAAAGAAGAGGCAGAGAAACTGAAGGCCGTTCTTGAGGCAGTCGGAGCAACTGTTGTACTGAGTTAAATTCTATTACAGACGTATGACGTCTTCTCGTGAAAATGCATTGCAGTCACGACCGATAAAGTTACACGAGATTTATCTTGGAAAATTATTAAAGATGCAGTTTTGAATTGATGATGATGATGATGAGGAGGAGGAACTGATTAGGGTAGCATATTATAACAAGTGGCAATAAAGATAAAGTTCAATACACTGTATAAGGGGAGGCTATTTAAAACTGCTTTCATTGGCCGAATAGTAACCGGGAGTTTTATCTGTAGATTTCATCAAAGCATCTAGCAACCTCTTGTTCAAATATAAATCTTTATTTGCAAATGCAGACAACACAAGAACAAACACAACGCTTAACTAACAGCTACACACTCCACTATTATACAGTTGACAAAATACATGTAAAGTGGGTGTCCTAGAGAACCGAAGTGTAAAAGGGTGTTGACGATTCTTAACAATATCATATACTGTATTGGATTCAATCCAAGCATTTCACGAATACAGTCAATTGTTACTTTATCATAAACAGATTTTACATACAGTACAGCCGGGGGTGGGGGAAGTTAGCAGAGTGGTAACGATGGAGCAGGAGGTCGCGGGTTCGAGTCCCGCAGGAGCCCTAAAGGTCGACTCAGCCTTTTTTTCGCGGTGGTACAATGAGGAGCAGTGGTAAAAATCTGCGATAAGTCAAACAGGTACGCTATGCGATACACTAGCTCCGTATCCGTGGCATTGCACGCCTGGCTGAGGGCTATAGAAACGGAGATCTTATGAGCCCGTGAGGCTCGGGGAAGGACTTTGACTTTTTTGACAGCCTGCTGTACTAGACGATCCAAATTATTAAGTGCTCTTGTTTGGGCAAGTGGCTTCAGTAGCATATAATATAATAGGTAAACAATACGATTGGAGTAATACGCCAACACTTATCAACTCGGAAGAAGAGGATTTGCTCTTGCTGTACAAGTTATTAAAGCGTCTGTAGAATTTCAATTTGGTCTCTGTTATTGATACTGTATCCTAACTACAACCCCAAAATATCTCAACGCATCAACATAAACCAGGGCAGATCCATTCAACAATAAGGGAGCACAGATGTCTGGCATGACGTCTACCAATTCTTAAGACCTTACATTTTTAACATTGAACTTCAAATCTAGGTTAGCAACTTCAACATTAGGCCTACATATATTAGGCCTAAGTAAACATTGCATATCGTAAACCGAATGAGAGATGAGCGATAAAATTATATCAGCATAAAGCAAACATCATCATCATCATCGCGCAGCCGGCTGGGGCCCTTGCGTCACCACTCCGCCATGAGTCATGACCATGCACGATGGCTTGTTCCCAAAAGAGAGGTGGGAGTAGAACCGCTTTGCTGCTGAAGTTGGTCGAGCCATCTCTTCCTTGGACGCCCGGGCTTAATTGCGCCTCCATGCAGGTGACGTCAGGCGGAACACCTGACGATAGGTCGACACAGCAGCGCAGGATCTGGATATAGGCGGAGCAGAGGTGGACTCAGGGTTTAATCTAGGCCGTTTCCGGGGGAAAATTGCCCTTTCCCCGGAAATTTCAAATTCCCCCGGAAATTTTGGCATATTACATTAACTAACAGCAGCGCCCTAGCAGAATTCCACCGGCTTTGTCAGTCCACCCCCGGAGTCCAGAGTCTAGATTAATTAACACAGGGTGGAGTGATGGCTAATTCTATAGTCGGGCTACACATGCCCGAAAAGTGCTAGACGGCGCCTACGAAGGAGTCCATGAGCGGCGAGACTCCGGTTTGCAGGAGGATGTCGACGTTTGTCACATACAGTCCATGAACAAAGTATTGATGTAACAACCATAGCCAGATTTCTTCAAATTAGAGATAAGATCAACCATATATACAGCAAACAATAATGGGGATAAGACCTTGTCTTACCCCAACTAAGACATAGAAAGAGCCCAAATGTTTCCCTAATTGAAATCGTATGCAATGCTATCACTCAGCGTTGCTTACAGGCCGGATATGGAGAGAATTCGGCCTCGAGTCTTAGATCTCCCGAATTTACACTGCAGTGTTTAGTTTATAGACGTGTCGTTTATAGGGTTTTAAAATTGTTTAGTGTTTAGACTTGACGAGAAAAACTAAAGCTATGGGCATTGGGCATGCGCTGGCTATATTTCTTTTCATGATCTCACAAAATTTCATTGTGCGTTTTGCTGTACATGGACACTGTAGCCTAGAAGGCCAAAGCAAACATGTGCCGCATCGGCTGACTGACCTGCGTTCCCATGGAGATCTGATTTCTGGCAGGTTGCTAGCGACGCCCAAAAGGCAGGACGTGCCGGTTTATTATAGGCCTGTTGGGGGGGATTTCCCCCCCCAAAGTTTGAAAATTCTCCCCAAAAATATTATATGTGTTGCGTCAAGGTTTTTGGGCAGACAAACCATATCCCCCAAAACATGTAAAACTCGCCCCCCCCCCCCAATATCAAGGTGGCTAGAATAAACACTGCAGGACGTGGCCTCGTAATCAGAATAATAATAATAGGCCCTACTATAACAAGGCTTTAAGTGGTTCTGGAGTGTCTGTCCTGCTTGAGAACCACTGTTTCACCCCATCCCATTTGATATCGTAAGCTAATGCACTGTACTAAGATTTAGGCCTATTTTGAAATCATGTACACATTTCTATCTTCTCGAACAATTCATTCCGCCTGTCTAGTGTCTACCACTCCTGCGCACTAAAACAATGCTGTTTGTATCTCCCAACCCGTTTCTTAAACAGTTTCATGTCGTGTCCTCTCACCTCTGGCTTCCATCATATGTGTTTTGTTGTAGGCCTAATCACAACTCTCGATTTCAAGCAAAGCACTTTTCTACCAGTAGCCTAACTAAATCCGCTTTCCGGCGTTATGTAGGCCTATAGGTCCGTTTATAATAGCGTGATTTTTTCCTGCAGTCTTGCTGCTTGCTATTACAGAAAAAAAGAACAAGGGAAACCCTTTCAACAAGAAAACTGAGGCAATTCCCGTGAATAGCGATGATGAAATGCTTGAATCAACCTATCTGAGCTGTGCAGAACATTAGAAATTAGTCCTAAATTGTGGAGCTGCGTGGCCTGTTTAATAGCAGGCATGGTCTTAAGCAAATCTCATTTCAAGACCAGGCTTGCGAACAAGGAAGTTAGCGCTCAATACCAACCGTTCTTAGGCAATGCATTAGGCTGCGGTCTAGTTTCGATGTGCGAGTCACGCTTCGCTGATTAAACAGCAGCAGACTCGCACCGACGGTTAAATTTATGGAGGAATTTGACGCAGGCATATATTACTATATTAACTAGCGCTTATAGCAGGTCTTTGGGCGATTCACAGACTCAGTCTTTCTCAGCGCAGTCGAACAACTAGGAAACATGCGAACAGCTTTCGAAGTAAAGCTTGCGCGTAAGTAGCGGGCTTTCGAAGTCCAGAATTGCTGTTTTTAATACAAGATAAATAGCAAGTGAAGACTTCACTGCATTGCGTTGATGACATCCATGCATTAGCGTCGCCACGGGGGTGGGGCAAATGGGGACAACTGCCTCCCAACCTGACCCCAGGCCACCTATCAGATTCGTGCAAATCCGGTAAGAAAGTTTTTGTGTAGAGGGGGTTAGGGTGGGGTAAGGAATCTGAAACGCCAGCCCCCTTTTGACACCAACCCAAAATTCCTGGCGACACCACTGCATCCATGCATTAGCATATGTATAATGAACGACTCGCTTCTTCTGATTTCGTCAAATCGATGCCTAAATAAAATCTCGGCAGACTTGTTATCTACGTTTTAAGCATCAAGTAATTTCTGAGTGGTATTTGAGGGTCAGAATAGAAGGATTCCAATATCCCCTGTTCCCTTTGCTATTTAAAGAGTGGACAAGTCAGTAGCCTAAGCGGCTGCCAGAAATCCGGCCCTTTCCTCTACAAATACCTTTGGGGGTCAAATTGACTTGGCCGGAGGGGAAGAGATACGGTTCAATGCAAAAATTTGCGTCAGTGGTGAAATTTGGGGAGAGGGAATTTGCGATTGGGGAGAGGGGGAAATCTCCCATAACAGGCCTGGATAAAGCACTGAGCAATGGTTAAGTCCATCTTTTTATTTTACGAACACGAATGCAGGCTTAATTTTACGCAACACTATGATCTACAACCATGATGAAGTAATGAGAAATAGTTTCTATAATATAAGCCTATTCATAGGCGGATTTAGAGTTTAATATTTGGGTAGGCTAGCGTGGAGGTCTGGGGTGCCATCCAGCATGGATGTGCCGTCCATGCAGCACGCGACAGACCTGGTGTTGATGGAAAAATTTGTTTGTTTTGGTGAGATTAGTTGGGTAGGCTGAAACCTACCCTAGCCTTTAATAAAATCCGCCTATGCATGGGCCTATTGTACTTCACAATTCAAATACAATGAGTAACATGCAACGAATACAACCCTATGTACATGGGCGCCCGCAGAAATTTTTCCAAAAGGAGTCAAAACACAATGGTCACAGTTATGTCACATAAATTGCTCCAGGAGGGGCAAAACACATTTTAACACTGTGGTCACGGTTAATATTTTAGCAAGTTTTTCAAATTTCAATGTGATATATTGGTATTTGCATTTTCGAGGGGTGGGGCAAGTGCCCCTCTTGCCCTAATGTGCGGGCGCCCACGCGTCTTTCAGTTCTATATAACGACTCTGAAGTAGACCCTATTCAATCGGCGTTTAATTCATTGGCTTTTAGTGTTTCTGCTGTCAGCGAATGTTTCTATGTCTTACAGATTTTGCTGTAGTATTAAGTGCATTACTAGCCCCCATCGCTGATACGATGACTACTACGACAACGCCAACTACGACAGTGCCAACAACAACTACGACATTGCCACCAACTACTACGACAGAACCAACAACAACTACGATATTGCCACCAACTACTACGACAGAACCAACAACAACTACGATATTGCCACCAACTACTACGACAGAACCAACAACAACTACGATATTGCCACCGACTACTACGACAGAACCAACAACAACTACGATATTGCCACCAACTACTACGACAGAACCAACAACAACTACGACATTGCCACCAACTACTACGACAGAACCAACAACAACTACGACATTGCCACCAGCACCTACAACAGAGCCAACAACTACGACATTGCCACCAGCATCTACAACAGAGCCAACAACTACGATATATCCAACAACTATAGGCCTAACCACCGCTGTACCAGGTGAGTATAGGTGTGGTATTTAATAACGTAGAAATGTCCCATTGTCCCTGCCTCTGGCGGTGAATGCGTGCCTTCGATAGAGACGAGAGAGTTAGGGCCTACAACTGCGCAGGTAAAGGCATCTTACTCCGTCATAAATTATTGGAACAATATGACTTAATGAGCCATCATTAACCATTATAATATTGTAACGAATCGCCTATAATAATACATCGCTTGGCATCAGTCGATGTTCGAATAGAATGGCAGGGGACCTACTCGTCCAGGGTGTCGATCCGATCCAGTAAGTCTGTCGGAATTTATACGGTTCCAGTTACGAAGGACAGGGGAGTCTCTCCATCTAAATGTGACGATAGACCCTCAGCGGAGGGAACACGTCCCCCTCAGGACGGCAATTATTGCACAGTCTATAGACGAAGCCACTGATGAAGCGCATATGCAAAATATAAAAGCATGACAACGCAGTGTGTGGGGTAGAGGCCTATCCGAAGAGCCAGGTTTTGTTGCATCAATTGGTCTCTTTGTGGTCTTGAATAGTAATTAAACAGAGAATGGAGATTCGATGGCTGACTGACTGAAATGTAACACCATTAGCGTAAACTTGGACGAAAAAAATTGATAAATTTTTAACCCCTCCTTGTCTATAGGCTCTACATCGAATTTTAAAAAACAAAATACGATGACGTAAGACTACGACTCCCTAGGTAAGAGCGCAAACTGTTAAGGAATATTAAAGTGGCGGGCTGTTGACGGGCGAGCGAGTGTGCACCATTGAGGACCAATGCACCGACTAGGCTTATTAAATTTAAATTCATAGTTTCTTGATTAAGTTTATTATAACAAATGAAATTGTTGATCTTTACCCAATCCCTCTGTCAACAAGTGTCAAACTGTTTCAAACCCCTCCCCTATTCTCTTGACGTAATTAATGGACCGCCCCTATGGTATTCGGGAAAACGAGAAAACCGCCTTTTAGACAGTTTTAGTCCAAAATGATAACATTCCCACTTTCAAAACCTTAAATTGTCAATGCCAGCCCTATTCCATACATTATAGCCTAGTGTTATAGGCCCTATATATTTAATTAAAAAAATGGAATTCGCTTCTGATAACTTGCGCCTATTTCTTTTAGAGAAATATTATTACATAGAGAGTTATTATTAGACCTACACATATTAAAATGACTGTGGAGTTATTATTGAATATATATAAAAATAACAGGGGAGTTACAACAATATATAGGCCTAATAATGACTGCGGGAGTTATTTTGTGGGGAGTCTTTGTTATACGATATACACCGGCTGAGAAGGGAGGAGCCATACGCCTATCGTCTTTTGACGAACACGTCTTCAAATAGATCTAATTGCACTTACGTACATATTTACACACGCACACACACACACACTCAACGGCAATGAGATGCCTGAGCGGGATGAAGGAAGTTAGAAAAGAACAGGTACAATCTTATTCTGAAAAACAAGTGCATGCGAACCTTAAGAGAGCCAGTCAGTCGAGTAAAGTCAACGAAACTGCTTCCAATGTATATACATGTTTGAACCTAAGTTGAACTTGCTAGACTCAGCTAGATCAGTGGTTCCCAGCCTTTTTTGGTCGGCGTACTCCTTAGTTCAGGCACTTTTCAAAAACCCGTGTGTCCCAAAATTTTCAATGTAAATTTAACCATTGCGTCACTGCGCACTAGTATAGCACATCGTGAATAAATTGCAATGGAAGTGAAGGGCAGTGGCGTAGCGTGACTTTCTGGGGCCCAGAGGACATCCTTGATATCGGGGCCCCTATAGGCTAACATAGATTACGCCGTTCTAAAAAAATAAGGTCTTCAAGTCTACATCACTGCCTCTGTTTTGATCGTCTGTAGACGTAAACGAGTGCGTTTCTCTTCCCTGTTATCCTTTCGGCAAATGCACCGATCTGACCGACGGCTACAACTGCACCTGTGTCGATGGATTCACTTACGTTTCACCGCTCTACTGCGCAGGTAATGATCGCTACTCTTCAAGTCTATAATTGTTACACGATTTTGGTCGATAGTCTGAGAGTCCTCTCTCGCGTACAGCTATAGCAGCGATTTTTCGTCTCGTGCATGTGATATGGATCGCCGAGGTCCAGTCGAATGGATTTCGTTTCCGCTAGTCATCAGCGCAGCCACAGCGGGGCATGGACTGGTTGTGAAAATTTATGCTCAGAAGTCAAAACCAAAGAGAAAATTTGACGAGGTTGTTGAGAGATTCCCGATATGCTGCCGTTATAGTCAGAAAATACGCTCCAAATCTCTGGATTCAGAACTAATATGTCTAATGGCCAATGGCGGTTCCACATTGATGGTCCGGGGGACCGTACCTTCCCCCATCGAATGCCTGCCTCCCCTCAGTGGTCCTCTGTTGGGACCATAATTATGGGCCTATACTTACTACAACATCCCTATCAACAAATGGTGGCCCTCCAATGCTTAGAAGTTGCCACTCCAACGACCCCCCACTTGCCAAATCCTGGAACCGCCACTGCTAATGGCCAGCAATGGTTGTTGTTGTTGTTATTAATATTATTATTATTATTATTATTATTATTATTATTATTATTATTATTATTATTATTATTATTATTATTGTTGTTGTTGTTGTTGTTGTTGTTGTTGTTGTAGAGATCAACGAATGCGACGTGTATAGTCAGCAGCATTTCAACCAGTCCCCGTGTCTCAATGGCGGTGTTTGCCAAGACATCATCAATGGGACGTACTGCGACTGCATTCAGAACCAACGCGATTTCATTGTATTCGGAGATCAATGCGAACAGAGTTCGAACGCTTTCTCTTCTTAGATATATCTGATTTTTGTTCTTCTGTTTACGTTCTTCATAGGCCTATAAGATTACTTAGCGTCCAATATATAAACTCCGATCGATTGAAAATGCTTTAGGCCTAGCACGTGCTAAAAATCACCAAATCACCAAACGTCTGCCATATTATTGCACCATTACTGGATGAAAGTAGCAGAGCGCATTAAATATAAAATAATATTGATGACTTAGGCCCATAACTCACTTCATACATCAAAATCAGTCTACCTACGAAATCAGATAATCCCACACCATCATCGATCCACTCGATCCTCCTCTCACGTAAAACTCTCCTCCGTCCTCTGAATCAAGCATCTCTCAAAATTTGCAATCGTGAATTTTCATATGCTGCACCAGAACTTTGGAACTCAATTCCAGCATCCCTCTGCTGTCTACATCACGGTCAAACAACAAATTCTAAGTCACAATTTCCTTCACTTCTTACAACATCTCATGTTTTCTTTCCAAACTCAAAGCGTTTATCTTTTAAAAAATCATTTCCTCTATGACTGTAAGTTCTGTAACGTCCCAACCACATGCAATGACCCTTTGGATTAAACGACCTTGCATGAATGAACCTCTCCGTTGGCTATGGACACCTCATACTAAAATTAAACGCCTAGGAATGAGGAGCTATAAATGCGGTGCTACATTCGAAAGCGCTATAGAAATTAACGAGATTTTACATACTTACTTGAGAGCAGTTCACAGTTTCTGTTGGTTTCTGTATGTATTCGTCTAGTGCGTGTAATTATTCCGTTGTAGGGACACAGATTCGTCCGATATTGACGGGGCTTTCCAGGGCCGTGGGCATAGAGGCGGGTGGGTCGGCCATCACTGTAACGGGCACAGGATTCAACATCATCCCTCCGATCGGCGTCTATCTCAACAACAGCAGCGGCGGATCTAACTTCGACGACGGCGCGCTGTTTGGATACGTTCAGGAGAACACCGTGTCAGTGAACAATACCATTTTCAATGCACCCTATCTCCTATAGCTATTTCAAGAACGATTAAGCGCATAAGAATAAACAGCTACTGCTGTACTGCTTTTCGGGGCGCTGTATAAGTTTACGAGATTTTACTTTACTTTACTCTGACTGGGCTTAACTGGCTGCCTGTTCAACTGTTCACAATTATTGTGTTTTCTATTGTGTCTGTTATTTCAATTGAGGCTTTTCACTAAATTATGATAACTACCATTTGATTCTTGCCTCCTCCTCCTCCTCCTCCTCCTCCTCCTCCTCCTTCTTCTTCTTCTTCTTCTTCTTCTTCTTCTTCGTCTTCTCACTAAACTGCAGTTGGAGATTTTAAGTTTTAAGCTTGTGAGTGGATCGTATTAATTTCTGCAAAGAATGATAAATGGAGTCAAGTGCAGAGTCACAGTTCAGAGAAATGCAAATGGCGCCGCAAAACCTTCGACGTCCGGAGGAGGGGTGTGAAAGGGAGTGAAATTGCACCCTCTGGAAATATTGTGAAGCTATAAAAAAGTAAAATTACTTTTAAAAAGTAGCCTATATTGCTAAGTTGAAATATGAATTTATATAAGAATTCGATGAACTCTCCTATAGCGCTAAATAATTTTTAATTAGTCGAATAGATTTTGAGAGTCTTGTACATTACGTTTTGTATCCCCCACCTGGAAAAATTTCCTTAGACGCCCATGCGCAAAACATACAAAGTGCATTTGGCACAAATGAGGTGTTGTAAACTGTGGTTCGTTCAGCGCCAATAACAGCTTCGTGTTTCTGACGCCCAAAGCCAACGAATCGTTCATCGGAGTTCAACTCCAGGTCACTGTTCTGTTCAGCGGAGGAGTGAAGATTGCAATGAATGCTTCGGTCACTTTCACTTATGTCAAGAATCCGTCAATAAGTGACATCAATCCGAAGACTCAACTTGTAACGTGAGTTCGCTTGAGCGTTTATAGGCCTATATATTATTGCAAGGCATCCATTTTAAAAGGGCTACCCTTGCGTGCAAAACATAGCTGATTAGTGATTACACTTTTTGCTTGTCAGGCCTATTTCGCCGCCGAGGTTTGGCTTATATAGGCCTATACATGAGTTTTTGCTTGTCAACCTTTTCGGCCGGGATTTTGTTGCATCCCTTTACCAACTTCCTAGAAATTCATTGCATCCCCCACCAAGAATTCTTTGAAACTTCCACTGCCTCGTTCAAAGGCAAGATGAGTGCGTTTTCAACACAAACGCACTTTCCCAGAGAAAATTCTGACGAAAACCGAAGCTTCTCTGGAGATTCCAAAATTTTGCTGTTTTGAAAATCTTTCAAGTCGCCGGACATTATTTATTGAAAGTTCCTGGGGGCAAAGGCTGTTAGCGTCTCTGTCGGCCGAAACATTGCTATGAAATCCTGGATTTGTTTTTCTCTCTCATGCAGAGGTGGAATCACTCTGACCGTGACTGGAACGAGTCTGAATGCCGTTTCCACTCCGATGATGACGGTCACCTTGAGAATCACCTACCACAACGAGACTCACAACTCCTCCCACCTGCGACAGTATCCTCCTCAGGTGCGCTTGCTCTTTTTAAACACACGATAACATAATATTTAACACAAAACGTTAACTTCAGTTCAGGAATAGGAATAAGAAACAATTTAATAGGAACAGAAGTCGCTTATTCGAGGCAATTTAACGACAAAGACCGCCTAAGTCGAAATGCTGCAGTGTACACTGTACAAGGGTCAGAGGTTAAAGGTATGAGCAGAAGTAGGCTTTTGCCAGCCTGCAGGAGAGCCGATTCTCGCTGGCTTATTATATCGAAGAAGATTGCAAACTCATTGATTGATTATATGATTCTCGTCAAAGCGAATGCTCTGACCTTTCCTAGTCAACCAGAAGCAGGGCTTTTTTCAGTGGAAACGCACGCGGCAGAAACGGCGTTCCCACACCTTTTTTGCCAGATTGTATATATATAATTATGCATATGTAATAATGCGTTCTGGAACGTACAGGTACACGGCGTTCCCACACCCGTTTTTGTTGCAGAGTAAAAAGGTCATCCCCACATTTTGACACTTGATGACTAAAAAAGGTCATTACCACTAAAAAGAGTGTCAAAACATTTTATCGGCCCGTCACTGCTCTGCCCAGGTACCCGGAATTTCTCTCTATGACAACCCTGGAAATGCGTTTCCAAACCAGTTTTCCTAAAAAAGCACTGACCAGAAGTACAATCAAGGAAAGTCAGACATTCAAATTAGAACCATGGTTGGGGCTGACCTGTGCTAGGCCCCGCATAATAAATATTTGGGCCCCCCAAAGACGGATTATGAGAGGGGGATGCAACTGTAACTACAACATATTTATTATCCTCTGGGTATACCCTATGACTACCAGGTCCCCGGACTTCGCGGTACAGGTGCATTGCTTGCTAATTTAGCTGAATTCGTTCTCTGTCGACTTAATCGCTCTAAGACTGAGCCGCGTGTCTTCGTCGATTTTCAGAAGTGTTTCGGCGCCTCTGATTCCAACATGAAATGTCCCACTCCGCTGTTTAATCTGGATCCAGAAAACGATGCTCACCAGCCAAACACAGAGACGCCGAGAAGGAAACGACAAACGAAGAGAACAAAAACGTCGTCTTTCGGTCTCTATTCGACCGCAATGGAACTGCTCGAAACGATCAGCACCCTCCTAACGATGCACGGAGGAGGAGGAGGAGGAGGAGGAGGAGGAGGAGGAGGAGGAGGAGGAGGAGGAGGAGGAGAGGGAGCCGTCGATGGCGGTCGACGGCCGCGGGGCTGCAGCCGGGGTCGCCGTGAGGCTCCGATGGCCGAGTTCTCCGCATCGGGAAATCGAAGCGTTCAGCTGTTTCTTAAGATCACCCTCGACAATTATCCGAAATACGAGGACGTGAAGGCGGCTCTTCCGGGCATCAACTTCACCCTCGTCTCGCCGAAGATCGTCTTCAGATCGGACGCAAACGGACAATCGAGAAGCTTCGACTCAACGAAAGACGATCCACTCTCGATTGTTGTGAGTTGCTGCTTCATCGTAATCTTAAATCGTCGTCGTCGTCATCATAGTTTCGTCGTCGTCGTCGTCGTCATAATTATTAACAGCGGTAACAACGGAATTGCCATTTTAGTCATTGCTGCGTTTGAAGATATGAACAGATACTGATTAGTTTAAACAACGTCAATAAGTCATCAATTAAACCGAGATCGAATTTCAGGGTTCGAATCTGTTGTACGGACTTTCCGCGGAGGATTATCGAGTGAATGTCGGCGTCGGATTGTGCAACATCACGGGCGTAACAGACAACGCCATCGCCTGCCTCGCCCCCTCCGTCCGACCACACAACGGCAACGACACGCCAGTCTACTGCGAGAAATTCCCCGATCATTTGGCGGTCATGGTGAGTTTTCGATTTCTACGCTGCTGCAAGACTAGGATCTGAGAGAGAGAGAGCAGTGGCGGCTCCACCGGGGGGACCAGGGGGGCCCGTGCCCTCCTATTGAGTGCCTGGCCCCCCAGTGGCCCCCAGTTGGGACCCTATACTTAATGCTACATACATTAAACAACAAATGGTTGGCCCCCATGATTAGAAGTTGCCACCCCAACGCCCCCCCACTTGCCAAATCCTAGAGCCGCCACTGAGAGAGAGAGAGGGAGAGAGAGAGAGAGGGAGATAGACAGGGAGAGAGACAGGGAGAGAGACAGGAGAGAGACAGGGAGAGAGACAGGGAGAGAGACAGGGAGAGAGACAGGGAGAGAGACAGGGAGAGAGACAGGGAGAGAGAGTAAGGTGAAAGAGAGAGAGACAGGGAGAGATACAGAGACAGGCAGAGAGAGAGATACAGAGAGGGGCAGAGAGAGAGAGACAGACAGACAGACAGAGACAGAGACAGAGACAGACAGACAGAGAGACAGAGAGAGAGAGAGAGAGGAGTTATGCGCTTCTCCTTTTGTCTGCTGTGCTTGTTGCATGCAGTTGAGTTTATTTTGTCGTTGTCTAGGTGACGGCTGCTTTGAAGTACAACTATTTCGCCTACTGCATAAGATACAGCGACACAGCAGAGGCCGTCGAGTCATCGGTCTTTCTGATCGTCGGACTTTGCGTCGGAGTGGGAGGTTCGGTTCTTCTCTTGGTCGCCATAGCGCTTGCAGTCGCTATCCGCAGAAAACAGACGAAGAAGAAGAAGAAGAAGATACAGAGACAGAGCCCTACAAACAGCACTGATCAGGACAGCAACAGCCGAAGAGAACCATATACGCGTTCAATTGAACTGAACAGCTACGGCGACCGCCTCGACCAGAATGCGATCGGCGATCTGAACGACGGACCCTACTACGACCGAAGACTTTACAATGGAGACGACGACGACGACGACCGTTTGGGATCGCACCCTGGATTCCAGGGTTCTCGCCAGTCCCACGAGACAACCACGGACGTCTCTCGGAACGCCCAAAGGAATCCGGACGGGAAGCCCCTGTCTTTGGCGTTTCACGGAGACGGAAGCAAGAGGTTCAGTTGGACACGAGGGGCAAGGCACGGCGATTACGACGTCATGCAGATAGCGGAGAACGCAAAATCCAATTACGCGACTAGTTTTCCGAAGGTTCCTAGACCCGACCGACCGTCAAAAGGAGGAGGAGAAAGCAATAACTACCATAAGAACCTTCACGATTATTCAAGAAACATTCCTATGCAAAGGGAATTCAAGTCAATCGACGAAGATTACGCGAGTTAACTGAAGATAGCAAACGAAACTCACACCACGTGTCCAAATTGCATGAAAATGATTCTTCAAGAGATATTCCAGGAGCAGAGTTGTAGCTAGAGGCGAGGGGGTCAAGCTGCCCCGGTGCCGTCTTTGGGAGGGGGGGGGCGCCAGAAACCATGATAAAAAGTTAAACGCCCATCGAAGGTATTACCAGTATGACAAGAAAAAAATGGTCATCACCCACTTTCCGTACTATTTTACTCTTCCATCGTAGTGCAGTCTGATAAGCAAAAAAGGTCACCAACAATTTTTAAACTTTTGTGCGGGGCGAACATTTGATACTTTGCCCCGGGCGCCAAATAGGCCTCCTGTAGCTGCGGGGCTCTGTCCTACGTACAGGGGTTTTGAACTGAATGTTGCCAGTGGAAAAACAAGGGCCCGGCATTCCATTTGCCATTCAGTGCTTGCAAAGAGTCAATGGTCACCAGAACAACTCATTCAGAAAGTTGTAAAACAACGAAACGACGTTTAGTTAATAATAATAAAAATAATTTAAAAAATAATAATAGTAATAATAATGTGCTTTAAAGTGGTTTAGGAGGCCAAGTAGGCATAAGGCTGTGTGAAAACCACTGTATAGTAACTCTCCGCATTCAATAACCTAGTTTTCCGAGATAGCCTTTGAATCCGTTTACTGTTTCAACTAATCAACTGTCGCTCCCATCTCGTCCAAACTGTTAAAGAAAGATATTTTCTATATTGGGTTGCAAAAGCATCTTTCAGGGACATTATCTTACACTAACTTTTAAATATGCGGAAGGTTCCATAAAGAAGGCGGGAAGCTATAGCAAAGTGGTAACAACACGGGGCGAAGGAGCAGATTTTTGTATATAGGCCTATGTTATGAAGGTCGCTGTTATTTAGAAATCCCCCAATCATATTAAGCAGCACGTGATAACACTAATTAAGTCACCACAAGTCCATAATATTATGATGTTCAAAATAATTCAGTACAAATTGTAAAGAGTAAAAGTGAAACTGACAATAAAGCCAAGTTGGTTGGAGCTTCCATTGAGTACGCAGGATAAAAGTCACGCAGAGGCAATTGAGAGAAGTGCACAGTAGTTATACAGACGTCACTCAATCGCAATGTTAACTAATAATTGCAAGACAGTCACTCCTTGTTACATGAAATTCTGATTGTTTTAACACAAAAGCCAGCATTTGTTCACAGTTAACGAAGCCCTGTAAACTAAGCAAACTGACTAGCAGGACTAATTTTACTGCAGCAAAAGAGATCTTTACTATAAGACCATTAAGAAGATCGAAGACAGTTATTTTTGTCATTATCATTGATAAGCTTGAAAACGGTTCCACTCTCTCCGTTATATCCAGATAGGCCTGTAGTCTAAGTCAACAGAATCTGAGACAGAGTGGTTCGAGTTCAAAGAAGCAGGTCTTGACTTCTGCCCAAGCACAGCTGGTGTTCTTCCATTTCTGATTCATTTCTAAAATATTACAAAGCGGTTTCATCGACAGAATCACTTCCATCTGGCGCCTATAAGTAAGAAACTGATGCAAAGAAATATCTCGTGATTTAGTCGACAAGGTCGGACGCTCTGTAACCAGTTACGGCCGAGCTCATGTGTCATCATCATCATCATCATCATCATCATCATCATCATCATCATCATCATCATCATCATCATCATCATCATCATTATCATCACCATCATCATCATCATCATCATCATCATCATCATCATCATCATCATCATCATCGTAGCATCATCGTCCATGCTGCAAGCTCTATCGCTGCTGCTGCTGCTGCTGATGATGATGATGATGATGATGATGATGATGATGATGTCGTTGTCTGTTATACCCCAACGGAGAACTCGGACGCTTCTGTTTTACGCTAAAAAGTCGAGGTTTTCTATATTCAAATGACAGTAGAGCAGTTTGAAGTCAGACCGGAGCAGTAGAAGTTGTCGAAGTCCTCGTGTCCCGGCCAGAAGTTCAGCTGAAGGTATCCTGGGTTCCAACGGCCTTTGACCCACTTGGCTCCTTGGCAGGCGACGATCGCCGGAGACACGCAAGGCAGCTGTTCAAGGTACGCGTTCATCTCACACGACCAGTCTCGGAACTGATCACATTCGAGGATCTTCAAATCCAGCAACTGGACAAACTTTAGACCTTCACCTAAGCAGACGAGGAAGTAGAGAAGCTGCCAGCGTACGAACAGCTGTTCAGCTGACAGTTTAGAAAGAGTATGCAGTGACCTTGAACTGTGTTGGAAATATCCGCAATATCCGAAGTTGAACAATACGCCTAGGGGCCTAAATCCTGGATCATCCTGATCGACAATTACTGTATGCATTAACAGAATATAATGTGATAATATAGAAATGAGCGCAACAAGCAAATTCACTTCTGTTTGACTTGGTTTATATCCCTTAGATTGACGCCTCGCCGTGTCCGACTGATCTAAGCGATCTTTCCGGCTTGACCTGGTTCTAATTCAATTTGGATTTGGTGCGCCATCGGATGATGTCCTGGGCACCGTGAGAGTGGCGCCATAGAAGTTTATTGATTGATTGTCTGACTGTATATTTATAACTGCAGACATTTTACATGGCAAACATCGAACTGGAACAAGGATAAGATCCACTCCGTCCAACCAGTCTTGCTGGCGGATCTCTGGGACGCTGTCCTTCCAAAGCTCCGCCTCCTTCAGGTTACAGAAGGTCAGGATCGCCACTCCTTTGTCTCTCGGCCAATCGCCCTCCAGCGGTTGAAACTAAAACGAAAATTCAACCAACGCTTTAATTAATACTCAATCCATATTAATCCTATATTAATTAACTAAACGTCTTCGATTCCATCTGCACTGCAGCTGTATGACACAAGATACTCTGACGTAGTAGTCGGATTAAATCTGCGAATCAGACAGAAATCTAGAATATTCTGAATTTCGATCATGCAGTCGGAATCCTACTTGTGAGTTGTGACTATAGAGACCTGTAGGCCTAGAGGCTGTTGGCCTTAGGAACTGTCCAGTATAGGGCTACTGCATAAGACATGCCTTTTACACAGTTGATCAATAACACAAACAGAAAACTCTGCTAAAGAAAGCGAACCATGGTCAAGAAATTCTAAATGTGTTCATCGTCATGAATTCTATCTGGCGCAGAGGACGCTATTAAGGAAATCTCTTTGAATGATAGGATTGATACAGGATAGATCCTGTTACCGTTACAGTATTTACTGATAGTGACAATGGTACCAAATTATGTACATAGAGCTGAAACTCAACATGACAGTTGTTTTGGCATCGTGTGTGCCATGAATCGTGGTTGGGCATTTTGTAGACGCAGAGAGCGGTTGTATAGCAGCGACTCTACTGTATCATAGTCTGTATGGATGACAGTGATTTTCAACACAGGAGAAAGCCTACTAAACTCTTAAAATGCAGTTATCATCATCGTCGTCGTCGTCGTCATCATCATCATCATCATCATCATCATCATCATCATCATCATCATCACCATCATCATACAGTAGGGCATAGGCGGATTTTATTAAAGGCTAGGGTAGGCTTAAGCCTACCCAACTAATCTCACTAAAACAAAAAATTGTTTTTTCCATCAACACCAGGTCTGTCGCGTACTGGGTGGCACCCCCAGGCCCCCATGCTTGCCTACCCAAATATTAAACTCTAAATCCGCCTATATGCAGTAGGGCCTATATTGGCTCCCCTTTAACTCTTCCATGGAAGACGGTCTGAATCCTTTTACTCTTTATTACAAGAGACTTTTCAAATAATAGTCGGCTCCTGCAGCAGTCGAAGGGTCATTGAATTAAGCGATCGAACGCGGCGCTGACCCTTCTGCTGACCCCGGCGACCGATCCAGCGTAGGACTTGTGGACGCTGTAGTTCTTCATAAGAGCATTGCGACAGGCGTCCACTCGTGTCAACGGGAATCGAATCAGAGCGAAGACAAACCCTGGCTACAACCGACAGTCATTAATATTGCGCAGGCCTACAACACGACGACGACCCTCTGAAATAATTTTCTAAAGCTAAAACTGTACTTCGAAACTGCAGTTATTAGAACTTTATAGAATCCAAAGAAATGATCTGTTCAAACAGAGCAACGTTGATACGCTAGTATATGGTTATTATAAACACTTGGACCTAGCAGTGGCGTAGCGTGCACTCGTGCCGCCCATGGCTCCTGGCAAAAATGTCGCCCTCACAATTTCACTCTTATTACACCTGACAAGCAAGAAATAGGTCGTCGCCGCTAAATTTGTCGCCCCTTCTAAATTTTGCCGCCCTCGCCAAATCTCCCTCGACAAGCAAAAAAAGGTTGCTGCTACTTATTTGCCGCCCCTTCTAAACTTTGCCGCCTTCGCCAAGACCTCCCCCGACAAGCAAAAAAGCCCGCTTTCAAAATTTGCCGCCCCCGTCATGTGTGCCGCCCATGGCTAAGGCCATAGTAGCCATTGGGACGCTACGCCTCTGGGACCTATAGATAAGCCAAAACAAAATCCGATCCTTCGACGCTTTTGAACCGCCGTGACTCGAGAAAGTTCAACATCGTGGTTATTTTATAGACCTATACTTTGCAAATCCGTTCTGATCACATTCCTACCAATGCATTTCTGCTGTCGAAATGATTCTCCTGAAGAAAACGCGTTTAGTTTAGATAGATAGGCAAGCCTATCAAAGCTAGATATAAACCTATTAATGTTATTTGATGCTGCATAATTTGTTTACCATATCAGGAACGTTTTGGTTCGCCATGATTTGATCGAATATTATTGGCCTATACGTTTCAAACCGATGCTTAATTAATATTTTAGTATAAAATTCAATTGAGCGAGTAAATCCGAATTTCCAGAACGACTGAACATAATCAGAATGGTTACGTCATCGAAGCTTGTGTCTAGAAAGTAAAATAAATGTATTACTGACGTAGATCTGGTACACAGATGACATATATAGGCCTATACTACAAATAGGTGTAACGGACAGTTAAGACGCAGATGTTTGTCGCCAGAAATACTTCGCCTCATAAATAATTCTACATGTAGATAGCGATACAGCATTAGGCAACAGAGATGGCCAAATGCATAGAAAGTACAAGCCGCAAGTTGCAATTTTCAAAAGCTTGGGTGACAGTGGCCGCTCCACAGGAGGGCCCCGGGGGCCCGTGCCCCCTATTGAATGCCTGGCCCCCAGTCGTCTCCCTGTTTGGACCCTATACTCAATATTACATATCTAACAACAAATGGTTGCCCCCACGATTAGAAGTTGCCACCCCAACTGCCCCACACTTGCCAAATCCTGGAGCCGCCACTGTTGGGAGCCTCATTGCCACAATTATAGGCCTATACACTAAAACGAAGTAGCCTGATCCAATTCTTTACAAAATTTAATTAAATCTGTGCTGCTATTTTTATGGGGCTTAAGATAAAATTGGCAAACAGGCAAAATTATTAGGCCTACTGTTACATTCACACAGAGGCGGATCTAGGGGAAGCAGGGGGCACAGATGTCTCCGGGCGCCGAGGTGGGGGGCGCCAAAATTGGCTTAAGGTAGGATGATCCGCTACGGGCGATGGCCTTTTCTGCTTGTCAGGGCAGTCGCGAAGTTGAATGAAGAATGAAGTGGCGCCAATTAATGGGCAGAACGGCGCCCTTTTTTACTTCTTAAGATTTTCGGCAAGTTGAGTAAGTAAGTAAGTAAGTAAGTAAGTAAAATCTCGTTAATTTCTAAAGCGCTTCCAAAAGATGCACCGAAGTAGCTCCTTATTCCTATGCGCTCAATCTCAAATGAAGTAGCTATAGCCAAAGGTGGGTCATTCATGCCGGGTCATTTAATCAAAAGGGCGAGTGGGCAGGACGCTATACCCAATAAACACCAAACGTTGGGCCATTGCAGGGCCGACGCGTGTAAGTGCGGGCCACATGGCGATATTGGCCGAAGACCCGCCAACAGATTTATGCCCACAGTGGGCCAATGAAGCTGGCCCAGACGCGGCCAGTCGACGCTTAATGCTTACCGGCGTAGTAATACGCACTATAGTTCCGGTGCACTATTTTAGCTGCTTAATCAAGTGTAAATCAACAAATAAATAATATTCTCATAAAGTTATAATTAATTATACTTTTATTAATTATAAATTAAATTAGTGCATCATTGTTTTGAATAACACTTAATCATAACTTTTAGAAGTTTTTGTCATCATCATCATCATCATGTGTCATCTTCATATCTGAAGGTTGACGGTCATGAGTTGTTTCCACTTCGTTCTGTCTTCAGCAATCCTTTTTAGTCTTCCGTAGTTCTTTTCCTGTAGGCCTATGTGTTCCTTAACGTCGTCCAGCCAGTCTCTTCTAGGTCTTCCTCTGGCCCTGTTTCCCTCATATCTGCCCTCTAATAGGACTTTTGCTTGTTCTGTGCTTGAACCCCGCATTATGTGTCCAGCATACTGAGTTTTCCTGTTTATAATTTCTGTCAGGAGTTGTCTCTTTTCTCCAATTTTCTTTAGTACCTCTTCATTTGTTATTCTCTCTTGCCAGCTAATTTTCAAGATTCTTCTGAAGCACCACATTTCAAAGGCCTGTATTTTATTTTTCAACTGCTTTGTTAGAGTCCAGCATTCGCAGGAGAATGTGATAACCGAGTATACATAGCATCTCAGGATTCGTAGTTTTAGTGCTTGGTCTAGGTTTCTTCTTAGTAATTCTTTTTGTTTCCAAAAGGCTTCTTTGGCCATAGCAATTCTGGCGTTTATGTCTCTTGTGCATCGTCCATTCTCTGTTATGAAACTGCCCAAATATTTGTATTCCTTTACTTGTTCCAACTTAGTGTTATCAATTAAGATGTTGTGTTTCTCATTTTTGTGTTTGCTTACTATCATCGTTTTTGTTTTCTTTCTGTTAATTTCCATCCCGTATTCTTTGCTTTTGTCGTTTAGCTTGTTAATTATGAGTTGGAGGTCTTCCTCTTTTTCTGCAAAGATTACCGTATTACCGAAGTTTTTGTAATTCAAATAAATGTTACTGCGGGACTGATATATGGCCGCGATCTGCTGCTCTCGTTAAACGCTGTGAAGTGAGTTGAATTTATTTTTGTAACAAGTTCATTTTTAAAACAAATCTTGTAGTTCAATTGTCTGCACTTAATGTGCGAGTGGTGAACTTTGCAATTTGAGGCTTCCCTTTGAAACTTGACTTGGCTCTTAAAACATTGTCATGCGCTGTTGCGCCGCCACGTAATGGTATATGTAGCGCGTACGTGATATATAATTATAATTGTGGAGGGGTGGGCGGAAACTGGCGATTAGAACCCATTGCTTACTGTTACACCTGTAATTCTCTGGTTTCTCTATTCACTGTTGTGTATAAAAGTGTAAGTATCTAGTATCGGAAAGTCGTGTCAATGTGTTGCTGATATGTGTGGACTTGCATAAGAATATGACATGCTTATGTACAGCCAGTTGGTGCAAAATATTGTGAAATGGGTTCAAAATTAAAAATGTTGGCCTGTAGTATAACAGCATTGAATGTCAGCTGGTCCAACAGATGCATTATGCAAATACAAGGAATTGCTTGAATAGACACAATTAGCTTGTTCTCCAGTTTGTTAACGGTAATTTTAAAAGCATTTTACTATTCTTTCTTATATAGAGACTCATATAGAGACTCACTTATATAGAGAACAAGAAACACAAACAGAACTTTTTTAGTGCAAGAGTGGTGGACAGATGGAATGAACTGGATGAGAGGATAGTAACGGCTACAACTGTGAATGAGTTCAAAATAAACCTCAGTAGTTTAGGATATTAGATTGGACGGGAACAACAGTGGTTCTCACACAGGGCAGTCCCTACCGAACCACTTTAAACCTCGTTATATATATTATTATATTATATTGTATTAAATCAACATGCTGTCCAGTACTGTTGTGGATGTGTTGTTCCAGCATTTGTTACCTCTGAAGAGTACCGCATGATTTTTGCAAAATTAAATCGAATTGATTCCAAAATTGAGATATTGTCGCGGAGTGTCACTACACTTGTCAACAGAGGTGGAACAAGAGGCAGCAGCTTGGATGTTCCCACTATGCCTGAAGGAATGAAACTGCCAGCTGATGCAGTCAAAGATTTGAAGGATGCAGCATCTTTTGTCAAGCAGAATGAGCAAGCTGGACAAGGCTTGGTTAGATGGTGTTAATTTTATTAACTGGTACAATAAGATCCAGGTTGAGTGTGCCCCCACATTTCATCTCTGATGTTTATTTCTGAATAAATATTCAGATGTTTATCTCTTAATGGGCCTTCTGTTACCCTATTTGAGCCATTTAAATATGCAAAATTCGGCTTATGTCTCAAATTAGCCTACAGCAAGATGTACTCTGCCGAGAACGTTGAACATGCCAGTAGGGCCCAAAATTTATACTTTAGCCAATGCTATCATGTATTGGATGTGTGTGTACATTACATGTAGCCTACCTAGTAAAATACGATGTACTTTATGAAGGTTTAACTGGAACTGTTTAGGCAAGATACTTGTCCACGTTTGAAGCGACAAGTATCACCGATACAGTTAATGGTATGATGAAGGCGATTATGATGAACGAATTGTCCTGCCAATTCAACTGGGCTGGAAACAGGGGAAAGCACAGCTTCCAAGCACTGGGATTGTCACCTTCCATATGTGGTATATGCACTCTTTATTTTGTTTGCAGATTTCAGGTCACAGTGGTTGTGTTTGTATATATTTGATAAGAGTTTGAGTCATTGCAATAGATTGCATTTTTCACAATACATCTTCAAAACAGCTGTTACAGACAAACTCTATTTATTGACACTGACTGTAATGGGCTTAAAACATTACAAAGTGATTTGCAGTTATGTGTAGGAAGTTGGTTAAACTAACAGACTATGCACCATATTGATTCCAGAGCAGCAAGCTAGAAGTCCAATTACACCAAACTCTTGATCAGTACATTAATAATAATAATAATAATAATAATAATAATAATAATAATAATAATAATAATAATAATAATAATAATAATAATAATAATAATAATAATAATAATAAAGCATGTATTATTACTGCTCACCCAAATATATGCTGATGTCAGGCTTCATATTAAATTGACCAGTGCCAATATTTAGGTGTTATGTCTTTTGTTGTAATTGCTTGTACTGTGCAGCTCCTTCAGTTACTGTTGGGACCATGGATAGTGTTGCTGCAATAGTGCAGGCTTCTAGTGACTTGTAAATACATTGACCAACTTGCTTGAGATACCAATCGTTAGCAGCTGTGGCTGGTATGAGCTAATGCAGACGCATCTTCTTAGAGAAACTCAGAGCATAGGTATACATCATCTAGAATGCAACTTTAGGGTGAATATTACATGAGGTATTATTGAGAGAAAAATTATTTGTATTTCAAATCAACAGTATTTGATGTCTCAATACTGTTGTCTAAGTTGCAGATGCTGTGCGAATTAACGAACAAACGAGAGATACCGTCAACAGGCTGGCTGAAGATAAAATTAAGGTCTGGCTGAGACAGGCTCGGGACAGAGATGGTGGTGGGAAACATTTTCTGACTGCTGCTGCAAAGCAATCATCTGATAAAAGACGTTTTGAACAACTTCCCTCAGACCAGGAGTCTGACAACAGTGTCGAATCTGATAACTGACATACAGCTTCTGTTAAAACAATGTCACATATTTATTTATTACACGATATAGTGAAGAAATTGTTTAGAACTGGTCATTTTATTAAAATTAGTTGTTCTTTTGGACTTTCAATTTGACTAGTTTTCATTGCTTTTTGGCAGACATTGTAGCCTTTTGTACTGTGCAGTCTGCAGCTGACCCCATGCACGCCCGCACATTGGGGCAAGAGATGACACTTGCCTCCTGGAAAATGCAAATACCAATATTTCACACTAAAATTTGAAAACCTTGATAAAATACTAACTGTGACCATTGTGTTAAAATGTTTTTGCCCCTCCTGGAAAAATTTATGTTGCATAAACGTGATCATTGTGTTTTGCTCCTTCTGGTGAAAATTCTGCGGGTGCCCAGCAGCCCATGGTTGTAAGTTACTTGTAACCAATTAGTAAGCAAACTTAATATCTGTTTAAGAGGTTTCATTGTCGTTTTTGGCTTGTATTTTTTATAACATCTGTACTAGTAAATCAGTTGAGGCTGTAGATGGCGATCAATAATTTTCATATATTTTTGTTGTCAGATCTGATCAATAATTGATATTGGCTGTTAAAATGTTGTACCACTTATGTGAAAGTGCCGTTAGCATTATTTTTTAGCATTATTTTTTGTTCAAAAATTGTCACAGCAATTATGTTGATACATGTATCAGAATCAGTGTTTATTCTAGCCATCTTGATATTGTGGGGATTTTGAAATGTTTGGGGGGAGGTCTGAGTCTCCAAAAACCTTGACAAGCAAAACAGAAGATCATCCATCCTTCCTAATATCCTTTACCCTTCTCAAGTTCTCATTTACCCTTCTCAAATGCCCTGGCAACCAAATAAATTGTCATCATCCTTACATTTTGCCCTCTCCAAAAAAGCCCCCCATCCTCACACTTTTGGGGGGAAATTATAAAACTTTGGATGGGGGGAATTCCCCCTCCCAGAGAAGGTCTAGAATAAACACTATCACAATTGATCATCGATCTTGCTTTGTAAGTTGTATGCTGACTATGTTTGTCATCGATTTTTAAAAAAATTAATATGTTATGTTTTAGAAGTGAAGGGTGTGAGAGTTTATATATGGTAGGATGGTGCAGTATAATATGCTGGCCCATTGAAGGGCCATTGAAGGCCGGATACAGATACGAACTGAGGGCCCTTTGATGGCCGGGCATGTAGGGCCTTTATAGGACCAATTTGCAAAATCTATGAGGGCCCACTGCAGATATGAATTGAGGGCCCTTTGATGGCCCGACATGCAGGGCCTTTATAGGGCCAATTTGCAAAATCTATGAGGGCCCACTGCAGATATGAACTGAGGGCCCGACATGTAGGGCCTTTATAGGACCAATTTGCAAAATCTTCGAGGGCCCACTGCAGAAAAATAGCAATTATTGACATTGGCCCCTCAAAAAAAAATTCATTGGCCATATGATAGGGCCAACAAACTGTGTTGATTGGGTAGCTATGGAGGAAATGATTTTATAAAGAGAAATGATTTTAGTTTGGAAAGAAAAACATGAGGAGATGTTGCAAGAAGGGGAGAAAATTGTGACTCAGAGTTTGTTATTTGGCTTTGATGTAGACAACGAAGGGATATTGGAATTGAGTTCCAAAGCTCAGGTGCCGCATATGAAAAAGCACGATTGCAAATTTTGAGAGATGATTGATTCAGAGGTCGAAGGAGAGTTACATGAGAAGAGGATCTAGTAGATCCAGGTTGTTGTGGAATTATCAGATTTCTTAGGTAGACTGGTTTTGATGTATGGAGTGAGTTATAAGTCATCGATATTATTTTATATTCAATGCGTTCTGTTATCTTGAGCCAGTGGAGAGATTTGAGTAATGGTGTAATGTGGCAAAATTTAGGCGATTTAGTTACTGCACGAGCTAAGGCATTTTGAATCGATTGGAGTTTACATATGGAAGCCTTTGGAAGATTGTGAAACAGTGAGTTGCAGTAGTCTAACTTAGAGTGAACTATTGAAGTGGCAATAGTGGAAGCAGTTTTAATATCAAGGTTGAGGGGGCGCCATCAGTATGCTCTGTCCCCGGGCGCCGGACACCCTGGCTCCGCCACTGTATTCACAACTTATATGCTTCTGTTGATCCGCCAATCTGCTGAATAATGTAAAACTTTCGCGAGCCGCAAATTCCGCTAGAGTCGCACGCGGCACGCGAGCAGCAGTTTGGCCACCCTCCTATATAATCTGTGTGCCCTGTTAAGTGGCCCAGTCGTAATTTAACCCCTTAACTGGGGATCCCGGATATATCTGTCCATTTTACATTGAGTTACAGTTAAATACACGGTTAAGAGGTTAAAACCGGCTTATGCGGTGAAAGCTCGCGGGCTCTACAAGCCGACAAGCCCGCGTGCATTCGTTAATGGCGCTTAACCTTGGCTTATTCATAGACTTTAATAATAATTCTATGGACTTATCCATAGATTCTAGTCTATGGGCTTATCTATGGTTAGATTTGTTTTGAGTGATAATTGAGAATCTTGATTTAGTGAATAGACAAAAACAAACAAATAATTTTGAGCACAGAGGTAAAAAGTTTACAAAAAACTACGAGTTCAACGAAGCGGTTTGTTTTCTGCGTCTAGAATATTTAACAGAATAATTTTAAGTTATTGGGCATTATACGGACTTTTAATAAGTCATTTGTTATTTCTTAGTGACGTTAAGTCTGAAATTTTAAGTGAAATTTTGGGTAGGGGTAAAGACGTCTTTACCCCTACCAAATTTTGTCTCGACATTATAAATGATGCCAAGTACTGGCTCCCCACGGTTACCCTTTTTGAATATACGAGTGACTACATACCAAACTTTTCAAAAGACAAGACATTGGGAGGAAAACACAAACAAGAATTCTCAATACACATGTATTTAATACCAGTACTAATATATGGATGTGATTCTTGGACCATAAAAAAAAGAGTTTCAAATGTTTCTCATTATTCTGTTTCTGGACGTGTCTGGATTAGATAACATGAAATGAATAAAGCATTAAATTAAGATGAAATGAATTTTGATTTGATGTCTGATAATTTGTGTTTGTCAGCATGAAATCAATGTGCTCTGTTTGTGGCAAAAGTTCTCTGCACAATTGGTTCAGTTCCTTTGCATTGATTGTCTTCATCGCAGTTGTGACAATCATATTCTTGTGTATTGTTGGACAGTTTACAACTCAACTCGGTTGGTTTTTTTAAAAATAAATATCAACAACTGCAATTTTGAGAGTATGATGTTGCATTATATGCTTCTTATGTGCATAATTGTCATTGGCATATTTAGGATCTTTGTTATTCTGATTAGCTGTTTTAGCAGTTCAGGAATTGTCACAAGTATGACATGGTTCATTACTTAACCATTATAACAACCAGAATAAATTTGGCAGTGGTCTGTGGATTTCCGATGAAGTACTCTTCTATTACAGTCACTCATTGCCACAGCACAAAATGATACAACATGAAATCCATAATGTGATAGGTGTATGTCTCCCAAAGCATAAAAGTTACAATACGATCGTAAATATATTGTTGTTTAAAAGTTATGAGTGCAAAACTGGTACTTGATCGCATACTGGAATTGAAATTGATGTGTTAAGCGATGGTAATGTTAACCCTATGAACATGTTGATCTGTATAACTAATATTTTAAGAAACAGAAATATTGGTTTTACAGGTCAAGGGGTTAATGAATCTTTTCCTGCAGACATATCAAAATTGAGGAGTGAAATTGGTCAACTCTGTAGCTTGCTAAAAGAGTCCAATAAGTTTGAATTCTTTTGTAACGAACATAGATCCGGTTGCTGGTTTAATGCAAAACTGCCAAAGAACAATGAAAACTACTAAACAATTTTTGGCTATTTCACTAGTTTTTGCTCTGTCAACTTTCTAGTGGCGTTGTCATTTCACGTCATTATTCAGAATATATGTTATTGTTTTAGATGATAAATGAACTACTAAACCACCCGATGGAGAATCACTTTATTGTTCACAAGAGCATTTAATTTTACTGGTTCCTGTCATATTATTGTTCTGATAGAGACAATTTCACGCATGCTTATTTATTTAAGCATACTTTTGAATCAGTTATGTCTGAATATTACTTAACTCGTTTTGAATATTCATGAGTTATTTCATCGCATAATTTTAATGAGCTCTTTCTGCCTTTGTCTCCCTCCCTCTGTGCTGTTGATCCACTTTGTCCTGTTGACTATGTGCTGGTCTTGCTCTGTGATCATCTGGTGTTCATGACCTTCTGCTTTTCTTTTATTTGAACTTCAAGTACTTGTTATAATGCCTGACTGATCATTTTCAGATGCTAAAGATTTGAAAGAACTCCACTTGCAAAAAAGATTTCTCGTAACTGGCGCAGCTGGATTCATTGGTTTCCATTTGGCCAGAAAGCTGTCGGCTGATAAATCAAATCTCGTTGTGGGAATTGACAATTTTAACGACTACTACGACGTTTCTTTGAAGATTGTGAGTTTTAAATGGGTTTTTTTTTACGCCTAAGCCTTTAATTGCGACCCTCAGGTTGATTTACATTTTAACTATATTTAGTCCTCTTTTTGTCAATGGTATCACCACATCCATACACCACATCCATAAGAACTGGATTGCCTGCACTTGAGGCATTTCACTGTGTTGAGGACAGGACAAAAGGGCTACAAATGCAGGTTGATTGATTGACTGACTGACTGACTGACTGACTGACTGATTGATTTTTGCTAATCCAAATATGAATGATGATCTTATGATTAATTCATGATTTGATTGATTTTAAGTGCAGATAGTGAATGAGATATAACTTGCTGGAAGGGTTTAGAATCAAACACATTGTTGAAATCTGTTTGAGTTTTGATGCAAATGAAAAATATTATACATTGTCACATTGCATTTATTATAAGGCATTTTACATCTGTTGAATATTTTATATTATTAAGTAAGTTTTTTCCAAAATAAGGAAAAGAACTCTTGGAGAAACTGTTACTTTTCCCAGCACGTTGATTTCGTCTGTTTTCTGTCCCAGGATCGAGCTTTTCGTCTGTCTGAACTCAGTGTCAGTATATACAAAGGTGATGTGTGTGATGACCAGTTTCTGAAGGATCTCATGTTGAGATACAATTTCACTCATGTCATTCACTTGGCTGGTCAAGCAGGAGTGAGATACTCGATGAAGGACCCTCTGACCTACGTCACGGCCAATTACGAATGCTTTCTCGTTCTTCTCGAGGCGCTGAGGAATTTCAGAGTATGTTTTCACGAAATGCCCGCAACTGTAGCTGAGACTTTAAGGTCGATGTTATGATGTTATGTGATTTGAAGATAAATTTAGGAACTTTTTTCATCTCTTTGCATCAACTATTTTGCTAATCCACTTTTGATGCACTTGGAAATCAGTAAAATATTGTTAATATTTAGTGTGTTTCTTTAAAATCTGCAATTGCTCTAAAATTGAGCAACATTAGAATTTTGCTGAGACAAAGCACTTTGATTTCTGTATTTATGATTTGCAGCCATAGCTGTATCTTTGTTATATTCAAACTGCTGTAGTCTTACTTATTACAGAATTTCTTATTATCCTTAGTTTTTCACATATAATAGTAAATTGGCTTCTTTTGAAAGCATTTATATCATGTGCAGCTGTGACAGTTGAGCACCAGTAATTTCTTTAGATAGTGAAGCAAAGAATAAGATTTTCTTGATTATTTGCTGATTTTTGAAGTTTGTTTTTATCTTTGTTCCCCATTTTTTTGGAAGTTCCTGACATATTCACAGGAAGTGATGTCATTTTATCTTTTTTAAAATTAGGAAATCAGATTGATCTATGCATCTAGTTCCAGTGTCTATGGGAAGAATTCTGAGATTCCTTTCGGTCATCTGTTGAAAACTGATGTCCCAGGAAACATGTACGCTGCCACAAAGAGTGCGAACGAGTTACTCGGTCGTCTGTACTGCGAGCTGTTCAACATCAGTGCAGTTGGTTTACGACTGTTTACTGTCTACGGCCCATGGGGGCGTCCAGACATGGCAATCTATAAGTTTACGCAACTTGCTCGTAATGGAGAAGACATTCCTCTGTATCACGTCAGGTTAGCCGTTGTTGAATTATCTTCATTTGTCTGTTTATCAAATGAGTTGACGTCAAAATCCTTTATGAGCTCATAACTGAAGACTGGGCTCATGGAGAGGCGCTGATCTCCATTTCTAAGGCCTCAGCCAAGTGTGCAATACCACAGACACGGAGCGGCCAGTATGTTGCGTAGCGTACCTGTTTGACCTGCACTGCTACTCATTTTGCCACTGCCCTCTAGCGAGTGAAGGCTGAGTCGACCTTAAGGCTCTTGCTTTTTCTAATGCATGTAATAGTTACGTACGAATGCTGCAGAACATCCTGTTTATAGTTTGCATTTTATTGTATTGTGAACAATCGTAGACAACAATTGATTTTAACGTGGTCTTCTTGCAATGGGTTTTGCCTTTTCTTAAATAAGACTTTGCACAAAAATTTCTTTCCTAGACACAGATCTATGAGGGTCATGAGAACTTTTGTAGCATCTTTTTTTCTTTAGCATTTTCTGAAGGCAAGCCATCACACACAATATCAATAATTTTGACAGTGTTTCAAAAATTCTCACCCTTATGCAGTTGATGGTTTTCAGTGAGGTGGCTGAAGTTGTTTGCTGTGCAAGACTCGGACAGCTGGCGTCAGTTCATCACAGCAGTTGTATTGGACTTTGAATATTACATCTATCAAATAAAAGCTGGTTGGCCATTTAATGATTCTTACAGAACCAGAAAACTGGGTAATTACCTAATTGATTATTACGAGTTAACCAGCAGAGATGTTTAATTAATAAAATTGTTTGTGCAGTGACACGAAATCCTTGGCTCGTGACTTTACTTACATTGACGATGTCGTTGGTGGCATCGAGTTGGCCGTCATCTATACACCGGCTGCGTGTGGAGAAGTCTTCAATTTAGGGTTTGGTCGACCGGTTAATGTCCTGGACATGATCAAGATAATAGAGAAGGAATTAGGATTGGAAGCAAAGATTGTACGTTGATTTGATTTTTATGCTTATTTCTGTTAATTCTGTATATACATGCTTTTGCGTAAGAGTGCAGTCATGAAAGGAAAATGTCTGTCATAGGTATGTTGTCAGCAGGAACTGTTTGTGTGGTGCCTATATTATGCCATTGATGCATTCTCTGAAGCAACATCTTGTGTTACTGTTAACTTGTTGCTGACCTTTACTTCTTTGGTTGGTTCAGACGTGGTTTGGTATTCTTATATTTGGAATAAATTATTGAATTCAGATCTGATTTAAATGTGAGAGAATCAGTGACTGATTTCATTTCCTGAGGTTTGTGGTTCAATTTTTGTTCTGCCTTTTGTATATTTATTGGCCCTATTAACGATGGACTTTGTGCGATGCATTTCTGAGGTCAGATGAAATTCTGTGAGTGGATTTCTCTGCCCTTCTGTTGTTCTGTTGCTTTTCTGATGTTAGTCGTTTTCATACAATCTGACCATTCTGTGCCACAGTGCTTCTTGCATTTGCTTGCTTCTACAAAGGCTTTCGTAAGACAATCACTGTGTTAGGGTAAACCTCCTGCATGTAGAATAGATGATGAATTGTGAATTTGCTGATAGCAACAGCTCTGCTTGACGTTGCTTGATGTGAAAACAAAGTCATATTTTACATCTTTGAAATGTCTAATGATTGTGGTTTGTGATGTCTAACGCAGAGACAGGTTCCACTCCCTGCTTCGGAGATTTTGCAGACGTGGGCAAATATTTCGGTTTCTCGGATACAATTAGGATTTAATCCAGTGACATCAATCGGAGAAGGTAATATTTAATCCCTTTAGCACTTATTTCATCATTTGACCAGAAGCATTTGTTAGAATATTTTAAATAACATTCAAATGTTATGAATTTGGCCCATTTTAATGGTTTAATGAGGCTACCGTTGTGAAGGTTTGCTTTACTTTTAGAGTAGACAATTCTGCTTAATTAAGAGAGGCAATTAAACAGTTTTAATTCCAAGTTTAGTTTGTTGTTGTTTCTGATTTTTAATTTTAGGTATTAGAAAATTTATCCACTGGCATAAGAGTTATGTTGTGAACTCAGAATTCTCTGCAAAGAAAAGAAATTGGTTTAAAAGGTTTGCAGTTAATTTTAAGCTTTTTCTTGTTTCTTTTAAGTTTTTTTCCATATTAGTAATCTGGTTATCACATTTCATCTGGCATAAAAATAGCAAGAGTGGTTGGGATTACTTGCTTGCTTGGCAAAGTTGAGCAATGTCGAGTGTGGCTTGTACTCGGATGAGTCAACGTCCCAGGATTGAGTCATGGTGTTGGCGGCCAACCAAGCTGTTCATTGCTTAAGCGTTGATATATTGCTAGCAGCATTAAGCTGTGAAGGTAAAACATGGGTCTAGAGAAGCCAATGGCAAACTACTATAGATTAATGGCATAAGCCACCTGTGTCGCTGATTTACCTTTACAAGAGAATGGTGGATAGAAAAGGTTGGCAGCCAAAGTTTTGACCAATGACCTATTATTTTGCAATTGGAAATTTGATTTTTTAAATTAAAAGTTTGATTTATTTTAAGTGGATAAATTTAAGTAGTTTAGAAATGGACATTTGGATTCTAATTTTGGGGTTTTGCTTCTTGTTTAATGGAAGAATTTGTCATCAAATATTTCCGTCTTTTTCTCTAAGGCTGTTGCATTTATTTCTATTAAAATGACTGCATTATGCTCATTCAAATGTGATTGATGTTTAGGCTTGAAACGGAGAACCTTTATCGTCAAAAGGAATACGGTCAACAGAAGCATCCAAGATTATGACCTCTTGGAACTTGGACAGTAATTATGTAAAAAGCTTTTGACACCCCTAAGATTTGTGATGGGTCCCCATAAAAAGTTTAGAAGGTTATTATTTTTTGTGTGGTGATGACCTTTTCCCATATTTTGCTCATCGAGTGTCAAAATGATTACCTTTTTTGCTTGTCAGGCATTTCTTCATTTTAATAAATAGTATTCCATGAAATTTCCTATTTTTTTGATTATTTGTAAAAGTGAAATTGTCGACGTCAGCTTCTCTTGATCCCCCTCCCCTCTGTCAACAAATGTCTAACTTTTTAAAACACCCTCCCTATTTTGTTGAAGTAATTAATGGACAGCCCCTTAGATGTTTTGAAAATCTCTCTAAGACCACTTAGTTGTCATGTGTGAAGTAATGTACCTACAGACAGGCTTTTAGCAGTTTTGTGTTAGGTAAGTTTGCATTTTAGAGCTATATAATGGTTGCATTTCAATTTTATGATCTCTTGACAATATTTTTCCTATATGAACCAGACTGTTACACTGGATTTGTGATAACTTTTGGTCTTTCTGATATACTTTTTATTTATTTTGATGATTGTTTGAAATAATAATTATTACATGTTAGCGGCACGTCCACTCCTCGTGGGTCGATGTGGAGTCGCCAGAAAGACATTTTGAAAGTGTAATTTACATCATTAACTTTATTTTAATGGATTAATACCTTGTTATTTTAAATAAATTCATGGTATCACAGTAAATTTATAATTAAATAATTTTAAAATTAATCGATAGCTATGGAAGTAGTTCACACACACACTATATATATATATATATATATATATACACGCACATAATGTACCCTGGCTATGGACCAAATACAGGACAATGGAAGCAGAGTAGCAACCTAAATTTTGCAGTTCATAAATATTATAATTATAGTATACGGACATTCTCCCCCTGGACATTATTCCCCCGGACATATTCCCCCTTCCCCCGGCAAAGAAATAATGAACAATGTAAATCAATATCATAAATCTTAATTTTAAAAGGTACTTATCGGGTTATCTGATGCCATGGCTGCCGTCAGTATCGTGTAGGGTTAGTGTTTCGTGTCTGGTTTATGGTGTTGGTATTGGGTAATGATTATAGTCAAAGTCCATAGAGTAAACAAAGGGGGGATTATGTCCTGCTGTGTCATTTCAAAGGGTGTACCGGGGGATAATGTCCGGGGGATTATGTCCAGGGGAGAATGTCCCACATTCATAATTATAATCAGCTGCTGTAAATAAATATGACTAATAATTAATCATGGAGGTAATACCTCCATGCTAATAATAGAGCCGTCATTCATTCATCTCCACGTGACATGTAAATATATTCTCTATTGGGCGTATACGTTTAATAAATATTCATATCACCCTTAACCTCCCTTGCGGTTCCTGGTGAATGCGTCGTTATTATTTGCCTAAATAATAAATTAAGTCGAATTAAATAATAAATTAAGTCGAATTCACTGGTGTCAACTTGGATGGAAAATGGGAGCCAATCTCTATTCCTTTCCCCTTCTCAATGGCAGCCTCTCAAAAAGTGGGAGCCTTAGGATGTATATCGATGCTTAGGACGTAGAAGCGTAATAGAAGTATGCGCCAATGTTGTCATTTAATTTGATAAAAGCATTTAAATAGTGGCTATATAATTTAATATAATATTGATATTATAAAATTAAAGTCACTATCTGTTGCTCTTTGATGTAAATAGGGGAAACGTCTCTAAGTTCTCTTTAAAAGCCGAATAATAATAGCAAGTAAAGTAGGGTTGTGCGGCTCCTGGTCAATGCGTTGTTTGCGGTCGCTGCGGAAGCGAAGAACCGAAGACAGAACGAAGAAACTTTTTATTAATTAAATGGCGCTGACGAAGTCCTTCCGTCTCTATCAGCGACTGTCGGACGCCTCCGCAGCCGGGGACCGTCGGCTCAGCTTCCTTCTGGAATCGAGGAATGGAGGCGGCGGAGGAGGAGAGACGGCCATCATCTTCGAATCGAACGCAGTCGCTGTCCTCTGTTAGTCGATGGAAAAATTCACTTAAATTTGGAAGATTTGGGTTTATTGCTCTAGAGCCGCTGATTGGACAACTAAACGTCTATATCAAACTAAGATCAGCTCAGACCAGCGGATTATTATAGTGGGCTTGAATTATTAAACGGTGTTCCTAAGATGGATGTGGCATTTAAAAGGATTGAATGTATTAGACTAGGAGAGTCGTGACTTGAACGATCTAATAATAGCCTTAGAATGGAAATTCTTGAATTCAAGATTTCAGCTTTTCCAAATAGAATACCGAAGTTAAGCCCGCTGAGCGAGGCTTGTGCGTGGATGGGTGACCATGACTGTCCCGGGATTGAGCGCGATTCAGGCGACCAACCAAGCCTTTCATGCATAGGTGCAGATAAACTGGCAACAGCATTAAGCTGTAAAGGTAAAACATGGGTCTAGAGAAAGCAATGGCAAGCTGCTTTAAATAGTGATGCATGCCAGCTAGAGGAGGGTCATATTCACCCAAATCTTAGATTTCCCCATGCAATAATTAAGGTTAAAGTATTTCAGTGTAATGCAATGACACTTTATCACCACGTCCGCCTGCCCCCAAGTTGCCATAAATCCCCCTATGGCAGAGGAGAGTGTGTGCGACCTTGACTCTTGATTAATGGCATAAGCCACTTGCTTTGCTGCTTGTTTAGCACACAGATATCAGTGTAGGAACCTATGCTTGCTCACTTATTGAAATAACTTAGGCCTAATATTTTAAAAGTATATCTGTATTGTATTTCAGCTGCTCCAGAAACAGAAGTCGTTAAACGATCATACTCAAAAGTGCTCGATGTATTTGGCTGCCTTGGTATTTTGAATCTCTTAAGCGGTGAGTCATTCAGAGTTGATGAACTGCAGTGAGAAACAGAAATCAATTGAGACCGAAACTTAAATACACTTCTAAATGCTATCCCTGTTGTTGTTGTTGTTGTCATCATTTCCATCTCCTTCGTGATCTTCGTAGTCGACATTGATTCAGTGAGTGGCATCATTTTGTCCATTGTCGCCATGTTGCAAGAGCATTTGTCGTTTTGTTTGATGATAGGTGAGGAATCTGATCTGTTCCTGGTGTTGGTGACAGCATGTATAGCAGTTGGTAAGATCAGAGATGCAGACATTTATCGTATAACGGGAACGACGTATCTGTCTCTAAGCAGTGGTGCATTTGACGAAGAGCGTATAGCTGAGCTGAAAAAGCTTCTAAACAGCGGCACTTTCTACTTCTCGTGGCCTTTGAACAACACAACATTTTGCCTCGGACAGTGCACGCAAAGTTTTCTCAGCAATCATTCTGTGGACAACAGATTTTTCTGGTTGGTCGTATAACCATTGAGATTCATTCATATAAAATGTGCTGTGTGTATGCTGTTGTAATAAATACAGTTAGCAGTTGTTTTGTGAATTTTCTGCCCAAAATATATTAGTAATTTACATGTTTATTGAATTAATTCATTTGCTGATTTTTAGAAGTAAATATATTTGTTTTTAAGGATTATTGTGTATTTGTTGAAAAGGAATCGTAACCTTCATTTTCACTTTTGGAGATACAACATCGATTGCTCTGAATGGCTGTTGAGGATCATCTGTGGAGGCGTTGAGATCCGTACGATCTATGCTGCACAGCAGCAAGCCAAAGCATGTGTTATCTCGAGGTACAGCTGTGAACGGGCAGGAACAAGATTTAATACTCGTGGAGTCAATGACGATGGACATGTTGCAAACTTTGTTGAAACAGAACAAGTAAATAGTAGAATTGTATTTCTACAACTCTTTTAGTTGAATTGGCTCCAGAACTCAATAATTTTTTGGTTGTTATGGTGAAATTATTTTATATTTTAAAATTCGCAGTATAGAACAAAATGCCATAGAGATTTTGTACTGTGAAACAGTTGCCAGTGTCTCCTTTTGCCTTAATTTGCCAGCTCAGTGGTTATTGTATTCTTCTTTGTTTCCTTCCGTCTTTCCCTATTGGGTTGGACGATGGGTCTGAATGAGTTCCTTCCACTTCTGTCTGTGTCTTGCTGCCCTGGTCATTTGGATGAAATTCATTTGCATTTCTTCTACACATCCTCTTTTAAGTTTTCTATCCATGTTTTTCTTGGCCTTCCTTTTCTCCTTTTTCCTTCAACATAGTTGTATAGCGCTCTCTTTGGTAGTCTTTCTTCCTTCGTTCTTTCAACATGACCAAGCCATTTTAGTCTTCGTTTTTTTTTATTGATTCAAGTATCGTTTCTTTTTGCTCTTTTTTCTCTGATCATTTTGTAAAATTGTAAACAATTTATAGGTCATTTGGATAGGAGACGAAGTGTGTTCTTTTGTTCAAACTCGTGGTTCGGTTCCTTTATTTTGGGAACAACCAGGATTTCAGGTAATCTTACCGGTTCATTTTGAAGCGATTTCAATTTGTTCAATGCTCATTTTCACGTTTAACTACTGGAATTTTCATTTCTTTTATTTCTTATGCTTATGATCATTGTTCAGAACCAATTATCTTATGAAATGGAATAAAATTAAAAATTTTCAGAAATGTTTGCAAGGTCTGTTCGAATTTTAATTTGCAGCTTCAACTTTTGTCTAAAAGTTTTTACAATTTGGGAAATAGTTTGAATTTAGATTGCTTTCTGTTCCTGAATCCCGGACTAATATTCCGCTATTTGTAGGTAGGATCACCAAAAGTAAAGATGTATCGAGGGCACGAAGCTTCTGCGCCCGCCTTTGATCGTCATTTTGCGTTGCAGAAGATGTCCTATGGCAGTCAATTGATTCTTAATTTACTGGGGAAAAGCCAAGGAGAAAATATGTTGAGTGAAGCGTTTCAGGTTAGAAACCTTATTATTTCTGATTTCTTCTAAAGTTGAAATTCAGGTCTTGATCAATGAAATTTCATTATTGGAAGATTTTTACTGAGAATTGCTGCTGAGAACTTCACATCTATGCTGGTGACTTACAGTTGTTTTCAGTTAATGTTATTTTCAACAGTTTTTTCCTTATTTCATGATATTCAGCAGATTCTTTAAATGGCTAACTATGATGATGCCATCAGTCAATGTGTCTATTGATAGATATTAGCTTACTCTGGTTTGTATAAAAAAAGGTAACAAAGTAGTTCCCATACTTGAATTTCAAGCATTGGTATCCAGTGCTTATCTCCAATATAGGCAATCAACAATGTAGATGGAATATACCACTGATCTTGAGTAGGTTGCTATTTCTTGCCTCTGACCTCTTTACCTCACAGCCAAATGCTACTTTTACCACCGCCCTCTGGCAAGTAAGACTGAGTTGACCTTTAGAGCTCCAGTGAGACTTGATCACGTTATCTTGATTACAATAGATCTCCAAGATGACAAGAGTTGTGCATTATTTTCTGTGCAGTTACCTTTATTTCTTTCCTGTTGCTGATTCACTGATGTAGACTCTTGTAGCATTGATTGTAGAACCATCACAGGGCATCCACATGTTGTAAAGACATCGCTTTTGTGTCGTTTGACTATCACTCCGACGGTCGAAATGCGAAAAATCTCGAGTCTGTTCTTTCAACAATCAAGAAACAGACGGATGAGTTTGGATTCTTTTACTGTCAACACTCGGATATAAAACGGTTATTTTTACAGCTTTTCTTTTGCCTTAAGATTCAAGATTGCATAAACATTGTGCAGTGTTACCCTTTGCTTCCAATAGAGTAACGTTCTCTGTTAGTTTCATCCTGTATTGTTATTAATGGTTTGTTACTGCTTCTTTTAAAGACTAAAAACCCATCTCTCTTAATTAGCATATCCGCCATAGTTCTGCCTCTCTGTTTCTCACTGAGTGATTCCTGGAATAACCTGGGCTCTCTTGCTGATGAATTTGAAGTACCATCAATTGATACCTCTAGAGTAATTAGAAATAGTGCTATAAAAGTGCATAATTATTATTTTTGAAGCGTCTCTTAGTCAGCCCTCCAAGCCTTCCATCTGTGTTTCCATAGTTTGAGATTCTTCTTGGGCTAATTAGTGCGTTGGCTTAGCGACATAAAAGTATGGAAATGTGCAAATAAGGCCTACAAGCAAAATTTAATATTATATAAATTATTTGTCAAACGAAGAAGAAAATGTGATATGGCCACATGAACAAAAGTACAACTTAATCGAGAAATTTGACGATCTTTTGCACGGTTAATCAGTAACATATTTGGGCTTAAATTTGGGACGATTGCGCGCTATAGCAAGTGTTGGCCGGGCAACGATTGATGTAAACAGTAAACACGTCGGATAAGATTTTTTTTAAATGTTTCGTTTAGCGAGTTTAACCAATTTATTTTATGATCTTTAGCTGCGAGTTCATAAGGCGTATTTAAATACTTTTGTTACCTTTGCTGGAAAGATTCATTATTATCATGTACGACCGTACTAGTGCATGCTTTGAGCTTGATGCAGCCCGTAAATTTTTCTTTACCAAAAAATCGAAATTACTGGAAGCTCTTCCACCAACGTCAGCTGCCTTCTCTCAGCATGTTAAAAGAGCAGTTTATCAAGCATGTCTTTGCTGGGCTCATTGTCTAACAAAAACTATACCCATTCATGATCCAGGGCATTGGGGATGGCATAGCGATGGTACCAGATGGTCACCATTCTGGAGGTATCAGAAAGCAGCAGAGAACTGGTAAAGTGTTTTGCAAGAAGGGTTGTACAGCTAGATGTACATGTGTTAAAGCCAGTCTTGTGTGCACAGCTTTGTGCCAATGTGATGGGAAATGCAGTAAAATGTAGCTTCTTCGATTACACTGAGTAACAAAAAAAAGTTTTTTTTTCATTAACTGATAAGAATTGTGGTGATTTAATACAATTAGGCTATGCTAAATCGAAATATAATCACCAAAATCTTCTATCACGTCAGAATTTTTAGTTACGGGCAAATAGAAAAATTGTATAGTCTACTGTAACTGAAGCACATGTCATAACACTGGTTTACATGAAATTTTATGTCTAAGTTTTCTTAACAGATTTAGGACAATTCTGATGTCCTAAATTCAAATATAACATTGGTTTTGCTCAATCAAGTCAACTTTTTTATGTATCGCTACATGTGATTTTTTCATATACAGTATGCATGCATTTTCTATTTACGTAATGCAGATTTTATTATAATGAAATGGTCAACACACAGTTTGTTGCCTGCAAAGTAAGACCTGTTCTTGTGTAATTTTGGTGCCCTGATTCCAAGAATGTTAACCGTTTTACCCCATTGGCTCTAGTTTTTGAGATACGGCTTAGTCGTCCTTGTATTTTGGTTCTACTAAACTGCGTTAAATGCAGAATACTTAATCTATTTGAATTCTGTCCTTGAACAGCAAAAAACTTCTAAGCAACAACTATTACATATTTAGATACAACTATATTAATGAGTGAATTAGTTGTCATTTATTTTTAATAAAAATCAGAAAAATCAGAAAAAATGACACTTCAAGCATTTAACATGCAATTGTATGTCTAAATGTGTCCTGGGGGTCTGTTGCTGCTCCTGCGTCCACAATTACCTCAAAACAGTTGTCATGAATCATGCTTATTTAATTAAGTCATATAATTTATTATACTGCACATATTTCAAATGATTCCTTCTGGAAATATAAAACCTTTAATGTTATTAACAAAGACCTTTAGGTGAGAGCAATCAAAAGCTACATAGAGCAAATATATATAGTCATGCACTTCCAATATACTGTAGGACATATGGCCGTATCTAAAAAAAACTAGAGCTAATAGAGGAAATCTGATGCCATAGTTGGAATCATGACCCATAAATATACTAAGAAACAGGTCTTACTTCTAAGGCAGCAGGGCAGCACAAATTTTTTGTTACCATGTGATATAGGCAATTATACATGCACGTCCGGTCTAGAATATATGGCCGTATCTAAAAAAACTAGAGATGATAGAAAAAATCTGATGCCATATTTGGAATCAGCACTCTAGATATGCCCAGCAAGAAGTCTAACTTTCTGAGACAACTGACAAAATGTTTTTTTGGTTGCCCTCTAATTTTACATAATACAATCGATTTAGTTATAAGGCAAGATTTTTTAAAAGTCAAATTTGCAAAAAAGCCTGACCTGATTCAAAGAAACCAGTATTATTTTCAATTTTAGCAGTACAAAATTGTCATAAAACAGTTGAAAAAACTTATACAAGTTTCAAAAATGTTTTTTTATAAACCAGTGTAATGCATGACATGACACTCTTGACAGTATACGCATGCAAAACAATTAGATGGGGATAACTTTTAAACCTGACGTGCTACAGCAAAACCGCTTACAGATTTGGAATCAGCGTGTCGTATCCCATCTGAATCACCTATTACCTTCTCAGTTAAGAAAATCGTGTATTCCAGTGTTATACATCATCTTGTGTTAATTACATATGTCTCCATTTAATCAGCTTATTTTGGTGGATTTCTTTCACTGATTGATATTTTGTGTGCACCACAATTTTTACGCAATAACATGTGATCGCACAAAATTAACACAATTTTGATGTTGTACCGAAAGTAATAAGGTTTAGTAAGCAGTTCACCAACAACAAAATACCAAATAAAACAATAAAAAAAATTAAAAACACAAAAACAAAAAAAAATTTGTAACTCTGCCACAGTCATAATCATGACTGTGACAGTCCCCAGCCTGTTAAAGGAGGAGGGCAAATTTTTACGGCAACAATGCTTTTAACAAACAAAACGGCATTCATCATATCGACTCTCAAATCTTGGGGGGTTTGGGGTTAGGGTGGGACTTGGGGGGATGTGAGTGGTGCCATTGGTTAGTTTACCCATTGTTTTCTATTACACAATATGGTCTAATAGTAACTTTATAAGGGTTCACATGGCACCCATTGTGAGATAAGAACATCCATCATATGGACTCGCAATTTGGGGGGTTAGGGGGTTAGGGTGGGGTTTGGGGGATGTAAGTTGTGCAATTAGTTTTCCACCTTTAGTTTTTTATTAGTGTCTATTAGTAACTAGGGGCCTATCTGGCACCAATTCCGAGATATAAGGGCACTCATCATGCAATGACCCTACATGTTTGGGGACTAGGGGGGTAAAATTTTTTTGAAAAATCAAGGATGTGGCCATATCCTATTTTACACAGAATTGTTTGCTGATTCCAAAAATGTAATCAATTTGCTTGTAGGTCAAAAATGCACAATTCTGCACTAAGCCAACGCACTAAATGTTTCCTCATCGGGGTTTTTTTTTGTTTCTCAGCTAAATGCAATTTGTCATTTTGATGTTTTTTAGTTTGACCTCATTAACGTCAGTTTCAATTATTTACAATGCATGACCTAGCATTTAATTGCAGTTGATTTACCAATGAATGATGATGGCACTGATTCCGTTTTGTATTTCTTCGCCTGTTGTATAACAACTTTCTCCATAATTTTTTTTCTCCTTTGAACCAACTTTTGAATATCTGCTGCTATTACAGAGTATCTCCATATCCGGTTTATATGCAGTCTTCTTCTTGAGTGAGTTCCCTCTAATTTTCAGGATTGTGAAGTGGTGCTATAGAAGTTTAAGATTAGATTAGATATTGTAAAACTCTTAACCCAGTCATCCAACTCATTTAACTCTTATGACCAATTGACATTCTTGTGTTTCTTATTAGTAAATTTGTAATACCTTCTACTTCTAGCCAATATAGGCTGTTTGAAGAAATGTCTGCCGGTAAGTACATAAAATAACTTCTATACATGTTCATAAATTTTGACATTTATAATTATCGCTGCAGGACTCAACATGGAACTGTGAGGACAAACTGTTTTGATTGTTTGGACAGAACCAATCTCATGCAGTCACATATTGGGCTTGAGGTAAGAAAGATGTCAGCTGTGATCTGCATTGTTTATTATTTAGAATCTGTATTATTTATTTATAAACTGCTATAGTGCCACTGTCATAGTCAGGGTTATTTCTAGGATTATCAATTTGGGGGGGGGGGTGTTGGTAAATTCTGAGGGTCCCCTGCCAAAAAAGTCTGACAAGCAAAAAAAGATCTTTGCATAGCTGAAATTGGGGGATGTTGTGGGGGTGTCGGTCTCAAATTGGGGGTGTTAGGGGGTGTAAAAATATCCGTGGTCATAGTGCTTAGTGCATCACCAGATGGCACGCCAAATTCAATGCGGATTAGAGCCAGGTCAAGCGGGAAAGGTCGGTCTGATTGGCAGACGGTTGCTCTTCTTGTTTTAATGACTGATTAACAATGAAATTTAGCAGTTGGCAATTGACTGTTTTAGGTTCTCGGTCAGCAGCTGGACTGCTTAGGTTTGTGGAGCAAAGCGCAGATGAAAGCGCGATTTGAGGAGGTTTTTCGTCAGATGTGGAGCGTGAATGCTGACCACATTAGTCGTATCTACGCTGGAACAGCAGCTCTCGGGAAGTCAAAGGTTCAATTGTATTTCTTTTTGAGTAGATTTTCTTGGATTTTTTTTGATTAAATGACATTGTAGTCATGATTTCACAAGATTTTGCTTCATGCAGTCAAAGATGACTTCCTTTGTAACGCCTCTCTCTGGGAATTGGATATTTTGATCGGAAACTGTTTGATTTAAGGAAAGTTGGGAACAGAACACAACAGACGTATGCCAGTAACAGTATTAGAAAGAAAATACTGAAATGGTTTGGACTTGTTATTATTATTATTGTTATTATTATTATTAAGACAATTTATAGAGTGCAGTAAGCATAGTGAAGACTAAAGTCTAAAGCGCTTAACAATGAACATTATAAGAAAGGTATTGTTTGTTTCAAAGTTAACAACTGGACAGAGGCGACTTAATGACGACAACTTAACTTTGTTTGATTTCCACGTTAATTTGTGAGAAATTTTAAGACGTTAAGATTCATGTCTTCAAATGCATTTAATTTTGAATCCATTGAATCAGGCAATGGATGCAGCAAGATCTGCCAGTCGAGCGATTCAGAACAACTTCTTGGATTCTGCAAAACAAGACGCGATCGAAATGCTGCTATTTGGATCTGCGTTAAAGACTGAATTGTCACACAAGACGATGGTTATCTTGGACACTCCTTGCCTTCCAGGTTTCTAGTCTGAATGGATTTCTAATTTGTTAGAGAAACATATGGCAGTTTAAGCTAATTAATAAAACCTTTTGCTATGAATAGTGCTAAAATTGGCGTTAAGCTCTTGGTGAGTTGTTCTTACCGGTAGTTTGGTTCTAATATCACAGACTAACCTTCTGGTTAATACATTTCTTTCATGTTGGTTTTGTTTTTATTAGTGAAGGTGTTGTAATTTGCTTAATGTTCATTTGTGTTTCATTCAGATATTGCTCTGTCATGTTTCCTTTCATTGTTATACTGAATCTTTGCAATGCTTGCATTAACAGCTCTCTAAGGTCAGACTTTTACACAAAGAAATTCATGAACATGTGACCCAGTGCATACATCTTTGCAGCATAATAACGGCAGGTACGAACCCTGTGGGGAATAGACTGAACAGATTTCTTTTCCGTTGTGGCTGTAATGATTCTGAGTGCTTGACCGAGAGCAGAAGAAGAGCTCAGTTGGAGGAATATGTACATCGTGTAAACAGAGGAGAAAGGCAAGTTGTGTGAATTAGGTGAGATCGGTTAAGAAACAAGGCCGTGGCTTGCTGGTCGTACAGAGGCATCCTCTACAAAGATATTGGAATAAAGATATTCAAATTATGCAAAAGAATTACATAAGTTTATAAATGTTAATATGTTAAAGGTTTATAGTATTTCATTTATAGTTTCTATTAATTTTTTGTTCTGACTATATGGTTTAATCATAGCCTAGTCTTATTACCGGTAAATGCTTTCTTACAGGTTCTTACGATGTAATGAAAGCAATGGTTGCAAATGCTTCTGACTTTACCACTGCCTCTAACATCCGCATTTCTGTTGGGACGTGGAATGTCAATGGTGGAAAGTTCTTTCGGAGTGTAGCGTTTAAGCACGAACTCATTACCGATTGGTTGCTGGATCTACCAATGAAAACCCTGCAGCAGAATGCAGGTCGGTGAATTGATTATTAGGATTGTAATTCGATGGAACTAATGATTAACCCCTTAACTGGGGATCCCGGATATATCCGTCCATTTTACATTGAGTTACAGTTAAATACACAGTTAAGAGGTTAAAGTGTTGCAATTTTTGACAGATTCATCTTTTTATGTGATTTAATTCAGCGTATTATTGAAACAATAAAGTGCAATGTCTAATTAGCTTGAAGCTTGATAGTAAACTGCTTCCTGTTTCTCTGTTGGATTATATTATGACTAATGGTTTTAGGTTTTGGATTTGCTTGTGTCCTATGTTGATAGAAAAGTTATTTCTCGACAAATATTAATATAAACACAAGTATTATTACTTTGTGGTTTGATTTTGTGCTTTGATTTATTATAAATAATTATTTTTACGTTTTTATTTTAGAAGGCTTGATTGATCCCAATGCTGACTTTATGCTTCCAATCGACATATTTGCCATTGGTTTTCAAGAGATTGTTGATCTAAATGCAAGCAATATTGTCAGTGCAAGGTAGAAGATATTTGCCTCAAGATAAAATTTGATTTTCATGTTTTATGTTGATGATGATGATGATGATGATGATGATGATGACGATGACTGTGATGACGACATCAGCAATCACCCTGCCCCATCTCCAATAAAAATTTATCCCATAAGTTTTGGACAAATCTCATGACCAGTCCCAGCTGAAATAGGGGCCTGACCCCGTGACCTCTTGTGGCTATGCCAACAACGTATTTAATATAATATAAGTTTTTAGTTAATTTCAATTGAATTTCTTGTGATTTTCTCATAGCACTCAGAATCAGAAGGAGTGGGGCGTGTACTTGCAGAAGAATCTCTCCAGAGAACACAAGTACATTCAACTCACTTCTGCTCAGCTCGTTGGCGTTTGCCTCTACATCTTTGTTCGGCCAAAGCATGCTCCGTTTATCAAGTAGGCGATGTAGATGAACTGACCTGCATGCGTTATTTATCTGGCTTCGTGCACATGACGTACAGAATTGGTTATTTTTAAGTGTTTGGGAGCCTTTTGTGATGATGTACTTATACACTTATTTGAAATTTGTTATTATTTGAATTTCCAGCACATCTGCTGGTTGGAAATTTTATGCCGCTCAGATAAAGACCGACGAAGTGCCGATGGTCATTGCCTACGTCTAGTTTTGTGTTTTTCCATTTTTAGAGATTTGAATGTTGTCACAGTTAAGACTGGCCTAGGTGGCGCCACTGGCAACAAAGGTGCAATTGGAGTGCGGTTCAGCTTCTACAGCACGTCGCTCTGTTTCGTTTGTTCGCATTTTGCTGCCGGCCAGTCAAACGTGAAGGAGAGAAACAGTCAATATCACGACATCCTACAAAAGATCAGCTTCCCAATGGTCAGTTATGAGTGAACTGTGCTGCTTTGATTTTAAGGGATCTAGTAATTGCATCTTAAGGATACCATTTATTAGAATTTATTCAGCTAATAAAGATAAAATAATGTGTGCTATGTTTTGCATCTACAGTAAATTGCTACTTTGTCAATATTTTGAAGTTTACTTATTGTTAGCATAACAATATACATGTCTTTGAGGGGTCCACTTCATAAAGATTGTGCGTGTGTGTGTGTGTGTGTGTATGTTTGTATGTGTTTATTTGATATCCAGTGGTTTGGTTTTTATTTTTTGGGGAAATTATTTCTTGTTTTATTATTTTAAGGGCCAGAAATTGTTGCATCATGACCATGTATTTTGGTTTGGCGATTTCAACTATCGAATTGATTTGACGAATGAAGAAGTGAAGGACTTTGTTCATCAAAGAAACTGGACTAAAATGCAATTGGCCGATCAGCTTAACATTCAAAGACAAATGGGAAATGTAAGAATGCGGATTTCGTCTTTTGCTGAAATCTAACGTCTGTTTTCATGTTCAGAGTTTGTCTTTTATTCTGACGTTTCTTTTCAGCGATAAAGGATTCTATTTTCACTCATTTCAGATTTTTCAAGGGTTCAATGAAGGTCCGACGAACTTTGCTCCCACTTACAAATATGACCTTTTCTGTGAAGATTATGACACGACTGAGAAGTGTCGGGTTCCCGCTTGGACCGATCGGATTCTGTGGAAAACAAACTGCGATTACAACCCAGTGACATCTGGTGGTTTGTTTCAACTTCTTCTTCTGTTTGGTGTTTTTAAACATGAAGCCATTGTTTAGAACCTATATGATAGATGTAACTGTGGTTATGTCATAATGAAAGAAAGCAAATAAATTGACATAAAAACATTTGTTTACCATTATTTTACTAAAGAGGTTTTGCTGGGAAAAACCCTTTGATGACGTGTTCTCTTCCTCGGGGATATAAACATATCTATTCAATTATATGGCACAGATGAAATTGAGCAATTGAAGCATAAAATAGTAAAAATGAGCTGGAAATTAAATTAGCTAATTAAAGCAGATTTGAGTTTATTATTATTATTATTATTATTATTATTATTATTATTATTATTATTATTATTATTATTAACGGACTGATTAATGTGGTAACTCGTTCAAACGAACTGAGTGAACACATTACAAAGTTACAGTTAAAGTTAAAGTGATTGTGTACTTTGAAATTATCAGAATTTTGAATGTTCTAAATAGTAATAGATTGTTATGTTTAACATTTCACCAGAGCCTGGTTGTTCCTTACAAGGTATGTGGCACTGTGTTCCTGTTTTAGATTGGGAATGATGAGCGTAAATTACTTGATCTGGCTTTAATCAACGGTGCCTAACAACAGTTGGTGTCTTCATGGTTTACGTACTAACGGCTTTTGCTTAAATTTCGGTGCTTTGTGTTTTCTTTTTAATGTAGCTTGCAGTGGCATAGGTTTTGGGTATTTGGCACCTGGGGCAAAGTATACATTTTTTGCCCCAACAGTTAAAAATTGGTGATGATCTTTTTTTGCTTGTCACACTTGCAATACTTGTTACAGTGGTTTCTGGCACACATACCCCCCCCCTGCCCCTAAAGACGCTGCCCGGGGCAGCTTGCCCCCAAGCTATGCCACTGGTAGCTTGGTTGAAATCCATTCTGTGGCTGCTTTAATCTTTTTAAAGTTGAAGAGTTTATCTCTGTTGCTTATCTGTGCCATTCTAAAAAAGCATAAATTAGTGTGTTTTGGGAAGCAGCTGTTATGTGCATTATCTTTTCTATTACAGATGTTATTGTTAGTTAGTGATACCAGTTTAGTGCAGGGATTTTTTTGGAAAAGTGCGGGACTCAGATCTTCTAAAATTTTAGGGGAAAAGTGAGGACATTTCCAATTTATGCTCCTGCTTCACCTTACACATTTGCGGAAATTGCAGTTTAGTGCGGCCATGTATGCAAACATTGCAGAGTTTTTGGTTCTGTGCTTCACAATTTCCTGTAAAAAATGGTTGACAAGCAAAAAAAGTAATGCAAACAGGCCGCTGGTCCTCTGCGGTGTGGTGTACAAGTCAGAGCTTATTTCAGGTCATTTAAAAAAAATTGTACTTCATTTTATACAGCTATGGTTCTGTTGCCGCTTTGAGAATATTCAATAAAAATTAATAAAATCATTTATTGTATGACTGTATGGTGATAAATTCAGTATAGTCTACAAGTGACATTATCGATTTGATGGTCTTAGACTGTGTGAGAGTTAAAATGACAGAACAGTTTCTAGCAGCCAGGGCCTCATTTGATTGGGTGTTGTGTTGGTGTTTTCATTTAAATTGCAGGTGAAGATCAAAGGAAACAGGGAAATCTGCTTCTTTACAACCGCGCTGAGCTGAAATCATCAGATCACCGGTTCAGATCATTGTTTTCATTTCAAGTTTTCCTACCATTGAGATTTATTCTGAATAAGTAAAATGAAGGGCATATTAAAAATAAAAATTAAGAAAAAATTAATTAATTAATTAAAACGAATATATTTTATTGACATTGACGGTTCAAAAGTCTCATTTATACCGTAGAGACATTTTTTTGCTAAGCTGTATACTGACCCGAATAGATTCTGCAGTAGTTGTTGTCAGACTCTTGACGGTAAATAAATGCCGTTCATCTGTAGAATTATTGTATACTTTATTAGATTACTGCAAGTTGTACATTTGCAGAATGTATTTGTAGCAGTTGTGCACTGTTGATTTTAGACCTGTTATGGCGATATTTGAATTGGACGTTCATCAGTGCGATGTGAAGCGACGCAGCAGTGTCTTTCGTCGGGTGATCGACATCCTCGGGCCTCCAGATGGCGCTGTACGGGTTGAACTTGAAGACACTGCAACGGATTTCAGTGACGAACTGATTGAGGAATTACTTTGTGTCTTTGGGGAAATTGGAGAAATCATTCTTGTTAGGTAACCACAAAATAATATATTCTAATAAATGTTTTGCCAATAGGAGAAAATTTTGTAAACACGATGATGTCTGATGACAGGGTGGGAACTTTCAGTAGGTTAAAAGTTTGAAAAGGGGTCAATATTTGCAGGAAAAGGGACGTAGGATGTGATTCTAATTCTGGCTGCACTAAGTCAGGTATGGTAGTATTAGAGATTTATAAAGCAGGATGAGGTGCTGGGAGGAAAGCAATAATTTTACCCTGATAAAATTTCTTTGCAAGAGATTTCACCCATGTGGTGGTCGGTCCCAAGATGAATTCTCTTCTATTATTCTGCCTGAAAACGTGATGTTGGCAGTGTGATTAATATCGTAGTTTTAAAAAGTAATAGAGTCAGGTATATGATGTACAGATGTACATTTTTTATGGAACATTATGGAATTTGATTTATTTATATTAATGGAATGCTTATGGTTGAATTGTCTTGGGTGATTGTAATTCTGTAGATTTCAGGGAAGGTCTATGATATTGACTTATGGCAGTGGACAGGAAGCATTGTCTGCCCACACATTGGATAGGTCGTTGGTCAGTAATAATCAGAGGATCAGAGTCAGCTTCAGGACAGATGACTGGCAGCTGCTGTTAGACAAACAACTGAATCTCGTGCAGTCTGGAAGTCACTCGGCACCGGTCGATGGTCTCGACAACAGTTTGCTCGATGACGATGTTTCAGTTCCTCCGCTTGTGTTTCCAATTTCAGGTACTTGGAAAAGGCCAATTTGATTGATGTGCAGAGATTCTCCATTGGTTGTCCTCTTTTCAAGTAACTGCTTCACTTAAACTGGAGAATTTCTATGGTCAGCTGCTGGTGTCTTTACAAATGACAGCAGTTAGAAATCTTGTATTTGATTCTTTTGAGTTAATTATATTATTCACATTCTTTCACTCTCTCGTGCGATATGTCTTTGATTAAATTCTTTTCTGCACAAAATGGCTTATTTGCATTGAATAATGATATACATCTTTTTGAATTCTTTCAAGTTAATTTTGTGTTGATCCTTGTATGTTAAGATATGTCGTTTATGCATACGGTAATCAAGAGATTTTGTTTCAGATGGTGAAGATGCAGAAGATGGTGAAGATGTTTTGGTGACAAACGAGCACAGAGAGAACAGCCAGTCACCAGGATTACGGCGGAAATCTTTAACCACGCCAGTGGACACTTCGTGTAGAGGTAGAATCTGTTCAGTTTAATGTTATCACTGAATTCCTCGATATTGAGTCATTAATCTTTGTCATGGACAGAGTGATGAAGACCTTTATATTGTTCACTTTGTCTCACAAATCTGACATTTATAGGTGGTTCTCTGCGTGAAGGCTCTTAATTCTATTTTAATGTAAATTTGCTTTTTGGTACTTGTATTAAGAAATGCTGTTTTGTTATTGGCCTTAATTTAAATTTTATGTCTGAAGTGCATAATGTACATGTTGAAAATTCAAGCATTTCTGTGTGTTGTCACTTTAGCTGAGTGCTTTTCTTTGTTGCAGTAATGTGATTTCATCGTTTAATTATCTCTTTTGCTTTCACTTTTAATAGTATTGTTTACTGTTTAGAAGCCATCCCTGGACTTGTCAGAAGCTCAAGTGTAGTGTGTAGCAGAGTTAAGTCTGGACCAAATGTCACTGACACTGAGGTGAGTACTAGAAGCTCTTTTTCTTTTTCTTTATTATTATTATTATTATTATTATTATTATTAGTAGTAGTAGTAGTAGTAGTAGTAGTAGTAGTAGTAGTAGTAGTGGTAGTAGTGGTAGTAGTATTGGTAGTAGCAGCAGCAGCAATATTCCTTTCTGAAGGAATTGTTTAGTGGACAGTGATTAAATCCATTTCAAGTGAAATAATCTGCCGGTGTAAAATTAATGCCATGTGCCAAGTGCTAACCATAAATTACAAAAATTGAGTTAAATCGCCACAGAAAGTGCAACATCATTCGACATTGGCTGTTTGTTTCCATTAGCATTTCCCTATAAATACTTTTGAATAGTATATTCTGTAATTGCATTGTTTCAATATGCATTATGTATTAGTATGTTTCACACAAGATCTATTTCATAAATTTAGAAGCCATTGAAAGTGAATCCACCTCAACCGACAAATCTTCCAACCCGACCGCCTCCTCCTCCTCCTCTGCCTCCTTCTCTCGTAAGACCCATCTGTGTTTGTCCTTCCCTTCCTTTGGATGCAAATGCTGGTACTGATCCTCACTCCTCAAGACCAATCAGTGCTGATGTTGCTCCTCTTCTGAGTCCTTTGGATTTGTCTTGTAGTCTTCCAAAGGATCTGTCCAATCCTCTGTCGGAAACTGTTTATCCATCTAAATATTCACAGCCAATGTCTTCTATCTCTAGAGTTGATTCTCAGTCTTCTCTTCCTCCTCCTCCTCCTCCTCCTCCTCCTCCTCCTCCTCTTCACCCTCTTCCTCCTTCTCCTCCTCCTCCTACCTCAGGACCTTTAGTTGCAATTTGTCCCAGTGTGCCTGGGCTCATTCGTCCTGCCGATGTCTGTATCTCTAGTAATGAAAGGTCCTCTCCTTCACCTTCCACAGCACCCATAGACTCTTCTGTTTCTCATTTATCTTCATTGGATTCTTGTGATCTTCACAATTCAGATGCTATGATTTCTTTTCAATGCCTTTCATCAGAAAGCGCAGATCCATTTAGACAGGCTGCTTCCATTCCTTCACAGGACAAGATTTGCCATTTCCCTACAAGACCTATTGATCCTCCTACACCAAGACCAGTTGATCCTCCTGCTGCAAGACCAGTCGATCCTCCAGTTGCAAGACCAGTTGATCCTCCAGTTGCAAGACCTGTTGATCCTCCTGCTACAAGACCAGTTGATCCTCCAGTTGCAAGACCAGTTGATCCTCCAGTTGCAAGACCAGTTGATCCTCCTGCTACAAGACCAGTTGATCCTCCAGGTGCAAGACCAGTTGATCCTCCAGTTGCAAGACCTGTTGATCCTCCTGCTACAAGACCAGTTGATCCTCCAGTTGCAAGACTAGTTGATCCTCCAGTTGCAAGACCAGTCGATCCTCCAGTTGCAAGACCAGTCAATCCTCCAGTTGCAAGACCAGTCGATCCTCCTGTTGCAAGACCAGTCGATCCTCCAGTTGCAAGACCAGTCAATCCTCCAGTTGCAAGACCAGTCGACCCTCCAGTTGCAAGACCAGTTGATCTTCCAGTTGCAAGACCAGTTGATCCTCCTGCTACAAGATCAGTTGATCCTCCAGTCGCAAGATCAGTCGATCCTTTTGTTGCAAGACCAGTTGATCCTCCTGTTGCAAGACCAGTTGATCCTCCTAGACCAAGACCAGTTGATCGTCCTATGTCAAGACCAGTTGATCATCCTCTGCCAGTACCCATTGATCCTCCTGTTGCAAGACCAATCGATCGTCCTGTGTCAAGACCAGTTGATCCTTTGTCTATTCGTTCCTCAGGACCTGTTGTGGCCCCTAAAATGTTGTCTGCAACTTCCGAAAGTAAGAAGATTGAAAGATCCGTATCTGTGAAGAGCCATAATGCAGGTCTGGCACCCAGGACACATTTAATCTAAACCTTTGAATGCTCTTTACCTTTGCTAGTTTTTTTTAAGGAATAACAATGAACCATTTTGATTTTAATAGCACAGTGTGATTTTTTTTATCTTCATTGCTCATTGCTTTACTTTCAGTGAACTTTTTTGAATTCAGGAAACTGGCCGACGTTCCTTTTTAGCACTGCAATTTTGCCTTTAATCCATTATTTAGTCTTGTTTATTTATTTTATACCATAATGATATATACAGTATAAATTATATATATATATCTATAAACTATGTACTGTACATATGCATATGCATACATGCATTTGCATAAGGTAAGTTTAAGCTGTCATTTGAAAATGTGTTCGTTTCTATTCTGCTCTGTAAATATTTTGCTTCTATTGTGAGAGATGTGTTACAGGAAGAGAGAATCCAGCACCAGTGGCAAAGCCTCCTCTAAGACCTCTGCACAGCAGCGTGTCTTACCAAAAGCCTGTTCCAGTAAAGGTGTGTGGCTGGGCTGATGCTGTTCAAAGTAGTTTTCTGCTCTGTTTTGTGTACTATGTTGATGTATATGTGATTTCTGGTTGGAGCAGTGAGGTTTAGTTTTGTTTAATGTGCAATGTTTATTCGTCGGCATTTCATTCGTTGGTTTACAAACCTGAGTTTACTTCTGGGTGGGAATATGGCTGAGAGGAAATGCACTAGAGAACATGCTGTGAGTGAATGGGATAGTCCCACTGGAGAGCCTCTAAGGAGGAGGACTCAGCCTTCACTCGCTGAATGGCTGTGCTATTGGAGGAGCAGCACTAATCTGTGAAGGTAATCGTGGGTCTAGACATTTGACTGGTGCTATGCACTCTTAAATTAATGGCTTAAGCCACCTGCATCTCTGCTTTTCCCCAGAAACTGGAGATCAGTGCCAGTGCCAATACTCTAATTGAGTATATCAACCTTTTATTACAGATGATCAATCACATTGGAGTTCCAACAGATGTTTCTCACACGGTTCACGCGACTTCAATGGAAGAGGCACAAGAGCTTATAAAGAAACTAATGAGCGGACAGAGGCCGTCACCTGTGCCTAACGAAGGTACGCTTCATTCGCTGGTTTTCATTCAATCATATTAGGGGATGCGGTGGTGTAGCAGTAGGGTTGGAGGCTAGGGGTTCAAATCTGTACTCATGATGGAACATGGAGGACACAACGTGAAACTGTTTAAGAAACAGGTAGAAAGGTACAAGTAGCATTTCTTAGTACAAGAGTAGTGGACAAATGGAATGAATTGGCCAAGAAGATAGTAATGGGTACTAGTGTTGATGATTTCAAAAATACTCCTATGTACTATAGATACTAGATTGGATGGGCAAAACATAGTGGTTCTCTCACAGGGCAGACCCTCCTGAACCAATTTAGACTTTGTTGTTGTTATTTTTTATATTATTATTATTATTATTATTATTATTATTATTATTATTATTATTATTATTATTATTATTATTATTATTATTTACAAATGTGAGTTTATTGAGTTCAGCATTTTATGTCACAAAATGATTTAGTTTAGTAGCTATTGTTGTGAGGCATGCTTTTAGAAAATTTAAATTGACTAAAGTGAATATAGTTAAATTGTTTTGAAATTGAAGTGAGTGAAAAAAACAGCCAGAGACAATGAGAGGAGGCATCATAGTATGTCATATTTTGCAGATATAGTAAAATAAACTGAAAAACTATATAAATAGCCAACAAGAGAAGACTGATGTCCAGCTGATCTGCTGATTTCAATGGAGTGGGACCAGTGGTGTGTTTTTTGGTCCTGAAGAATGCTGCGTCTGTGAAATTGAAACTGAAGAATTCGTTACGATGAATTTATGTCATAGTAAGCTCTTAATCTATTTGTTTTGTGGTTGCCGTCTAGGCTTAAAGCTTCCATTGACCCCAGTTCCAGCTAGACGAAAAGCACCGAATTGTCCAGCTCCTCCAATCACAAGTTCAAGGAGCGAGTGTAATTTATCAGCTCCGAGTGAATCGAGGACCAATTCAGAGCAGTTAACGACTGAAAGAGATGTGCTAGTAAGACGCATTGCACCACCTGTCCCTGCAGCTCGCCCGGTCGCTAGCACAGAGAAGGGTTCCAGCTTTCCTTCACCAATTCCTGTGCCACGTAGAGACACAAAAGTTGGAATCGTGAGAGACTTGGCTTCTGTCCAAGATTATCACCAGATGGCGAAACAAACCAAAAGAGATTCTGCGTCAGAGACATCCGGTTCAGTGGCGGGAGACAGTTCGCAGTTTACCGCAAGCCTCCATTCACCATTTGGACATACAAAAGATGGTGCAGCTCCAGCAAAGCCCGTAGTTAGCATTGCACCAAGAGTAGCACCTGGGAGACCGACATTAGGTCCTGTGTACCAGCAGAAGGGAGAGGCTACAAAACCTTCCGTCAATCCGTCTTCTCTTTCACTCGAGTAGTTTCAGGAAATTCAGATTGTTGTATGTGTTGTATGTCTGTGCGTTGATGGCTTCTTCAATTTTCAAACGAGATGCAATAAATCAGGACATGAAAGTTGTGTTAGAATTTAGAGGTACAGTATACAAATATTTTGTATTGATGATATGTTGACTGATATTCTCATGTTATGCTCTTCATTCTTATTCAGAAACATATATGATGTTATAGATTTTATAAAGACCCTACACTCTTTGCAGACTTTCTAGTTTTTATTACACAACTGCTCAGATTGTAGTGAAATTGAGAATCAACACTAAATAATAATAATAATAATAACAATAATAATAATAACAATAATAATAAGGTTTAAAGTGGTTCAGTAGGGTCTGCCCTGTGTGAGAACCACTGTTGCACTCATCTAAATCTAGTATCCTCTAGTACTGAAGTTTATTTTGAAATCATTCACATTCGTAGCCATTACTATCTTCTCGTCCAGTCAGTGGCGGCTCTAGGATTTGGCAAGTGGGGGGCCGTTGGGGTGGCAACTTCTAATCATGGGGGGCCAACCATTTGTTGTTTAATGTATGTAGCATTAAGTATAGGGCCCCAACTGGGGGAGGCACTCAATAGGGGGCACGGGCCCCCCGGTGGAGCCGCCACTGCGTCCAGTTAATTCCATCTATCTACCACTCTTGCACTAAAAAATACTGTATAAATTTTTGCACTAAATTAGAAATTCTACAGAAACATCCCACTTTCTGGCAAGTGCACAATTGGTGACAGACAGTGTTTATTCTAGGCCTTCTCTGGGGGAATTCTCCCATCCCTCAAGTTTTAAAATCCTCCAAATTTTTTATATGTTGGCTGGGGGGTGGAAAATTCCCCCAAAAGTGTGACGACGGGGGCTTTTTGGAGAGGGGAAATGTAAGAATGACTTTTTGCTTGCCAGGGCATTTGAGAAGGGTAACAAATATTAGGAAGTAGTATAGGTACGCGTCCAAATGCTCACTGCATTCAAACAGTGGCGTCTCCAGGATTTGGCAAGCGGAGAGGGGCGTTGGGGTGGCAACTTCTAATCATGGGGGGAACCATTTGTTGTTAGGTATGTAGTATTAAGTATAGGGTCCCAAAAGGGGGGGCCACTGGGAGACCAGGAACTCAATAGGGACACGGGCTCCCCGGCCCTTCTGTGGAGCCGCCATTACGTTTAAATGCCCACCGCGTCCAAATGCCCTCCGTGTTCAAATGCCTCCGCGTCCATATGCTCTCCACGTCCATATGCTCTCCGTGTTCAAATGCCTCCGCGTCCATATGCTCTCCGCGTCTAAATACTCTCCATGTTCAAATGCCTCCGCGCCCAAATGCTCTCCGTGTCCATATGCTCTCCGTGTTCAAATGCCTCCGCGTCCATATGCTTTCCGCGTCCAAATGCCCTCCGTGTTCAAATGCCTCCGCGTCCATATGCTCTCCGCGTCTAAATGCTCCATGTTCAAATGCCTCCGCGTCCAAATGCTCTCCGTGTCCATATGCTCTCCGTGTTCAAATGCCTCCGCGTCCATATGCTTTCCGCGTCCAAATGTCCTCCGTGTTCAAATGCCTCCGCGTCCATATGCTTTCCGCGTCCAAATGTCCTCCGTGTTCAAATGCCTCCGCGTCCATATGCTTTCCGCGTTCAAATGCCCTCCGTGTTCAAATGCCTCCGCGTCCATATGCTCTCCGCGTCCAAATGCCCTCTGTGTTCAAATGCCTCAGCGTTCAAATGCACATATTTCTGAACCATTAGCGTTGCCACGGGGCAATTGGGAGAACCTCCCCCCTCCAACCTGCCCTAGACCACGTACCTACCAGATTCGCGCAAAGCCGGTGAGAAAGTTTTTGTGTGTGGAGGGGTGGGTAAGGAATCTGACACGCCAGCCATCTTTTTCCCCACCCTCTAACCAAAAACTGGCGACGCCACTGTCTTGCCTACCGGTTTGCAGGTGCTTAGCGACGGGTGAGGGGTTTATCGGTATATATAAACACAAAAATCACACAACCTTAAAATTTTTAACGTGTTTTTTAAAGATTTCAAAGTCTTTAAGATTTATACCCCCCTATCACATTATACCCCCAAATCAAGTTCCTGGGTACGCCCCTACCGGTTTGGCTTGTACATTACAGTATTATCCTTGTGAAAGTGTATTGGATATGATATTTCATCTGTGCTAGCAAATAATTATTCTTATTGTTGTTCCTTTAATTTGCCTATTATCACATTTTCTTTCATCCTATTTATGTGTAACCCATTAGCGTCGCCACGGGGGGCAAATGGGGCAACTGCCCCCCCCCCAACCTGACCCCAGACCACCTATCAGATTCGCGCAAGTCCGGTGAGAAAGTTTTTTTGGGGGTGGGGTAGGGTGGAGGTAAGAAATCTGACATGTCAGCCCTCTTTTGCCCCAACCCAAAATTCCTGGCGACGCCACTGATTATTATTATTATTATTATTATTATTATTATTATTATTATTATTATTATTATTATTTCATCTTGCCTATAAAATATCAGTAAAAGACATCTCGACGTAGCCACCCCTCAGTGTTTATTCTAGGCCCTTTGGGGAGGGATCCCCCAAAGTTTGAAAATTCTCCCACCCGAAATTTCTATATGTTGCATTGGGGATGGAAATTTCCCCCCAAAAGTGTGACGAGAGGGTTTTTTATTTTGGAGAGGGGAAAAAGAGAAGGATATGACCATATAGAAGAGTATTTGCAAGAAAAGGAAGGATGTGATGACTTTTTTTGCTCGTCACCACAAGAGAAAAAATTATATCAGGATGACCGTTTTTGCTCGTCAAGTTTTTGGGCAGACAAACCTACCGCCCCCAAACATTTCAAACTCCCCCACCCCCAGTGTCAAGGTGGCTAGAATAAACACTAGCCACCCGTGATCTAAAGGGTGATCGCATATTTAAGCCGCGTCAATGCTTTTTGTCTTCGAATTTCCATTTCAAACTCATTGGAGTCATTGTTAAACGCAAACGCATCGTTCACACGACGCGTCACAATGCTAATTAATTTATGCACAAAATAGGCTTACTGACAATATATTTAGCTTTCCAAAAGAGTTCTCCTAATTGTGTCGGTAAACGATTGGGAGCCCATCTTTAATATATACCGGTATATTTATTCGGTGCGCATTGAAAAAGCGATGAGAATCTACTGCAGTCTACTGATGGAGATTTCCATTTTCACTATTTACTCTAAGGCTTTTCATCTTATTTGGCCTATTGATGCCACTAACATATCTCCAGACATGACAGCCAGGTAAATTACACACCTGTAACGCTTCCATCTTGCTTTAGAAGAGTATCAGCTTTGGGGCTGTCCTTTGATTACGTGGACAATTTTTGGGCAATGTTTGACCCTCACCCCATGTCAACAATTGTCAAACTTTCAGTGACCCCCTATAATTATATTTATAAAAACTTTTGATCTAACCCCCCTAAGATCAGTGGCGGGTCTCCCTAAAAGTGTAGAAGGTTATTATTTTTTCGGTGATGACCATTTTTGCTCATCAAGTGTCAAAATGTGATGATGATGATGATGATGATGATGATGATGATGATGATGATGATGATGATGATGATGATGATGATGATGATGACCTTCTTTTCTGTCTTCGGGTGTCAAAATGTGATGATGACCACTTGGTTTTTTGCTTGTCAGGCTTTACCCGTTGTAAATTTCCTATTTTTGATTATTTGTAAAAATGAAATTGTTGACGTCAACTTCTCTTAACTCATCCCCCTCCCCTGTCAACAACTATCGAACTTCTTCAAACCCCCTAATTTGTCGACGTAATTAATGGACAGCCCTTTGCTAGATTTTTCTACAGAGCATGCTTTTCCAAATTATCGCTGAAAAATCCAGTTGACTTTTTTCAGTGGCGTAGCGAGGGGCAAGGCGAACCGCCCCAGCTAGCGGCACCTGCCCTAATTAAGGGCGGCATTTTCGGTTTTAAAAATACCTGTGTAAACGCGTCGACCTTTCTTGCTCGTCAATATTTTTCGGAAGCTGAATGAAGAATTAAGGGGCATCAGTGTGTTTTCGCCCCCCCCCCCCCCACCCAAGGCGGCACTTTCTATTTTCGCCCCAGCTAGCGGCACTTTGCCTCGCTACGCCATTGACTTTTCTGTTCATTTCCAAAATTCGTAGCATTCCCAAGTTTCTACAGTTGATCTTTTCTTCCGGGTGGGCCTCCTAAAGGTCAAAAGGTAGCCTACGAGGTCAAGGCCTGAACCTCCATGACTCCATGTGCTCTGGTGCATCATTTGTCATAGAGTGGTGATGGTAAAAGCCGGTGCGGCGTACCGGAAAACTTTAAAACTATTTTATATTTGTTTCTGATCACTAAGTTAATTAAGGAAATTGAATATTATATAGAGAAAGCGGAATTGAGGTTCACAAAAATAATAATTAATAACAAGAAAGTCATAGGTCCATTGCCTAAATATAGGCCTAACGCAGTGGCGGCTCCACAGGGGGACCCGAGGGCCCGTGCCCCCTCCCCAATTGAGTGCCTGCCCCAGTGCCCCCCTGTTGGGACCCTATTCTTAATACTACATGCCTAACAACAAATGGTTGGCCCCCATGATTAGAAGTTGGCCACCCCAACTGCCCCCCACTTGCCATATCCTGGAGCCGCCACTGGCCTAACGTTATGTATAGCTAATAGGCCTATAGGCCTACGTGAGTCAGAATGGCAGGCTACGTTTTCCCTTGAATTTCATCCTGGATCGAATTTCAGTTGACCAAATTCATGGCAAAGAAGAAGCTTATTTATAACATTCGCCACCCGCTGTCTTAAATTAAAGACGCTATAGGCCTAAATTAAAGACGCTATAGGCCTAGTCTATAACGGTGTTATTTGTTGTAGACTTGAGTATCAAGTCAAAGAAGCAGCTGTTTCCGAGCAACAGAATGCGTCGTCTAACGTAAGTCGGCCCTAATCCTCAAGGGGACCAGATTCCCTGAGTGGCTGGATCTCAGCAGTTTCATTTGCAGTCAGGGCCATCTTTAGAATTTTGGGCGCCCTAGGCAGATTTTCATTTTCGGAAATTTTCGCCCATTCACATCACATACGGACAGGGGCGTAAACCTGGCTTCAACATTGGGGGGATAGAATAATTTTAAAAAAGTTGACCCCCCAGAAATATAAATATCCCCCATTGGGGGGGGATATTGCATATTATGGTGGGGACTTAAAATCGCCCATGAAATACATCTTGACAAGCCAAAAAGAAGGTCATCCTGATATTTTTATATGTTTCCCTCTCCAAATACCCTGACAAGCAAAAAAAGGTCATCCGAAATGAGAGAATGTGGATTTGGCATAATTCTGGCATCAACATCATAGGGTAGGATAGAATTTTTACCATATAGGCCAAAACATTGGGGGGATAATTGATACTCTGTCCCCCGCCAACTAATTATTCGGGGGGACCGTCCCCCGCCGTCCCCCCGTGTTTTACGCCCATGCATACGGAAAAAGTCTGACGAGCAAAAAAAGCTTCTTAGCTCCCGAAATGACCTGACGAGCAAAAAACGTTATTCGCTCATAAAAAATTTTCATCCCCGTTTTGTTTCGCCCCTACAAAGTTTTTCGCCCCTAGGCAGTGCCTAAACTGCCTAATGGTTAAGGTGGCCCTGTTTGCAGTGGCATCAATATTGTAAGGGACCTTGTGTCCGCAAATCGCTCATATTTCGCATTAGAATTGTAGGGGGCCTTCTACTGATGCCTTTGCACCAGAAATTTTGGCCAAATTCGCCCTGAATCTGTCGATTTTTCCATTTAAACGATTTCTAAGCATTCTCTTAGTATAGATGACAAAGGCTATATAAAAATTAGTAAAAAATCGAAGGGCCTGAGAGTTATCAAACATCTAATTGCAGATTCTTGGAAGACATATAAGGGTCTTGAAATGGTATGAGTTTCAAGATAATCGGAGGACACAAAATTTTTCCGATCAAAAAAACCCTGGACTAACCATCACGAAATTTTGAGAAATTTGACGAAAAATTCATGTCCGAAATTCGCTCATATATCGCATTAGAATTGTAGGGGGCCTTCTACTGATGCCTTTGCACCAGAAATTTAGGCCAAATTCACCCTTAAGCTGTCGATTTTTCTATTAAAACGATTTCTAGCATTCTCTTAGTAGGCCTATAGATGACAAAGGCTATATAAAAATTAGTAAAAAATCGAAGGGCCTGAGAGTTATCAAACATCTAATTGCAGATTCTTGGAGGACATATAAGGGTCTTGAAATGGTATGAGTTTCAAGATAATCGGAGGACACAAAATTTTTCCGATCAAAAAAACCCTGGACTAACCATCACGAAATTTTGAGAAATTTGACGAAAAATTCATGTCCCGAATTCGCCTAGATTTCGCAAGAGAATTGTAGGAGGCCTTCTAGTGATGTCTTAATTTTTGGCACTAAAAATTTTGGCCTAATTAGCCTCGAATTTGTCGATTTTCTAGTAAAACGATTTCTCTCATTCTCTTAATCTGCCAAATACTAACTTATATTTTATAGCTTGTAGGATCCGTATGCCTTTGAAGAAATGTTTCCATTAATTTTCTTTTAACGACAATGAAGAAACATAGTAGGCGTTGGCAGTGTTGGAGTTGTGAAATTTGAGCGTGGGGGGGTGTGAGGACTGAAATTCAATGCATGACAGAAACTGCATGCACCAGATATGCGGTTTATGGGAGGGTTGCAATGTTAGCTGGGGGTTCAAACCCCCCGGGCATCTCCAACCTTGGGCGTTGGCGCCCATAAGTTCCATTAGGATAAGGGACACTCGCGCTCTGGAAAAATGCAGGTATTTTTAAAACTACATTGTGGTTTTACGGACTGATTTTCGCACACAAATTTGAAAATCTTGCAAAAAATTAAACGTTACCATGGTAGGCTCTAATTGCCCTTAGAAAATGCCAATGTAATTTATATTTTTAGCTTTATAAAGAACACACAGGGACGCCTGTGAGATTTTTGACTGTTCGACTTTTGGACCCCCCAAAAATCCTAAAATTTGGTCCCTAGGAAAATGCGTTTTACTTCTAATACAAATTTAAAATCAATTAAGTATAACTGAGATGTGTGTGTGGCCATTCTAAAGGGGGTAGTGTCTTCCGGAATGAGAGAGGCGATTAGCCATCAACTGAAAAAAGCAATTCCATGTATCGCTGTTCAAAATGAAATGCTGGTCGATTGCAAACGACTGCGAAGAATCAGAACTGTTGGACAAAACAACGGCAATAATCCCGTCGGTCCAATGGACACAGAAGCCGCTGTCGCTTCGATCGGCGCCGTTGTTGCAACTTCGAATGCCGAGGAATCGTCAATGGATATTGAAGAGCGATCAGCAGCCGATCAACAAATGCCAACTCCTAATTTTGACGCAGAAGACGAGCAGCTGGAGGCGGCCGAAGACGAAACTGTGGAAAAAAGAGCTTTTGAAAAAGTCATTCTCACAAAAGCATCGTTGAAAGCGTTTGAAGACACAATTCACGATCGTGCGTTAAGCTTTATAAAACTGAATGGCTTAATGCCACGCACAAAAAATTACAGGAGACCATCGGTGAAGAGGTCTAATGGACGAAAAACAGCCAAGAGCAGGGCTAATGAAGCGAAAAAACTGTCGGACAAGTTAAAAAACCATAAAATAGAAAAGAAGTTGTGACAGATGGGTCAACAAGGTCAATAGTGTTTCCAGGGTCATCAGGTCAATAGTTTCTAGACCTCAAGTAGACCAAATAATGAACCGTCACTGTGTTTGGCTTTTAATCATGAATGCCATTTCTCACCGAATTACTATCAAAAAAAGAGAAGATACATTATCTATGAGCATGGATGACAGCAGAGGTTTTCAAGCAAAACTGGTCGTCATCCACAGAACCCTGGGGTCCATGGCAAGTTGCCAAAAGGTCCACAGAACAGACCAAGAAAATATTTGAAAAAGTACTACATTCACCAGATTCCAATATTTGAATAAATGAAGACAAAGGATGTACAATCCACTGCCGCCATATTTATACACAACGTAATCGTTACCGTATTTTGTTACAGAACGGTAATTCTTTCTTCAAATTACAATTAAATGTCAATTTGTGTTGAGACATCATAATATATTATCTATTTGAAGATAAGTAACTACATAATTGAGTCTTTTAAGAGAACTGGACAACTTCCGGTACCAGGTATAAATATACAGTAGAGAAAACCAACCACTTTTATATGCAGAATATATTAATACAAATTCATTGAACCATCAACTACATGCTGCAACAATAATAATAATTTTACATGAGTAATTGTTAATTAACAGCATCATTATTAAGAGTAAATATATAATTAAAATCATCATAAATGTATTTTGAATAGCAAAAGGTAAAATTTCAATGCTACATAAAATAGAATTGAGTGCAAACATATCTAACTGAATTTGGAGCCAAGCATACTAGTGGCCATGCAAATGAAGCTGTACCATTTATCAATGCCATCGAATTCATGTGAAATTATTTTCTAAAATGCATGAAATGTGTGTTTATTTTACAAAATTTAATAGCAATTACTTTCTCAAATTATCAAACTATACCGGTAGCAAGATAATTCAAAGAAATAGATTTTTAATATTATAACAATAATATCTTAAACACTTTCATAAACAGTTTCCATCAAGACCAGTTTTGCTTAGAAACAACATGAACAAGAGAACCAGGATGACTCAACAGCAAAACAGAGATGATTTTATGTAACCAGTGGCATAGCCAAGGGGGGTTAGGGGGTTAAAACCCCACTAGGCCCTAGACAGAAAATTTTTTAACGTGTTTTCATGCATTTTTTATTTCTGGACGCAGTTTTGGGATCTTGGATGGTACGTTGAGGACCTTTTTTATGCTTTTCAGCATGTTTAGAGTAGAAAAATAACGATGACCTTTTTTTGCTTGTCAACATTTTTTCAAAGTTGGTCACAACTAAGACCAAACCCCCTTGTGGAAATCCTGGCTATGCCACTGTATGTAACCCATAACTTCACGGTCACAAAGTTCCTGTAACACAAAATAACCTAATGATGCGACGTATATGAATCAATCTTTACAGTCCCAGAATAAGAATCATAATTCAGCCAATACTGCTTGAAAGTAAAGCACAGTCCAGAAATCACGCTCAGCAGTCCAAAGCTTCAGATCCAGACAGTTGGTACAATTTTGGTTATTTCCAGTTAGGACAGAAAAACAAACACTCTATAATAGTAAGCATGACAGTCTCACTCGGGGGACATCCAACGACATCCTGCATAATGCACAGATGCTGGAGTGAATTCCAATTGTCTAGCATAGCCACAGAAAAAAACCTGATGCAAACAATGCCTTTTTCCAGTAACAAATGTCCCGCGCTACAAATCCATGAAGCCATTTTAGGAGGCTCCACATAAATTATATATATATATATATATATATATATATATATATATATATATATATATATATATATATATGAGGCTCCACATAAATTATTCCTCACTGCTGCTAACACATGACCATGCTGATTTCTCATGTTTCCCAGGATTCCAACTTCACACGAAAGACAATCAAACAATTCTAAGTTAATCACAAGTTGACTGCAAATGGCAAATGACACCGCACCAGTTACAAAAGCCATGACAAACCACTAGCATCTTTTTCAGAAAGAGATCAACGATCGTAGCGTATATTGTCACCCACACGTCTGGAAATTCAGTCAGCGAATATCCGGCGCATCACGGGTCACAAAATAAGTTTGCAAAGATCCAAGAATTTTTCATAAGATGCAACTCGATCCTGTATTTTAAATCCACAAAAGAATCTGAATCATGATCAAGTGCTGCTAATCCAGCCGCTGTCACCGAGAAACGTCAGAATCTTTCGACGTTGCGACTTGTCTAAATGATTTGGAAATCGTATTTTCACAGGAATTCCCTGACGTCTCTGCAGATAATCCTACAGATGAATATTATTCATCAGTAGACATTAGAACACGTTGAATCTAGAACTTCCATTGCTCTATGCTCCGAAGGTCTTTAAACCAGACCAGGTTAAATAATGCCTCAGTTAATGTGATATAATCATTAAACAAAGATTTCAACGCTACAACTATTCTATTCTATTCTATTCTACATAGAAATACCAAAACAGGTGATTTTATTAACCTCTATAACTTGGGAGGCAGTGGAATTCATTTTTGTTCCTTTAAAATCTAGAGAACGTTTTCCATTAGTCACCATTTAGAAAGAGAAATAAAGTTCAAGAAATGATCAGGTTTTGATATCGCAGTTTGCTGTGTAAGTGAATAAATAAGGACTTAGGCAATCGCTACAACCTACAGATGCACGGAAAATTTAACAATCATGTGGGAAAATCCCAACATAGCTGGTCCTATATATAGATAGGGCTGGCAGAGAAAGGATGGGGCAAAATCAGCAACACTAGAAGTGCTGAGAAAATACTCTCACACAAAGTTGTTCATATTGAAGATGTACAATAGAGAAGGCAAGTGACTACTGCTAATTCAGTAGATGCAGGTAAGCCATCAAACTAAAAAAAAAACTTAAATAATGCAACCGTTTCTGAATTTTCACACTTGGCATTGGTGAATGCCAATGAAAAAGTAAACAACTTTACTTCATCTGCAAAACTATGCCCAACAGTGTTGGTGGTCAAACTAACTGCCTGCTATTCAACAGTCCATGTACCCCTGATATTGTATTAAACAAATGCTATGCATTGAGCAAAGATGTCTTTGACATTCCAGAAATACTAAATCATGATGATATTCAACAATGTCAACAGTTCACAATCTCAATATTTTACTTCAATCTCTGGCATAAAAAAATTGAATAAAACCTAAAATTTTTAGTAAAAATTAAATCAAAACAGTTCATAAATGTACTTACCTTAATGACACATGCTTTGACTGTGATGTAAGTGGATGGATTTACGCTGATCGAATTGCACAGCTGTTAACAGAAATATCATTTAATAGAAAAGAGGCTGCACAACTTCTGTCATTTGAAAATTCTACAGGCATCATCATCATCATCATCACCACCATCACCACCACCATCATCATCATAATAATTGCTTTCTGCCAGCTCATTAGTGGCAACAGCTAGACACAAAACTTCCCCATTCATTTTTTACCATTGTTAGTCTCTTTCCATTGATTATATTACTGATAACTGGTATCTTTCAAAGTCTTCTTTGTTGTTATCCGTCCACTTTTTCCAGGGCAATCCTCTTCCTCCCTAGCCTTCTTTGTATGTGTAGAGTGCTTTATATGGGAGTCTGCTGTCTTTCATTCTATTTACACGCAGTTCCCAAAAAAATGGCTGCAATTGCATAAAAGCGAATGCAGAGGACATTGACGGCTAACAGTTTATTTAGCATAGCACCAGCGTCTATAATAGCCAATCATCTGAAATGCAGAGACTTTTAGAGAAGAGACAGAGTAAGTCTCTGAGCAGTTGAAACATAGTCCTTTGCCTCTACAATGTCACTTCTCATTTCAGAAACAACAAATATCCCATCAATGTCATTGGATGTCTGTGTAAAGCACAAGACCATTAACCACCCAATATCATATACAGGTACTTATGCTTATTTTTCAACTCTTAACCCCTCAACCGGCCGTGACGAGTATACTCGTCCATTTTACATTGAGTTAAAATAAATTGCCGGTTAAGGGGTTAATACCAACATTAGGGCCACCTTTGGCAATCTTTTGTCCTAGGATTCTGCAACACTCATATTCAATACTATTGCTAGGAAGCAAAGTTCTATGATCCAGACTAGAGTTCAGTTTTGGAATTAAAATAACACCGGCTTTGAATCAATGTCTGCTTATACATGAAATAAGAGAGGAAGTCAGATGCACAACAGAGCAGAGTGAATGTAGCAGGGAAAGAATGGAAATGCCAAGTGATGTGGCATTTACATATTCTGACCAGAGAACCACCACAGAAAGTACCTATCTTGATTATTAAAGAGCAACAAAAGACTTGAAGACAAAGAATAATAATAATAATAATAATAATAATAATAATAATAATAATAATAATAATAATAATAAGAAGAAGAAGAAGAATAATAATAATAATAATAAGAAGAAGAAGAAGAAGAAGTGAATGATGTTACCTTCTTCTCTCGGTCGGAAAGCAAATCGAACCCAGGCATAGCACTCAATGACATCACAGCATTTGTAATTCGATGACTAAATGACAAAGTGCTGTCTTCCTTTCCACTGACATCTCTTTCCCTTTGAAAATTTCAACAAAGACCACAAATCAGAAATCATGCAGAAATGTACATCTTCTCAGAAACAGTCATTTCTAGTGACGGGCAATTTAATGTCCAATTCTAATTAATTAGCAAACTATCTAATCTAATTAACTATTGTACACATTAATTCTAATTATGGCCCAGCTAATTCTAATTGAAAATAACAGTTATCCACTTATCCCATTCTTACTTACTGGTGTTTATAACCAGTCCGTTCTCATAAAGTTTCATCACCTTTGATTCTGAGGTCACGTGAACTAAGTGGACCAACCCTCCTTCCCTTGCTCTCTTTCTAATCTGCTGATCATGCAGGGTATGGCATAAGCGATCGTCATATAACACAACACACCACTTAACCCCTTCACCCATACGGCCAATACTTCGGCTTCATAACCTACTGGTTATACGGTTTGTGGGGTCAAAGAGTTAACAAACAATGTCCCCAATAATGCTAACAAATGTGTGCAAAGAATATAAAACTGAAACTAACATCTGCTCACACTGAACAAACCGCCACTCCCGCTCCAGTGTGTCACTCACGCACTTTCAAAAAGTGTTCATTCTGAACAAAATCAAATTAGTGCAAATAAATGCACACAGCACAGATTAAATAACTTACTTTTTTGAATATGAAACTGAAGCAGGCTTGCCAGAACCAATATTCCCCTGAAAAACAATGACAAACACATTTCTAATACAAAACTTTTGTTTCTGGCAGCATTAAGATGACACAAAAATCAATCTGCAAACTTTTTACCTATTCATGCATAACCTTATATACATCATAATTTCTACCAGCCACTCACATCTTGCATGTAATTAATGCAAACTGTGATTCAGGTCAGGTCTTTGTCCACCAGCTGTGCCCAGTTATCGACTTCTCCATGACGTCTCTCCAAAGTTCTCTGTCCTTTGCCATTTCTCCCAAGGTCATTCAGTGCCTTCCATCAGTTTTTCCATTGAGAGTCAGTCCTGCCATGATTAGATCCTCTTCCAATCCGTCCACCCATTGTCTTTTCGGTCTTCCTTTAGATCTTCATTCTTCTGTTTCTGATGACTTCCATGATGCTCAGTTGCAGTGTTCTCTCTCTAACTTCTTCATTTCTTATATGTTCTTTGTATCCCATCCTTAGTATTCTTCTGAGCCATTTATTTTCTGTTCCTATAATTTTTTCTCTAATTCTTTTTTATGGTCCAAGATTCACATCCACATATTAGTATTGGTATTACACAAGTGTTGAGAATTCTTAGCTTAGTTTTGCTTCATCTATATTTCCTGGCTTTAGAGATGTTCCCAAACCATTCATGTTTTCAATCCGTCTCATGATGTAATCTAATGTAATGCTGAAGAGTAACAGCGATAGGAAACATCCTTGTCTAAATTCTGTTTTGATTTTGAACCACTCTGTCTCTTCTCCGTCATTTCTGATACATGCAAAAAACTGTGCTGCATAAATTCTCAATTAGCCTGATTATTTTGACATTAATACCATATTTTATATGACAATTGCATTATCTGAGTTGAACAGAGTCGAAGATGAAGGAGCTCAATAAACAGTCCTCAGATATCACAAATGTTGTAATTTAAGAATTGGGAACAGCAGTGATCAGATGAAGACTGCAGCTGCTCAAGAGTAAATTCTGAAGACTTACTATTTGTTTGTTCAATTCCTTCCTCTTTTCACGCACAAGACGTGCAGTTTCAAACTGCGCACAATCTGTTGATCACAAAAGACATTAAAATATTCATTTAGAACAAAACATAAAAGATAAGCCATTTGAAAATATCTACATCTGAAAACTCAATCTGTGTAAGTTTCACAATCAAACAATTTTTCCGTTAAAAATGGGATCTGGCGACTGAAAAATAACACAATTTTGGATTTGGCTAACTGCTCTAAAGTGAATTTCTAAACTTCTAAAACTTAGTAATGACAACAAAAGACAGAGGAAAGCATTTAGAGCCAATGGCCAGTCATAAACTTTCTAGCACAGTGATAAAACTCATAATTACATGAGTGCACAAGCATGTGACAAATACACTTGCTAGGAATAATATTTTTGTCCCTTCTTGTGACCCCCTCCCCTGAAATCACATTTGACTTGAGTCAAACAGCACCCAATCCCCTGTAAAACAGCCCTGGCAATAAATATCAGATTGAAATAAAACATCACACAAATTAATGAAACAAAAAAATGGACAGCATTCACAACTAACAACAAAACAAAACACCATTCTGAAACACTTGATTCTGCTCTTAAAGAACCGTCAACTAATGGGTGCCCATGCACATTCAAAGCCAGGAAAAAAGAGAAAGAAACGAAGAGATTCAGCCGCTGCTGCTGCTGCTGCTGCTGATGGACGGACGACTAACCGGAAGCTCTCATCAGACCATTTCGTCTGTATTTGAAGAGTTCTTTTATACGATTTTTCAGACGCTTCTCTCCTGATTAAACAAAAAAATGCAAAAACTCTTTTTAGATCAAATCATTCAGTAAAATAGCGTAAAATATTAGATTTAAAATGTCCACAACTCATCATATGAACCTACAATTGCAAAAATGAAATCACAAGCAAAACCAGAGAAAGCTATCTCTGGGATTTATTGTAAGCTTAAACAATTCAGGAATAAGTCTAGACGTCAATTACTCTCTGAAACTGAGAACAGATTTTAAATAAGCATATCATAGGACGTACTCTGGAGGCTGTTAAACATCTGCTCGTAGTCTGTTGGTCGATGAAACCGCCCGAATGGCTGCATCTTCTCTCGTAGGTCTCTGTTCACATCATTTTAAAAATAACAACAGAAATCTTACTCTTTACGGACATTAACCTTATAATGCACACATTGTTATAAAAGAGCACAAATAAGCTGCACATGCTGTAATTGTGAAAAAATAAAATTAGCATGGAAAATGTAAAGAAGCTAACCAAAATCAGAACTAGCAAAAATAAAATAAAATACAAGAATTACTTTTCGTCTTTTGAATGCTTCTTCTTGTCTATTTGATTTCGTTTGTTGCCAACTGAAGTTGAATTTTGTATGATTCCAAATTCTTTGGCAATTTTCTTTCGATGTTCTCTTTCCTTTAACCTCTGACGATATCGATCGACTTGCAAAAGTTTAAAAGCTGCAAAATAAATCATAAGAGAATTTCTCGGTTGTACGTAGTCAACAGTTCAAACAAATGGACAGAAACAACAATTGCAAGTGTTCAACATAGCTCAACATGGCTAAACCATGTTTAACCAAAACCAGCAGTTAAAGTAAATACTCCTCAGATAAAGATACATACCAATGTCAAAGTCTTCATCATCATAATCCCATGATACACTGCTGATGAGAGATTCTGCATCATCGTCATATTCCTGATAGGAAAGCGACAAATGACGACATTAACCTTATTAACAACAGGAAAGCTCTTTCACAAGGACCTCACTTAGAACAAAAATTCATTATGTCAAATGTCAATCTGTTGTCTTTACACATAGTAAAACAGTTAGGATAGAGAGAGAGAGAGAGAGAGAGAGAGAGAGAGAGAGAGAGAGAGAGAGAGAGAGAGAGAGACAGACAGACAGACAGACAGACAGACAGACAGACAGACAAAGAGACAGACAGAGACTAGGATAGAAAGAGAGACAGAAAGAGAGGCAACCTGAAGTTACTCAACAACTGAATGTGAAGTCAGAGATAAAAGGAGCCTTTGGTTTTTGAAATCTGTTAATGTGTTTTGTTGACTGATTCTAATAAAGTACTTTGAAAGTAAGGATTTTTCCAAGATACAAAGCCCAAATGCTGATTGCATTTGATTGATGACACCGTGAAACGTGTGAATCATTGACAGATAAGGTTTAGATTTGAGAGCTTTAGTAGAAGTGGAGTAAAGTTGGATATTGTTCCCAATAAATACAGCTGGATACCATGGACAAAAAGAAACTCATTGGCTGTGGAATATGCATCAAGTTTTCTGAAAGCCCTGCTTCAAAAACACCTTTCTTTCCCCACATTTCAGCAAGACTATCAATAAACGAAAAAGTCAACACTGTCCATCATTCAGCCAAACTCAACAGTTTAGCTGGGTTTTCCATGACAACAAATCTATTGAAATATAGATGCTCAGAATAAGTCTAATGACGGTGGCTTCAAACTGCCAAATACCATTTGAATCAATGATTTTATAGACACATACATTTTCAAAATCGTCCCTCAGTGGCATGTAACCAAGTTCCTGCTGTTCATGGATTGTCAAATCAACCGGGACCATGGCTGTGGCAGACAATTCTATCAACACAGAAATCAAAATGCAACAAAGTCTTAGATCGGCTTAACCCTCTGGCTTGAATTATCACAACCTATAAATCAAGTCCAATACGTCCAAGACTCACAGGGTTAACTTATTAATTATTAATTCTGAGCAAGACACACAATCAAAAGCAATTATCTCAAGGAAGAAGAACATCTGAAAGCCTGCTTTAAGAATTATTGTTAATCACGCATTGAGAGTTGTGTATATCTATTACAGCAATATATATATATATATATATATATATACACATATATATAGATTTATTGCTGTAATCATCATCATCATCATCATCATCATCATCATCATCATCATCATCACAGAAAGCAACTCTGATGATGATGATGATGATGATTATGATGACAGCGATAACTCTATACAATAAGCCACCATCGACACCAGTGAAAAAACCTTCTGATCAGACTAAATATCAAACTCCTGCACAGATTCATTCTCCCTATGATCACGTTCTTTCTTAAAACCAGAAATGGGAACCCAATAGGCGATCCTGTCTACAGGGCCATCTTTTGCCATACAATGCAGCATTCTCATAATTTATTTGAAACTAAAACTCCCAAGACTTAAAATTCTTATCATAAGTTCACTCATTTATGTTCTCTGTAAAACATAGTATTTACAAATTCCTCAACAATAAAAGGAAATGTCATCTAATAATTATCTATGTTAATATATTTGACAAATAATAAAAGAAATGTCTTTAAAAAACTGCTAAAAGTTCACTAAACACACACACACGCACACATGCATGTGAAGTACAAAGGGCATAAATAAATAAATATATACATATATAGCTATATACACCATGAAACTACCATTCCAAGTGTATTATGCACTTTTATGCAAAAACTTGTCAGTTGTAAATCAGCTCTAAATCCATTAAATGACAGAGCACCAACATATTCAGATTGGAAAACATAGAGATAAAGACTGTGGAGGAAAAGTCAAATGAAAGAGATGCATTTCTGGTCTAGATTTAAAAGTACACAGCAAACTAAACTGAAAGATCTAACTGACAGCAAAAGACAGTTGTATATTTCAGGGCCAAGTATATCATATGTACATGTATAATTGTATATCATATGCCAGAGTATAAATGACCAAAGCACATTATGGCTAAATTGTTAGTCAATGAAAGTGAAAACTTTTATAATAGACCAACCTTTCTCAGCAGTGTGATCGGCAACTTTTTTAAGTAGAGATTCAGATGGAAGAGTGGCTGAAAAAATATATTTCAAGAAATACGCTCAAGAAAAAGTAAAACCATTCGCAATCTTTAAGCAATTTAGTTTCAAAATTAAAAATCAAATGATGTTTTCAAATATTAATATTCAAATCAAAATCCTTAGCACTGTTGACAATGTTTTCTGCACACCACACATAACACATTTGTATGAACCCATATAAGTGAAAGTATTCACACTTTTGAAAAGAGATCCATTGTAATACACCTACATGGTAATTGAATATAACTGCGATCAAGAAAATAACGTAAAATGGAGAGAGAGAGAAATTAAAAGCATTTATAATATTAGTATCTATGATGTGAATAAATGTTTACTTTGCACCTTTGCCAATATTTCCATTAATGAAATAAGCACTGAAATGCTCCTGGCATTCTACAAATTACAAACATTCTGAAAATAAAATTTAAATTTATCTGATTTTATCGGTTCAGTACTTTATTATTGCTGTAAGGTGCATTTGTTGCTGAAAGACTTCAATTAATATTATACCTCAAAGATACCAGAGTTACTTCAACCTTACAAACTATTTGGACAGAATGGATACAATGGGTATTTTCTCACTCTATATGGACATTCTACTTCAAACCAGCCTCAATGAATCATTAACCAGTTCACAAATACAATGAAGCATTTAAAACTCCCAAATAAAATAAAGTAGATTTATAACTGATTAAAATTTAATGAATGACATTTCTTGACAGTTGTGAAAAACATTCAAAATCTGAAAACTAAAATGGCCGCGAAATTTGTAAAATGGAGAGAAAAGAAATTTACCGTCTGCCTTTCTTGTCTTCACAAAATCTGAAATATCTTCCCTAAGTTAAAAAAACACAAAACAAAATCCAATTCCGGGAAAACAACCTTGCCAACAATCCATTGTCATACACGGTATGATGACGGAAGGAAAGAATAATGAAGCCACATGTCATATACATAACAGAAAGTGATGTGTGGACCGCGAGGTCATGATAGATTGTGAATTATAAAATAATTATATACATTAAGTGGATGATGCACAAGAAATGCGCATGCATATCTAACTGTGTGTGCGTGTGCACTTTTGTGTACATGAAATCTGTGCACATTTGCTTCCCACCATGAAACCAGATCTAAGTTTTGAGCGTCAAAATTGGGAGCTTGACATTGTAACCACAGCATTACTGATGTTGCCTCCTCAGTCACTGGAAGAATGATGACCCCATGGGTTCCTCTCATTTAAAGGAAACTTCCTCACAGCCAAACAACTCGATGAATAACAGAGACTCATGTCTCACCAGTTTCCAATGCTGCACTGCTCAACAGCATCGAGAAGAGACTCTTCTTCGAGTCCATTCCATGCCGATCGATTACTGAAGAGCAACACAGAATTCTCATCCTACAATTTGAAAAGATATGCAACCAATTGAAATCGGAATAACAACAAATAAATATTTCTCAATTATGCAGCAAAATATCAAATAAATTTTCAAACCTTAAATCCATTGAAAATTGAGAACAAGAAAACTATACAAGAATCATAAATAAGCCTTCATACATCTAAAGTTAATCTTAATGTAACATTAAGAATTGCCAATTTTTGCTTTTTTTATGCAAAACATAAAGAATATTTAGATAATCAAATAGACAAAAGGACAACTCTGGAAATATCTAAAGAAAATGGATAAGATGGCAAAAGATCAAGCAACAACTGCATCTGCATCTTAAAAGCTGGAGACAATTAGCAAATAATCATTTTTGTTTCAGCACCCCAAAATAATTAAGTCACCTCCGAATTAGTTAAGTCAACCCCGAATTAGTTAGGTCAACCCTGAATCAGATAAGTTTAACCATTTTTATTTCTAAACCAATTTGACCATAGATCTGTTACATAAAGTGATCTACATTCACTAATTTCTATGAATAGACAGTGACTGCAAACACAAGCATAGAGCATACTGTAAAATCTCGAGTATAGTGCGCACAGGAGTATAATGTATATGGTTTCTGGGGTGCAGATCAAAAAGTAAAATCGATTTTCATAAATATAATGCACACCCTTAAATCTCCACATTCAGTAACGCTTTATTTTACCATAGGTAAATTCAATTATTGCTGACAGAACTGTGAATGTTGCAAATGTGAAGAGATTCACCAGTAGAAGTTCCTACGCCTGTCTTTACTGCAATGAATGGGAGAATGTGTATAGTGGTATCGTATTAAACACAGATTCCACTGTTAAACTGTCAGTAATTATGGGCAGAGTTCGGCTGCACAGCAGACAGTTCTTGCCACTGCCCTCGCATTGTACCAACAATAGGCTAAGCTATCAATAGAGTCATTAATGCAGGTTCCAAGACTTTTACAGAACCTACCTCTATTCGATATCCATGGTCAGCCTTATGAGATCCAGCCTCAACTCCACAGGAAAAACACTAAAAAGTAACATCTCTTATAGCAATGCTTCTGAAAAACAACAACTATTACAGCCACACAACATAAATTCAAACGGTTCACATTCACAAGATTCAGAAGAAGGATCAAACAGATTTCTATTAAAAATAGTACACCTCATTCAATCACTCATTCACTAACCTTATTTTCACCATTTCAACAAAGCACTTGTCAACAGTCAAAGTAAAATAAAATTACAATCAAGTAAGGTTACTAACGGTTAACTGGTCCTAAGAACAAGGACTGGTCCTTTTAACCTTGACTGGTTAACCATAATTTCAATTTGAAAATATCAAAATGCTTTGATGTAGGCTGCAGGATGCCTGCATAGGTGCCAGCAACATCAAAGTGCTTTGAAGTAGCCATGCAGGATGCCGGCCCCAGCCCTGGCAACATCAAAGCGCTTTGATGTAGGCATGACACCAGGCTACCGCTAACGACCGACTAACTGGTCTTTTTTTGAATGGTTAACCGGTCATTTAAAACCAATGGTTTTGACAACCTTACAATCAAGGAATCATAGATAAATGGCAGATCAATGAACTGAGCCCCAATCAGTGATTTTGATCTTGGCCAAATCCAGTTAGGACCGATAAGTGATAAAAAGTAACACATTACAACCTAAAGCTCACAAAATTGTCAACAGAGTGAAAAGATGCTAAATGACAATTCCTCACTCTAAGCAGAGCAACTGAAGTGCACACTGATCAAGAGCAGTGCAGGCTGTCTAAAGATTTGAAGCGTCAGAAAAACTGAAGACTTAGTCGGGCATTTATGATTTGAATAATAATTACAAATATATGTTAGCTAGTTGGAATTCAGCATTCAGCACTTCATAGACCAAACTGACTGGTCTAGAAAGATTTGTTCCATGAGCTAATTTGTTCAACTGAAGTGACTACATGAACCAATTCAAGTGCTTTAGTCTCAAGCCAAGTTTGAATCATTTGCAGTCATTGCAGATAAGACTTAGAAATTCCTGATGTGACGAAATAGCAGCCATCAATAACTTTTGATCCTTTGCACTTTGCATGAGGAATTAAAGCTACAGAAGGGGAACGAGGCAGCTAATTTCATGTAAAAATCGCTTTCATCACAAATTCATGACTGTAACTCTTAAAGACATCAATCAAATTCAGAAGTCACATAATGGAAACATAAACTCGTTTCAGAGTATCTAAAGGCAGAAAGAAGCTGTTAATATATCTTTTAAATATGGCAATCATTCGTGGCCCTGCGGCAGAAACACACAAGCTCTGAAAGCAGCTACTAAGATATCAAAGAAACCAATGGCTACACAAAAGAAAAAGAGAATGCAAACTGTGAAGATTCAGTATCAGTAACTATCTGCAAGATGACAGGCTTTTCAATGCAACACTTTGCAAGCATCTGAGCATCAAAACATGGTCTGCTTGTACACTGTCTTCTGTAAAACTTGCAACCAGTGAAGTTCACAAAGAAGCAGGGTGAATGGCAATATTTAACCTGAAGAGACACAAAGTCATGATTAGAGATTTTAAGACTGAAGGTGGAGCAGCGCAGCAAATGCCGTGAATGAGTCAGTATTAGAGCACATGAAGCACACAGATCAAGAGATAAAATGGCATCAAATTTGGTTTTCTGTTTCAATTTCTATTACGAGAACACTAAAAGCTTAGAAAACTTTGGTGCACTCAAAATTATACAATTCTGTTATATACTTTCACTAAATATATTACGAAAACACAAAACCCGTTTGTAAATATTCACAACAATGACGACTGTCATCATGAATGGCGATGCAACTAAAAAGATGTCATGGTATATAATGGGCCTAGCAAAAGCAAGCAATTACGATAAACTCCACTGCAATATGTTCACAATCAATATTACTCGCCTGTACGCAAAGCAAGAATTCGTTGCACTTGATGCACTGAAGAGGAGGACAGCCTTTGATTGGAAGTTGACAATACGTACAACGATGCTGCTGTTCCATTTACAATGACTGCTACAACTGTTGTTAGTCAACTGCTAATGCTGCTCAGAAACTGTTCAAAAGCTCCATCAAAAGTATCAATTGGCATCGAATGTATTTGATTTTCTAAAGCTCATTATAACTAATTTCAGTCCGCAGGATTTGTGTAGCGCCTCATTTCGGCTAATTCACGCAGCGATCGGTTTAACCTAGCCGTTAAAATGCAGTTTTAAAATCATTTCGCAGATTAAACTTGCAATATTGTACAAATGTTAAATAGAAATTAAAACTTTGATCATTCTAATTAAATTAATCGCTCCATAAATATATTTGTCCATTGATCTCAAATTCAACCGAAGACTAAAATGTTTTAGATCAAGAGTCAAGTGCTTTTATTTACCTCCGCAAATGGAGGTTGCGTGGTGCAGTGTTTTGGTGGATTATAGTGGTCGTCTGGTCGACCATACACCAAGATATTTTCAGAAACAGGCTCAAAATGTTTAATCGTAAATGTTAAAATGATAATAAGTAAAAATAATTGACGAAATATTTTAGGTGTTTGAAACAGAAAAATTACAAATATAAGGCAGTAACAACGACGACGACGACGACAACAACAACAACAACAACAACAATAATAATAATAATAATAATAATAATAATAATCTGGAGTTAAAAGAGAGACATACTTCTGCTACAGCGAATATCAGTGGCACTACAGAGATTTAATGCAGAGATTTAATCGCCTTTCAACAAATAAATAAATAAATAATAATGTGATTAAAAGTGGTTTAGAAGGTTAAATAAACCTGTGTGAAGCACAATATAAGGTGTCCTGCTATAATAAGGTAATTTTATTCAAAATTAAGAAAATTACAAACAAGCCGGTAAACCTAAACCAAGTCCAACGTTCTAGCCGATTAAAATGTTTCGACCACCCAGCAAAGCTTCCCGAAGACACCCAAGCAAATGTTACTCCACCACCTCTCAGTCTCTCACCCAGCGTCGGTCATTCAGAGTGTAATCGTGCAGAAATTATTTTTCGGTTTTCGATCTTCCTAAATCTTCTGAAATTTTCAGCAATTATCTCCTGGATTGTCAACTCGTGGGGTCTCTATCATGGTCTCTATCATGGAGTTAATAATTTAATAATAGCTCCATGGTCTCTATCGAATGTTTTGATTACCGGCAGAGCTATACCTCTGATTATCGGCGGCTAGGCTTATATAGCGCTGTGAAGCGGATTTGATGGCTTTCTATCTGTGGAGAGGTCGTTCGTGTTTTAAGCGCATTTCGCCGGTCATCCTCTTCGCCAAATCCGCTTCGTCGTCTCCGTCGACTGGAATCCGCAATTACAGAGAAACAGTTCGGTTGCCACAGACTGAGTTTCCTCTGTCCATGAAGGACGGGGTCACTTCGGACAGAGAAAAATCCATCCAAGAGGCACGAATAGCACCCATTCATTTGAAATTCTCTTGCTCATATAATCATTTATTTGTGGCTTGTTACGGGTTCATATATTTTCATTTATTTTAAAATAATATGATACTTTTATTTGTCTAAGTACGGTCCGGTGTAATGTTCATTGATGCATCAAGTTTGGCTTTTAGCAACAGTCTGTGAAGCGAAATAGTGAGTCGATTGAGGGATGACCTGCATCTTAAGCTATCTGCACTATTGTATGATAGGTTTTATAGACAACAAAAGAACCACTTATAATTATTTTGCGGTGTCACATGGCCAATGGAAGGCCTGTTGAACAGTAGGTGTTTATATCTGTAAATATTTCAGCAAAATGGATAAATTATCTGGCGAACCCCACATTTTTGCGTGTCCCCATCTTCGTTGCTTCAAGTATTGTGAAAGTGATTAATATTGGCCACCCCAATTTCGATTTACAGCGCACAAAATGGGGTACCTCCTATAGCCATTTCATACTACACACTAACACCAACGACTTATACAGCCTAATAACAAGAGACATAAATGAAAGTTCTGCCAAATATCTTGTGGAATGGTTAGTAGGTCAATGGAGGGAAATCACAGTGACATAGCCAATGGAAAGCCTATTGAATAGTGGGTGTATTGATCTAAAAAAATTTCAGTGAGTTGAAGATATATGGCCATTGTATGACAGGTTTTATAGACAATAAAACACAATTTATAAATAAAGGAAGTTTTATTTACTGTATGTCCATAATGCACTAAAACTCACTGACTTCTGAAACTTAAAAAAGTTTTGTGGCTGATCGCCGCCTATGCAAAAGTGCCTCGTATGATACGAATGCATACCGTACCAAAGGCATCAGTCACTGCCACTTAATTAAGCAGTCACTGCCGCTTAATTAAGACTTATATTGGTGGACAGCTTCCATTTGAGAAGTTTATAAAGAAGAGATGCTCAGAAGGATCATGCTTATAGTCACAGGTGATTCTAAAGCAAAAATAGGTGAGGATTTGGCAGAAAAAGATGTCCTAGTGATATATGGACATGGTGACAGAAGTGAGAGTGACCAAATTCTTGTTGACTTTTGTACCGAAGTCAAGCTGGTCATCACAAGAGATCACAGTTTTCTGTGGACTGTAGAATTGCACTCTTTTTCTCAATAATTTTGCAGTTTTGCAGAAAGATTGCCATTTGTGGACCTATGGCAGGAAAGAGAGACAGAGGAAAGATGGAGGGAGAGGAGGAGAGCAAGAGCGTGCGATAGCATCTTTACAGCACGAAAGGGAGAAGAGAACGGTATATATATATATGTATATGTGTGTGTATATGTATGCATGTATGTATGTATGTATGTATGTGTATATATATATATGTATATATATATGTGTGTGTGTGTATATATATATATATATATATATATATATATATATATATATATATATGAAAATAAGGTCTGTCGAGAGCCCCAAGTTGTTTTTAAAAAAGAGTTACTTTATATATTTAAATATATTCTACGGTAATTATGGCATGTAATTTTAATGTTTCGTGTGTATTTTGTTTTTGTAGAAGTGCAAGTTTGATGAATTGTATAACTGGCAGAAGCAGCAGACAGATCGTAAGCTGTTTGTGCTCCATGATGGGCCACCGTATGCTAACGGAGATCCTCATGTTGGCCATGCATTGAACAAGGTGATCACTTGCATTTTCTTGTGACTTTATTAGTAGAAATATTGACTACCGTAATAGTAATAATAATAATAATAATAATAATAATAATAATAATAATAATAAGTATGAAGAATGACTGAGTGAGTTTGTCATCTTTCATGATCATCTTATATTATGAGAATTGAGCTTAAAGATTCTTTTATTATTTTCCTTATGGCAATTTATGAAGCTCTATATGTTTTACTAAATAATTTTATTTGCTTTTATTTGTTTTAATTTTTATTGCTTTCTATTCTGGATTGAAGTGAAAATTAATCGTTTTTTCTTCCTTCTTAGATTCTGAAGGACATAACTAATAGATACAAACTGCTGCAAGGTCATCGCGTTCACTACATGCCGGGATGGGATTGCCACGGTCTGCCCATTGAACAAAAGGCATTGACGGAAATGAAAGGAGACTTCACCGTATTGGAGCCTTTGGAAATTAGAGCAAAAGGCAAGCATCATTTACACATTCTGTTGTATTCAAATGTTTTATGTGACTATCTTCTTATTACTTACTATATTTGTAGAGTTTTGGCATTGGGATGTTCATGGTGTTTCCAAAATAATCCCCATTTGATTTTCAAAACAGCTCTTTCTAATCGATCAGAATGTGGAGAATCTGATCTAGCGCTAGAATCAGTGCTGCTCTTGAAGGACAAAAGGAGACCGTCAAATTCACATTCTTTGAAACCCAGGAAAAGTTGGAACAGGAAACCTCTTGCCTTTCGTCTGATTCTTGTAAATTTTCACAAAGCACTTTTTGCTTGCTTTCTTCAAAATCCAGTAGAATCACATAGATTTTGAATTTAAAAAGTGGATGAATTCGTTCATATCTGCCTTTGCACTCCTGAGTTTTGGTAGAACAATTGCTTATTGCCATGGTTCTTAATTCATTGAATCATGTTGTGTCCTGTTGTTATTTACCCAGTCTCCTATACTGTATGTTCTGCTTTGCATATTGACCAAAAACACCTTATAGACAAGATTTTGCACAAAATTTGAAACTGGAACCAACGTGGCAATGCAATGCTTGAGATGATGCTGAGATTAGTGATTGTCGGTATACATTAAATGTAGTGCATATTCCTGACTCTTTTGCAGCAAAGCAGAATAATAATAAAATATTTAATAAAATATTTGGTATTGTTGGCAAAGTTTTGTTGAATAACAAAAGCTGAATGATCTGTATGAACAATTTCTAAGATGGTCATCAATTAATTATTATTGTCAAGTTTGTGCACTTGCTATTATTAGGCACTGATATTATAGACAAAGGTAAATTGCTTCCAATTTGAAAAACCTGTTGTCCATACTTGCCCTATTGTTTCTGTCGACTCTGCTGTCGAAGATCGATTGTATAAAGGATTGAAATTTACATTAAATCTGTGGATTTAATATGGCATTGCCTTACTTAGTGTCACTAGGTTTTTAACTGCCCCAAAAGCACCATGAAGCTGCTCATAATTAATAGTATCATGAAAATAAATGTCATTGAATTGGCATTTGTTTTATTTGTTATCAAATATGAACTGAAGGTATTTTGAGAGAATGCAGTCAAATCATACTTTTGCTGTATTTTTTTTTTGTTTCAGCCAAAATATTTGCTAAATCTGCTGCACAGAAGCAGTTGAATGCCTTCAAACGTTGGGGAGTCATGGCAGATTGGTCACGTGGTTGCTATTACACTTTTGATCACCATTATGAGGCTACTGAGCTGGAAATATTCTACAAAATGTATGAAAAGGTCTGTAATTTTTTTAAAGACATATTTGTTGAATTAATGTAGGGTTTTTAGGTATCTGGAATTACGTTTCTAAGGTTGTAAGAATTGTTATCGTTTTGGGATGTTGTGGATTGAAACACAGTTGATACTTTTACCTATGCTATTACTATTATCCTTGTAAAACACCCTTGACTTTGGCCCTTGCTATGTTACGGCACTATATAAATTGTCATGAACACTAACAATAACCTAGTGACAACAGTTTTGTGATTTCTCATATTTTCAGCCCAGCAGTGCAGTGACCTGGCTATGGTTAGCAACACTTAGGCCAGTCTTTATGGATTGCTCCATTTTGTCGTTATTTGTTGTTCTGTCCATTGTGGCGTTTATCTGTAGCTTTAAATGTGATTAAAGATCTACGATGGTTGAATTTTAAGTCTGCTTATTTTTAATGTTAAACTGATAAATTTCTCCTTTCCTTCTCGTGTTACTTTTCTATTGTATTTTCCATTCAATATTGTATTTATGCGCATATATCATCTCATGTATTTGCGGTAAGAAAGGAGGGTGACGAGCGAAAAATAGTCATCCAGATTCTGAGATTTAATTTTTTATTCCTCTTGCTTATACAGTCCTTGGAACTCATTGTTATTCTTAATTGTGTGGCCTGGTCCTAGACTTAATGCCAATATCGCTTCGTCACCACTTAGGTAGATTCCGTCTGAAAACACCTGTTTGATTTGTGTTTATCTGCTGTGAATTGCTCAGCAGCTGATCTGACCGACTCTTCCTGCTTGGTGTGGCTCTAATTCAGCTATGATTTAATGCACTGTGCCATGAATGTTGATTGATTGATCCTGTTTTTTTTAAATCCAGCCTGCAAATAAGAGAAAACATTTTAGTTGAACTAAACGTCAGTTATTAATTAGTGCCAAAGCTGTTTTTCTCATTCTCTGAGGCAGTTGGAATTCAAAGTTATTTCAAGCAGTGGACTGTTCTTGTAGGGTTTCATCTATCAGGATTACATGCCAGTGTTTTGGTCGCCATCTTCAAGGTAAGACTTTTGTTCTGTGTCTCACAATTATCTGAATTTGAGCTGACATTGGCTGTTTAGAAACAAATTGCTGGTTGAACCCAATTTTAGGATTTTCATTATTTAAACTGATGAATTGGTGCACAGAATGCAGTTTATACAATGCATCAATTCTGGAAGAGTTTTTGTAGATCTATTATAAGCATTTTGGAACACTGTGCTTGATTTTGTTGAATGTCTGTTGATTTGGTTTCGCCGTATCATCTTACAGTACTGCTCAAAAAAATTGTAAACACATGTGAATTTTGAAGCAAAAAGTCACATTTGACATTTCACAATTATATATTACATTAAATGAAACATTGATGAAGCTATGAGTATTGAGTAGGATCCTTGACAGAAGCAGGTTTTGTTTATTATCCTATCAGAATTAATCAAGTGAGTTCAGAGTTCTCAAAGTGAGTTGCTGCTTGTCTCAGGAACCAGAGAACAGCGCCAGTCCCAACACTCAAAATCGAGTGTGGGAACATTTGCCTTTAAAGTGAATGTAAAGAGCAAATTTGAAGATTGTCTTGGTCAAACGAGTCAACGCAAATTGTTTAACGCTTGGTCATTGTGAAGAACCAAGGAGAAGAGATGCATGAAAATCTCTGCAAATTCAAGCATGTTTGCATATACATTTGCTTAAAACAAAATCTAAAATGACAGTTGGTTACACTATCTAGTTTTTATCCTTAACATTTTTTGATTTTAACTAAGATGGTATGTAGGAACCATAGGACATATCCTTAAAGGGGACTCGTGCTTAGAAAAGCAATAGAGAGCAAAAAGTAAAGAAAAGAAACCTCAAGGAAAAGAGGACCAAGATTAAAGATGCTAGACTGGATGTTTGACAATGAAAATGCTATCAATAAGTAATAAGTATTTATCCTAAAGAATAAAGCGCAAAACAAAAAATTGTCACCATTGAAGCAAAGAACTTATCGACAGATAGAGCACCGAGTGATGATGTGCACAGTACATTTACAGTACGGTACACTTCCTACATGTTCAAGTCGTATCGCCGATAAATTGCAAATGTTTTTTCTTTTTCAGAACGGCTTTGGCTGAAGCTGAGATCGAATACAATGACAGTTTCAGTAGTTTAGCAGTTTATGTGAAATATCCATTGAAGACAATTCCTGATGCATTGGCTTCCATTGGTTGGTTGTGCTGTTTTATAAGAATTTAGTGTGATCTGTGAACTAAATTAGTATAAACCTTGAGCAACTCTTGTGATTCACTTATAATGACTGATATTAGTACCATATTTTAGCACATATAACGCATGGGGTATGCATGTTTTCATACTCCGTTCTTTCCTCACATGGTATTTGCAGAAGGGCGCTATACCAAAACTTTTTTACAGGGATGCCACATTTAAAATATAAAATGTCTGCCATGAATCGTAACATAAACTTTTTAATTTGTTTCATCACTCTTCTGAATTTTTGCATATCTATATCCTACTTTAGCACTTTCGTAGTCCTTGCATTGTCCAATGTCAAACAGGGTATCGATTAAATAATATTTTTGTGGTCTATAGAACTTGTCATACAAGAAACCAGCTCTCTTCAACCCCTTCTTATCTCTAGACCCTCTTATCTCTCGATCGATTTTGTAGACATTTGACAGAGAATAGATTTCTGAAAGACTTTGTATAGCGTCATTTCAAATGGCTGGCCATTTTTCGTGGCATTTTGATTGCTCTAGAATAAAATTGAGGCAGAATATATTGACAATTCTAGTAAAGTTTATCTCAGCTAAGCTGGGGCACACGAAAATGTGGTTTTAATTTGTTTCATCACTCTTCTGAATTTTGCATAGCAGCCATTTTTAGCATTAGTCCTTGCATTGTCAAATGTCAAACAGGGTATCAATTAAATAATATTTTTGTGCTTTATAGAACTTGTCATACAAGAAACCAGCTCTCTTAAACCCCTGTTCATCTCTTGATCGATTTTGTAGACATTTGACAGAGAACAGATTTCTGATGAAAGACTTTGTATAGTTTCATTTCAAATGGCTGACCATTTTTCGTGGCATTCTGAATGCTTTGGAAGAAAATTGAAACAGAACAAGCCGCACATGCACTGTATAAATGAGCGCACGTAACTTGAGAACTCTATTACATAAAAGCCCAATTTTAGCCATTGTATGCAGGTGTGCATTATCCTCAGATGCACATTATATGTGCTGAAATATGGTAATCCTTTTGCTAAGCTTTTTCTGGTAACATATTTTAAAAATTATTTGCCTAGAAATTTGATGAAAATGTTAATGAGAAAATGGGAATTATTGTTTGTACCATTTGAGTGATTCATTGCTAATATAATTGTGTTTTTTTAATTTCTCAGTTACAGGAACTATGCCTCATGTGGTGATATGGACAACGACACCATGGACTCTACCTCTTAACCGAGCTATTTGCTTTGGTAGAAATATAACGTCAGTCAAACTAATCCTAATTATTTCTAATTTTCTGATTTATAAGTGATGGTATCCAACCATCAACAATTCTGATATCTAAATGTGAATACAATTTAAGTCTGAATTTGTTTTCCTAATCAAGTCACCAGTTTTCAAATGAATTCTAAAAATGTGTTTGCAAGTAAAAACTGCCAACAAATTTTATATATATTTTAAACATTACTGTGTTTCTAAGAAAGTAATTCTGTCAACAGAAATACAGTTTGTTCCATATCCATTTTGCAAAAGTTGAGTGTTTGGTGCATATCAGTTACCGGTAATTTTATGCTGCTCCATCTCCCAGCTCAGTTAGGAAATCCAGGGCTCTTTTAATGTGTAAACGCGAATTTTATGTTGTTCCATTTGCTCAAAATGGTGAAATTACAAGAAATATTTGTGCTCAATGTAAACAATTGCTGAACATCTGAGCAGTTTTCATAGTCTGACTTTTGTGAAATTACTAAAAACAGGATAGCATAGAGTTTCTCCAATATGATTTCTTGCAGTTCACTAATTCTATGAATTGGTTTGTGTCATGTAGATCAGGTGTATGTTGATACGTGAATCTTGTGTATATTGTGATATATATATATATATGATATAGGGGCGGGAAGTTAGAAGAGTGGTAACAACGCTGGACGATGGAGCAGAGGGTCGCGGGTTCAATTCCCGCAGGAGCCCTAAGGTCGACTCAGCCTTGCTCGCTAGAGGGTGGTGGCAAAATGAGGAGCAGCGTTAAGCTGTGAGGTAAAACGTGGGTCTGGGGAAAGTAATGGCAACCTACCCCAGATTAATGGCCTATACCACCCACGTCGCTGATTGCCTAGACCGGAGATAAGCGCCGGAACCCAATGCTCGGACTCGAGTACGGGACCTACCTTTACCTTTATGTGATACATATATATGATATATATATATGATATATATATATATATATATATATATATATATATATATATATATATATATATATATATATATATATATATATATATATATATATATATATATATATATATCCATGATTTGAATGATGCTTTGTTCCATGACTAAAATTTTGCAACCCTTTTTAAAAATGTATTTCCTAAAAATTGCTTATATTTTTATCAATATGGCATCTGATCTTAAAAGAGTTTGTACATTTATACCGACGTAAGAGGAAAAGGAAAGTTTAATTCATAATTAATCATTATTATTATTATTATTATTATTATTATTATTATTATTATTATTATTATTATTATAAGACAAAAAAACTGTTGCAAACATTTGTTAGAATAATTTCAAGACATTAATGATAATCCTTGTCATAGCGACTTATTTTCTAGACTTTAAAACTCGTATCTTTGAACTTTTGAACGTTTAATCTTTGAGATATTCATTAATACCCTCAGGATAGTTCAAGGATACCTCATCAGCTTCTGATTCTTGTCAATCGTATAATTATGTTCAAGGTGGGCCATGTATTTATACCGGACAAAAGTATCAGTTTACAGTTTAAGATGGTAAAAGATGAAGAATTGATGCATGGTAGGGTTTCAGCATTTATTCACTTATGCATTTCTAGCAGAAGTTGAAGTTTCTAAACAAAATATGTTGATGGATTTGATGGCTGAATATGAAATAGGCTGTTAATAACTGTTGCCACTACAGGTATTGCTTTGTGAAAACTCGATTGGAATGTTCTTATTTGATCGCTTCTGAATTTAAGGACAAGTTTTCACAGATTCTTGGAGAATCAGTTGATGTTTTGTCTACTTTCAAGGGTATTTGAATGCATTCTTCTAAAACGTAGAATTGAAAAATAACGCTTAGCAGAGTTTCAACAGTAATCAATTCTGGCACTGACTACACCTGTTACTAATATATACATTAGTGCATAGTCTAGTTCTATTAGAAGCCAAAAGCCAAAGCAAAATTCTGCAAAGAATTGTTTTGATTTTATAACCAAATTTATTTACTGCGGCCACTGCCCATTTACTTCCGGTTCCAGGCTAAACTATAAATAGTATGTTGGTTAGTAAGTAAAAATTAAATTCTGCATATTTATAATGTATGGCGTGATAATCCGCACTTGCCCTACAGCTGCTACCAACAGTGAGTGTTAACACGTGCTTTCAGTCGAAGGGTTAATGCTATCAGTGTGTTAAGGTGTTGTATGATGTATGAGTTGAGCAATTATTTACAGTATTATAATTTTAGTTTTGTTTTACTGTAAAACTAGGTTCTGCTTTGAATGGAATGACTTATTCCAGTTCTCCCTCCAGTGAAAATGAATATCCTTTGTTGGAAGCCAGTCATGTGACTACAAGTAAGGGCACAGGCCTTGTGCACACCGCTCCCGCTCATGGAACTGAAGACTTTCAGGTGGCTCTAAAGTACGGACTTCCACACGTAAGAGTCACTCTGTAATTATTATTGGATGATGTATGTGGCACTGTAAGAATTCAGTGCAAAGGGATTTTGTACCACAGTCTTCAGTAAAATGTAGGAGATAAAAATTCAGCAAAGTATTTCCTTTTACTGAGTTGTATAATTTGAAAAACAGTTCTTTAAAACGTTCCCATGATAAGTCCTGTGCTGGTTAACTTGTTCAGCGTCAAATTCTGTGAAATTTGTATATTTATAATAGCTTTTCACATCAGTACTCTTAAGATGTAAGAGCTAGAATTTTTTTCAAAATCTTGAGGTTGCTGTTAAATTTTAGTAGACCCACTGGAAAAGGGCATAATGAAAAAAACTTAGCAATAGGCATTACTATGACACTGGCTTTTGCATAATGCTGTTTGGTCTCGTAGACTACCATATGGTTTTTTAGAATGGCAAGGGTGTTGTTGATCATGAAAAAGTCATGAATAATTTTCATTTGTACAATTTAGGAAAGTTAACCCATTAACTGTCATAGTCATTGTTATTGATTTGCAGTGTTAGTTTCTCCAGATGTCTTAATTGCATATGAATGATAATAAATTTTAGGAGTGTTTTGTCGATGAGGCTGGATGCTACACGGAAGGAGCTGGGAGTCATTTAGTAGGAAAGCACGTCTTAACTGAAGGCACGGCTGCAGGTATTGACAGATTATTGCATGAAGCATATGCCATTCAGTTCCAACATGTGTTAGTATTAATCTTGTTTGTTACCTGGTATTTCTAATGAAAGAGACAGCATAAGTCCATCACAAGATCAAATAGTAAAATTATAAATTATGATGATTGGGATCTGGTAGAGTAATATGATAGAAAGAATGCAAATATTACAGTATGTACACACTGTAGTATGAAGACATTAACAATGCAAATTAACAGACTCGGATCAGATAACACAAGAACTTTGGTCACTACTCGAACCAGCACAAAGATTGGCGATCGTTCATTTAGGATGCTAGGACCTTGCTGCTGGAATGCTCTCCCAGAGGAGCTACGGGACAATACCACCTCTCAAAACGTTTTCCTTTCAAGACTTAAAACATTATTCTTTGACCAATCAGCAGCGGTGCATTTGTGCTTAGTGCACCTATTAATGAACTATCTAATCTAATCTAAATATATGAGTGAAATTCACAGGTTTAGAAATAATTACAAATCATAGGAAACAGTTGTTGTCCAACAGATGCGGTGCTGTCCATTCACTTTTCACATTCAGTTCATTCATTTGTTCCATTTGCTCAGATTTCTGAAAGTTTGCTGATGATGTAATTTTTGGTTTGCCTGGAATATTTCATATAATAAAAAATTTGCTGGATTTACCTGCAAGTTGTATAAACCAGATTTTGTTACTTCAAAAACTCGTTGATGTGCTGACTTGTGATTTCTCTGAATTGCAGCATCATAAGAACTTTACATTTGAATGAACTTAAAGAAGGCTTAGAATACTTGACAGAAGAGTTTTTTTAAGCCTTCTTGAATGTCAACAGGGAGTCTGACTTCTTGTCTTTATCTTGGAAGGAGTTCCATGTAGCTGGACTGATCCTTGAAACGAATTGTTGATCAAGGCTATCGCTCTGTCCAGCAGTGGTGTCAGCTGACAGAACTTGGAGAAGTACAGGGCAAGTCTTGACTCTGAGACAAGACTGGGCTATGAAGGGGTGCATTAGAGACTTTGATGCATCACTTGAAATCGTTGTAGCATGGGAGTTATGGTCCCAGCTGGTCAGGTACTGAGAAGTGCTGTGGATAAGTGTGGAGCAATGGACAGGCAGAAAACTGTAGAGCAGTTGAAGTGATAGACAGTAGAAAATACCATTTGCATTAACCAGCATGCATCATCATCATAGACATGTGACCGGGCTTAATGAGGACTTGAATGAAGTTAACAGTTTTGAACTTGCAAAGTTCAAGCTTGTACTAATTGACTGTGCACTATTATATCATATTTATATAATACTTATTTATCATCATGCTTATTTCTTCTTCTAGCAAATGCCTTTCTTTCTCAGCCATTCAACGGCATCAGGTTGAGCCTGATGCAGGGTCTCGAGTCCTCCTTTGAATCTGGTGAGGTGGCAGTCATTGACTATGTGGTTCATAGTCTGTCTGATGCCGCAAGGGCAATTCGGGTCATCTCTGGCTCCCCAACGGTGAAGCATAGCGGCGCATCGGCCATGGCCTGTTCGATAGCGATTGAGGTGGACCCAATCATAGCGCACTAGGTCAAAGCCGGGTTGGCGCTTGCAGGGGTCTGTGATGAGGTGTTTGCATGTGACTCCCGTGCCAGGAGGCTCTGAGTAGAAATAAAAGAGGCACTATACAAACGCTACATTACATTAGATACCAAATCCTCAAGAAATCAATGTTGTGGCCAATGTATTTGGTTGCTGTTTATTTCTTTTAGTATTAAATTCACTTAATGGTCAGTTGGTTCATCAGGAGACATTTGTCCACAGCTATCCACACGACTGGCGCAGTAAGCAACCTCTCATCGTTCGTGCCAGTAAACAGTGGTTTGTGGACACGAACAAACTTCGGGAGAAAACTCTGGTTTGTCAAATGTTTCTATACTTTGGCTGTTTTGTTGATTCAATGTTAAACTCATCATACTTGACAGAATATAATTTGTGATGGTGTGGCTATAATTATGAACTGCCGTAACTATTTTTGTTTCAAGTTGAGCATCAGAACTAGCTTGTCTTTTTGTAGTGAGACATTTTCCCTGTTGTGCGTTTGTAACAATCACACTATACTTTTTCAACCATGTTTTAGGCATTCTTGTGTATTGCTTGTATGAAAAATTAATGTCATTGTGTCTTATTGCTTAAAACATCATGCATTATTGTAGCTAAGCAATTCATACACTTTTAATTTTAAGCTTTTACTGCTTGCATATAACAGTGAGGTATTCTTGTGCATATTGGTATATTGGCCTGGTTAGGCAATTAATCAAGTGTATATAAATGAAGTGATATCTGCTCTTGTTGGAAATTTCCTTTTTGTTTTTTTTTTATTTTTAAGGAATGTTTGAATTCAGTGAATATCTTTCCAAAATTTTCCAGCTCAGGGATGTTGTCACAGTTAAATCTTCGAAGTTATTGGTGCATATCTCGGCAGCGCGTCTGGGGAGTTCCAATACCTGTCTTTTATGAAAAATCCTCCAAAAAACCGCTCTTAACAAGGTACGTTACTTTGTGCGATCAAATGCCGTTGTTTATTCTACACTGAATAACAAATTCATTTGAGAATAGACGCACAAATTGCCAAGGGTGTGAATTGCTTGCTTTTCAGCTGATGACTTGTTCTTTAAGACTATGCGTGCATGCGTGTGTACGTGTGTGTAGAAGTGAGCAGTCATATCTGCAAGGTAATGTAATGTAATGTAATGAGCTATTTATATTGCGCCTAATCAATCAATGTTAGCAAGCACATTACAATTAATGTCAATTATGTCAATGTTTGCCGTATCGTATAATGTCAATTTTTTAACTATGCTACAGCGCTATATAAATTGTCCAATTAACATAACATTAACTTCGTTGCAAACCTGCCTTTTTTGTAAATTATTTGTCTGAATTTACTATTTTAAGCATTTTTCCTGGAAAACTGCTTAGTCATATTTTCAGAATAGATTGTATTGTCACGCAGGGCTTCAATTGACCATCTGAAAAGTCTGGTTTCTAAGCACGGTGTAGACTGTTGGTGGACTCTGTCTGTTGACGAGCTTTTGCCACCAGATGTCATCCGGAACGTACGTCTTTACAGTGAACCTTCTTACAGTCAAAACAACAGAAATTTTCTTAATACATTTTCATATTGTTGTGAATATGACTGAATGTTGCATTGACTTTCAAACAGTTTAGCTTTAGATCTTCTCAGATTTTGCATTTGAATGTTTAACTAGCTATTGATTCAGATGTTGCCTTGCAGAATGAATTTTAGGTATTGGTCATTCTAGCAGGCCCATTGACAGAAAATCCGGGCTCCTGGACAAAGCAGTCACGGGCCCCTAAACAATTGTTAGGTTTATGAGAAATGTTTAAGAAAAGAAATATTAATATAACTGTAGTGAAAACGTGTATAATACAGTATCCTCAAAGTTCAATTACTATAAAACAATATGGAGAATAAGTAGGGTACAAGTGAGGACTTTTCTGCTTGTCAAGACTTTTCTGCCAATGATCAATGTGATCATATTTGGTCGTCAGTTGTAAGACTATTAAGTCATAGATATTGTATGAGGTAAGTTTATTGCGGGCCCGGCCTGGGCCTTACAAATCGCTGGGCCCGTGGGCATTTGCCCCCTGTCTCCTCCTCTCAGAGGGCCTGCATTCAAGTCCAGGTCAGCCATCTCTCAGAATGTTTGCCACTGCTCTATTACTTTCAAACGCTCTTCTTTCTTATATGAGATGAATTCTTTTTCTTTCAAGAGATGACTGTTATGTTAAATTGTTTTTAATACAGAGTGGCTTTGACTCTTCTGCTGAGTTTGAGAGATGTAACGACATTCTTGATATTTGGTTTGACAGCGGCGTCTCGTGGTCAACAGTTTTGAAAGGTATGTTTATTAAAAAAAGATTTAAAACCCATTTTTTTAACCTGGCCTATCCACCATAGACTGTCACGCGTTTGCCTGGCCGGATAACCTGGATTTGACCTGGATCTTTAATTATTTGGATTTGATGTGTCATCGGTTGATGCTCCTGTGCATTATGAAGTGGCGCTATAGAAGTTTAAGATTAGGTTAGATTTAGATTAGTATGTTTATAGGAAATAATCGACGTCTGTGGTGAATGCTCTGTCTAAGATACCTTTGTCTATGGGTATATTTTCCTGTATGTTACATTAGCACTTATCTTGGACTCATCCTCTAAAACAAGGGTTCCCAAACTGTTTGGGACCGTGACCCACTTCAGCGGTTTTTTAATGTGCAGTAACCCTGCAAACAATTAAATTAACAATTAAAAGTGGATATAACTCTAATCATTTTACTATAAGCTTTGAATGGATTGCAGATATATAAATTTCTTAAAAGATAATCTACTTGCAACTTGGCAAGGCTAGTGACATTATGGTGTTGGTTAGAAAATGACACTTTTGAATCCAATTTCACACCACACCCCACGACCCATTGGATTCAGCCCTGCAACCCACTTTTGGGTCACGACCCACAGTTTGGGAAACACCGCTCTAAAAGGTTATTAACGAATAATATGAATTATATAAATTCATCATTTGACATTGTGAATATGTATTCTACTTTCACTTTTGCTAAAGCTTTTTTGAAGTGCTATATAACAACACTTCAAATGGATTACTATTATTAACTCTCTTGAGGGCGAATTGTTTCAACGCTACTGCTTAGACATCAATAAAAGTCGACATCTGCCTAAAAAGAGTTAAATTTAATTCAGTAAGGAAAGTAAGAAGGAGAAAAGAGCTGTTACTTCAAGTTTCACATTGATTGAATGTTTTTTGGCATTTTGAGTGCACTGCGCATTTGTTTGATGTTATTTTTTTAAAGCTGAAATTTTAATGTTGCAGATGACATGAGACATTCTATTATCATGCTGATGAGCTCTTAGAAACGTCCATTTTTCTGTGACAGATTCAGAATGTCAAGCAGATGTGTATCTTGAAGGGATCGACCAGTTCAGCGGTTGGTTTCAGTCGTCACTTCTTACAAGGGTTGCCCTCCAAGACAACGCTCCTTACAGGTTAGGGGCCACGGCTGATGATAGACACGCTCTCAGTTAGTCTCTCAATGAATTCCTGATTCTTGATGATCTTTATCAAATTCTTGTTTATTCGATGATATTTTATGTTTGGCTGTTATTGTGTTAACTGATTTGTTATCAACTGTTTCTAGAAATTCTGTTTAATCATCTTTGGATATATATATATATATATATATATATATATATATATATATATGAATTTGTATTGACACAGAGTTGAAGGCTGAGTTGACTTTGGGTGTCCATTGGGACTTGAACCTTGTTCCTTCAGCGTGCCTCTCCAGCATGTAACCACTTGTGCCATCTTCCAGTGACCAGATGTGTAATTTTTGTCAAAATACATTGGCCTTTCATTGAGTTTTACGTGCTTAGAATATGACCCAATATTTGCATTTGCTGTTGCCTCTTTCACTAAATAGAGTCACTCATGGAGTGAAATGCAGTTAGTTGCAATATGATATCGAATGCAGCAGCAAGTAGATTTTGGGGTAGTGACATTTTTGGTATTTTGTTGCTGTGTAGATCTCTTGTTGTCCATGGTTTTGTTTTGGATGAAGACGGAAAAAAGATGTCAAAGTCACTTGGAAATGTCGTTGATCCTGACGTTGTCATTAACGGAGGAGAGGTCACTCACCTGTTCTTCATTCCTCTGTTTAAGTTAATGAATATGATTGGTGATCAATTTTCATGTTTGGTTTCAGACTTCTGGACACCTTTGGCAAGGTTATATCGGTGTTGCCTGAGAACAGTTCAGTTTTTTAATTGGAATACTGTTTCATGTTGAAACAGAATTCCATGGTTCATTATCGTTTAACCCTTTGAATGCCAGACTCCCCAGCAATGCGGCAGTATGACCCGAACTTTGCAACTGACTTTCATGAAATTTTAAAAATGTATGTTTTGAAGTGTAAATGTTAAATTATGTTATAGAATGATTATGAAACACTTTATAACAAACTTCGAGCTTTTGTAAAATATTTGAAACAATGGCATACTGAAAGGGCTATCTATGATTGCTAGTACTTTTGTCTTGATCTACAAGTACTGATACCGTCTCAGAATTTTCTTTATCTGTGCAACTAAATTCTACTTAGCACCAAAACTGCTCCTGTGAATTATACAAATGAAAGCAATTATTACTACCGGAAGCAGTGCAATAGAACACATTACGATATTTACACCAGTACACTTTGGGAGGTTCCTGTCCAGTGTCCTTGTTTTCACTCTATTGGCCATCTGCTTCTCCTGCACTTCAATTTATCACTAACTGCTGTTTTTTCAATAATATCTGGTGACTTTTTGCGATTTGGCGCGATGGAGTGTTAGAAATTATAGAAATCATATATATTGACGAAAATCGATATCACCCTTAGATCTGCGCCCAAGAATGCTGTGCACATTATACTCGAGATTTTACGGTATATATATGCAGCTTGGACAGGCCTGTAGAGGACCTATGGTGTTCAGAGGGTCGATATTTTAGTGTTTTAAGTATTTGCTTTTGATAAGTTATTATTGTGTTTGCGTGTCTAGAACAGAAGGATCAACCCTGCCTATGGTGTGGATGTGTTGAGGATGTGGGCTGCCCAGTCAGGTGTTGATAACAAGGTCCACATTGGTCCTAGCATTCTGTCCAGCTGCAATGAGCGTGTCTTCAAAGTTAGTTTCTAAGTCTCCTTTCAGCCTTCTTTTGTTTGTGCGTCAGATGTAAGATAATAGTTGCATTGAAAAAGTTATCTATGACATGCATTTGTGGACTTTGAGTATGCAATTGATGAGTTACAAAGGAAGTCATACAGTACTTGGGCTTTTTGGAAAGCTGGAAGTAGAAGAATTTATGGCTGAGGTAATGGTGACAATACACAGACTCCTATAAGGACTGAAAAATTAATTAAATTTAACTAACAAAACCCTCTCTTGGTGATTGTAAAGTTATCTTAGTTACCAATTATTATGAGAGATTTTAGTATTGAGCAAAATGCATCCACATTTGAACCAATTCCAAGTTTGGAGCATTATGGGTTTAATTGATAATATTGTAGTTGGCAGTAAAATTCACAACTCATTGGATTAGCTTTTAATGCAAATCAGTTTGCAGATTACTCTGGTATCTAAAGTGATCTGTGTCAGGGCTGCTGCTGCTGGTTTGCAACCACCAGAGTTTACACCCACAGGTGTCTGCCTCCAGGATTTTTTCAATTTTACTCAAAATGTGTCATACTTCCTGTGCCTATGAAAACCTGCAAACAGTGGGCTGAATATCTGATTGTATAAAACTTGTGATGCTTGTGTCACTGGCACCTCAGCGATTCAAAACATTCACACATGCACACAGACATACACACACACACACACACACACACACAGAGCAAATTTTACCAGATTGTTTCCTGAGCAGTTGAATAGCTTATTGCTGATTTTGGTTATAGAGGTTTTTCTGAAGATGACGTTGACTTAATATTTTTAGATTCGCAAATCACTGAGATATCTTATGAGCAATCTTTATGATTTCAATTGGACATCTGATCAGGTATCGTACGGGAATCTCCATCTTACCGATCGCTTTATTCTTCATCTTCTTCAGGAATTTGTTGCTCAGGTACTTTCCTAACTGACAGGCATTTCACATTTAGATTTTCACATTTTATTTGCATAAAGGGACATGCAGTGATGATGGTCTATGTCCCAAAACATCTTATGATAATCTTTAAACAAATGTTGTCTTACGATAATCTTCAGACTTTTTTCTAATTCTTGAACACCTTGCAATAAACTAGAGAAAATCTTATGTTTAAAATTACAGGAATTGTGATCTTCAGATAACTTTAGTCACCAATGGAATCAGAAAAAAACTACTTAATTGATTAATGTTTATGCAAAAAAACTAAAATATCGATGAACTCAACAGTGATGAATATTATATATGAGGTGATTTCTATGACGGTCAGTGGCCTATGACAAAGGCTTATTTTGCTACATGAGATCTTAAACAGCGGGGGACAGGAAGATTATTTAATCGCCATTGCCGTGATTTTAGCAACACTGTAATATGGATCATTTTATTTTTATTTATTGGCAAATCATATTTACAGATTGCTAATGTACACCTTGAATTAATACCATAGAAGACCATCGTAAGCACTTGGCCTGTAGCAATGGTTAGATAGAACCAGTTAGCATAAACTCACGACCAGTAGAGTGACGTAATGAAGAAGCTTGCCCCTTGCTTGGCTTTGCATCATAAGTCACCACAATATCCTCACTTGAATTATGAAATGCTCTGTATTTTACACGAGTATTTACTTATTTGGGGATAATATCTCTCTAAAGTTCAATAGGATGCATGATTTGGTATTGGTGAATTTAGTTGACTCTGGTAAATAGGCAACTTGGCAGTTTCATTCTGCCCCATGTCACTAGATCAGCACACCAGTAAAAGCACGTAGAAGTATTTGGTAATTGTTTAGCATTCTGTCGCTTTCATGCGTCTTTGCTTTGATTTGTCAGTTGTGATCTTCTACGTAATGTTGCAGGTGACCAATGCTTACGAAACATTCAATTACACAAGGGTTGTCAACTTAATTGACAAATTCATCTCTTCACAGATCTCGGGATTCCATTCCCACGTAACAAAAGACAGGTTGGTTTAACCCTTTAGCTGCCATGCTGATGATTTCGACGCTTATTAACCTCTTAAGTGCAACCAACCATGATCAAAGCAGAACTGTAGATAATTATTGTTTGTCAACCAGTAGCTGTCTGGACGACAGCTACTGGTTGACAAACAATAATTATCCATTCCACTGAAATGACCTGCTATTCCATGAAAAATTCTGCCTAAATCAGGTAGCTTATTCTGTAACAGTGCTCCATAATAATAATAATAATAATAATAATAATAATAATAATAATAATAATAATAATGATAATAATAATAATTTTAGTCTTTTACTAGTTTTGCTGGTCAATGGGAGAACAATGGATGGGTTGTGCTATTGAAAGTGATATTGTTGTTTTAGATCTTGTGTCTTATATCATTTATGGCTTTAGTGTTGACTTATTTTGGGTTGGGAATCAAAATAAAACAAATGAGCTGCTTTTAGCTTTGGCATGAATTTCGTGAATTTCTGAGTTAATTTCAAAGGTTGCTAAAGTCCCTAAACAGATATACTTAATAACAAGAATGACTATTGACTGGTACCCAGTGCATTATTATCATTGTGATTTGATTTGAGTGTACTGTATGGTGTTGGGACAGGTAGTTCTGATGGTATAATTGAATTTTTGCTAATCAAAGATTGTCATTTGTGTGATATGGTTATTTTAGGATATACTGTGGAAGCCTGGAAGAAAGGCGTTCGTGTCAGACAGTTCAGTATTTGTTACTTGAAGCTGTGACTAAAATGTCTGCGCCTATTTTGCCTCATCTTTGTGAAGAAGTTGTTCAGTTTCATCCATTAAATGCTGGTAAACTTTGCTGATTAAACAATCTTGCAGTCTCTAAGCATACTAGAAATAGAATGCTCTTCAGCCTTTTGGTTATGTTAGTAAATTAGGTAATTATATTTAATTGGAGTTATAAAACTATTAATTTTTTAATTGCATTAATTGTGAGAATAATTTTTTAATCCTGTTTTGTGTCATTTTTATGTGTCCGAATTTTCTGCTTGTATTACTGACAGCGCCTGCAAATCATGAATTTTTGTGTGATTAGGTTCATGTCGTCTGCAAATTTGATTTTATTCAGTCTTTCTCTGACATATAGGCACCTACTTCAATTTTTTTCTAGTGCTATTTTAAATATATACTCTAGCACAAGTATGAACAATAAATACATGAATACTAAATACTAAATTATTTCTAGGGTAATATATCAATATGGATGAAATGACAATTGGACGTTTCATTTAGCAAAGCTTAATTTTTAAATGTATTTAATGAAATATCTATTAAGATCTTAACAGTTGAAATTGCAACGGACGAAACTGATGATCTAATATCTGCATTTTGTACTCTGTCTCTTGTGCATTTAAATTGCATTGCATACTGTATATAATGTCAAAACATTTATCAGTCAAATCGCATTATGTACAAGTATAGTGCATATACCAAATTTCTGTTTAGCCTAAATTTATTGTCTGCTGAATGGGAATGATGTAGGAAAATCTCTAAGTAAGTAAATAAGTAAGTAAAGCCATATTTGGCACAATCTGCTGCTGTGTTTTGATCTTTTTTGCAGTATGCAAAAGCATCTTCAAATCCGACTGGTTTGACGCCAGTTCTGAATGGTGTCAGCCCACCCTGTCAGACCGGTTTCATACGGCATTTGAACTGCGAGACGTTGCATACGGACTGCTCATAAGTCAAAAGCCGAGCGATTTTGACGTTAAAGTGTTTTGTGAGGAGCCTTTGGATAACAATCTTCAAGTGAGCTGAATTTATCATGTTTGTTGAAGACGTAATGTTTCTTAGTTAATGGGGAGTCACCACGTGATTAGAATTATTATATTTGTTGTTGATGACTTTATCATCTTTTGCCTGCTTTTATTTTCTTTGTGGCAGTTGCTTCGGTTTATACACTAGTATTTATAAGTGAGATTTAGTTTTAGATGAGATGATGATGATCATCATCATAATCATCATCATCAATGTCCTGGCTTTAAACTGTTGATTGCTTTTGGACTGCTGATTTATCAGATGGCAATATCTAGTGATGTTGGACATAATGGGAATGATGTCATGCTGTCAGGTGTTTCATGCTGATGTATTAATATCACTGTTTCTTCTTCAAATTTTCAAGGTCCTGCAGGGCGAGGAGGAGACCAGTTGCCATTCAGCATTGTGTGAAATATTCCAGTCAGCCTCTGTCACGTTGCTCAATAATCGTACAAGCCACAGCGGCAACAGTGGAAGAATTCTTTACGTGGATGGATTGCAGAAAGCAAAAGACTCAGGTGAAATCCTTTTAATTTCACAATTCATTTGAGGCTATATGAATTTTAGTTTATTATTCTTATGGTCGCTTTCAAAAGGATGCGTGGCACAAGTTTCTTCACGTAGGTTAGAGACACAGTTTGTGTTTCTGAACTTCTTAACAATATTTGGTTTGCTGAACATTGGCTTTACTTGCTTCAGTGGTAGAGATTGACCGGAAACCACTCCGGGAATTTGTTCCGGCCGGATAGCATGGTATCCGGCAATATCCGGATTCACCAAATGCTTATGTCATGAAACTACCGAATCCGAATATTGATTTTTGCTTTGGTCTTTAATTCCTGTTTTGAATGATTTAATTGTAACCTTACAGATTTCATTTAACTTTCACTTGAAGTTGCAATAGTGATTGTTAAACTAGTAACGATACTTTATGCTTGTGGGACATGTGATAGCTTAACGAGTCTTTTTAGTTTTGAGGAAATGATTATCCTACTTACTTTCAACCCCAGGTAGTCTACCTGCATACTCAAGACTCTCAGAGTCATTCTAATCCTGTGCGGTAATATTCGCTTCGGATCTGGATTTGGCAAAAGTTGACCAAAAATATCCAGATCTTGTGAAAAATACATAATAATAATAATAATAATAATTAATAATAATAATAATAACAATAATAATAATAATAATAATAATAATAATAATAATAATAATAATAATAATAATAATAATAATAATAATAATAATAATGTTTAAAGTGGTCCAGAATGGTTTGCCTGTGTGAGAACCACTGTTGTACCCACCCAAATCTAGTAGGCTATCCTCTAGCACTGAGGTTTACTTTGAAATCATTCACACTCGTAGCCATTACTATCCCCTCATCCAGTTCATTCCATCTGTCCACCACTCTTGCACAAAAAACGTGCTGTTTGCATCTCCCAACCCGTTTCTTAGACAATTTCATGTTGTGTCCTCTGGTTCCATTATACTGCTTCATTGTAAAAAAAACCCTTTCTCTTGGCATTTCCACTTTGTTTGCTAGTATTTTGTATGTCTCAATTACGGTAAATCCCCTCTCGTTCTCCTTTTTTCCAAGGTTGTCAATCGACAGTGTTTTAGCCTTTCCTCGTAGGTTAATTTCTTATGATCCTTTGATCATCTTTGTTGCTCTGTGTTGTGCTCTATCTAAAGTCTTGCATATCCATAAAAACTCGTAATGTTCTGCTTGATAATTTCAGTTAACTTGTTCTCGTACTCTGCAATGGCCATTCTATTTGCTGCTGCTGCTGACTTGTTCATCTTTTGCACATAACTAAACAGTAACTGTGTTAGTCTCTCTTGTTCCAAACTTTAATTGCTTTGCATCATTAGTCGGTACTTCCTCTTCTTTCTTCTATGCTTTGTTTTTGGCCCGTGTCTTCTTCTGCGTTTTTCTAGTAACCCATCATGAAAGCTTTTTGTTAATTATTGTCCTCTGTTTTGGTATTGTTCAATCCATAATCACTGACATGCAGTTTTTTAAAAATATTATCCAGTTCTCTTCTGCATTTTTACCCTTTATCGTGTCTTCTATGTCCATGTCTACAATCATCTTCCTGGCCAGGTCATAGTTTCTTCTGAAATATTTCTTCTTATTTTGGTTACGTGTGCTCTCAAAGTCTTCTGCTAATATTTATAGATCAAATGTCACTGTCTGATGGTCACTTCTGCCTAAGTTTTGACCTACCTTCATATTCTGTACTAACTGATTGTCTGAAGTAATTATTAGGTCTAACGTGTTGCATCGCCTCGTTGGTTCAATGACGTGTTGTGTAAGGAAATTGTCATTTGTGCTCTTAAGAAATCTTTTGTCCTGGATCCAGTCTGCCTCTGTGCTTTCCTAGTTAATATGGTGGTTGAAGTCACCCATTATTAATACATTTTCCTTAGCTACTGTATCTAAAAGCCTACACAATCCAATGTCATTTCCTTCTTTGCATCTGGAACCCTATAGCATACACCTATTAATATTTTTTTCTTGTTTGCATCTGATTTCACCCCAAATATTTAATTCTCATCTTGAATATCTCTTCTTTCCATTGCATTCAGTTCCTTGTTGAAATACAGCATTACTCTACCGGCTCCATGAACCCAGGCACTCTGGGTTTCCCTGTCTTTTCTGAACATTACATATCCATTCAAACCCAGTTCTCCATCGTCTATTTCCTGTCTGGCCCAGGTCTCTGTAATGCCTATAATATCTGTCCTGATTGAATTGACATACATTCCCAACTCAGCTTTCTTACTTGCACTTGATGTATATGTTGCTGTTTAATGCATTTTTATCAGCTAATATATCTACTAAGTCATGGGTTTACTAAATGTGGTCTTCTATTTTTTGATTGAATTTTCAACAACATCCTTGTGGTGAGTATAAAGTTCTCCTGTTTTTTTATATTTTCTTGATAGGTGGCAGCACTAGTGAAGTTGAATTTCAACTTGTTCTCAGTCCAGCAGAAGGCCTTCCATGCCCGCGTTGTAGGAGAAAAATCTCGCATTCAGACGGTTGCCTTTGCGCTAAATGCGACCAGATCCTTGCTTCTGTCTAATTTTAGTCAATTTTAATTTAAGAACACTGCTTAGTTATTCTTCCATGTATGCGGAAATGAACAACTTGTATTTAATGCTCTGCATTACCATTGGATAAATTTATCATGAGTAAAATTTTTATTAAGCACCAAAATGAGGAGAAACTATCGTGCCTTACTTTGTGATAAAATTGTAAATGCTAAATTGAATTAGTCATCTCTTGAGGAATTTAATGGACTGACTTGCAATTCATGAGATTTTAAACAATGACACAATCAGAAAATGATTTCCACCCTTGGCACTGATTGCTAAGAAAGTACCAATGCAATCAGGTCAATTGACAATAGGTAAATACACAACAAACACAGCGGTACAATTAAAATTTTTTTGTTTAAATACCATATTTACAACACACGGTGCCTTGAAGCTGATTAGCTAATACCTAATGTCAGCAGCTTTTAATGGACTGCTTGCCCTTTGTGGAGGTTTGTGAAGTAGTCCAGCATATTTGCTTCTTGTAAAACAGTTACTGCAATTTCAGAAAACATTGAGTGTGAACTTAATAATGTTGAATGATTGAGCAGTTCATATGGAGTCGGAAGCGTCCAATGGAATGCATAGGTGTCGTTTCTCCAGTTTTTTATGCTGTTTGAGTTGAGGTGATGTATACTTTCATTGTGGTAATTTGGCCACCAAGTCGGATGACACAAACTTCTGAAACATATGATCTGGAGATGCGGGTCAACCAGGACTAGGTCTGGATGGCGCTCCTGAATCCGGTACGGCTGTCTCAATCCATTCCAAGACCAGTCTTCATCCATGAACCATTTCATTGATTCTTGAAACTTGTGCCAATATTTGGCATTTCTTTTTCCCAGTGCCACTCCAAAGTTGATAGTGTCTGGAAACGGATGATTCCAATACGTCCAGTCGTACGACCCGATCGCATCATAGCCTCTGGTCTCGCGTTCAAGCGGTCGCACAAAAATGGTGTCTGTGTCTACATAAATTCCTCCATATTTTATCATAAAGTCTACTCGCCAGATGTCGGTTATGTGCGACAGAACTTTAACATTTGTTCCATAAATTGTTGCGGGAGGTTCACGGTATATGAGGTGAACTTTCTCATGATTCTTAATCAACTGCCAGTACATTCCTGATGGAGGTCCGTCTCCGTGTATGTAAACTGCCTCCACTTTTGCCATATGAATAAGACTAAGAACACAAAGGTAAAATAGAAAATCCATTTCTCCTCTTCCCAACCAAACAATGTGCGCAATATTTGGAATCAGATCATCGTATGTTGGAATCGGACGCAGTATTTTTGGAGTGCCGTAAAATATTGTGCGGACAAGCCGGCCAAAAGAATCGTCTAACTCCCAAATATCCTTTGGGAAGAGTGAAGTGCTCATGTAAACACATCCTGATTTCCGATTTGCTGCAACGAATTTATCTTTATGAATGCATTGAACGGCCTGTGTCGTCAGTTTTGGATCAGTCAGAAGTTGATCGAGTGATCGTAGACCAGGAAGACCGGGCTTTGTCATCAGATATCCGAATCCCGTGTCCGAATCAAGTGCACTAACGACATCTTTCGTGCGATAGTTGATTGGAAACTTTGAGATTATTGTCAGTTCATTAACATACATTCCACCGGTCCTTGTCAGCAGACGATGGATAAATGGCACACTTGGTTTTGCAAAACCATCGCAGGCAAGCTCGTTTTCAGCCAACTGATGAAGCTGCCAGAAAGGGTATTTGTCTCTCAACTCCCCAAACCAAGTATTGTATGTCCAAGAATCGACTACTGGAAGTTTATCGTACATAAAGATGAGGTTGTCGGGACGTAAGTGGCGTATGACACTCATGACACTGAGATAATGAGGGAACTCGAACCATCTGCTTCCACACCAGATGTAGTAGACGGTGTTCAGAGTGTAGCTGCTGTTAAGCAGTACGCTCTGTGGCTTTTCATCAAAGACATAGAATGGTTGCGGTTCCTCTGGTGGCTGGTGCAGGAGTTCTGTTTCAGCTTTTACAAAATCTATTTGACCAGGAGGAGCTGTAAGCTTTGTACTTCGTCTGTCGTCATTAGGCTCTGATTTGTTGTAGTCGATCTTCAATTGTGGTCGACGACCGTCCTGAGAATGTCTTTCTTCTTCTTTTTGCATATCTCGAATGTGTTCCGCTATTTCCTTAGCCGACAAACAGTTTTGCTGTAGTCCAGCAATGTAGAAAGTAATCGTGGAGTACAGCACTAGAAAGATTAGTACTAGAAGGACATTAATGTAGCTCAACGAAGTGAATCTTCTGAGTGAAGTCATTTTGGTATCGTTATCTTCTGCTTCAGAAAGATCAAATGATAGAAGCACTTATTAACCACATATAATATGAAACGTGCAAACTAAATAGAAAATTAATTAAATGTACAAACGCATGATATGCCAATAGGATACTAAATTCAATCAGGTTCAGAGACGTAGCTAGGGGCGGGGGTACATATGTCCCCAGGCGCCGAGGTTGCAAAGAAGCATCAATGTAGTTGCATAGGCCGTCCGCGCTCACATAACTAACTTAACCACGCGTAGTGAAGACTTTTGCTTGTCAGGGTTTTCGTGAAGTTGAGGGGTGCCATCAGTATGTTTTCCCCGGGCGCCGGACACCCCAGCTCCGCCTCTGATAAGGCTTACCATCAGGGTGCGATTTGTGACCTGGAGCAGTGGGGGGGATATGTCGAGCTTGGGGTGATGTAGTGATGTATAAATAAACTCATTCATTCATTCAGTTGTTGGGGAAGTGTAGCAGTGGGTGGATGTAGTGGTGGGGGGATGTAGCGTAGGGGGTGCAGTTGGGCAGTGGGGGAATCCCCCATTCACCCTACAAATCGCGCCCTGCTTACCATTTACACTGTAAATGCACAGTTCTCGATAAGGGGTCGTCCATAAATTACGTAACGAGGTTAGGGGAGTCCGGCCATTTGTTACGAAGTGTGACGACGGGGGGTCCGTAAATGTGACGTAACGCAAAAAATTTAAGTGATGACCTTTGACTTTTTTTGCTTATCAGGGCTTTTCGAGAGGAAAAAATACAAGGATGACCTTTTTTGCTTGTCAAGGCTTTTCGGAAGACGAAAATGGGGGTCGACCCGTTGTTACGTCATATTTTAGGGGGTCTGACGTTTTGTTACGTCGCGTTACGTAGGGAGAGGGGGTAAAAAGTGCCAAAATCGCGTTACGTAATTTATGGATGACCCCTAACTACAAAAATGTGATGTTTGCAAAAATGCATTGAAGTTAAGTGACATTTGTGGGTGGGGGGGGGGTGATTTAAGGCTCTTGAATTCTAAACCACAATTTGATCCGCATACATTTTAGGACCATAGTCTCCCATAGATTGAGTTTAAGAGGCAAACTACCTGCATGAAATCATATTCTTTGCTTCGTAATCTCTCCAAGCATTTCCTCCATAGTTGTAACAATCTAGTCCTAGCCTCACTGCCTTTTTAGATGTTGACTATTGCCTGGCTGATCATATACCTTTCCCATAGCTATTTTAAGAAAGGCTGAGCGCCTAAGAATAAGCAGCTAGGGCCTACTGTTGTGCTGCCTACCATGGCGCTATAGAAATCTACGAGATTTCACTTACATACTTACTTAGTCTCTTACTGTTCACTACAATGCTCACTAGAGCCCTGCTAATTAAGATTTTCTCAACACAGTCTGCAGTGTAGGTCTATATGTTTAGTTTAACTCACCTCCAGGCTTCTTTATCTTCAACGAAAACTTGTTGTTGTTCCTGTTTTATACGATTTACATTTTCTAGACCCTACTTCCGAAATGTTCTTCCTACCGATCGTAAGTTTAACTAAACGCCGGAGAGATCGATTTAATTTAAAGAATATCGCGACATGGTTCATACATTCGCATAAATTAGAACTGGTTGAGTTGGCCTCTACACCAACGCATTTACGTTAGCCACCGACGCAGACCCAACCGACGACTCTCGTTCGAATCATAACCTGCAAACACCGTCTGGATTCTGGAACGCTTTGAAGCGTAAGTGTCACGCTCCGCTGGTTGCAATTTACATGACCAGGTGCGCGCCCGCGCGTGCCTGTGTGTGTGTGTGTATGTGTGTTGTTTTTGGTCGAAACGCCTACGTCGCTACGAATAGGCCCTACATTCACCGAATTCTGCATGTCACTCAAATAGTCCTGAACCTGTTCCACTAGACACTTGAAATAGTAGACCTAGAGACGGATTCAAAGGCTCTCTTGGATAACTAGGCCAGGGGCGTAGCGACGGGGGGTATATCGGTATATATATATGCCCTCCCCCCAAAAAAAATCAGTCTACCTTAAAAATTTTTATGTGATTTATATGTGTTTATATGTAGTTTCTATTGTTTATAGTTAAGGTTTATACCCCTTCCCATATTTATACCCTCCTAAATCAAATTCCTGGCTACGCCCCTGAACTAGGTTATTGAATGTGGAGAGTTACTACAGTGGTTTTCACACAGCCTAACTTAGCCTCCTAAGCCTTAGCCAACTTAAAATCACATTCGAAAAACATAGCCCATCGCACGCTTCTTCTATAGCGCCTCAACTGCGACAACAGACCATATTGCCGCAACGCTATTTCATAGACTCATTGGAATTTCAGGTCCATTTTTACAACTTATTAATTTTTATAAACGGTCGATTTCAAGCACCATCCTCGACCTGTTACCGTTATCATCCAGCCCTGCATTGATCCCAATCGCTGTCGCAAACATAGCCCACCGCAAAATTTTACATATAGGCCCTAGGCCTAACCTACGTAACAATTAAAACCCTCTCTCATGTGGAAGACTAGTTGAATTATTCACAAATATATTAGATTTGAACACATTTACTTTCTCCTTTGCAAACAAAAGGTCACGAGAATTGTTCACACGGTTATTAAACACGTTGTTACAAAACAAAACTAGGCTTATTATTAATTTTAATAGTAAAACATGCTTTATGACTATGGCTAAGATACAACTGCTGAGCCATCGCATTTCACCGTCGCATCTGGTGAATATGATTGTGTGCGTATTTAATTCGCTGAGTCATCAACTGATTTGGTAAAAACGGCGACCGTGGCAAACGATGATGATGACGATGACGATCATTCATCATCTATTTTGACTAAATAAAAAGTTGAGTTTGTTTCCTCGTCAGTCTCTCCAAGTGAAACCTCAGTAGGCCCTACTATAGGATAAGCTTACTGGATTTGGATTGGTACAACAGTGGTTCTCACACAGGGCAGAGTGAGACCCTACGGAATCACTTTAGGCATAAACCTTGTTTATAATAATAATAATAATAATAATAATAATAATAATAATAATATTATTATTATTATTATTATTATTATTATTATTATTATAAGTGGTGAATATGAAGAATTTGTTATTCTTTGGCCTTGCCATGGGGTTGGTGATCGCCAAGCCATTAGCGTAGGTACGTGGGGCACAGGGGCCGCCCCCCCCCACCTATTCTCATACGCTGTTGGGGATGTTCACAGCGCTTTCCAAAAGACCAAAACAATCCATTAGTCAGACTAAATGGGATGTGCGTGCTTACCTTGAGAACCCCTCTATTATGGAACCAAAGCTATGACGACGATAACGACGACGACGAAGAAGGTGACGGTGATGATGCTGATTATGATGACGACGACGATTATATTGATTATGATGCACTGGCCTTTAATGCCATTTATAATATCAAAGGTCTGAAAGGACTCCAAAACCCTCTGCAAAAGAACAGGCCACAGCCAGAGTTATAGGCCTACACACGACCTCTGCCCAACTAAGAATTATCCTGACCTTGGCATCCATTGTGAAGTACATTTTCCCGTCTCAAATTATAGGCCCCAGCGCCATTTCAGCTTTTCAGTTGTTCGCTTGTTTTATATTTAATGTCCATTCGTTCCGCTAGGCGGCTCTGCAGGATTGATACCGGCGCCTTTATCTAGCGCATTTACCCGAAATGGCAGTCGTATACGCATAAATAATAAATAGCCGATATAGAAGTATAGAGGAAAATCTACTTCTTTTAATAGCATTCTTACCCTCATACCCCACCCCACCCCTCATCGCGATCGTATCGTTTCCTCCTTTAAAACCGGAAGTTGATTCCTATCAACTGATGATGTATATCCGGTCTTATTCGGAGCGATATAATTAGTGGATATAATCATATTGACGTCGAAAGCGACATCTCCCGATCATCCGATGATCTATAGTTTCGCCTCTGCCCCTTGTTTCCCTTCTCCACGGAAGAGACTCAAGTGGAAGAGGGAGCATCCGAACAACTGTAGCCGTGTCCCCTCCGACCCCCACCACCCACCCCTCTGACCACCCCTCCCCCGTCCGCCAAGATCCCTCTCGTTGTCACACGGCGCCCTCTATGCCCTCCACCCCCCATCCCGCCCGTCTTCTTTACGACGGGAGATGATCAACCTTAGTACCAGACCAGTGGGTCGAAAAATTAGTCCATCGCTTGGTCGACGCGCGAAGCGTCTTCGTTGTATCGCTCCGCCACGGTAAAAAGACCGGAGGAGAAGGAGGAGGAGGAGGAGGAGGAGGAGGAGGAGGAGGAGGAGGAGGAGGAGGAGGAGGAACGCTGTTGCAGGCGATTGCGCTGTGGCGAAGCTTTCGGTTTAATTTTGCAATATCTCTCTGGGTGACCCAAACTCTCACAGAGTTTGACGATTCTTCATTGGCAACTAGGCCTATACATTTATATAGGGCCTATATACTGTTACAAGAAAATCCCGCCGATGGCCATGGCAACCCGGGTGGGAAAGGAGGAGCTAGACGCCCACCGTCTTTTGACGGACGCATCTTTAAATAGAAATCTGTTATAAGGTCTCCGATAGAAGTTCCTTATAGAAAGCATTTTGAACCAGAGCTTAAGCTAGGCCGTTTCCGGGGGGATTGCCCTTTTCTCCCCAGGAAATTTAAAATCCCCCCGAACATTTTGGCATAATAAATTAACTAACAGCAGTCCCCTTGCTGACTTCCCCCCGATCTTGTCAGTTTCCCCCCGGATTCCAGAGTCTAGATTAAACACTGATTTCTAACGGTTGTCTATATTTCTTCTGTTAAATTCTCAAAGCATTGTCTTGCTCGCCAACCTTCCACAGCTGTGTAGACTAGCCAGGAAATATATTCTCTTATCTCCTCCTCCTCCTCCTCCTCCTCCTCCTCATCTTCTTCTTCTTCTTCTTCTTCTTCTTCTTCTTCTTCTTCTTCTTCTTCATGTGCCATGTATTGCTATACGTCGGCGACCATGGATTTCCACTCTTCTCTGATTCTGGTTTTCCTTATCAGTTCGATGTTGTCTTTAGTTCTTGTTGCTTTTCTTAGGCTGTCTGTATATTTTAGTCTTTATCTCATATATAAGCACTGCATAATAAAACCAATAATACAATGCTAAAATCTATAGCGTTCCATTTTAATATACAAGAGAATCTGTTTCATCGTTCCGGTGTTTTGATTTAAGTCTCGACTGAGACTGGAGAAGTCATCGAGGAGTCTTTTCAAGATTGCTCAGAAATCAAGGTTAAGGTGCACGAGACCAGGGCGCGATTTGTAGGGGGAAGGGGATTCCCCCACTGCACAACTGCATGCCCCCTACTGCTACATCCCACCCCCACTACACCCCCCCCCCACTGCTACACTTCTCCAACAACTACATCCCCCAAGCTCGACATATCCCCCCACTGCTCCAGGTCACAAATCGCACCCTGCACGAGACAGTCAACTCCAATCAGTGCTTTATTTTGTCAAAAGGCATCACAGTTAAGGGGCTGGACAACAGACAGGGATCGCCAACCATAGGCCTATACAAAGTGCGAACCGCAAATGACAACTTGGGAGGACGCACTGACACAATTAGATACGAAAACGAGGCTGTAGTGTGATCTAATTATTTGATAAGTTTAATTAAATCTCTACTGCTATTTTTATGGGAATAATCATTAATGATGAAATTGGCAAGCATGCAGGAAAAATTATTAGCTGTTATAAGCACAACTTGTGCGTCATATTCAAACCTTTCAAGGATTCACGCTCGTATACAAGGTTCATTCGGTTTCTTTTTCTATCATATTCATCGTCTTCCAGCGGCGTAGCCAAAAAGGGTTGGGGTTAAACCCCCTTTGGTCGCCGAAAAATGAGTTTCCATGCATTTTTTATTTTTTGACGCGTCTTTGGGGGTCAAAACCCCCTTGGTTATAGACGGTAAAGGTTTAAGTAAGAGGCGAGGGGCTTCTTTCTTTTGCTTGTCAGCTAAAAAGTAGGCTAGAGGTGATAACGTTTCTTTGTTTGTCAGGATTTTTCAAAGTTGGTCGCGGTCAAAACCCAAAACCAACTCTCCCCCTTCCGAAAATCCTGGCTACGCCACTGTCGTCTTCCCATTCAAGTTGAAAACATCGGTTCACTTCGTCATATTTCCATTTCTTTGCATGTCTGATGTCATGATTATTTAATACGATAAAAATATTTTATTCATATAGTTGCAGTTCGGTTGACGGCAAATTCGCTTAATATTTGAAGTTTGTTTAGCCTATAAAATATATTTTAAGAAATATTGTTAATTGTCTGCTAGATAATCCAGACTATCGACCAGCAATCGTCTGTCTCCGTCCTATTTCTCCCATTAGAAAAACGCGTGCAGTTGAGAATAATGGACTCATAGGTGCATGGGGTGGGGAGGGCGAACGATTCTGGTTAGTAGGCTAGTAGCACATATACAGGCCACACCCATAATGTACATACGAGTATATATACACGCATACACCATCATCGAGTATAGGCCTATATAACAGCCACATGTATATAAAGATATACAGTATATATGCATACGTGGACAATTCGATGTTAAATGTGGCAGAGTTTTAATAGAGTGTTTCGTGGAATTTCCCCCTTCTACCCTCCTCCTCTTCCTCCTCCCTTTCGCACCCTCCACCCCGCCAGCACCCCCTCCCCCGACCCGTTCTCTCAATTCTTTCGTATTGTCGACTGTCGGTCGATCCACATGCTGAGGTGATGTTGTGTCGACGGCGGATTTGGCAGCGGGCGATAAACGCCCGGGCGCCCGATCGGAGCGCGTCCCCGGAGGCTACTTGGACTATCCGCCGGAATTATCTCCCGGACCCAGGCGCGTCAGTCCGCGGCCCGGCAGCGCGCCGATTTGTCGGCGTCGACGCGGGCGGCGGCGACGGCGACGGCGGCGGCGACGGCGGCGGCGACGGCGACGGCGGCGGCGACGGCGGCTGGTTCGTCGCCGCGAAGAGCGCAGTCTCTTCGCGGAAATTGCCTTGTGATCTAACGGGTAAAAACACTCCATGCACACTCTTATTTATATATATATATATATATATATGTATATATATATATATATATATATATATAATCCTCTTTTTATATATACAGGGTGGCTCAATAAATGGAACCGCCCTGTTTCATTGTAAATACTTTCACAACCCATACCCATTCGTCAAAATGCGTGCAATTCTGTTTATTGCTGCAGTATTGACTGTATTGGATGCGGCAATTTACGTTTTCCCTTCAAATTCCAAAGTGGACTATAGCCAGGACATAGATTCTCTCATTAGCTCCTCTTCTTCTTCTTCATATAGGTCTATGTCATGTATTGCTACGTCGGCGACCATGGATTTCCACTCTTCTCTGATTCTGGCGTTCCTTAGGCCTATCAGTTCAATGTTGTCTTTAGTTATATATCTGTATAGCTATATTGCCGCTAATGAGCTGACAGAAAGCAACTAAATGATGATACATTTTCCAAAAGGCTATAGGGGAGGTCGCCTTCATCAAAAATATGAGCTAATACGTTTGAATGCTAAAGTTGGCGATTGAAGTTTTTGATATATATAGTTATATATAGGCCTAGTGTTGTATACGAATAAATTTCCTTCTTTATACTATCATCTGCTTTGATAGCGTCACACATTGAAGTCTTTGTTTATTTAACCTATTCACAGTCAACTGGATTATATAATTTTTTAATAAGATGGGCACTATATCGAACGATGATCGTTTCCTAATAAAAGGTTTGCGTCAGGAGAATTTTTGGAATTCGCGACGAATCCTGACAGAATTTCCAAACAAGATGTGGAGCCCATAGAACAAGTCTTGAACGCCTGTTGAAAAAAGTCCATTGTACCTGCACGACGGTGAAGCACCAATGCAGAGGCTGTTCACGCTCTTCCGAGAAGGGGCCGACATCATTAATGTTTTCCAGGAATTTACATGCATGCAGCCAGACAGGCAGATAAGACACACAAAAGTGAATGTGAAATAATTGCACGACAGACTGACATTTGTAATTTGATGCCAGCTGCAACCGAGCATATATATATATATATATATATATATATATATATATATATATATATATATATATATATATATATATATATAAAAAAGCTCCTATTTCTGATGAACGACCGGACAGAACTTTCTACCATCATTGCGAAGTCTTGATAGCCAAATACCAAAATTTTAGGTCAAGTCGTTGAAGTCGTCCTCAACAAAATGATGGTTTAGCTGCATGGTCTATCGATAGGCCATCACCTGAAGGATTTCGCCATCTGTAGTAAATCTGATTTTGTTCATCCTGTTATTGACTTTTGCCGTCAATCAGCCTGATTACTGCAATTCCTTAGGGTCTATATACGAAGAAGTATATATCCAGAGCGTATATAGTTGCACATATATATAGACCGAATAGGGGGAGCTATCCCCAAGTTCTGGATTCCCCAAAATTCTACAATGATTTAGGAGTTAAGGTAATATCTTACAAATCCCCTCTCCAACTGGCATAGATACACCCCCAAATGTAAGAGGATTGTGTATAGACAATACAACGCTGAGCAACTCTGTCTGGTGTGTCCCTTCTTTGTGTGGCCCATGCAGGGCGTCACCGTAGAACTTGGTTTTCTGATGACGACAGAGAAGAAGGCCACGGGGGGGGGCGTCTTATCCAGACATCCAGATCAGTCCACCCTCTATATAGGCCAAGTCATTATACCACTCGTACCTCAGCTGCACTGTTTACTTGGGTTACGGAGAATATTTGACTCAGCATGTTGACGCATGCGATGGCTAACTGCACTTGCTTCTAATTAGCAATGGACGGTCTGAATGCCGCTTCCTTGAGGCTGCGGAAACTCCGTCACGGTCCGGCGAGGAGGTTCCGTCGATCGACCAATCCATCCAGACAGAGCAGCAGCCCCATCATCCACCGTCAGGCCTATGAAGGCAGGCAGGCAGGCAGGCAGTCGAATTGTTTCATCCGAGCTTAGTTCTCCTGCCTCAGCAACCAACGGCCACCGACCAAAAGCCTCGTTAACGGAAGCCACGCCCCTCGCTCCGCCCACTTCGTTACGGCGACCAATGAGAATGGAGCTGAACTCGAAGCGCAAGAACGAATAACAGCAGACGACAGAAGGAACACACCGAACGATACATCGAAACGGTCGTCGGGGCGTTCATTAGACGCCGGATCCTTCTTAGTCCTCGTTCTTTCACGTTTCCGTCTTTCTGTCGATCCATCATCATCGTCGTCATCGTCGTCGTCATCGTCGAAGAGATGCTACTAGCTTATATGAATAGCTGTGTCATGCAGTGTCTTGAGTTCGACAGACTGTCATTCAAACTGTCGTCCGGAGTTCTGTCGGTTCTCTCCCACTCTTCGGCTGCGTTCTTCTTCCTATTCGTCCTTCTCTGAGCTTTCCTGTTCCTTCCTTCCTCCGTCCAGGACGCCTCCTCCTCCCCTCCACCTCCTCCTCCTCCTTCTCCTCCTCTTCCTCCTCCTTCTCCTCCTCTCTTCGGACATCGAAGCATTCAGTCGGTTGGTCGGTCGGGCTGCGTAGACCGAGGGATAGAAGTAGGGATAGACGCGGTCATCCGTAGTCTCTCGAAGAGCGAGCGAGCGTGTTGCAGGAGGTGGATCGTTGACTCCGGAGCGCTCCTCCTCCATCCAGACCCGGTCACGGTTCGCCGCCCATCGATCCAGTCGACTGTGTCGTCGTATTGGAATTCGTTCGCCCGGATCCTCAGCTGTTGCTTTTCCATCCTCCGTCGCTCGCCGCTGCAGGTGATCAGAATTCGAGGAGTAAACGGCGGCCGCGCATCTCGACCACTGTAACACTCCTACAGCAGCAGCAGCAGCAGCAGCAGCAGCGTCCGTTAGGCTCGCCTCCCGCCACCGCACGGGTCCTCCGGTCCTTCTGTCGTCGTCGTCGTCGTCGTCTGCTGCGTCGCTTAGCGTCGATTCGCTTGACTGAGCAATGCAGGCGCCGTACATTGGGTCGGCGATGGACCTTACGTCGTACAACTATAATAGGACCATGGTAGAATACTTTCATTCTTGCAAAAGTAAGCGTCCTGCATTAAAACATCTTTAAGATTTGTAGCTAAAGCATTTAAGACTGAGATATATGTAACAAAAAAAATTGGGAAAGATTTACACGGTGAATATAAAGGTAAATGTACTGTATACGCATGCTTGCATGTATATGAATCATTATCAGCATAGGCTTAAACTTTTATTAGGTCTCTCGGCTCGAGGATCCAATTTTTGAGAATCTACCATAAAGAAGGGGGAAGGCAGAGGGGTTGGAACTCTCAATTTTCCATCCAAGTCTACGCCAGTGACGTATATAGACATGGACCTGGGTTGGGTCCACTCATCGGTTGGGTCATAAATTTTCAGTTTCACGGTGGGTTGGGTTGGCTAAGAAAAGACATATTTATCGTTGATCGTTTAATTACGGTGGGTTGGGTTAGGCTTTAAAAATGGACCCATGTCCAATTGTCCGTGCCTGGCTTTAGCGCCTTTCACTTAAGCGTACACATCTCTTGGGGTCGCTAGGCTCGAACCCCCTCCCCACTGTTTGAGAGGATTGGCTAGGCCTCTAGATTACTCAATCTTGGATTTAGTGAGTTAGAGTCAGTTAGTCAGAGAGCAGTTGCTATAGAGATTTTAAGGACAGATCAGCAGAAATTAAACTGTCGAAGAAGTAAAAAATAAGTTTATATATATACCGTATATATACCGTGTATATATATACCGTGTATATATACCGTGTATATATGTATACTGTGTATATATATATTTTTATATACATTTGTATATATATATATATATATATATATATATATATATATATATATATATATATATATATATATATATACTGCCATGTCTTCAGGCCCTGAACCTAATTGCATGTGACAGTTAATACAGTCATTATCAAATAACTTGAATTTAATTTATGAAACTTGTAACTTGCGTCGTATCTACTGTACAGTATTAATACGAATCTGACATTTGAGTTTCTGTGTAAATAAAATGAGTCTATATACATTTTACACATGCATGGTTTGTGTTTTAGGTTCCCAAGAACAGCTTTATCACGGTCATCTAGTCACTGGACACGCATGTGCTTTTCAAGACAGTAAGTACTCAAGAAAAGCTCTATACTATATATAAACACAGCGTCATTGGCGTTGCGAAGGGACCCGGGGTTGCCCGACCCCCTTCTCGGGCAGAGAGCGGTCGTGAGACTCGAGCAAAACCGGGGAGTAGCTGGAGGAGGGGTAGGGGTAGGAGCATGCACGAAACCTCAAAGCCCCTGAGACGACGACGAAGTGTTTTACTCGTCAATAAAACTTCTGGCCCAAATATGTCGATGTGCCCCCTATTCTGGAATATTGGCTACGCCATTGCATATAGTCTCAATATGTAATTTACATTGATTGTAGAGTTTAAATCTTTAGACCGGCGAAACACGTTAGGGGCCGTCCATAAAGTACGGCACGCTCTAGGGGGAGGAGGGGGTCTAAACTGTCACACTGTCTAAGTGTGACAGTTTGTGACAGCAATGACCAGCGTGACGTCATACTTTCAGTAAAAATAGAACCTTAAATTTATACCTGATAAAATGTATAGTAAAAGACGTTTTCAATCGCCCATTAACACTTATACATTAAAGTTTGGGTCTCAATTATATTCGTTATCATCATGGGCGTCCGCAGAAATTTTTCTAGGGGGGTGCAAAACAGGGTCTTGTGACAAAAGAAATGAAAAACTTCTCCAAGGGGGTGCAAAACAGGGTCTCGTGATGAAAGAAACAAGTAAATTTACGTTTCTTCATTACTTCACAATTTTTCCAGGGGGTGCAATTGCACCCCCTTGCACCCCTCCGGACGCCCATGGTTATCCTTGTCGTAAGTCGATTATATTGAACGAGAAACTCGAATATATTAAATAGAAAACCTGCGTGACGTAATTTATGGCCGACGCTTTAATGGGGGGGGGGTCTGAGATTTGTGATAGGGGAGGGGTCAAAATGGCCAAAAATAGCGTGATGTACTTTATGGACGGTCCTTAGAAATACCTGTATTTGTAGGTGATACTGTATTGAGTTACTGTATATGCAGGGCGCGATTAGCGGGGGAAAAGGGGAATCTTTCCCCACTGCCAAACTGCACCCCCTACTGCTACATCCCCCACCACTACATCCCTCCCACTGCTACATTTCCCAACAACTACATCCCCCCAAGCTCAACATATCCCCCCACTGCCCCATGTCATAAATCGCACCCTGCATGTGTATATGTTAGAATCTCTTATGCATACTTTAAATCGTTTACGCTGACTTCGCTGGATTGAATCCAATTGTCGAATGGCATACTGCAGCTGAGCGTAAGACGTCGTATAGACTTGGATGATAAAGGGGTGGAAGGGCGACCCCTGTGCCTTTCCCTTTCCCTATAGTTTAGCCTCTCAAAAAGTATGTTGGTGGTGGGGGGGTTGAGTCTAGCGGCCTCAAAAAGTGGGCAGCTAGCTATGCACCGAACATCGGAACAATTTAGCCATGTAGCCTATCCCATAGAAATCAGAGTCATTAACCTTTTGCTGCGTGGCACTTATAAGGAACCTGAATGAAGAATATGAGACGAAACCCGAAATGAAAAACTGAAAAGAACAGTTGACGCCTGCATGGTTTGATTGTGCACGACGGATATTCGCCCCTCTTCTGCACTTGTCAACGGCGACTCCCATAAGTTGGAGATTTTGGTTTTTAGTCTTCCGATCATCCACGGGAGGAAACATTTGGAATGGGTGTACATGTGCATGGTGTCGCAACACAACCATTGTTTATTTGAGTAAAAATTGAATATATATATATATAGGCCTATATATATGCGTGTGTGTTTTTGTGTGTGTGTACTTGTATCAGAGAGAGAGAGAGAGAAGGTCTCATATGTGAATGAATTAATGTAGGCATATCATAGGTCTATATGGAAGCAATATGACAATGTTGAATGGTATAGCTAGGCCTAACTCTAAGGCCTAGTGTGAGGTTGACATTGTTAAGAATTTCTGAAGAGAAAAAACCTTAATGTTTCGCTAAAACACGTTATGGGGCCTTTCAATCGCTTTCACAGATGTCGAATAAAAGTGTGTATGTGTGTGTGAGACAGACAGACAGACAGACAGACAGACACACAAGCGGATATGGAGGGAGGGAGAAAGAAAGAAAGAAGAGAAAGAAATAACAGGGAGAGAGAGAAGGAGAGAGAGAAGGAAAGGAGAGAGAGAGAGAAGGAGAGAGAGAGAAAGCGATCAGTAAACCAGCGAAGCGTATCTAATGCAGTTGCCGGAAGCAAGCGAGGAGCGATGTGGAGGGCGAGGGGGCTGCATAGAGGGGGACTGGAGCGCTTTAAGCCAATCAGTGCGCATGCGCATTCCTTCGCAGGGGCTCTCTGCTGCTGCTGCTGCTGTTGTTGTTGCTGCTGCTGCTGTTGCTGCTGCTGCTGCGGTCGGCTTAATGGCATCTCCTGAAGTGAGCAAAATTTGATGAGACTATTCTCGTCTGTGGTCGGCGGCGGCAGAGGGCGCCATTCATTTTGCGGTTATTGATTATAAAGGAGTGGGAGGAGAAGAAGGAGGAGGAGAAGAGAAGGAGAAGGAGAGGGGGAAGTGGAAGGAGATTACGAAGACGGAGTTAGAAAATCCAGAAAACATTGAAATTAGAAAACTCTTCGTTAAATGTGTCTTTGCAACGAAGTAGCAATTATTGTAACAACGACATTTATAGAGAAGAATGGACGGGTATATGAATGGACGAGGTACTGAAGTGCATATGGATGAATGGATGAAGAGAAGGAAAGAGGACGCTTCCAGATGTTACCACTGGGACGGAGCGAAAAAGACCAGTACAATTTTTTTTCGCAAACGATGCTGCGCGTTCATTTGACGCCAATTAGAAACGATGTCTCTTTTTTGGCACGGGGATGGGGCGAAGTGGTCGGTTTCAGAATTCCGGGGGGCCTTGTCCACACTGCGAGATAGTGTTCAAAATAGACGTACTTTTGGCAACAGACATATATAGGCCTATCACTTAGGCTATCGAGTTAAGCAGCTGATGGATAAAAGGACATCTGCTTCAAAAAGGGGCCTTAAATCTAATAGGCCCGTATAAAATATTTTAGAAAATTATCTTGAAGCTCTGCATGGATTTATATTAAGAGTAAGGGATCCAGGGACTCTGGCCTCTGTTAGGGTCTGCTTACGATAATATTTACTGAGGCCAATAAAACTTTCTCCTCTACGATTGTCTTGTTTTTCGTGAGACGAGAAGACTTTTGATCCCATAAAATCTTATTCATCTTCGCCGCACGTATCACGCGAAATGCAAAATTCGACATTTTGCAGTTAAACGCTAGGCCTATGGTACAAAGCAGGGAGTCCCCCACTTTTTGAGCGGTTACTACAGGGAAGGGAAAGTATAGGGGTTGGGCCCCCTCACTTTTTCATCCAAGTTTGCGCCAATGGACATTTGAACGTCCATCTGTAGGATTAAAGTAGAGAGTCGAATGTTTACAGAATAGAAAATAGACAGTTTAAATTCATTTCGTAATTTTAAAAAGTGCTTTTAAAATCGCCAGTGGATCAATCGTTAATGAGTGCGTGACCTTACGATCGCTTGCACTGATTGAGTCTCACTCTCGCACGGCTTGTAGCTGTGAAGCGTCACCTTGAGACTCTGCTTAATGACATCCCTCAGGGCAACAAAACATCATTGAGCCATTTAACCACTGCCAGGCCCAGACCGTTGTAAGCTCCAAAGACTTGTATAGGCTATAGACTTAATCTGATTTCGATTAGCTTAGGCGTCTTACATGCAGCAAGGCTTATACATCAAACAGACTGCAATTTGCGTGTGGTAAGAAGTTACGGTCCAGTATTCGAATAAATGAGGCCTAGCTTTCAATCTTCACGGTCTGTAAACCACTCGATTCTACAAACGACGCAACCCTAAACATCACTTCGGTTATTGCTTCTGTCACTTTGACCAGCCATCCTTAAAGCGGGTCATGTATCAAGTGTGGCAAAAAACACAAACACACACACGTACACACACACACACATACATCCGCAAGATTAAATAAATAAGGTACAACTTGAAAGGGAAGGTGCGAAGGACAGGGAGCGAAAATACGGATATAGAAATTTTGAAATTTTTTAATGCAGTGCTCGACTTTTCATAAAAATTTAGATAGGCCTGCCCCCAACTCTCTCTCTCTCTCTCTCTCTCTCTCTCTCTCTCTCTCTCTCTCTCTCTCTCTCTCTGTCTCTCTGTCTCTCTGTCTCTCTTAGTACAGTTGATAAGCCGTATGATTTTGGTCATTTTGTGGATAAAAGCATGAAATTTTGAACATTGACACTTATAATTTAGTAACATTCTGTCCAGAGGCATTCGAATAAACTTAAGGGTAGGGATACCCCTAGGGGTAGGACAATGGGTACCCCTAGAGGTATGGCTAGGGGTAGGGGTACCCTTAAGGTTAGTGGAACCCATAGGGCTAGGGGTAAGGGTACCCCTCGGGATAGGGTAGGGAAATCAAAAGTGCTAGCCATTCACACGTCTGCCAATACCATTCTCTGTAGTTTTATATCAAAAGTGCTTGGCATTCAGAATTTTGCCTGTGGTATTCTCTAATGCGTGAATTGGCCATTTTGAAGGACATTTTTAAACTACAGAGAATGGTATTGGCAGACGTGTGAATGACTAGCACTTTTGACAGAGAAGTGAAGAGCACCTGCTAATCAGGTTTTTTTTCAAAAATTAGGGCACTATCTCTTGTAGATCAAAAGTGCTTGGCATTCAGAATTTTGCCTGTGGTATTCTCTAATGCGTAAATTGGACATTTTAAAGGACATTTTTAAACTACAGAACTATCTCTCTCTATGTCTCTGTCTGTTTTGTCTGTCTGTCTGCTCTCTCTCTCTCTCTCTCTCTCTCTCTCTCTCTCTCTATATATATATATATATATATATATTTCTTGACTGTATATATATATATATATATATATATATATATCGATATACACACAGGTGGGTGTTGTTGCTTTCAGGTCACGGGGGTGTGAACCAGCTGGGCGGGGTTTTCGTAAACGGTCGACCGCTTCCTGACATGGTGAGACAGCGCATAGTGGAGCTCGCCCACCAGGGAGTTCGTCCCTGCGACATCTCCAGACAACTGCGTGTCTCCCACGGCTGCGTCAGCAAGATACTCGGCCGGTATGTACACTCTATACACTCTTCAACTATACTATATTGCATATATTATTATTATTATTATTATTATTATTATTATTATTATTATTATTATTATTATTATTATTATTATTATTATTATTGTCATTATTATTATTGCTATTATTATTATTATTATTGCTATTATTATTATTATTATTATTATTGCTATTATTATTATTATTATTATTATTATTATTCGGCGTTCATACTTTGTGATTTTTTCTCCAGTCATCTATTGTTCTGAGAGTCCAATTGCACCGATCATTATCCATACTGAAAGTGAGACAAAATAGATACTGTATAGGCTTATATACTGATTTTCGTTGTCTTATGCTCATGAGGTTATTGACACGATGGTATTGTAAAATACTGTGAGATTTTCTAGCGCTAGTGTTTCGGCGCATGTCGAAGCAGTTCATTCTCAAGCGCTTGTGCTGTAGTCCCCTGTGTACGTCGTCGCAATTAATTCCAATGGGAAAGTGCTTGCACTTAATTTGGACGAATAACAGGCCTAGGCCTATACAGCTGAGTCTGCAGTAGTTAATAGTGCACGAATCGAACAGTGAAAAAGTAAGAAAAATATGAAAAATCTGTCTGAAATTCAATTTTTAAAAATTCAATCTAAAGTTACATTGATTGATATCGGCCTAATTTTTATTCGGCGTTAACCAAACTCATGCAGATCTCTCTTGGAATTTTGGGAATTCAGTTTTAAATGATATGTTAATTGTTTCAATTTCCTGGTCAGCGTTGCATGCGCTCTCCTCTGCCATGGGAGGGGTCTTCGTGAGAAATTACCTTAACTCCTAATTTAATGCAAAATTTTTGGGGGATCTAAGATTGGGGGATTTCCCCCTATCCGGCCTGCATGCAACCTTCCCTTCTTCTCTTCCGAGCATCCTTCGGTCTTTCGGGTCCTAGGTAGCCTATATGGGCATTTGCCAATGAAGCGAGCCATACCCGGGGAATACAAAGGCACTCTCGCCCTCATCTGAGTCACTACTACTACTACTATGGTCCCTCTGCATCAAAGACATGCGGTCTATGAGGTCAGCAGACGATGAAGCTGCTTGCAAATGTAAGCGAAACGCATTATATATATATATATATATATATATATATATATATATATATACAGTAGAGAGGTCACTCGAGGAATTGATTTGAACTTTGGTTGATCCTGTGTCAAGGCAGCGCACGAGGGCTGCAAACTCATGACTTATATAGGCCTATAGGATACTCTTTGCACGTTTAACAGCCGTGTTTATATATATATATATATATATATATATATATATATATATATATATATATATATATATATATATATATATAGTGTGTGTAAAAATTAACAAATGAGTAAGTATCCTACTAAAAGCTTTTGGTAGGGTCTATAAAAATAAAATTGTATGTGTGTGTGTTCAAATATAACATGGCAGCTGTAGCCCGTAGGTTATTTTCTAAGATGTATTTTTGGTTTCTAATCTGCGTGAAATTTCCAGTAATAGTTTTCAGTTCGAAGAGAGAAAAGAAACACTTGGAAGAAGAAGTAGAAGACTTTTTTTCAATCAGGAGACGCTTTTAAATTCTCTGGAAATCCTCTGTGCGTTGAATCGACAATGCCGCTGGACAATAGGGAAACGGCGGTTACTTGATGAATAGTTGTTGTTCTCTCTAAATCCTATCACTTATCCGGACGCAGTTTAATCGCTTTCCTTGCCTTTCTCAATTATTCCTCCGAGAATCTCTCTCTCTCTCTCTCTCTCTCTCTCTCTCTCTCTCTCTCTCTCTCTCTCTCTCTCTCTCTCACTCACTCTCTTCCCCTCTCTGTCTCCGTCTCTCTCCGTCTCTCTCTCTCCCTCTTTCTCTCTCTCTCCGTCTCTGCCTGTCTGTCTCTGTCTCTGTCTCTGTCTGTCTCTCTCTCACTCTCACTCTCTCTGTGTGTGTCTGTCTCTCTCTATCCTCTCTCTCCACCGCGCACCGAATCGCACTGATTCTATTTTTGCAGCGGCGTCTGGCACTTCTTTCTGTTCGTCAATCGATCCACTGCCCCCTCCGCCCCTCCGCCCCCTCCACCCACAACTCCCCCGAACGCCAAAGAGCCTTTCCAGCCTACGCCCTTTCTTCTAGATGCTATGCATTTTTCTCTTTCCATCACTCTCTCTCCTCTCCCTCCCTCGGTCTGTCTCTGTCTGTCTGTCTGTCTCCTCTCTCTCCTCTCTCTTCTTCTCCCTCTTCCCCTATCTTTCTGTCTGTCTCTCGTCTTGTTTCTGTCTATGTCTCTGCGTGTGCGTCTCTGTCTGTCTGTCTGTCTCTCTCTCAATGTGTGTGTGTGTTCTCTGTGTGTTCTCTCTGTCTGTCTCTCAGCTTCTGTTAGACACGGGGTCCGATTAACGGCGTCCGTTGAGCGAGCGGTCGTATCGTCGAGAGATGGATGCTTCTCGGCGTCACGGTCCATCGGTCGCTTCCAGCGCCTCCGCCTCCGCCGCTCCTCGCCTCCTCGCCCGGCTCCGTCCGTTTCCGCGACCGTCCGCTTGTCTCCACCGTCTGCGTCTGTGTGGCTGTGCGCCTCCGTCTGCCTCCGTCTGCCTCCGTGTCAGCGTCGTCGTCTCCGGCGGCCGGTGCCATTAAATCGGTCGCGGTCCGGTGCTCTGTGATTGCCAGTCCAGGCGATGCACGGAGGCAGAGAGACGGAGAGACGGGGAGACAGATGGGCAGAGACGCAGGGAGGCAGAGAGACAGAGTGGCAAATGGGCAGATAGGCAGAGAGACAGATGGACAGAGAAGCAGGGAGGCGGAGATGTAGGGAGGCAGAGAGGAAGAGAGGCAGAGAGACAGGGAGGCAGACTTCCCGACCGAAATATACAGCAGCAATTACATGCGGAGTTTTAGAAAGGCTCTCCCAATGCTCGGTTTCGAGCGTTGGGTCCGGCGCTGATCTCCAGTTTAGGGCAAGCAGCGGCGCATGTGGACAAAAACATTAATCTAGAGTGGTTTGCCATTGCTTTCTCCAGACCGGCGTTTTACCTACGCAGCCACAGCTGCTGCTCATTTACCATCGCCCTCTAGCGAATGAAGGCTGAATACCGACCTTAGGGGTTCCTGCGGGACTTGAACCCGTTCCGTCAGCGTGTCTGTCTAGCGTCTTACCAATCTGCCATCTTCCCACCCCCTATGCAGAGTAATCGAGAGTGAGCCTGATAACAACAACGCTAGTCTATGCAATAATATTAAGCAACGCAGAATAGCCCAACAACGTGTCAAAGTGGCGATTCTTGGTTAATTAAGGTATCCCCACTGAACATCAGAACAGATGGGAAGATGATAGCAACTATTCCAACGCAGAAAACAATGAGCCCAAGAGCCACACGAAGAAGCGACCCCAGATTAAATGTTGAAGTATGACGTAATAAGGCACTTTATATTGCGCCTCTGCTATTTCTACTAAGAGGCGCTACTACCGGCTTAGGAGTCGCTTGATAAGAAATTCAGCCAATCCGGGCATTTCCACATATAGGCCATATCAGTGGCGGCTCCACCGGGGGGGCAGGGGGGCCCGTCCCCCCTATTGAGTGCCTGTCCCCCCAGTGGCCCCCCAGTTAGTACTCTATACTTAATGCTACATACATTAGCCAACAAATGGTTGCCCCCCCATTATTAGAAGTTGCCACCCCAACGGCCCCCCACTTGCCAAATCCTAGAGCCGCCACTGGGCCATATACCTCTTGATTAGCACTGGGCGGGGAATTTAGTCATATCCCTTGATTGACTCGCCACTGACTAAACGTAAATTGTCATCCACCAAAATTGAATCTGTGTTCGTTTAAACTTAGCGTGATTTAAAGTGGCTTAGGAGGCATTATTGCCTGTGTGAAAGCCACTAGGGGCACTAACGGGGCTCGAACCCACTCCGTCAGCCTGACGCTCCAGCACGTAAACCACTCTGCCATCTTCCGCCTCTTTGTCAACTCAAATAAATCATCATTCCTCATTCCTGATTTTGTTTCTCTCGAAAGTCTAGAACACATTTCTTTAGATTGTATTGATTTTAGTAACCACCTGATAACAGCTAAATTAATCAACGAATGAACTTCTTTTTCATCCAAGTCCGGTGTTTATTTTAGACTTCCTCTGGGGGAATTCCCCCAGTCTGAATTCACCCAAATTTTTTGACATTTTGGCAAGTAGTATGACCTCCCCAATGTCTGCCCCCCCCCAAGAAAAAAATATTAAGCTCCACCGCATTGTCTAGGTGGCTGGAACAGCCACAGATCCGAGTCTACACCAGTGTCCTGTTGACGAACGCTTGCAGGTACTACGAGACTGGGTCGATTAAGCCCGGAGTGATCGGAGGATCGAAACCAAAGGTAGCGACGCCAAAAGTCGTCGACGCCATCTGCAAATACAAGAGGGAAAACGCCACGATGTTCGCCTGGGAAATACGGGATCGGTTGCTGGCCGAGGCAGTCTGCGACCAGGAAAACGTCCCTAGCGTTTCATCCATCAACAGGTAAGTGCAGTACAGGTGTATGTACATTGTACAGGAAGTGGCGGCTCCACACGGAGGCCCGGGGGGTCCGTGCCCCTATTGAATGCCTGCCCCACTCCAGTGGCCCCCTGTTGGGACCCTATACTTACTACAACATTCCTATCAACAAATGGTTGGCCTCCATGCTTAGAAGTTGCCGCCCCAACGCCCTCCCCTCCCAAATTGCCAAATCCTGGAGCCGCCACTGTGTACAATACGCATTTTCGGAGCGGTTGGCGTTTGCAGTGTGGGAGAAGGGAATTGTACTCAGTCGGTTGTCTGACTGCTAACAGTCCACAATTTTAGGCCACCATCCATTGGAAGGTGGAAAAGAGGAAACGGAGATGCATGGGTAAGAAATACTTTGAGAAACTCGACCGAAAACGTCACAAGACGAAGGTGAACGTTGGCACGGAGCTGCCATGGAAAAGAAAAAGAGGAAAGACCGTGAAACACCGGGAAAAGATTATTAGAAAAAAAACTTTAAAAATGGATGCACGTATAGTCTATTTAAACCACACGCACTTGATTTGTCTATAGTCTATACAGGCGGCTTGAACTGTATAGGCCCAATTGCAGACTTTGGGAATTCTCAGCAGCTTCCAATGTTACCTTTAGCGTTCGTTGGCGGCATTCCTCGCCCAGCCGGTGTCTGTCTCATGCGCTGAGACTGTTTAATTAGTCTCATTATGCAGGCGAAGCAGGATTCACGCAACGCTAGAAACAGGACTGGAATTTAGAATCAAATGATTCAGAGAGAACTCGCTCTGCATAATGGATTTGAAGTCGGTCCTTTATTCTCTCTCTCTCTCTCTCTCTCTCTCTCTCTCTCTCTCTCTCTCTCTCTCTCTAAATATATCGTGGGAAGAGGCTAAATTGTACGAATTTTTTCTTCCATATTATCCGCTACTACTACTACTACTACTGCCACCACCACCACCACCACCACCACCAATAATAATAATAATAATAATAATAATAATAATAATAATAATAATAATAATAATAATAGAGGTAGATAGCGGGCGAGAAGGAGAGAGCGAGAGAGAGACAGAGACAGAGACAGAGAGAGCGACATGAAGACGTGATGGAAGCGAACGAAGCAATTTGTCGTAGAAGAAGAAGAAGAAGGAACGGAATTTGAATTTGAAGCGAATGAAGACGAACGGTCGTTCAGCAGTTGAGCATCTGGATCGGTCTTCGTTGATTCTCGACTGTCACTTCAGCTGTGCTTGACCGGTCGTCTTCCCCGTCACCACACTGGTCGATCGACGGTGGAAGGGCAATGGGGGGAATGGGGGGAAATGGTGACGGGCGATTTCTAGGGTGGAGGAGTAGACCATGGACGCGCCTGACTTCTTCTCTCGACAGGTGTCGAGAAAGAAGATCGTCTGCCCCTCGACGTCGTGTATTACCCGGGGAGGGGAGAGAGGGGGGGTTGTTGTCGTCTGATGGTGGTGGTGGTCCAGATTGGCCGTGGCATTCACCGATGGTCGTCAAAGTGCGACACCGTCACGGTCGACTGGGCAGCGCTGAGACGCTCCACTCAGCTGAGCGCGAAATGGGAAAGGTACGGAAGACGAAAGGAGGGATGATGATGATGATGATGATGATGATGATGATGACGACAGAAGAAAAACAACATACGAGAGATAACGATTAAAACGATAAGAGAAATAAAAATATGGTCAGCGGCAAAAAACCATGTCCACACGAAACGAAAATAATTGTTTATAATAATAATAATAATAATGTAAAAGAAATAATAAATAATAATAATGATGATAATAATAATAATAATAATAATAATATTATTATTATTATTAAATAATAATAATAATGATGATGATGATAATAACAATAATGTAACAATAATAATGGTATTATTATTTCTGCTGTTATTGTTTATTATTATTATTATTATTATTATTAGTAGTAGTAGTAGTAGTAGTAGTAGTAGTAGTAGTAGTTGTTGTTGTATAGTAGTAGTAGTAGTAGTAGTAGTAGTAGTAGTAGTAGTAGTAGTAGTAGTAGTAGTAGTAGTAGTCTAGTAGTAATAGAGGTAGTAATGTTAAAACTTGTAGCAATATTTTAATATCAATTCCACTGTAACTTCTTTCTATCGGTTGATTTTGCAATTAAAATATAATTAATTAAAACTGTTCTTTTCCGTCTTCGTCCGAATACAGAATCGTTCGAAACAAAGCGGCGGAAAAGGCGAAGCAGACCCTGCCTCAGCAGCCGCATCAGCAGCAGCAGCAGCAGCATCTTCAGTCGTCTAGTCTTCCGCCGCCATCTCTGTCGATCGGAGGATGCTCGTCTCCCCAACCGATGCTCGGCGGCGGCGGCGGGGGCTCCCTGCTTCCCGGATCGACGACTCCTGCCGGGTACACCATCGGCAGCATCCTGGGCATCCCGCCGCCCCCGCCGCCTCCGCCCCCGCCGCCGCCGCCGGCGCAGCCTCTGACCCTCCTGGCAGGAACGATGAGCTCGCCTTTAAACAACGACCATTCGTGCAAAAGATCAAGAGAAGAGTTAACAGTCAACGGTAAAACGCTCGATCTTTCGATCACCCTTCGCTCGATCTTCCCCCCACTCGGTCACCATGTCAGTTGACTCTAGTGCACGTGACTTATATACAGGGTGGCGCAATAAAACCGGTGCCACTCTGTTGCAATTGTAGGTCTACACTGTGTACGGATAAAAAAGAACCGAATCTTTTGCAATGACGATGAAAAACACAATTAAATAGTCATCAGTTTTAAATTTTTAAAATTCAATTTAGTCGTGACAGAATGTTAAAACTTGTTTCCTGATATTCGGCAATATTCAGGTTATTACAGATTTCAACACGGCTCACTGAGCTCCCGTGAAACTGTTGAGCTGCTGACCACAGGCGGGTTTAGAGTTTAATATCTGGGTAGGCTAGCATGGAGGTCTAAGGGTGCCATCCAGCACGCGTGCCATCCAGGGCGCGACAGACCTGGTGTTGATGGAAAACACAATTTTTTATTGTTTTGGTGGGATTAGTTGTGTAGGCTTAATAAGCTTACCCTAGCCTCTAATAAAATCCGCCTATGCTGCTGACAAAGGAAACCTTCTGATTTCATAAATTCATACCTCCTATCTATATACCATCTTTGACCGCCAAACAGTCCTCACTTAAGCCCAGTTGATTATAAGATTTGGGAAATAATGCAGAGGATGGTTCACAGAACAAAGACCAGGACCATTGAAGAACTCCTCTCTTATTCGCTGACGAAATTAGGGTCAGGTCTTCGTCGCGTGACATGTTGCTGCAGGAGATGCTTCCTGCCCACCGCTGCCAAATTTATATAGCGTAAACGACATAATTACGCTGTGCTTTGTTTCGTGACATACAGTTGCTACAAATAAACATGTTGCGATCCAGGGGCGTATAACGACGGGGTGGGGTATATCGGTATATATACCCCCAAAATCAGTATATATAACACAGTATATATAACATGTATAATATATAATTTATATATAGCCTAATATATAATATATATTATATATAATATATATAACAATATTATACCCCAATGTATACCCCCTATCAAATTCCTGGCTACGCCCCTGCTGCAATCAACCTGAACATGTGTGTTTTGGGAGTTCTTTCAGCTGTATTCCTACCGAATTCTATCAAGATTGATCAACATTGCTTGGACAAAGTTATAGCCGAAGTAAAAGGGGCGCGGGATTTATTGGACCACGGTGTAGAACAATCTGGAAATATAGACGCGTTTTCAGCGTCGTATGCTGCTGCTGTGTTGCAGCAGTCGACCCATGCACTGGCATGCAGTGGATAGGACGGAGGAGGAGGAGGAGGAGGAGGAGGAGGAGGAGAAGGAGGAGGAGGAGGAGGAGACAGACAGGACGACGTCCAAATGCTGTGTCCACCGTGAATATTAGGAAATCGATGGAGAGTGTTTTTTTGGCGAGGAGAGCAAAGCGACCGACTGTGCACTCTTCGAATACGCCCAGTTCTCAGTTCCATGTTGCAATAATCCTCTGGGAGGCGGCGGCGGCGGCGGCGGCGGCGGCGGCGGCGGCGGCGGCGGCGGCGGCGGCGGCGGCGGCGGCGGCGGCGGCGGCGGCGGCGGCGGCGGCGGTCACGCTGCGTGACCCGGCTGGCGCTTCGTCGTTGCCTCGTTCGTTGTCTCGTTCGTTGTATCGTTGTCTCGTTCGTTGTATCGTTGTCTCGTTGCCTGCAACCACTCGAATCAACTGAAGATTGTCGTGCAGACAGACGGAGAGAAAGATAGAAGAGAGACGGATGCATAGAAAGGCAGAGAGAAGGAGAGAGAAGGTGATATATAGAAGGGCACAGATATGCATATATATAAATACATAGAAAGGGAGAGATAAGGAGAAAGATGATACATAGAAAGGCACACATATATATATATATATATATATATATATATATATATATATATATATATAATTTATATATGGAAAGATGGAGAGAGGCGGAGATATAGCACAGTGTAGCATTTTGCGTAGTAATTGCCTCAATGTAAAATTTGTAGTAAGGCATTCAGCGATTCATATTTCCATTCGCGACAAAAGGGCGTAAACTTCTATTAGGCCACTAGGGTCCTGCGGCTCCCGCCTCCACTTTTTGAGAGGATAGATTTAGGGAAGTGAAGAGGTATGGGGGTTGGGCCGACACTTTCCCATCCAAGTTTACGCCTATTGCAACAAACACATTGGAAGAGCAAATTTCGAATGGAAGAGGAAATACTTGAGGACAAACTCTCTATAACTTTTCCACGTTTCGGGAAAGTTGAAAGAAGATTGCAATAAAAAAACTATGAAATTCCCAGAAGTTATGCGTTTTGAAAAATACTCCGACATAAAGAATTCTGTGCCAGAGTTTGACCACAGAATCTTATTACATGACTTTTTATTATTAATTTATTATTAATGAGTGTTATGCATGAGATGTTCGTAACAGCACTTTTGCATATATTGGAGGATTGCATGAATCGAAGATTTCAACGTACGCATTTCTAGACCCAGCATCTCTCTCTGTCTCTGTCTCTGTCTCTGTCTCTCTCTCTGTCTGTCTGTCTCTCTCTCTCTCATCAATTCACCCTCTGCTTTTCAGGGTCAAGTGCTCTGATAAGGTGCAGCTTGGTGACCAGTGACCGGTGATTAAGATAGCGCCTCAGAATCCTCCTCGAGGACGACCTTTTGACCTCTTGACCTCGTAATCCCGGCGGGAAGTCGATCTGCACTCCGAGGGTGGAAGTGCGGTGGCGGCAGCGCTGGAGAGCTTTCACTAATTGACTCACATATTATGCAAAGTGAACCTGGAAGAGAAATTTGAAATTTCTATTGATGCAAATCCTAGCCTCTCGGCGTTCGCCGATGAGTGTGTCTCTGTCCCACAACCACACAGAGAACCCCAGCCACGGCCAAGATACACGCACAGCGAAGACACGTCGTATACAACAAGTGCAACTATTCCTCCGCCATTTAACTCTTTTCTTCAACCACCACCACTCCACGTTTCCATCAATTCTCTCTTCCCCTCTCTCTCTTCCCTGTCTCTTTATCTCTTTCTCTCTTTCTCTGTCTCCCTATTTCTTTCTCTTCTCTTCTCTCTTCTCTCTCTCTCTCTCTCTCTCTCTCTCTCTCTCTCTCTCTTCCTTCATTTCTCTTTCTCTCTTTCTCTATCTCCCTATTTATTTCTCTTCTCTCTCTCTCTCTCTCTCTCTCTCTCTCTCTCTCTCTCTCTCTCTCTATATATATATATATATATATATATATATATATATATATATATATATATATATATATATATATATATATATATATCTTCCTTAATTTCTCTTTATCTCTTTCTCTGTCTCCATATTTCCGTATCTTTTCTCTCTTTCTCTTCCTGTCTGTCTGTCGCTGTCTGTCGCTGCCTCTGTCTTTCTGTGTCTCTCGGTATGTCTGTCGTTCTGTTCGCCTGTCCGTCTGTCTATCTATCGCTGTCCTATCGAGTATGAGTCATATGAAGACTGACCTCCGCCAAACGATCAGCAGTCCATTGATTAATTATATTTGAGCGTTCGGTTAATTTTTGTCTTTGAAGTCGTTCGACAAAGACCAGGTACGGGTCCAGGTTGGTTTATTATTCCAGGTGCGACTGTCCCTTTAACTGAATAAAGACGTCGGTCGTTGCAGAGGAAACTCTGTTGCACTGTGTTGTCGACTGCACTTTTCCTCTTATTTTAATTGATTTCAGTGCATTACTAGCATATAGAGAGAGCGCCGGTCTGTGACTGTCCGTCGAACCCACGACAAGCCATTGACTCAACGTTCCAGAATAGGGACGCCATCACTTATGCAGGCGCACTCGGTCCGATCCGACCAGGGGACTGTGTGTGAGGGGGGAGGGGGCGTCGTGAGCTCCCCTAGCGGGAACCTGTAACCGCATAGGAATAATATTTTAAATTAAAATCTGAATATTTTGTAGAAATTTTGCAGTGAAAGCTTGTATCACCCACCCGCGATAAAATACTCTCGTATGTTGCATGAATCTTACAACTAATATAGGGGTGTTTTGGGGTGGAGGGGGGCAGGGCCGACGAGATGGGGGACAGTGGGAACACTTTTACCCGGGCCAGGCAATTAACAAAGGACCCGCGCTAGCCAGAGAAAATAAGTGACGACCTTTTTGGCTTGTCAGCATTCATTTAATATGAGGATAACCTTTTTGCTTGTCAAGATTTTTTTGAAGTTCTCAATATTTTTCCCCCGGCCCGTATTTTCTCTCGAAGGCCCTGTGGTGGGGTGAGGTGGGGGCTGCCCCTTTCCTCTCGAATCTATGCTAATGCTGGGGATCATGGCGAGGACGGAAGTTGTTTGTAACCTTTGCGTTACTCTCATCTCCTGTCTGTCTGTAAATCTTAACATCGATTTATTAATTGTTCTGTGTATGAACAGGCAGTGAACACAGATCTCAGATCAGACGACACTGCACTTCAGACGACAATCAGGTGAACAGTCATGAACCGTGAACAGTCATGAACAGCGTCGATCATTTGCGTGCATCGTATTTATACAGCGCACTTAAAACTATGCACTGAACTTCTTTATAAATCATACTTGTTAAGGCTGCGTTTGATTTTCAGAAGAACGAAGGAATTTTGATTTTTAGGACTTAATTCTCAAACTGCGAAGATTTCTAAGCATTCTGATCATATGAACTTTCAACATATTTAACGTCAAATGTTCATAGATTCGAGCACTGTATATGATTTTCCAAAAGCGAAGAGAGGGTGTCGAAATTCCAACTACTCTATAGATCAAACGTTCCATCCACACACACACACACACACACACACACACACACTCACCAGTGGGGTCTTTCTCGCTGCCAGTATTGAGGAGTTAAACCCTCAAAATCCTGAAAGTTGAACACAATATTTTAATAGCGCTACTATTTTGGGTGGAGGCATCTACAACAACATTTTGCGTGATTTTCCACAACGGGGCATCGGGAACACGACAGCGAAGGGCTCGTGGGCCCCTTCACGTTCCTGGGGCCCGGCTGGAAAGTGTTCCATCTCTTTCTCCCTCAGATTCTCTCTTGTTCTGTGGAAGATAAATTAAACGCCTGAGAATAAAGCCTCCATTACGGTGCTACTTAAGATCGACAGCGCTGTATATTACTGTATATAAACGAGATTTTACCTTATACTTAATCGTATCTAACCTCAAAACATTACTCTTAAGAAATAATTTCATGATTTCCATCCATAGCTGTAACGGCGACCCCATCATGATGACCCTTTGGATAAAATGACCCTACCTGACTCCCCCCCATGTTGCTCCCTATAGCTATTTCACACATGGACTACAAGCGCCTAAGAATAAGCACCAGCTACTCAGGGGCGTAGCCACGGAAGGTATATCGGTATATATACCCCCTAAAATCAGTCTACCTTGAAGTTTTTAATGTGTTTTTTAAGATTTTAAAAGTTTTTAAAGATTGATACCCCCCAAATCAAATTCCTGGCTACGCCCCTGCAACTACTGCGGCACTACCTAGAAGGCGCTATGTAAATTCGCGTGACTTTACTTACAAACCACCCTGGCTATAGCTATTTCAAGAAAGATTAAGCGCATAAGAATAAGCAGCTACTGCTGTGCTGCTTTCCGGGGCGCTGTAGAAGTTTACGAGATTTTACTTTACTTACTTACTTATCGTTTGCTTGCCACAGCAGCAGCAGCAGCAGCAGCAGCACTGGAGCTACAAGCAGAGTCCGAAACCTCCGAAACCGGATCCCGATTCGTCGCCGAACGACCTTCACCGCCATCTGTCGCTGTGTTCCGGTTCCGCCTACCAGATGGCGCTCGGTCCGCCGGCCTCATACCGGTCCGGAGGAGGAGGAGGAGGAGGAGGAGGAGGCCACCACCCTCAGTACCCTCCGCCGGCGACCCTCGTCGCCACGACGCTCCCGCCGACCGTCACCGCGTCGACGGTCGCCGCCGCCGCCGCCGACTACGCGGGCAGCGTGACTCCGGTCGCAGGGCCCGGTGCCTTCGCGTGTCACGCGGGGCCGGCGGTCCCTCCCGTCGGCCCAGCTCCACCATCGATGGCGGCCATGAACTACAATAACTCCCTACAAGACATACAGTCGGCTTCCTATGGAATGACCATCGGTAAGAATGACCTCTGTTGGTTGGGCCTATAAGACTCTAGCCTCCTCGATTTTTCAGAGGCCACCATAGGGAAGCTATATAGGGGGTTGGACCCCCACTTTTTCATTTCACTTAAGTTTACGCCAATGAGAATGACAGAATGTATCTGCGTAGCGACTCATGGTCAAAGAAGACTTTATACGCAGTTTCATTGTAGGCCCGTTTCATTTGCCTCAGACATCGACATCAGGGCGTAGCGACGGGGGTATATCGGTATATATACCCTCCAAAATCAGACTACCTTAAAATTTTTAATGTGTTTTTAAAGATTTTTAACGTTTTTAAAGATGTGTACCCCCCAAATCACGCTATACCCCAAATCAAATTCCTGGCTACGCCCCTGATCGACATGGGTTGCGTTGGGCAGAAATTTCCATGTTATGGTGGGTTGGGTTGTTTGGGTAAGAAAATAAGTCGCGTTTTCTTCGGTGATAATGTAATGCAAATTTTTTGTGTTTTTTTCATTTAATGGTCGTCAGAGTTGTGCTATGTCTGTAATATTCAACGCCTTTCAATGGTTTCAACAAATTTTATGGTTTCAACCGTTTCCGTTTCTTCGTCATTGTTCTTTGTTCTGTTTAAGAAATTGTTATGTATGGGTTGGGTAGGGTTGGGGCAAGTAACGCGGTTGTTTTCGTGGGTTGGGTTGAGTTGGGTTTGAATAGTGATGGGTTGGATTTTAAAAACTGAACACATGTCCATGTCTGATCTGCCTGTAATCAATCACCATTAAGCTGTCTGCTAGAGGCCGTCATCGCTTGAGTGCCACTCTTACAATAATGGACAACATTCATCGTCGTCGTCGTCGTCATAATCATAATCTCTCTCATAAAAGAAGAAGAAGTAGAAGAGAAGGAGGAGGAGGAGGAGGAGGAGGAGGAGGAAGAAAGAGATTATCTGAATTTTGAGACAATTGGCACACCGTAGAATCAAGTGAGGAAACTTGTTTTCAAGAAACTACGAAAGCATTTCTCTGGGGTTCAAGATTCTCGTAATTCTGAAGCGATTGTGAACGTGATTGGCGAGTACACTACATGCAGAGAGAGAGAGAGAGAGAGAGAGAGAGAGAGAGAGAGAGAGAGAGAGAGAGAGAGAGAGAGAGAGAGAGAGAGAGAGAGAGGGAGAGGGAGAGGGAGAGGGGAAAGAGTGAAGGAGAGAGAGATACATAGAGAGATACATATACAGAGACAGAGATACAGAGACAGACCATATACAGAGACAGAGAGATACAGAGACAGACAGACAGAGAGAAAGTTATATATATATATATACAGATATAGCTACAGAGAGAGAGAGAGAGAGAGAGAGAGATACAGAGAGATATACAGATACAGAGAGAAAGAGAAAGAGAAAGATGAAGATAAAGAGAGAGAGAGAGAGAGAGAGAGAGAGAGAGAGAGAGAGAGAGAGAGAGAGAGATACAAATACAGAGACAAAGACAGAGACAGAGAGAGCGAGAGCATATTGACGAAGAGTCTTGACCGTCTCCCCTTAGAGCGAGCGCTGGTCTTCATCATCATCTTCTTCTTCTTCGTATTAATAATCCGTTCTCATCTGTTATGGATCGTGGTCACAGCGTCCCCGTCTAGGCGCTCGGCTGATCGGAATTTCGCTTCCAATAAATCACGACCACCCCGGCGCAAGCGCCTATCTTTCCCAGAAAACAATTAAGTCCAAGGTCGCACAGTTCTCGGCGTCGGCGACAGCCTAGACCGCTGCAATTCCTGCGTATGAGCCGGAGGAGGCGGTCCTCGTACTGGTCGAAAGTCACGCCATCTTGTGACTCGGCTGTAAGTTGCGATTCGGTTTGATCTTACAGGAGTTGACGTTCGTAGGTAAGACATAGGCCTACAGGTGGCGCTGGTATTATATTCGAACGTGTCATTTGGCGTAGATATGGGGGAGGGGGGAGGTTTGGTTCTCATAAGAATTCTTTGTGTAACAATAAGCAGATTATTGTTTGTGGCGCCAACCATACTGTGTCACAATAACCAAGGTTGATGTTAACACGAGTTGGGTAGACTCCGTGGAAGACGAGGGGGGATAGAATGGCTGCTACGTTAAGAAAATCATAAACATAAGAAGAAGAAAAAGAAGAAGAAGAAGAAGAAGAAGAAGAAGAGGAGGAGGAGGAGGAGGAAGAAGAAGAAGAAGAAGGAGAAGAGACAGATTAGCATGAGGAGGAACAGGAGGAGGAAAGAATAACAATAAGAAGTATAAACAGAAGAAGAAAAATATTTATTTGTCTTAAATTAACTGACCAGGTTTTCATTGAACGTCCATTTCAGTTTCCGAACTAGAATCTCCTCGCAAAATTTACCCTCAGGCATCACCAGCAGTCAGCACTATTTTCTATTATATTATTATTATTATTATTATTATTATTATTATTATTATTATTATTATTATTATTATTATTATTATTATTATTATTATTATTATTATTATTATCATCATCATCATCATCATCATCATCATCATCATCATCATTATTATTATTATTATTATTATTATCATTATTATACATGACAATTCTTAAGCGCCGTAAGCATAGCTAACAGAGGCCAAAGTGTCAAAAGCGCTGAACAGGAATGAAATATTAAACAAAATGCGTCTTCAGATGTTTACGGAACCGATCCGACAATGTAAAAAATAGAAAATACTAATTTTAAGGTTTCCAATTGAAGCGATAACGCCCCGTGATGCCCTCTATTATCTTAATTAACATCCACATAACTATACAGTATGTTGTTTTGGCGTTTCCAGGTAACGGAGGATATCCACAGTCGTATGGTTCACCCGTGTCCTATCCACACGCACAGTATGCTTACGACCACAACTGGGCTGCTGTGCGCTATGCAGGTAAGAACCAGTCTCCAACTATATACAGAAAACATTTTCATCAGGTTCGTCTACGCACCGTATTGGCCTTTATAGGCATAGGCGGCGACCTGCCACAAAAATTGGGGTGTCCGCTTTTTAACGGCGGTCGGTGCCCCTAAATTTTTAGAAGTCAATAGGTGAGTTTTAGTGCATTTTGGACATAAATCGAAACCTGTCTTCTACAGTGGATAAGATATCTTAAGACGTGGGTCATCCCTCGATCGACTTACTAACCATCTCACAAAATATTCCTCAAGACTTTCATTTTGTTGACGTCCCTCGTTCTCGTACAGTCGTTTGCTCTCGTACAGTGGCGTAGCAATATTCCCGGGGGTCCTTGGCGTAAAACGGGCATGGGGCCCTTTCCAGAGACGATCTGACAAGTTTGCGAAAATGCTGACGACCTTTTATTGCTTGTCGGTCTTTCGATCTGACAACTTTACAACTTTGCGGAAAAATTTCTTGGCTCGGGTCGGGGGCCCTTTGCAGGTCGGGGGCCCTTGGCATTTGGTCAAGGCTGTTCATGTGGCTGCTACGCCTCTGCTCTTGTGTGTAGCATGAAATGGCTGGAAGGTGACTTATTTCGAGCATTGTAGATCGAAAAATGAGGGGACCAATATTGGTCGTTCTTGCGTGATTTGATGCAATAAAGATGGGGACAAACGAAAATGTGTTTTTTGTCGGAAAATTTCTTCAATTCGCTGAAAATTGAGCATATCTACTATGCCAAATTTTCAATAGACCTTCAATTGGTTATGTGACATCGCGAATTAACCATACTGTACACGGTGCTTTGTTGTCTATAAAACCTGTCTTACAATGGACCAATCCAATGCATGTTACTACGATTTAACTTGTCGAATTGTATTAGTTAATCTAGATTGTACAGCAGCCAACATACACATTCACTGGCGTAGCCACGAGGGGCGGTGGGGAGACGGCCCCCTATTTGGGATGCGACCGGTCGTGAGATTTGTGCAAAACCGTTGAGGTATTTGGGTGGGATAATGCTAATTTAGTTAGAAGTTCCTGCAGTTTTTCCTTGGAGTCAGCTATATTAAAGTGGCATCGTCTGCAGACCTAAGATTATAATTATTTACATTTCTTCCTCCAAGTTTGACACCTTCTAGATCTTTGATTACTTTTATGATTTCCTCTCCATATAGGTTGAACAAGTCAGGTGACATTCCGCACCTCTGCCTTTCCCCTTTCCGTAACTTAATCCATTTTCCTATGGTTCCGTTTATCCTGTTTGCAGCTTCCTGTTTCCAATATAAATCCTGCAACAGTCTTAAGTCTTTCCCATCTACTCCTGAATTCTCCAAGACTGTAAATAGGGTTTCCTGCTCCACACTATCAAATGCTTTTTCATAATCAATAAAACATAGATACAAATCTTTTTGCCTCACAATGCATCTGTCCCCAAGCATTCTCGGTACAAAAATCGCATTTCGTCATCCACAGTCTTTTCTGAACCCATATTGTTCTTCTGCTGTTGTGTTTCTATAGTCTTGCTCCTTGCTCTTTCGAGCCGTACTCTTACAACTATTTCCGTTATCGTTCTGTGATCTTCACACTCCGTTGCCGCTGTTTTTTGTGCCCCCTCCTAATCCAGAATCCTGGCTGCGCCACCGAATGCAATGTCTCAGACCCGGTGTGTACGAATAACCGCGGCGTTTTTTCCTAGGTTCGTAGAGCGCAATAGAATTCGCTGTTCTCCGCCGTTCTATACCATTTCCGTTTCTTTTTTTTCTCTTCGACAGCTGCGCCGTATGGCTATTACGTCGGCGGCAACACGGCGGCTGCAGCTGCCGCCGCCGCCGCCGCCGCCGCCGCTGCTCTGACATCACCGACACCCACGGATCTGATGCTGCCACCCGCAGTCGCTGCCACCGCTGCCAATGTCAACTGCCTGTCTGTCGGCGATTACAAAACCAATCGATGCTGACCCATCAATTCGCCCGCCGCAGGATCGCGCTTTGTGTCTACTGGACCCTATACCAAGACCACCACCCATCATCATCATCATCACCACCGCCATCATCATCACCACCATCATCATCACCGCTGCCACATCAGAGGATTTGTCTCAGAGCGGCGCCAAAGCTCAACAACAACTGTATCCATGGCGACAGCAGCTGCAGATGCAGAGATATTGTTAATGTACAGACCCCAATCGATTCGGAGGAGGAGAAGAGGAGGAGAAGGAGGAGGAGAAGGAGGGAGAGCGTATTTTCAGTGGCGGTTCCAGGATTTCTTGGTGGGGGTGGGCTGGGGGGGGGGGATGAAAAGAGAAGGAAAAAATCAATAAACTTTGCCGAAAAAGCTGACAACAGGAAAATTGTTCCCTTAATTTTGCTATATGCTTTTACCGAAAAATAGGTTGACAAGCAAAAAAAGTCATCCGCAGTTTTTCTCCGTAGTTTTACTAGACTTTTACCCGAAAACTGGATTTCACAAGCGTAAAAACTCCGGTGATGGTGGTGGTGGTGGTTGGGGATGCATCCCCACTCATCCCCCTCACGAGGAACCGTCACTGCGTATCTACATCCTCTGTGGCCGTTTTCGTTTTCGCTGTGAATGATTTCCTTTCGCTGTGCGTCGTCGTCTTCTCTCTGTTGCAGTTTAGAAATATCGGATCAGAACGACCTTCGCCACACGCGTCTAGTCATATTCTAAAGCAACTGAATTTTGGATTTCTAAATGTTGACCGTTAATTTAACAGCGATCCAATTCGGTTGATCTCTGTCAAAGCGAACGTTTTTACGCGCGCACACACACACACGCAGACAGAGGCGGATCTAGGGTATTCGGCGCCCGGGGACAAAGTGTACGTTGGCGCCCCTATAACAACTGAGGAGCAAAAAAGGTCCTCACATCGTTTTCGGCGCCCCTCAACTCTCTCTTCATATAGTGCTGACAAGCAAAAAAAGGTCCTCGCAAGTGTTTCTTCTACTTTATTGTGCATTTCACTTACCCAAATATCCAATTTTGGCGCCCCCTCACCTCGGCGCCCGGGGACATGTGTACCCCCCCTGCCCTCCCCTAGATCGCCTCTGCACTCAGATCGGTTCTGCGAAGGTGAGGGTCTCTTATGGACCAATTGGTTCTATACTCGAAAGTTATTCGATGCGTTTAGAGGGGGGGGGGTTCCCCACTGGTTACGATGTACTTCCGGTGGTGGTAGGAAATTATAAATTTTATCTTAAATGGTTGCAGAGAATTTTGGGACGGGAGCAGTTCGAGCCATGCACTTTAATAAAAATCTAGCACTGCAACGGAGACGTAACGTTGATGAAAAAGTGGGGAGAGGAGACAGCCAACCCCTAAATACCTCCCACCCATACTCCTCCTGTCCATAGCCAAGGTTCTCAAAAAGTGGGGAACGGGACTGGAGCCTATAGCGACCTCATGGAATTTTACGCCTATGACTGTAGGAGCCCTTTGTAAGTCCGCATAATGGCCGAAGGAACAGATGTTGGATTTATACGTTACCTTCTCTCTGTCTGTCTCTGTCTGTCTGTCTGTCTCTGTCTGTCTCTGTCTCTGTTTGTCTCTGCCTGTCTCTATCTCTCTGTTTGTCTCTGCCTGTGTCTGTCTGTCTGTCTGTCTGTCTGTCTGTCTGTCTGTCTGTCTGTCTGTCTGTCTGTCTCTCTCTCTCTCTCTCTCTCTCTCTCTCTCTCTCTCTCTCTCTCTCTCTCTCTCTCTCTCTGAAGCACTAAATAACTCTAGTCATTCTGTTTCATGTACCGTTTATTAAAAGCGACCGTTTAGAGCACCATTTATACCATTGGGCTTTATTACTGATAAACGGCATCAAAAGTCTTTCTGTATTTAGATTTGACTTTGTCATGCAATGTTCATGTGTTAAAATCATTGAACTTATGACCGAATGTGATTTCAGGGATTGCGTGGAGGTAAGAGTATTATGATCAAAGCTCAGATGTTCAACAATCCGAGGACATTTTTCCACTGATGGCTCGGAAGTGTATCCGAGAGACAGAAGGTTAACAACAGGTTGGCTGGTTAAAGCCATTTCTGCAAAGATTTCTGACTGCTCTTAACTGAACTGAATTCGGGAGAGAGAGAGAGAGAGAGAGAGAGAGAGAGACGAGAGAGAGAGGGTTTTAGACGGTTTAATTCTGTTTTGAAGGATTACGGAGTCTTTCTTCGGAGAAGATGACCATTGGCTATCAGTGAAGCAGTTTCTTTGGGACTATTTTCTCTTTCGGATGCGCAAAATATTCTGCGATTTCCCTCTGGGATGAATTTTGCTTCAACTCTCTGCGACCACTTTTGAATTTGGATCCGATCACCTCTGTCTGTCTGTCTCTGTTAAAGTCTGTTTGTCTGTATGTATGTCTCTGTATGTGACTCTTTCTCTTTTTCTTTGTATGGCCTATCTCTCTGTATGTCTCTGTCTCTGTCTGTCTATGTCTGTTTGTCTCTCTGTCTCTGTCTCTGTCTGTCTACCTGTCTGTCTGTCTCTGTCTGTCTACCTGTCTGTCTGTCTATCTGTCTGTCTGTCTCTCTCTCTCTCTCTCTCTCTCTCTCTCTCTCTCCAATTACACCCCGGAAATGCAGATGTGATGGTTGATCTTCGTCAGAGTGGCATCTCCTTTAATGGTGCATATCTAAATCGAACGACGTTGCCAGCGCCTCTCGGATCGCGGCGCTAAACTCCAGAATCTGACTCCAGACGACGACGACGACGGCGGCGGCGACCAGGAATTCCTGGGGATCCATCATACAGCTCCCACAGCCCCGTGGTCCGAGCGCGGCGGGACGGACGGACGGACGGTCGACGGCTGCCGTTCCGCCGCGATGCCCACGGCCGAAGCCGGAGACGGCGGCGGCGGCGGCGGTGATTAGCGCCGGATTCCGTGGCCGTCCCAGCGCGCAAATCCCGTCGAATGGATTCGTGAGAATATTATTATTATTATTGCGCTGTCAACGGTCTCTGCGGACATCGCGAGAACTAATTCATTCAGGACAAGATGCTAGATTTAACGCCTCGCCGACTGCAGGGCACATGCGCACCCACCCACACGCAATCCTCCGAGGGAGAGGAAAACAGGGACGCTGCCTCTCTCCGGTGGAATGGATGGATGGTTCGATGGAAAGATGGAGAGTCCGGTTGTAATCTCCGTCGAGGGCTCAGAGGATTAGCGGCATATCGATTCCTGGCGTTTGAAACCCAACTAAATCCCAAATTTAAAAGACATGGCCAATTGGGGGACGGGGCAGTGGAGTAGTGGTAGGGCTCTTGCCGTGCAACCGGAGGGTAGCAGGTTCGAATCTGACCCTAGCCACTGTGATGCGACCTTGGGTAAATGGTTCACCTTATTCCTGTTAGGCACTTAACGAGTCTTCACTTTGTGTGAATGACATAACTTATGCGTTAATAATCACGTAATAATAATAATAATTATGATTATTATTGTTATTATTATTATTATTATTATTATTATTATTATTATTATTATTATTATTATTATTATTATTATTATTAATAGCCAAACCTTTAGGCCCAGTATATATGCAGCAAGAAGCAAACCAGAGTCGTTGAAATTATGCACGTCTAAATAATCGCGAATACGTTGTCAGGGGGCTGTCCATTTATTATGCCAACAAAATAGGGGCGGATTCGAAAAAGTTTGACAGTTCTTGACAGGGGAGAGGGGGTCAAGAGAAGTTGACGTGAACAATTTTATATTTTACAAGTAAGTCTAATCAAAAAAGAGGAAATTTCATGGAATATTATTTATTGCAACGGGAAAAAGCCTGACAATCATGCCAAAAAGTTCATCACCACCACATCTTGACACTCGATGAACAAAAGAAAGGGAAAAGGTATCACCATTGCAAAAAGTAGGCCTAATAGCCTTTAAACTTTTTACTGGGACCTGTCACTGATATTAGTGGAAGGGGAGTCAAATGTTCTTGACAATTATGGGAGGGGACCTATTGAAGTTTGACAGTTGTTGGCAAGGGGGGAGGGTCAAACATTGCCCAAAAGTTGTTGACGTAGACCTAATTAATGGACAGCCCCAACTATTTTCAAAAGCAGTTCTGAAATAGATTAGAAGTTGAGGAATCTGTTGAAAACTATTCTCTTCCTTCTGCTTAATAGATAATCGATTCCAAATCGACCACATTCTCGTCCTATCAACGCTTACGTCCAACTGACTTCGATACGCGACGTTTAGGATAAAAGTACCGCTAGGCTCGAGTCCCCACTTTTCGAGAGACTATGTTAGAGAAGGTGAAAGACACAGGGGTTGGGCCCCCATTTTTGGGTCCAAATTTACGCTGACCACGCAGTGGCGGCTCCAGGATTTGGCAAGTGGGGGAGGGCCGTTGGGGTGGCAAGTTCTAATCATGGGGCCCAACCATTTGTTGTTATGTAAGTAGCATTAAGTATATGGTCCCAACAGAGGGGGCCACTGGGGAGCTAGGCACTCAATAGGGGCACGGGCACCCCTCCCCCGGTGGAGCCGCCACTGTAAGTAAGCCTGTATGAAAATCACTGTGAATGCCCATCGCGTTCAAATGCTCTGCGCGTCGAAATACCCACCGCGTCTAAATATCCTCCATGTTCAAATGTTCACTGCGTCCAAATAATAATAATAATAATAATAATAATAATAATAATAATAATAATAATAATAATAATAATAATAATAATAATAATAATAATGATGATGATGATGATGATGATGATGATGATGATGATGATGATGATGATAATAATGATAATAATAATAATAATAATAATAATAATAATAATAATAATAATAATGTGATTTTAAGTGGTTTAGGAGGCTCAGTAAGCCTGTATGAAAACCACTGTGAATGCCCACCGCGTTCAAATGCTCACCGCTTCCAAATGCCCTCCGTGACCAAATGGTCACCGCGTCCAAATCTACTACTACTACTACTACTACTACTACTACTACTACTACTACTACTACTACTACTACTACTACTACTACTACTACTACTACTACTACTACTACTACTACTACTACTACTATTCAGTGGCGGCTTCACCGGGGGACCAGAGGGGCCCGTGCACCCCTATTGAATTGCCTGCCCCTTCAGTGGCCCCCCAGTTGGGACCCTATACTTAATGCTACATACATTAAACAACAAATGGTTGGCCCCCCATGATTAGAAGTTGCTACCCCAACGGCCCCCCACTTGCCAAATCCTAGAGCCGCCACTGCTACTACTACTACTACTACTACTACTACTACTACTACTACTACTACTACTACTACTACTACTACTACTACTACTACTAATACTACTACTACTACTACTACTACTACTACTAATAATAATAATAAATTAATAATAGTAATAGTAATAATAATTTAACGTTCATTGTAAGGATACAATCGAGTGTATAAGAGATATGGTTGGTTTGCAGCTGACACATGATGCAGTAAAATACCGGCAGCAATCCTTTCTACTGAAGTATAAGGGCAAATCGCTATTTTTCTCTGACTGTATAGTAGATGTGTGCTTGAGGTCTGAGGCTATGGATATGATGCAATGAATGTTATGTTAGTTGAATAGGTATTAAATTTTGAGTTTTGTTTGTTTGTTTTACTTGGCTGTACTGTGTTAAGTTGTGTTTTATTAGATTATTATTAGTTTATTATTGTTTTTTGTTCTATTTGATGCTGTGCTTGTCACGAAATAAAAATCATTAAAGATAATAATAATAATAATAATAATAATAATAATAATAATAATAATAATGTGAATTTAAGTGGTTTAGGAGGCTAAGTAAGCAGTGGCGGCTCCAGGATTTGGCAAGTGGGTGGGTCGTTGGGGTGGCAAGTTCTAATCATGGGGGCCAACCATTTGTTGTTATGTATGTAGCATTAAGTATAGGGTCTCAACATGGGGTCCACCGGGAGGGGGCTAGGCACTCAATAGGGGCACGGGCCCCCTGGCCCGCCGGTGGAGCCGCCACTGTGACCACGTGCTTGTTGCCTTCGCACAAACTCCGGAACACGAACCAAAGCGTTAGTCTGGCTTCCGTTCACGCGTGAACGACTGCAAATCGTCAGAGTCACGGTTGAATGAACAAAGAAGAAGCCATTTATCACGACCCTGGTCAACCGGTAATTCGGCGGAAACTTGTCGCAAGATTGCCCGGGAACAATGCTCCGAGGAAAGTCCGGATCCCCGTGCGTTCGTCTTACCCTCTGCCGAGGGCCATCTGGCGGCGGCAGCAGCAGCTACTGCCGTCCGAGAACAGGGGATCCTCGAATCTCAACCCCACCCTCCCCTAAACACCGACTGATCAAAGGCAAGTCAGCCAGTTCGTTCGGGTCGACAGGTCGCACAACGGAGGCGCCCCTCAGAACCGTCTTCCCGTCAAAAATCACGACCATCCACCGACCGAAGAAATACACGGGGTTAATGTAAATGGCAAACAGCGCACTGGGTTTCTATGCGTAATTAGCTCACGACTTCCATTCACAGGTCAAGGTCACTGCGATGGATATGATTAGACAAGAAAAGCAGGCGCAGTTTTACATTTGGGGAGGAACGGGGTGGGGCGGGAGCAGAGTGGGTTGTGACTCACTCACTGCCCATGCACTGTAGTCTTCGAATGCTTGTATTCTATTTTGGATAGAGTTTTTTTCTTGCTATAGAGTAGCTTTGAATGCAACGCAACTGATAGCAAGCACTTCACGGACGATAAACAACTGCGCTTGCCAGTTAAACGAATTTCTCTCTGATGTCGTTCAACTACAGCAGAACTTTGTTATAACAGCCTCGGCTTAATTAACGTATACTGGGTTATAAATTACCGAACTTACCGCAATGTATAGTTCCGCGTGGTGCGTAATCGTGTTGAAATTGAATGACATTGGGTACCCCGTTTATAACGTACTAAATTTTACAGATCCACTATGCTACCGTGGCGGCTCCAGGATATGGCAAGTGGGGGACAGTTGGGGTGGCAACTTCTAAGCCTATGGCATCCGAAGACTAACCCTCAGAGACCGATAACAACGAATTCGCAACTTCATTCATACTGCCTCACACTCAGTGGCGGCTCAGGATTTGGCAAGTGGGGGGCTCTTAAAGGTGGCAACTTCTAAGCACCGTGCCAACTATTTTTCATCAACTAGGACTAATCGAATTGCTTAGAATAGGTGCACTAAAATATGACGGGTCCCTGGGGGGAGCAGACACGCAGAAGCGGAGGACGGAACCCCTGTGGACCAGCCACTGTTCACTAAGCCAAATACGATTGTAATAACACTCAAACAAAAGTGATTTATCGCCGAAATGCTAAGAAATTTGATGAAATATTCATGTAAAATCGAAGGGCCTGAGAGTTATCAAACATCTAATTGCAGATTCATGGAGGACATATAAGGGTCTTGAAATGGTATGAGTTTCAAGATAATCGGAGGACACAAAATTTTTCCGATCAAAAAAACCCTGGACTAACCATCACGAAATTTTGAGAAATTTGACGAAAAATTCATGTCAGAAATTCGCTCATATATCGCATTAGAATTGTAGGGGGCCTTCTACTGATGCCTTTGCACCATAAATTTTGGCCAAATTCGCCCTTAAGCTGTCGATTTTTCTATTAAAACGATTTCTAAGCATTCTCTTAGTATAGATGACAAAGGCTATATAAAAATTAGTAAAAAATCGAAGGGCCTGAGAGTTATCAAACATCTAATTGCAGATTCTTGGAGGACATATAAGGGTCTTGAAATGGTATGAGTTTCAAGATAATCGGAGGACACAAAATTTTTCCGATCAAAAACCCTGGACTAACCATCACGAAATTTTGAGAAATTTGACGAAAAATTCATGTCCGAAATTCGCTCATATATCGCATTAGAATTGTAGGGGCCTTCTACTGATGCCTTTGCACCAGAAATTTTGGCCAAATTCGCCCTTAAGCTGTCGATTTTTCTATTAAAACGATTTCTAGCATTCTCTTAGTATAGATGACAAAGGCTATATAAAAATTAGTAAAAAATCGAAGGGCGTGAGAGTTATCAAACATCTAATTGCAGATTCTTGGAGGACATATAAGGTCTTGAAATGGTATGAGTTTCAAGATAATCGGAGGACACAAAATTTTTCCGATCAAAAAAACCCTGGACTAACCATCACGAAATTTTGAGAAATTTGACGAAAAATTCATGTCAGAAATTCGCTCATATATCGCATTAGAATTGTAGGGGGCCTTCTACTGATGCCTTTGCACCATAAATTTTGGCCAAATTCGCCCTTAAGCTGTCGATTTTTCTATTAAAACGATTTCTAAGCATTCTCTTAGTATAGATGACAAAGGCTATATAAAAATTAGTAAAAATCGAAGGGCCTGAGAGTTATCAAACATCTAATTGCAGATTCTTGGAGGACATATAAGGGTCTTGAAATGGTATGAGTTTCAAGATAATCGGAGGACACAAAATTTTTCCGATCAAAAAAACCCTGGACTAACCATCACGAAATTTTGAGAAATTTGACGAAAAATTCATGTCCGAAATTCGCTCATATATCGCATTAGAATTGTAGGGGCCTTCTACTGATGCCTTTGCACCATAAATTTTGGCCAAATTCGCCCTTAAGCTGTCGATTTTTCTATTAAAACGATTTCTAAGCATTCTCTTAGTATAGATGACAAAGGCTATATAAAAATTAGTAAAAAATCGAAGGGCCTGAGAGTTATCAAACATCTAATTGCAGATTCTTGGAGGACATATAAGGGTCTTGAAATGGTATGAGTTTCAAGATAATCGGAGGACACAAAATTTTTCCGATCAAAAAAACCCTGGACTAACCATCACGAAATTTTGAGAAATTTGACGAAAAATTCATGTCCGAAATTCGCTCATATATCGCATTAGAATTGTAGGGGCCTTCTACTGATGCCTTTGCACCATAAATTTTGGCCAAATTCGCCCTTAAGCTGTCGATTTTTCTATTAAAACGATTTCTAAGCATTCTCTTAGTATAGATGACAAAGGCTATATAAAAATTAGTAAAAAAATCGAAGGGCCTGAGAGTTATCAAACATCTAATTGCAGATTCTTGGAGGACATATAAGGGTCTTGAAATGGTATGAGTTTCAAGATAATCGGAGGACACAAAATTTTTCCGATCAAAAAAACCCTGGACTAACCATCACGAAATTTTGAGAAATTTGACGAAAAATTCATGTCCGAAATTCGCTCATATATCGCATTAGAATTGTAGGGGGCCTTCTACTGATGCCTTTGCACCATAAATTTTGGCCAAATTCGCCCTTAAGCTGTCGATTTTTCTATTAAAACGATTTCTAGCATTCTCTTAGTATAGATGACAAAGGCTATATAAAAATTAGTAAAAAATGGAAGGGCGTGAGAGTTATCAAACATCCAATTGCAGATTCTTGGAGGACATATAAGGGTCTTGAAATGGTATGAGTTTCAAGATAATCGGAGGACACAAAATTTTTCCGATCAAAAAAACCCTGGACTAACCATCACGAAATTTTGAGAAATTTGACGAAAAATTCATGTCAGAAATTCGCTCATATATCGCATTAGAATTGTAGGGGGCCTTCTACTGATGCCTTTGCACCATAAATTTTGGCCAAATTCGCCCTTAAGCTGTCGATTTTTTTCTATTAAAACGATTTCTAAGCATTCTCTTAGTATAGATGACAAAGGCTATATAAAAATTAGTAAAAAATCGAAGGGCCTGAGAGTTATCAAACATCTAATTGCAGATTCTTGGAGGACATATAAGGGTCTTGAAATGGTATGAGTTTCAAGATAATCGGAGGACACAAAATTTTTCCGATCAAAAAAACCCTGGACTAACCATCACGAAATTTTGAGAAATTTGACGAAAAATTCATGTCCGAAATTCGCTCATATATCGCATTAGAATTGTAGGGGCCTTCTACTGATGCCTTTGCACCATAAATTTTGGCCAAATTCGCCCTTAAGCTGTCGATTTTTCTATTAAAACGATTTCTAAGCATTCTCTTAGTATAGATGACAAAGGCTATATAAAAATTAGTAAAAAATCGAAGGGCCTGAGAGTTATCAAACATCTAATTGCAGATTCTTGGAGGACATATAAGGGTCTTGAAATGGTATGAGTTTCAAGATAATCGGAGGACACAAAATTTTTCCGATCAAAAAAACCTGGACTAACCATCACGAAATTTTGAGAAATTTGACGAAAAATTCATGTCCGAAATTCGCTCATATATCGCATTAGAATTGTAGGGGCCTTCTACTGATGCCTTTGCACCATAAATTTTGGCCAAATTCGCCCTTAAGCTGTCGATTTTTCTATTAAAACGATTTCTAAGCATTCTCTTAGTATAGATGACAAAGGCTATATAAAAATTAGTAAAAAATCGAAGGGCCTGAGAGTTATCAAACATCTAATTGCAGATTCTTGGAGGACATATAAGGGTCTTGAAATGGTATGAGTTTCAAGATAATCGGAGGACACAAAATTTTTCCGATCAAAAAACCCTGGACTAACCATCACGAAATTTTGAGAAATTTGACGAAAAATTCATGTCCGAAATTCGCTCATATATCGCATTAGAATTGTAGGGGCCTTCTACTGATGCCTTTGCACCAGAAATTTTGGCCAAATTCGCCCTTAAGCTGTCGATTTTTCTATTAAAACGATTTCTAGCATTCTCTTAGTATAGATGACAAAGGCTATATAAAAATTAGTAAAAATCGAAGGGCCTGAGAGTTATCAAACATCCAATTGCAGATTCTTGGAGGACATATAAGGGTCTTGAAATGGTATGAGTTTCAAGATAATCGGAGGACACAAAATTTTTCCGATCAAAAAAAAACCCTGGACTAACCATCACGAAATTTTGAGAAATTTGACGAAAAATTCATGTCCGAAATTCGCTCATATATCGCATTAGAATTGTAGGGGCCTTCTACTGATGCCTTTGCACCAGAAATTTAGGCCAAATTCGCCCTTAAGCTGTCGATTTTTCTATTAAAACGATTTCTAGCATTCTCTTAGTATAGATGACAAAGGCTATATAAAAATTAGTAAAAAATCGAAGGGCCTGAAAGTTATCAAACATCCAATTGCAGATTCTTGGAGGACATATAAGGGTCTTGAAATGGTATGAGTTTCAAGATAATCGGAGGACACAAAATTTTTCCGATCAAAAAACCCTGGACTAACCATCACGAAATTTTGAGAAATTTGACGAAAAATTCATGTCCGAAATTCGCTCATATATCGCATTAGAATTGTAGGGGGCCTTCTACTGATGCCTTTGCACCAGAAATTTTGGCCAAATTCGCCCTTAAGCTGTCGATTTTTCTATTAAAACGATTTCTAGCATTCTCTTAGTATAGATGACAAAGGCTATATAAAAATTAGTAAAAAATGGAAGGGCGTGAGAGTTATCAAACATCTAATTGCAGATTCTTGGAGGACATATAAGGGTCTTGAAATGGTATGAGTTTCAAGATAATCGGAGGACACAAAATTTTTCCGATCAAAAAAACCCTGGACTAACCATCACGAAATTTTGAGAAATTTGACGAAAAATTCATGTCAGAAATTCGCTCATATATCGCATTAGAATTGTAGGGGGCTTTCTACTGATGCCTTTGCACCATAAATTTTGGCCAAATTCGCCCTTAAGCTGTCGATTTTTTCTATTAAAACGATTTCTAAGCATTCTCTTAGTATAGATGACAAAGGCTATATAAAAATTAGTAAAAATCGAAGGGCCTGAGAGTTATCAAACATCTAATTGCAGATTCTTGGAGGACATATAAGGGTCTTGAAATGGTATGAGTTTCAAGATAATCGGAGGACACAAAATTTTTCCGATCAAAAAAACCCTGGACTAACCATCACGAAATTTTGAGAAATTTGACGAAAAATTCATGTCCGAAATTCGCTCATATATCGCATTAGAATTGTAGGGGGCCTTCTACTGATGCCTTTGCACCATAAATTTTGGCCAAATTCGCCCTTAAGCTGTCGATTTTTCTATTAAAACGATTTCTAAGCATTCTCTTAGTATAGATGACAAAGGCTATATAAAAATTAGTAAAAAATCGAAGGGCGTGAGAGTTATCAAACATCTAATTGCAGATTCTTGGAGGACATATAAGGGTCTTGAAATGGTATGAGTTTCAAGATAATCGGAGGACACAAAATTTTTCCGATCAAAAAAACCCTGGACTAACCATCACGAAATTTTGAGAAATTTGACGAAAAATTCATGTCCGAAATTCGCTCATATATCGCATTAGAATTGTAGGGGGCCTTCTACTGATGCCTTTGCACCATAAATTTTGGCCAAATTCGCCCTTAAGCTGTCGATTTTTCTATTAAAACGATTTCTAAGCATTCTCTTAGTATAGATGACAAAGGCTATATAAAAATTAGTAAAAAATCGAAGGGCCTGAGAGTTATCAAACATCTAATTGCAGATTCTTGGAGGACATATAAGGGTCTTGAAATGGTATGAGTTTCAAGATAATCGGAGGACACAAAATTTTTCCGATCAAAAAAACCCTGGACTAACCATCACGAAATTTTGAGAAATTTGACGAAAAATTCATGTCCGAAATTCGCTCATATATCGCATTAGAATTGTAGGGGGCCTTCTACTGATGCCTTTGCACCAGAAATTTTGGCCAAATTCGCCCTTAAGCTGTCGATTTTTCTATTAAAACGATTTCTAGCATTCTCTTAGTATAGATGACAAAGGCTATATAAAAATTAGTAAAAATCGAAGGGCCTGAGAGTTATCAAACATCCAATTGCAGATTCTTGGAGGACATATAAGGGTCTTGAAATGGTATGAGTTTCAAGATAATCGGAGGACACAAAATTTTTCCGATCAAAAAAACCTGGACTAACCATCACGAAATTTTGAGAAATTTGACGAAAAATTCATGTCCGAAATTCGCTCATATATCGCATTAGAATTGTAGGGGCCTTCTACTGATGCCTTTGCACCAGAAATTTAGGCCAAATTCGCCCTTAAGCTGTCGATTTTTCTATTAAAACGATTTCTAGCATTCTCTTAGTATAGATGACAAAGGCTATATAAAAATTAGTAAAAATCGAAGGGCCTGAAAGTTATCAAACATCCAATTGCAGATTCTTGGAGGACATATAAGGGTCTTGAAATGGTATGAGTTTCAAGATAATCGGAGGACACAAAATTTTTCCGATCAAAAAAACCTGGACTAACCATCACGAAATTTTGAGAAATTTGACGAAAAATTCATGTCCGAAATTCGCTCATATATCGCATTAGAATTGTAGGGGCCTTCTACTGATGCCTTTGCACCAGAAATTTTGGCCAAATTCGCCCTTAAGCTGTCGATTTTTCTATTAAAACGATTTCTAGCATTCTCTTAGTATAGATGACAAAGGCTATATAAAAATTAGTAAAAAATGGAAGGGCGTGAGAGTTATCAAACATCTAATTGCAGATTCTTGGAGGACATATAAGGGTCTTGAAATGGTATGAGTTTCAAGATAATCGGAGGACACAAAATTTTTCCGATCAAAAAAACCTGGACTAACCATCACGAAATTTTGAGAAATTTGACGAAAAATTCATGTCAGAAATTCGCTCATATATCGCATTAGAATTGTAGGGGGCCTTCTACTGATGCCTTTGCACCAGAAATTTAGGCCAAATTCGCCCTTAAGCTGTCGATTTTTCTATTAAAACGATTTCTAAGCATTCTCTTAGTATAGATGACAAAGGCTATATAAAAATTAGTAAAAAATCGAAGGGCGTGAGAGTTATCAAACATCTAATTGCAGATTCTTGGAGGACATATAAGGGTCTTGAAATGGTATGAGTTTCAAGATAATCGGAGGACACAAAATTTTTCCGATCAAAAAAACCCTGGACTAACCATCACGAAATTTTGAGAAATTTGACGAAAAATTCATGTCCGAAATTCGCTCATATATCGCATTAGAATTGTAGGGGCCTTCTACTGATGCCTTTGCACCATAAATTTTGGCCAAATTCGCCCTTAAGCTGTCGATTTTTTTCTATTAAAACGATTTCTAAGCATTCTCTTAGTATAGATGACAAAGGCTATATAAAAATTAGTAAAAATCGAAGGGCCTGAGAGTTATCAAACATCTAATTGCAGATTCTTGGAGGACATATAAGGTCTTGAAATGGTATGAGTTTCAAGATAATCGGAGGACACAAAATTTTTCCGATCAAAAAAACCTGGACTAACCATCACGAAATTTTGAGAAATTTGACGAAAAATTCATGTCCGAAATTCGCTCATATATCGCATTAGAATTGTAGGGGCCTTCTACTGATGCCTTTGCACCATAAATTTTGGCCAAATTCGCCCTTAAGCTGTCGATTTTTCTATTAAAACGATTTCTAAGCATTCTCTTAGTATAGATGACAAAGGCTATATAAAAATTAGTAAAAAATCGAAGGGCGTGAGAGTTATCAAACATCTAATTGCAGATTCTTGGAGGACATATAAGGGTCTTGAAATGGTATGAGTTTCAAGATAATCGGAGGACACAAAATTTTTCCGATCAAAAACCCTGGACTAACCATCACGAAATTTTGAGAAATTTGACGAAAAATTCATGTCCGAAATTCGCTCATATATCGCATTAGAATTGTAGGGGCCTTCTACTGATGCCTTTGCACCATAAATTTTGGCCAAATTCGCCCTTAAGCTGTCGATTTTTCTATTAAAACGATTTCTAAGCATTCTCTTAGTATAGATGACAAAGGCTATATAAAAATTAGTAAAAAATCGAAGGGCCTTAGAGTTATCAAACATCTAATTGCAGATTCTTGGAGGACATATAAGGGTCTTGAAATGGTATGAGTTTCAAGATAATCGGAGGACACAAAATTTTTCCGATCAAAAAAACCCTGGACTAACCATCACGAAATTTTGAGAAATTTGACGAAAAATTCATGTCCGAAATTCGCTCATATATCGCATTAGAATTGTAGGGGCCTTCTACTGATGCCTTTGCACCAGAAATTTTGGCCAAATTCGCCCTTAAGCTGTCGATTTTTCTATTAAAACGATTTCTAGCATTCTCTTAGTATAGATGACAAAGGCTATATAAAAATTAGTAAAAAATCGAAGGGCCTGAGAGTTATCAAACATCCAATTGCAGATTCTTGGAGGACATATAAGGGTCTTGAAATGGTATGAGTTTCAAGATAATCGGAGGACACAAAATTTTTCCGATCAAAAAAACCCTGGACTAACCATCACGAAATTTTGAGAAATTTGACGAAAAATTCATGTCCGAAATTCGCTCATATATCGCATTAGAATTGTAGGGGCCTTCTACTGATGCCTTTGCACCAGAAATTTAGGCCAAATTCGCCCTTAATTATAAGCTGTCGATTTTTCTATTAAAACGATTTCTAGCATTCTCTTAGTATAGATGACAAAGGCTATATAAAAATTAGTAAAAAATCGAAGGGCCTGAAAGTTATCAAACATCCAATTGCAGATTCTTGGAGGACATATAAGGGTCTTGAAATGGTATGAGTTTCAAGATAATCGGAGGACACAAAATTTTTCCGATCAAAAAAACCCTGGACTAACCATCACGAAATTTTGAGAAATTTGACGAAAAATTCATGTCCGAAATTCGCTCATATATCGCATTAGAATTGTAGGGGGCCTTCTACTGATGCCTTTGCACCAGAAATTTTGGCCAAATTCGCCCTTAAGCTGTCGATTTTTCTATTAAAACGATTTCTAGCATTCTCTTAGTATAGATGACAAAGGCTATATAAAAATTAGTAAAAAATGGAAGGGCGTGAGAGTTATCAAACATCTAATTGCAGATTCTTGGAGGACATATAAGGGTCTTGAAATGGTATGAGTTTCAAGATAATCGGAGGACACAAAATTTTTCCGATCAAAAAAACCCTGGACTAACCATCACGAAATTTTGAGAAATTTGACGAAAAATTCATGTCAGAAATTCGCTCATATATCGCATTAGAATTGTAGGGGCCTTCTACTGATGCCTTTGCACCATAAATTTTGGCCAAATTCGCCCCTTAAGCTGTCGATTTTTCTATTAAAACGATTTCTAAGCATTCTCTTAGTATAGATGACAAAGGCTATATAAAAATTAGTAAAAATCGAAGGGCCTGAGAGTTATCAAACATCTAATTGCAGATTCTTGGAGGACATATAAGGGTCTTGAAATGGTATGAGTTTCAAGATAATCGGAGGACACAAAATTTTTCCGATCAAAAAACCCTGGACTAACCATCACGAAATTTTGAGAAATTTGACGAAAAATTCATGTCAGAAATTCGCTCATATATCGCATTAGAATTGTAGGGGCCTTCTACTGATGCCTTTGCACCATAAATTTTGGCCAAATTCGCCCTTAAGCTGTCGATTTTTCTATTAAAACGATTTCTAAGCATTCTCTTAGTATAGATGACAAAGGCTATATAAAAATTAGTAAAAATCGAAGGGCCTGAGAGTTATCAAACATCTAATTGCAGATTCTTGGAGGACATATAAGGGTCTTGAAATGGTATGAGTTTCAAGATAATCGGAGGACACAAAATTTTTCCGATCAAAAAAACCCTGGACTAACCATCACGAAATTTTGAGAAATTTGACGAAAAATTCATGTCCGAAATTCGCTCATATATCGCATTAGAATTGTAGGGGGCCTTCTACTGATGCCTTTGCACCAGAAATTTAGGCCAAATTCGCCCTTAAGCTGTCGATTTTTCTATTAAAACGATTTCTAAGCATTCTCTTAGTATAGATGACAAAGGCTATATAAAAATTAGTAAAAAATCGAAGGGCGTGAGAGTTATCAAACATCATCTAATTGCAGATTCTTGGAGGACATATAAGGGTCTTGAAATGGTATGAGTTTCAAGATAATCGGAGGACACAAAATTTTTCCGATCAAAAAAACCCTGGACTAACCATCACGAAATTTTGAGAAATTTGACGAAAAATTCATGTCCGAAATTCGCTCATATATCGCATTAGAATTGTAGGGGGCCTTCTACTGATGCCTTTGCACCAGAAATTTTGGCCAAATTCGCCCTTAAGCTGTCGATTTTTCTATTAAAACGATTTCTAGCATTCTCTTAGTATAGATGACAAAGGCTATATAAAAATTAGTAAAAAATCGAAGGGCCTGAGAGTTATCAAACATCCAATTGCAGATTCTTGGAGGACATATAAGGGTCTTGAAATGGTATGAGTTTCAAGATAATCGGAGGACACAAAATTTTTCCGATCAAAAACCCTGGACTAACCATCACGAAATTTTGAGAAATTTGACGAAAAATTCATGTCAGAAATTCGCTCATATATCGCATTAGAATTGTAGGGGCCTTCTACTGATGCCTTTGCACCATAAATTTTGGCCAAATTCGCCCTTAAGCTGTCGATTTTTTCTATTAAAACGATTTCTAAGCATTCTCTTAGTATAGATGACAAAGGCTATATAAAAATTAGTAAAAAATCGAAGGGCCTGAGAGTTATCAAACAGCTAATTGCAGATTCTTGGAGGACATATAAGGGTCTTGAAATGGTATGAGTTTCAAGATAATCGGAGGACACAAAATTTTTTACGATCAAAAAACCCTGGACTAACCATCACGAAATTTTGAGAAATTTGACGAAAAATTCATGTCAGAAATTCGCTCATATATCGCATTAGAATTGTAGGGGGCCTTCTACTGATGCCTTTGCACCATAAATTTTGGCCAAATTCGCCCTTAAGCTGTCGATTTTTCTATTAAAACGATTTCTAAGCATTCTCTTAGTATAGATGACAAAGGCTATATAAAAATTAGTAAAAAATCGAAGGGCCTGAGAGTTATCAAACATCTAATTGCAGATTCTTGGAGGACATATAAGGGTCTTGAAATGGTATGAGTTTCAAGATAATCGGAGGACACAAAATTTTTCCGATCAAAAAAACCCTGGACTAACCATCACGAAATTTTGAGAAATTTGACGAAAAATTCATGTCCGAAATTCGCTCATATATCGCATTAGAATTGTAGGGGGCCTTCTACTGATGCCTTTGCACCAGAAATTTAGGCCAAATTCGCCCTTAAGCTGTCGATTTTTCTATTAAAACGATTTCTAAGCATTCTCTTAGTATAGATGACAAAGGCTATATAAAAATTAGTAAAAAATCGAAGGGCGTGAGAGTTATCAAACATCTAATTGCAGATTCTTGGAGGACATATAAGGGTCTTGAAATGGTATGAGTTTCAAGATAATCGGAGGACACAAAATTTTTCCGATCAAAAAAACCTGGACTAACCATCACGAAATTTTGAGAAATTTGACGAAAAATTCATGTCCGAAATTCGCTCATATATCGCATTAGAATTGTAGGGGCCTTCTACTGATGCCTTTGCACCAGAAATTTTGGCCAAATTCGCCCTTAAGCTGTCGATTTTTCTATTAAAACGATTTCTAGCATTCTCTTAGTATAGATGACAAAGGCTATATAAAAATTAGTAAAAATCGAAGGGCCTGAGAGTTATCAAACATCCAATTGCAGATTCTTGGAGGACATATAAGGGTCTTGAAATGGTATGAGTTTCAAGATAATCGGAGGACACAAAATTTTTCCGATCAAAAAAACCTGGACTAACCATCACGAAATTTTGAGAAATTTGACGAAAAATTCATGTCCGAAATTCGCTCATATATCGCATTAGAATTGTAGGGGCCTTTCTACTGATGCCTTTGCACCAGAAATTTAGGCCAAATTCGCCCTTAAGCTGTCGATTTTTCTATTAAAACGATTTCTAGCATTCTCTTAGTATAGATGACAAAGGCTATATAAAAATTAGTAAAAATCGAAGGGCCTGAGAGTTATCAAACATCCAATTGCAGATTCTTGGAGGACATATAAGGGTCTTGAAATGGTATGAGTTTCAAGATAATCGGAGGACACAAAATTTTTCCGATCAAAAAAACCCTGGACTAACCATCACGAAATTTTGAGAAATTTGACGAAAAATTCATGTCCGAAATTCGCTCATATATCGCATTAGAATTGTAGGGGGCCTTCTACTGATGCCTTTGCACCAGAAATTTTGGCCAAATTCGCCCTTAAGCTGTCGATTTTTCTATTAAAACGATTTCTAGCATTCTCTTAGTATAGATGACAAAGGCTATATAAAAATTAGTAAAAAATGGAAGGGCGTGAGAGTTATCAAACATCTAATTGCAGATTCTTGGAGGACATATAAGGGTCTTGAAATGGTATGAGTTTCAAGATAATCGGAGGACACAAAATTTTTCCGATCAAAAAAACCTGGACTAACCATCACGAAATTTTGAGAAATTTGACGAAAATTCATGTCCGAAATTCGCTCATATATCGCATTAGAATTGTAGGGGCCTTCTACTGATGCCTTTGCACCAGAAATTTTGGCCAAATTCGCCCTTAAGCTGTCGATTTTTCTATTAAAACGATTTCTAGCATTCTCTTAGTATAGATGACAAAGGCTATATAAAAATTAGTAAAAAATCGAAGGGCCTGAGAGTTATCAAACATCCAATTGCAGATTCTTGGAGGACATATAAGGGTCTTGAAATGGTATGAGTTTCAAGATAATCGGAGGACACAAAATTTTTCCGATCAAAAAAACCCTGGACTAACCATCACGAAATTTTGAGAAATTTGACGAAAAATTCATGTCCGAAATTCGCTCATATATCGCATTAGAATTGTAGGGGGCCTTCTACTGATGCCTTTGCACCAGAAATTTAGGCCAAATTCGCCCTTAATTATAAGCTGTCGATTTTTCTATTAAAACGATTTCTAGCATTCTCTTAGTATAGATGACAAAGGCTATATAAAAATTAGTAAAAAATCGAAGGGCCTGAAAGTTATCAAACATCCAATTGCAGATTCTTGGAGGACATATAAGGGTCTTGAAATGGTATGAGTTTCAAGATAATCGGAGGACACAAAATTTTTCCGATCAAAAAACCCTGGACTAACCATCACGAAATTTTGAGAAATTTGACGAAAAATTCATGTCCGAAATTCGCTCATATATCGCATTAGAATTGTAGGGGGCCTTCTACTGATGCCTTTGCACCAGAAATTTTGGCCAAATTCGCCCTTAAGCTGTCGATTTTTCTATTAAAACGATTTCTAGCATTCTCTTAGTATAGATGACAAAGGCTATATAAAAATTAGTAAAAAATGGAAGGGCGTGAGAGTTATCAAACATCTAATTGCAGATTCTTGGAGGACATATAAGGGTCTTGAAATGGTATGAGTTTCAAGATAATCGGAGGACACAAAATTTTTCCGATCAAAAAAACCCTGGACTAACCATCACGAAATTTTGAGAAATTTGACGAAAAATTCATGTCAGAAATTCGCTCATATATCGCATTAGAATTGTAGGGGGCCTTCTACTGATGCCTTTGCACCATAAATTTTGGCCAAATTCGCCCTTAAGCTGTCGATTTTTCTATTAAAACGATTTCTAAGCATTCTCTTAGTATAGATGACAAAGGCTATATAAAAATTAGTAAAAAATCGAAGGGCCTGAGAGTTATCAAACATCTAATTGCAGATTCTTGGAGGACATATAAGGGTCTTGAAATGGTATGAGTTTCAAGATAATCGGAGGACACAAAATTTTTCCGATCAAAAAAACCCTGGACTAACCATCACGAAATTTTGAGAAATTTGACGAAAAATTCATGTCAGAAATTCGCTCATATATCGCATTAGAATTGTAGGGGGCCTTCTACTGATGCCTTTGCACCATAAATTTTGGCCAAATTCGCCCTTAAGCTGTCGATTTTTCTATTAAAACGATTTCTAAGCATTCTCTTAGTATAGATGACAAAGGCTATATAAAAATTAGTAAAAATCAGAAGGGCCTGAGAGTTATCAAACATCTAATTGCAGATTCTTGGAGGACATATAAGGGTCTTGAAATGGTATGAGTTTCAAGATAATCGGAGGACACAAAATTTTTCCGATCAAAAAAACCTGGACTAACCATCACGAAATTTTGAGAAATTTGACGAAAAATTCATGTCCGAAATTCGCTCATATATCGCATTAGAATTGTAGGGGCCTTCTACTGATGCCTTTGCACCAGAAATTTAGGCCAAATTCGCCCTTAAGCTGTCGATTTTTCTATTAAAACGATTTCTAAGCATTCTCTTAGTATAGATGACAAAGGCTATATAAAAATTAGTAAAAAATCGAAGGGCGTGAGAGTTATCAAACATCTAATTGCAGATTCTTGGAGGACATATAAGGGTCTTGAAATGGTATGAGTTTCAAGATAATCGGAGGACACAAAATTTTTCCGATCAAAAAACCCTGGACTAACCATCACGAAATTTTGAGAAATTTGACGAAAAATTCATGTCCGAAATTCGCTCATATATCGCATTAGAATTGTAGGGGGCCTTCTACTGATGCCTTTGCACCAGAAATTTTGGCCAAATTCGCCCTTAAGCTGTCGATTTTTCTATTAAAACGATTTCTAGCATTCTCTTAGTATAGATGACAAAGGCTATATAAAAATTAGTAAAAAATCGAAGGGCCTGAGAGTTATCAAACATCCAATTGCAGATTCTTGGAGGACATATAAGGGTCTTGAAATGGTATGAGTTTCAAGATAATCGGAGGACACAAAATTTTTCCGATCAAAAAAACCCTGGACTAACCATCACGAAATTTTGAGAAATTTGACGAAAAAAATTCATGTCAGAAATTCGCTCATATATCGCATTAGAATTGTAGGGGGCCTTCTACTGATGCCTTTGCACCATAAATTTTGGCCAAATTCGCCCTTAAGCTGTCGATTTTTCTATTAAAACGATTTCTAAGCATTCTCTTAGTATAGATGACAAAGGCTATATAAAAATTAGTAAAAAATCGAAGGGCCTGAGAGTTATCAAACAGCTAATTGCAGATTCTTGGAGGACATATAAGGGTCTTGAAATGGTATGAGTTTCAAGATAATCGGAGGACACAAAATTTTTACGATCAAAAAAACCCTGGACTAACCATCACGAAATTTTGAGAAATTTGACGAAAAATTCATGTCAGAAATTCGCTCATATATCGCATTAGAATTGTAGGGGGCCTTCTACTGATGCCTTTGCACCATAAATTTTGGCCAAATTCGCCCTTAAGCTGTCGATTTTTCTATTAAAACGATTTCTAAGCATTCTCTTAGTATAGATGACAAAGGCTATATAAAAATTAGTAAAAATCAGAAGGGCCTGAGAGTTATCAAACATCTAATTGCAGATTCTTGGAGGACATATAAGGGTCTTGAAATGGTATGAGTTTCAAGATAATCGGAGGACACAAAATTTTTCCGATCAAAAAAACCCTGGACTAACCATCACGAAATTTTGAGAAATTTGACGAAAAATTCATGTCCGAAATTCGCTCATATATCGCATTAGAATTGTAGGGGCCTTCTACTGATGCCTTTGCACCAGAAATTTAGGCCAAATTCGCCCTTAAGCTGTCGATTTTTCTATTAAAACGATTTCTAAGCATTCTCTTAGTATAGATGACAAAGGCTATATAAAAATTAGTAAAAATCGAAGGGCGTGAGAGTTATCAAACATCTAATTGCAGATTCTTGGAGGACATATATATAAAGGTCTTGAAATGGTATGAGTTTCAAGATAATCGGAGGACACAAAATTTTTCCGATCAAAAAACCCTGGACTAACCATCACGAAATTTTGAGAAATTTGACGAAAAATTCATGTCCGAAATTCGCTCATATATCGCATTAGAATTGTAGGGGGCCTTCTACTGATGCCTTTGCACCAGAAATTTTGGCCAAATTCGCCCTTAAGCTGTCGATTTTTCTATTAAAACGATTTCTAGCATTCTCTTAGTATAGATGACAAAGGCTATATAAAAATTAGTAAAAATCGAAGGGCCTGAGAGTTATCAAACATCCAATTGCAGATTCTTGGAGGACATATAAGGGTCTTGAAATGGTATGAGTTTCAAGATAATCGGAGGACACAAAATTTTTCCGATCAAAAACCCTGGACTAACCATCACGAAATTTTGAGAAATTTGACGAAAAATTCATGTCCGAAATTTCGCTCATATATCGCATTAGAATTGTAGGGGCCTTCTACTGATGCCTTTGCACCAGAAATTTAGGCCAAATTCGCCCTTAAGCTGTCGATTTTTCTATTAAAACGATTTCTAGCATTCTCTTAGTATAGATGACAAAGGCTATATAAAAATTAGTAAAAATCGAAGGGCCTGAGAGTTATCAAACATCCAATTGCAGATTCTTGGAGGACATATAAGGGTCTTGAAATGGTATGAGTTTCAAGATAATCGGAGGACACAAAATTTTTCCGATCAAAAAAACCTGGACTAACCATCACGAAATTTTGAGAAATTTGACGAAAAATTCATGTCCGAAATTCGCTCATATATCGCATTAGAATTGTAGGGGCCTTCTACTGATGCCTTTGCACCAGAAATTTTGGCCAAATTCGCCCTTAAGCTGTCGATTTTTCTATTAAAACGATTTCTAGCATTCTCTTAGTATAGATGACAAAGGCTATATAAAAATTAGTAAAAATGGAAGGGCGTGAGAGTTATCAAACATCTAATTGCAGATTCTTGGAGGACATATAAGGGTCTTGAAATGGTATGAGTTTCAAGATAATCGGAGGACACAAAATTTTTCCGATCAAAAAAACCCTGGACTAACCATCACGAAATTTTGAGAAATTTGACGAAAAATTCATGTCAGAAATTCGCTCATATATCGCATTAGAATTGTAGGGGCCTTCTACTGATGCCTTTGCACCATAAATTTTGGCCAAATTCGCCCTTAAGCTGTCGATTTTTCTATTAAAACGATTTCTAAGCATTCTCTTAGTATAGATGACAAAGGCTATATAAAAATTAGTAAAAATCGAAGGGCCTGAGAGTTATCAAACATCTAATTGCAGATTCTTGGAGGACATATAAGGGTCTTGAAATGGTATGAGTTTCAAGATAATCGGAGGACACAAAATTTTTCCGATCAAAAAACCTGGACTAACCATCACGAAATTTTGAGAAATTTGACGAAAAATTCATGTCAGAAATTCGCTCATATATCGCATTAGAATTGTAGGGGGCCTTCTACTGATGCCTTTGCACCATAAATTTTGGCCAAATTCGCCCTTAAGCTGTCGATTTTTCTATTAAAACGATTTCTAAGCATTCTCTTAGTATAGATGACAAAGGCTATATAAAAATTAGTAAAAAATCGAAGGGCCTGAGAGTTATCAAACATCTAATTGCAGATTCTTGGAGGACATATAAGGGTCTTGAAATGGTATGAGTTTCAAGATAATCGGAGGACACAAAATTTTTCCGATCAAAAAACCCATCACGAAATTTTGAGAAATTTGACGAAAAATTCATGTCCGAAATTCGCTCATATATCGCATTAGAATTGTAGGGGGCCTTCTACTGATGCCTTTGCACCAGAAATTTTGGCCAAATTCGCCCTTGAGCTGTCGATATTTCTATTAAAACCTATACTCACAGTCTCCTTATTATAGAGGATAAATACTTGATAAAACTTTGCAATAGATCGAGGGTCGAGGGACCCGAAATATATCAAAAATCTAAATGTACATTTATTATAGACATCGAATGGGCTTCGATTGGTGCGATTATAAAGAGACTCGCAAAGCAAAAGATACTGCGATTAACGAAACCTCGAACAGCCGTCGATTAAATTTTGGTGCGAATTTCTTGAGAATCGGCGTAGAAAAAATTTCGGCGATCCAAAAACACCTGAACTACCTTTATTAACTTGCACTTTGCGATGGTGGACAATTGAGTGCCTTGGTTACAAAGGAAGGGACGGAAGATGGCAGAGTGGGTTACGTGCTGGAGCGTCAGGTTGACGGAGCGGGTTCAAGCCCCTTTAGTGCCCCTAGTGGATTTCACGCAGGCAGTAATGCCTCCTAAGCCTCTTGAAATCATGTTAAGTTAAGGTTGACGGCAGTCAAAAGTGACGAGCTGCCAACTACGCCAGAGAAGCACTTGTTTGACAATACGACCAGGATAGGGCCTACGTCAATCCTGGGAATTAATATAATAATAATAATGTGATGTGATTTAAAGTGGTTTAGGCGGCTAAGTAAAGCCTGCGTGAAAAGGCTGTTCATTGGATAATCCCATAGAGAAACTCACAAAGAATCCAGGCAAAGCGTTCCAAATCACTTAGCCACTTTATTGCAGCCGAATTATTATGATCGGTTGTCAATGTAGAAAATGAAGAAATTTCACACAGACGAAATGCCATATTAAAACACTTTGTGCTCGTCTCGTTCAAACTGCCTTGCTTCATTAAATATTTAATTAACAAAGTCTTCAAACAACCGCATTGACCGCAACGTTTAAAGCAACAATCCGACTGTGCTGTTCCTACCTAATATAAATGTTTCATTGGCGTAGCCACGGGGGGGGACGGGTTCCCCTATTCGGGCTGGGGCACAAAATTGAGATTTTTCGAGGGGAGGTAGCATCATCAAATGATTGTTAGACCCGAATCACCCGATAACGGCAAAGTGCCTCCCTATTCCAGAATCCTTGGTACGCCACTGAATTGCTTATATTTATCATGCATAAAACACTAGCATGGTAAACAGTTGGCAGAATTTCACTGCATTGCCGGTCTGTGTATCTGGTTACACCGCTTGTTAAGCGTAAGCTTGGTTAGCAAACGAATATAAATAATATAATCAGTAAACATAACTATTCACTTGGACTAAATCTGTAACAACACAATGTTTGACTATTTATATATGCAGAATTATATTGCTGCACGATTCTGCAATGTAATAAAACATTTAAACAGCGCCTCCTTTGAACGATCACCTCAAGAGAGGTCATAATATGCTCCTAGCTGTGTAGGAAAAGGAGGGACTCCGTGGCTCAGTGACTATATTATGGCTATGTCAACGGAGAGCCATCATCATAGCTGCTTTCTGCCAGCTCATTAGCGGCAATAGCTGAACACGAAACGTCTCAATCTATCGTTTTTCTGTTGTTAATCTCTTTCCATCGATTAGGCTTACTGATTATAACTGGTATCTTTCTAAGTCTTCTTTGATGTCATCCATCGACTTTTCCTGGGCATTCTTCTTCCTCTTTTGCCTTCTTTGTATGTGTAGAGTGCTTTATATGGGAGTCTGTCTTTCATTCTATTTACGTGCCCATACTATCTTAAGTCTTCTTCTGATTTTATCTATTATTGTCTCTTGCACACTCAGTCTTTTCCCGATGTCTTCATTTTTATATTCTTTGTAGTCTGCTTTCTCCAAAGAGCTTTTGCAATCAGCTCATTTCTGCGGCTAGCAGTCTGTCTTCATCTGTTCATTTTAAGATCCATGTTTCTGATCCATATAATACAAATGTGTTTGTGATGCAATGATAGTGTTGAATATTTGAATTTTTGTACTGACCTTTTGCATTCCAAATATGCCTAAGTCTTCCCATTGTCTGCAGTCCCTTAGCTGCTCTCTTTTTAATATATTGTTAGTGTCTTCCATCACTTGTAACAATGGCAATTTTAAGATCACTCAATATGCACAAAATATTTAGGCACCATCCAAGCAATTAACAAAGTATTCAAGCATTCAATAATACACCATAAACAAGCAATTGAAGTAATTCACTCAATTTAAAAAATTGCTACTTTAAATATTGAGAAAAACAGTGAAAGATAAACTTTAACTGATTACTAATATACCAACTACAAAATTACTTTTATATAGTAACAAAACGTTTATATAAGTACTTACGTAACAACTTCTGTCAATGCCAGATCTCACTCGTAATCAGGTTCATTATCTCTTAATGTCAACTGAAAAACTGTGCACAGCCAAAGGACTCAAATAAATCCAAAATTATATATTCGTGTCTATATTGTCACTGCTTCAAACTGTGAGAAAAACTCATTTGCAGAAGCCAACATAACAATATAAAGCAACAGTGGCGTAGCCAGGATTCCAGAATAGAGGGCACTTCGACATTTTTTGGCCCAAAAGTCTCGATGAGCAAAAAATGTCGTCGTCTTATACGCTTTAAAGTCTGGTGCATTCTCCTCGATCTAATATTATCCCCTCCCTCCCCTGACTATTCACCGGTCTTGGACGAATCTCATGGCGCCGGTCCTGATCTGAATTGGAGGAGGGGGGGGGTGGGCCTTCCATGGCTACACCAATATAAAGCAAACGTCTAACCATGTGCAATTTCTACAATGGCTATCAATTACGGTATATGTTTACTCTAACCAAGCACAGTAATAAAATAGACAATAATGTTGAGATCGTTTTTAGGTAGACCATCCAAGCGCAAGACGTCATGCATCAAGCAGCAGGTAAAATCCTCAAAACAGACGCAGCTTGTTAAGTCAACTCAAGCCGTATTGAAGATTGGACCGCTTACCTTGGGGCACGATTATATATGAACAGGTTGCGATTTGTGACCTGGAGCAGTGGAGGGGGGAATATGTTGAGCTTGGGGGGATGTAGTTGTTGGGAAATGTAGCAGTGGGAGGATGTAGTGGTGGGGGATGTAGCAGTAGAGGGATGCAGTTGCACAGTGGGGGGAAGATTCCCCCCTTCCCCCTACAAATCGCACCCTGTATATGAATACCTTCATCTATACAATGTACAAATGGCATTTAAACTCTGCTGTTGTCACTACAGTCCAAATAATGACAACTGAAACATACATTTACTATTACTGCATGGTATGAAATATCGTGGTTTTACTGTAACCATCACTATGCATATCAAGTGCTTTTAGAAAAGGCAACTAAAAAATTTGACAAAACCGAGTTGAGACCAAGACTAGAGAGGTTACAAAATGACTAAGTCTGACATCAAGTGATATGAAAGAAGCTAACAAACATTCCATGTACGCAATTAAAATGCAAAACTTTAATACAGTGTATTTATTTTATGAAAAAGTTTTTCTGTGCTTTTTATTATGTGATAGTTATTTCACCAGATATGCAATTCTGAGGCATGAATTATATCATGCTTCCTATTACAATTCAGAATCAATAAAGACATTCACAATCTCTAGCAAGGTTTAAACAGAAAAGAAATTCATTTTTCCATTGAATGACCATACAAATGCACGAACCAATTACGAAGAAAATTGGAATAATGAATAAACAGTACACTGTACTAAAAAAATCCTCGAAAACATTAAACAGTAACAAACACCTTGTCTGCCAATCCTTCCATCCAATTAATACAAACATAACCTGTTAGCCTCAGTTGCATCCTATTGCCTAAAAGTCATTAGAGCATGTACCCTCAAAGCACCCAATCAGAAACAAAGCATCAAAAAACAGCTTACAACATTTCCACATTTAACAAAATGCAACTTTGGCAAATCAGCTTATCAACTCTATTATGCTGAATATATATATATCACAAAAGAACGGGTAGCATTAACTTAACATTCATAAAAAATGTTGGCATTGCTTAGACAGCTTGCAATGTAATGTCAATGGTTGCACGCTGACATTGCAAAACAGAATGAGATAAAGCCGTAGTTTAGGCATCAAACAAAATGCCATAAACAACATTAGAACAAACATTTCTATATAAACAATAAAAACTAAAGCCTTTCTACATTATTTATTTTCTACAAAACCTACAAATATGTCTCTAGGCACATTTTAAACAAATGTTTAAAACCACTCAACAACAAATACAAATCTTTACAAAGATGTGCTGTAACTCCAGTCCAAGATCTCTATGATTGAAAACAACTGATGCACACATGCAAAGGATCAACTTACATTATAGTCTTTAAATCCAACAGAAAGTCTCAGATGGCTAAAGCTCAAAAAATAAAAAAAAGGACTTGCTGATACTCTTGTTATGTGATCCTCTCTTCCAAACTGTATTTACTTACTTAGTAGGCTATTGTTTGGAAGAGGATCACATAACACTCTGAAAAATTTCACCAACAAGATTTAACATGTCAAATCAAGAGTGCGGCACAAAATGCTTCGGTTCACAATCTGTCAGAAAAATAATCTTCACACAAATGAAACCACGAATTAGTCAAACATTCCAACATAATGAAGCTGTCAGCATGTAGCATTAATGCCACAATTGTACACTCTGTTACATACAATGCACGTTAATAACGCTATTTACATTTGCCCTGCATTTCCTGCAGCAGATGTCCACTGTTTGTGGGTTAAATCCATGCAAATCAACAGATGATGGCTTTAATTTATCAGTAATAAGCACATAATTACACATAAGCTAATGGGCGCCAGCATAAATTTTTCCAGGAGGGTGCAAAATTTTATTTATCTGAAAACACAAATAAGGTTTAAATTTAAATGATAATGAAAGACATAGACTAAATGCAGCCTATAAAATTTGTCAGGTCATTGTTTATTTTGACTTAGTATTATATTGTTATTAAGATCAAATAGTTTCTTAATAATGTTTAATTTTTTTAAATTTATAATTTCCAGAGGGGTGCAGTTGCACTCCCTTGCACCCCCTCCTGACGCCCATGTACGATGAGCTAAACTACGGTGAATTTCATCTCTGAAGAGAGAAGAATCGAGCACAAAAGAAACTGTCAAAACTCTACGCAACAAAAAAAGTAACGGTTCAGTTCCTTTGTGATCAGAGTTGCAGCAGACCGAAATATCGTCTGCAGAAGATGGTCGACATTCGCGGGGGGCGGTCTGCCTCCATCAACCGGGCACTGAAGGAAGGTGAAATGTCATTGCATGCTTCCTGGTAATAAGTGTCATACTTATCTGTAAAACATTTTAAAAATGTTTAAGATGCTTGGCATTTCAAACTTCTAGGAGTAATAAAACAACATACAATGCACAGCTACCAGTAATTTGAACATTTGTATGAACCAACCATCAAAAAGAAGGCAGCCGAAGCCAATATTCAAATTATTGCAGCAACACAGCCAAACATGTTCAACACGTTTGATGATCTGGCAAAATACCCCATCAGCTGGAAAAATGAAATAATTATTGTCTCACTGCACAAAGGAAAAAGGGCAGAAAGTTAGCAGAGTGGTAACAACATAGGAAGACAGAGCAGGAGCCCTAAGGTCAACTCGGCCGTATTTGCTTTTGCAAAGAGAATTAGAATTTGTAGACAGGATGATTTCATGAATTTCATAAGAGCTCCTATAGACTATGTAAAATAATTACGCTACAGAAAAGGCAGATCACTGTTTGGCTGCAAGTAAAGGCAACAGATTTTCTGATTCAGACTTAAAACCAACCCCTTCAATTAGCATACCCTCCATAGCTGTGTCTCTCTGTCTCCCACTGACTAATCTCTGAAATAACCTGGTCTTTTGCCAATGGATTTGAAGTACCATCGATTGATACCTTTAGAGTATCAAACTTGGTGCTAGAGAAGTGCATAATTTATTATTATTATTATTATTATTATTATTATTATTATTATTATTATTTATGACTTTACCGATGTTGAATTTTCTGCCGAGGACAATAAGAGACAGAAATAATATGTCGTAGTAGATGCTTCTATATAAGATCTTTCCTTTTCTTCGAATGCGTTTCCTCTCGGACAAAACGCTTTCAATTGCCGACTGGATGTTATTTTGGGAAACACACGACAAAATATCTTCTAAGAAGCTGAAAGATAAAATGACCCAAAATATACATTAAAGAACTTGTGTCAATGAGCTCTCACCACAAATAAAAACCCGTTGTACTAAGCAATGTTTGCTTAATTAACATTTGCAAAACACATTGCAATATTTCAGTGCAGACATATTTCAAGGTTAATGCCAAATAAATGAAGAAATAACTTTCTAATAGACTTTTTATAAAGCTGGTAGCTGTTAACTGACTTTACACAAGAGATATGCAGAGTTGATTATGGATCCATTATTTTTCAAATCAAAATCACAACAGGTTAATTATGTCACATTTTCATTTCACACAACACAACATTTCCTTGCCTTGCCTTAACATTGCAGTTAAACAGTTTCACTTTTAAAATTCTGTATCTAGTGTCAACTGTGCTCCAGGAATCCTTAACTTGTTTTTTTGCCTTAAAAACTTATTTTCAAATATTAAATACTTCAAGAAAAAATCCAATATGGCCAAAAACCTCCTTTTTCTGACGGGGCATAAAATTAACCCACCCATCACAAGGGCATGGATTCAATACTACAGTATCTACGAACTCCAGACTAATGTCACTAATCAAAGTGTATGTTACAAGACTACCACATGCAATTAAACAACTAGCCATCAAATAAATAGATTCATCACGTCTTAAAGCTCCATACCCTTCACTGAAGATCATAACTTCATCGCCCGCTGCTTTGATCATTTCTGGATCTATCATTAATCAGATTTTTAAAAAAAATATATATATTCCCAAATATGAATGCAATGTAGGTGCTACTATTTCGACCAAAACAAAAAGTATCTGCCTGATGATAATATATTTTCAAAATACTGAGTTACATTAATTTGATGGCATCGTGCATTTTGCAATATGAGTTTCAACTTAAAACAAGTCATTTAACACATTGATGTTCAATGCATCTGAAGCCAGGAAGGTCGCATAACGGTCGCGCCTGGCAAAGAACCTGCGCCGCAGTCAACGTGTTAATATCAGTCTATTATTGATGAATAGATGCTCTGTAAAATATGATTCAAAAGACCATAAAGACAACACACGTATTGAATATTCATCGGCATGCCCATGGTTCCAGAATAGGGGCATCATCAGTAATAGTGCTGCCCCTATACTTGTGGGCACCATACAGCAGGACATACCATCAAGTCTGACTAGAGTGGGGGTGGAGGGGAGGGGTGGGAGGGGGGTTGGGGAAGCAATATGACTAAAATGTGAAATGATGACAAGCCAAAGAATGAAACTTACATTTTCTGAGCACGTACATCGGGAATCCATATTCTGAGTGAGTATGATTACCATCCCATAATGTTCTTACAAGAGCATCACAGCTCCTCTCAGGCACTGATGCAAGATCTGTATCTGATGACTACAAGTGGAAATATATAACTATGACTATGAATAAATTACAAAGCAATAACACACACACACAATAATATATGCAAATAAAACATATTTAAGCATATAAATGCCACATTTTCATAAATACAGTCTGCGCAATACACACATTTTAACAAGCCAAGTGTACAGCTGTACGTTGGTCACAAGTCATACTTAGTTGCACGTTATACACAGTTGCATAATGAATGAAAATATTGCAGACTGTTGATCTATTTATTTTTAATTTTTTGATACTAATTTATACTCTATACGCTTTATGCTTTTCTTACTTACACACAGATTACATCAATGTCATATATTGATCTTTGGAATTTACCCTCTCCTGACTGACCATTACAATTTGGTTATAGCTATTTCAATGTTACGACTACCAGTAGGTTCCCATTAACAAGCAGCTACTATGGTATCTAATTGCGAAAGTCCTTAGTAAATTCACAAGATTTTGCTTTACTTACTTTGCTTATATCACTCACAAGATGTGGAAATATAATGCAACTTCAGCTAAAATTCTTAATAGTTATTTCAAAAATTCATTACTAATCAACAAGGATTAACCATGAAAAGCATGGTTCCCTGTAAAAGTTTTTAGGCATATAGCCAAAAACAAATGGACCCTAAATTAAGACCGATCTTTGTGACTTTATTTACTCATTTTAGATGGGAATCCATCCTGGATTTCTTGATTGGATTCTCGTGTGATCAGCATTCGATGCTCGATCGGCTGATGCCCCACACATTATGGAACGGTGCTGTTGATAAATGGATGGAAAATAGAAATTTCACTGTGTGGAACAACATAATTTGGTCATATCTAGAAACTTGCCATATTATCGTCACGTCTGAAGACTGAAGAATTTGATATGAGGCCAGTGAGATGACTCGGAAGATGGAGCCTTCGAAAGAACCAAACCTAAACAACACCAGCACAACATCAGATTGCGACATTTACGTGGCCCAAAGCCTCCCAAATGTTCACTGATTCAAACTGCACGATTGCAAAGTTAATCTTGAAAATTCGAAACATCACACATAACAAGCATCGATAAAACAACTGAGCGTAAATGAGAGCGGCTGATGGACATAACTAATGCTTAAATGAATCTTGTCATTCCTGGTTGTCAAAGCATGAGAACAAACAGACACAAGCACAGGTATGAATAAGTTACCATTATCTTCATACAATTGCCAATCCTAAAATACTTGACAAAAACAGCAAAAATAGAAGTACATAGCACTTTTTGAATAATTTATAATATACTAATGTATCATATATTCAGGGTGCGATTTGTGACCTGGAGCAGTGGGGGAATATGGATGTAGCAGTAGGGGAGATGCAGTTGGGCAGTGGGGGAGAATCCCCCTTCCCCCATACAAATCGCGCCCTGCATATATTTACGAGTACTAGCTGGAAACTTGAGATACCAAAGGGAAAATAATTCCTGCAAGATGGTATCATATATACTGTACAGGTAAGTAGGTAGATGTCTTAATGTCAAATAATCAATATTAAAAGAAAAATATATTTAAATATTGAAGGATTAGTTAAGTAACTAGAGTAAATTATTTATTACCCATTCTCTTTAATAATTGATTATATAGTCAAATAATTTTGCTCATCCAAGATATATTGTTCTAGCTTATATTTAAATTCATTTAAGTTTAGTATGTCAGCATTCTAGGATATAAAATATGACACAGTGATTTGGAGCCAACTAAGATCACAGTCCATCTGTTCAGAGACAGTTCAATGAAGAAGATACACTTACTAAATTCCAAAATATGATTGGATGGTTGTTGACAAAATCCGGTCTACTGAGACAATCTTCACCATGATGCTCAATCAGATTCTCGACCTCCTTTCTGAGAACCAGCGGGCTCAGGTAAGTCACCGTAAGCGACTCTTCTCTGCCTCCATGCCTGCCAATTCAAATACGCAGCGCTCACAAAGAGTACCGTACTAGAACAAATCACATTAACTTGAAAAGGAATGCAAATTTTCACACATTTTAAAGTCGAATACTTCTCAGTCGTTAAGAACATATTCTGCACAACAAATCACTGCCTATTTAATTATATAATCGAGATGTTGTTGTTATATTGTTTTCTACATCACCTTCCTTATCTTAAATCTACTTCCAGAATTACTTATCCAAGGAGATGCATATTTAAACATGAATCCTCGACCAATCAATGTTAAGGGCTGGCTGCGGTGGAGTAGGGGTAGGATTCTTACACCGTGCAATCGGAGGGTAGCAGGTTCGAATCTGACCCTAGCCACTGTGTAGCCACCTTAGGCAAGTTGTTCGCCCCTGAATTACTTCACACTTGCAATTCTTGAAAATGAAGTAATGTACATAAACAACCATGTAAAAATAAAAATAATATAATAATAATAATTAATAATAATAATAATAATAATAATTATTATTATTATTATTACGCTTAGAGCAACATGGATGGTGGATGACCTGGTTATACAAATGATTATTAGGCCTAATAATAATAATAAGTGGCATAGATAACAGTACAATTGGTGAAACCTGTTAATGCTGTCATCAGATTTCTTTTCATTGACGTCCACCACAGATGCCAACTTCTCTGCCACATCGCGGACAGTCTTAGAACCAACATCAGTGACGTTCGAACCCAAGTCATCACTACGTTGATTCTTTGAACTCCCACTGATAGTGTTTCCATCCAAAGAATCGCTGGTCGACGAAGACGAAATATTGCATACGTTCTCTAAGCTATTATTTCTATCGCTGACTTCCGGTTTCTGAGATAAATCCATGACATTTCCAGCCATATCCTCTCTCAATCCGAAACCCAGTTTCTCGTTTGCTGCTTCAGTATCACGATGGAAATCCTTTTAAAGAAAATGACAAAATCAAATACACAGTCTTACAAATAATAAAGGCCAATTCTTACGATAGATACTTAGGAAAGAATGTCAGTTTCCTGTTACAGGAATTTAATCATAATCTCAATGCTAATTAACATGACAAACCTAGCACAAAATTAAAACATTCATTTCTAATTATTCATATGAACTGACTGTTAAGCATATACTAAAACCTTACAAAATGAAATAACTTTTTAAGAATGAAACTGAGACTAAAACAATTGCTCTCCATAATTATTAGTACTTTCTAGAATGTCAAATTATTTGGTGCAATTTTACCCTGAGGTTGACATGAATCATTGGAAGAAAGTTATATCCACAGCACAGACATCTAGAGCAATGGAAATAAAGAATATTGTACTGATTATAATATTGTCAATTTAAAATGTACTGAATAGCCTCAATACCATTTCAAAAGTATATATGTGTACACACAATAAACAGAGTAAAAAAACTAACTTTGGCTACTACTGTAATGTGCTCCACAGCGCATACATAGCATAAGCAAACGCATACGAAAAGAGGAAAAATAATTTAGTTAAAATTCGGCAATATTCAGTCACAAACTGCTAAGAGATGGAGATCTAAATCCCAATTTTCATACTGAGCAACAATTTTAACAGCCTCATGTGCAACCAATAAACATGGGATGAGATGGGTGAGACAGTTACCCATTGCCTTCCTCACAGAAAATCACAGGTGAACAACTCGTCCAAAGTCGCTACACAGGTGGCTATGGTCAGATTCAAATCTATGACCCTCCAATAGTCCCTAGCGAAGACAGGTGGGCTGCCACAGGTGGTCTGTTTCATGAGCAGCTGACCAAACCTTGGCAGATGACGTGGGTCTACTTTGATGGCATTAAAGTGTATACAAAGAGAAAGTACAAAATATACAAAGAAAGTACAAGTAAGCATGTTTCCACCAAAGAGAATCAACCATGCATGAAATTGCTTAGGACTGCCATGGTTGGTAGACAATAAACGACAGTTTAAAGAATATGGCCAGGCATTTGGGCAATGAGAGGGTGTGGGCTTTCTGATTCAAATTTTACAGGATATATTTCTTTTGACGGGCTAAAGGTGGGTGCGGACTATCTGTGGGTGCGGGCAATGTGCGCAGAAATACGGTAGCACTGCACGAACTGACCTGGTCTGCAGATTAGATTCATCAGGTGACCACCCGGCCATTATCTCTTCGTCGTGCAACAAGTTGGCACAGTTCGGACACTTGGACTGAGTGCAGAGATCCGCTACGATGGAACAGATGGAACTGCTACGACCGACACTGCCACGCCCACGGTCGTACCACCTGCGATAATCGATGCTGTCATATCCAGTGCTGGCTCCTGAATCTAGACAATACCGGAAAACAACTATTACATCAAATCTATACAACACCACGTCATGCAAGATGATGATCGAGATTCCATTATCTGAATATTCACGTAAATCAATTTTAAATATAATTTCTTACGCATTACTAATAAAAAAAATTGAGGGGACCGTCAAGCAGTTTCAGAAGGACCACAAAGGGTCAAAAACTCTTTCTCAAGATATCTCACCAACACCTCAGTACACAAAACACACTGATGGCCCTAGGAGTGCTGATTCCATTTGAATTTAAATTTGGCAACTAAGATTTGCAATTTCCTGATTAAATAATTTACTGACAAAACAGCCAATGTGTTAATTAGGCCTACAGTTAATTTAAAATTCAGATTTTATAAGGTTCGCGAGTCAGCACAAAAATTTCCAAGGGACCACCACGCAAGAAATCCTAAAAAGTTTGAGAACCGCTGATCTAGACCAAGGGCTTAGACTACTTGCATCACACCATATGCCACAGAGACCGGAGATCATCAGTGCCGGACCCAAAGCGGGAAAACCATTACCCATCACTGACATGTATGCATAAAAAAGAGCAACGCAGTAAGTGTTATGTACAGTGTTTACCAGTTGTAAAGCTGTCATCGGCACGAATTCTTTCGCGTCCCGTTCCTCCTTGTTTCGATGTATCGCCATTGACGTTCAACCCCTTCTGGTCTGTCTCAAGAGGGTTCAGTAACCCAGGGTAGTAGCAAAAATCACCAACACTGTCAATATTCTGACCACTGGAACCGGTGCTCAGGGAGTCACGCAGGGTCTGATAGGTGGAGCTGAACAGCGTCACGGCCGAATTCCAAGCGCTTCCAAACGATCCGGTTCTAGGCAAGGACGCCTTCTTCGATTCTTCCGACTTCAGTTTATCTAACCTCGACAGGGTTTTCGCATGACAATCCATGACCTCTGCGGGTTGTTTGTCCTCGCCTCTGAGACTGCCCCGTCGTCTCAGTTTTACCGAGGTCAGTTCTGCCTGCTGACTTACGTTCAGTTCATCGTAGCTCTTACTTTTCGAAGATCCCGAATCAATCCCAATATTTGGATTCTTTAGAAAATCCAGAGTGGACGAATTGCACGTCCTAGACAGAAAATCTGGCTTTGTTCTTTCCCTCTGTCTTGACAAATCCGAATTGGAACACCTGTTGCCTTCATCCGTGTTAACAAAAACCCCCAAAGGATCGTTGCCTGTGACTGGAATTAACATTGGAATAACTCTTGATGGTGATTCCATTACAGATTTATCACCGGAACTATCAGTAGAAAGCCGAGGCTCGTGAGCAGAGTTAAAATCTGCAACTGATATGGAATCATTGTGTACTCCACAATCTGCACGATCAAGAGCGGAGCCGCTGACATTCAGGGACTCTTCTTTATCAGCTGCAAAGTTTTAAAATCATGCAAATGAAGACTGACAAACAGTCATAATGCCAAGCAGCTATATAAACAGAACAGAGGTCGACAAAATTAACTGTAAGCTCAGATCAACACTGTCAGAACAGCTGCCAAATTTAATAAAGAAAAATTTTACATGCCACGAAAATATCACATTGCATAACATCAATATCCAAGGTAAATGCTGTATTAAGAATGAATAAATATATTAATGAAGGAATGAATGAATGACAGTATGTTGAATGATGCATGTAGATTGCTTATAAATTAATTTATAAATACCTTACAGTTATAAAAAAGATTTGGAAACAGTTTGTGTCTAGCTAATGCTGCTAAAGGGTTGGCAGAGAGAAAGATGATGATTTATCTCTTTATAATATATAAGACTATTTTCAAGCTATCTTTTTCAACATATGCCTCAACATATCCTATATATGTCCATAAGAAAATCATAATATGTTCTCAGCATAGAGCTAAAAATTACCCAGAGCAATGAATTATTTCACATCTTCACAGCATGACATGCATAAACATAAACGGCACACAAAAATTATTATAATTGACTGAAATTTCCTACAAAGTCAGTTTGCTTGTACATGACTTTTCCGGGTGCAAATCACCCGATGCCCTACCTTGCTTCAAATTTGTACCACTGACGCCCTTTTTAAGCTTTTCCGCTACACAAAACAGCCGGAATCTGATCGTCGCAGAAACAACGTTACGAAGTTTGGTCCAGCTTCGAGTGCTGTTCGTCATTGACGATGTCCATTTGCTCTCTACCACAGCCTTCAAATAGCAAAGACATGTCGATGTATGTAAGGAGGTCAATGCATGTAAGTAGGTCAATGTATGTAAGTCAACATACAAACTTATCAAGTGTCTGACAAACTTTTTACTGGTGTGAAGATCCAGCAAGGCTATGATAACATTGCACACCACCTCCAGTTGGCACACCGACCACGCCATTGTGAAGAAATGAAAGGACCCATATTGCTGATTAGACCGGCAAGGTCCATCCCAGTCAGGAAAATCTATCAAAATACTTTTAGAATTTCGAGAAAATGTTGGCCAGAAGACATCTATGACTGCAATTACCGTTTGTTTTGCGGCCATCTTTAAAAAAACAAAGCAATGCCCGTGTGAGCTAGATCACTGCTATACATACTTCATTTTTACTCCTGTAAAAGATGAAACTTTACACAAGTAAAGATGAAACAAGAGAAGTTGGACAACTCAGCTATACGATGCAGAGAATTAATGGCTGAAAAATATGTGCTACATACACAAAAATATGGCAGTTAAAGACAAAAGAAGTATATTTGGTGCATAATTTGGATTTCCCACCTTGTTATAAAAGCCGTACGTTATGGCATTTGGATGGATATTGCTCTGCTTCATTTCATGGAAGATTTTAATGGCAAAGGCCGGGCGGTTATAGACACAGCAGAGGTTCATCAGAATTCGATAGCAAACCTACAACGGAAACACAAGGGTATTTCACAATTCATTAACAAGATTATCGAATTTCATGCTCTATTAATTATTACGGTACTACTATTATTGTTATTATTATTATTATTACTATCATTATTACTATTAAACTGACAATTTCTCCTGTGCCATATTACCAAATGTCCAGAACAAGGGCACAATACCGAGTCCAGTAAAGAAACGTAAAACGTTCATCCTTCGTGGTTTTGATGCTTAACCAATATGTCTCTTGTTAGCAAAAAGTTTTACTTTGGCATTCACATATTTTAAAAAGATAAGATTTAAGTTGACGTCTTAAAAACAGAAAATGAATAGAAATAGTTAAGACTCATAGGAACTAACTTCATCGAACGGCTGCATTTGGAGCTGGTGCATTTGATGCAGGACCTGAAGAGCTTCCTCGAGCAGTTTGACCTTGGAAGGAACCGTCTGGATGTGAAATGGAAGACACATAAACCAAAGACTGTAGCCAATCCACAGAAAGCACCTGGAATCAGGAATACAGTAAAATAGCAAAACTATCAAGAAACTCAAATATCAATAAAGCAAAAGCAATTACTACAATTCCAAAAAGCTCCATGTATAAGAAATTAGCAGAGTGGTAGCAACACAGGACAATCGAGCAGAAGGTCGTGGGTTCAATACCCGCAAGAGCCTTATGGTCGACTCAGCCTTACTTGCTGGAGGGTGGTGGTAAATTGAAGAGCAGCATTAAGCTGCGAGGTAAAACGTGGGTCTGGGGAAAGTAATGACAACCTACAGCAACATGTAGGTGGCTTATACCACCTACGTCGCTAATTGCCAAGGCCGGAGATAAGTGCTGGAACCCAACGCTCGGACTCGAGTACAGGACCTACCTTTACCTTTATAAGAGGCTTAAACTTTATCAAAGTACAATCTCAATGCGATATTCAAGTGAATACTTAAAGCATCCAAGATTAAATCGATCGATTAATCAAGCAATCAATCAACTTCTATGGTGCCACTAACACAATCATGATGACAATGATGCACCAAGCCAAAGCAGAACTAAAGCCAATACCTTACAATATTACATGTATTATTCAAAGGCCTATATATATGTCAATATCAGGGTGTCTATATAAAGACGATTGAAAATTATATGACTTTAAAAAAGAGTGCCACAATCAGAGGATAGTGTGTCAAATGCATTTTACTGTAGCTGCCATCTCAATCAGATATAAAACATGTTTTATACAGTGATACATAGCATTCATCATATGGATTAAAAAAAATAAGCAGAAATTCAACTGAGTACGACATTTCAGAACTGCATACTTAGCCATAAGCTCTGACTGATCAGCTATCTGGTTCAGCACTTTCTGAAATGACTTGATCTCCTGCTTCGTGCGTCTCAGTATTGAACTGAAAGCCGCAACGCTGGAAGTGCTGTTGTTAACTCTTGGTGCGGCGTCTGCCGTCTGTGTCTGGTGCGTGAACAGCTCCGGCTTCAGTTCAGAGAAACCTTTGTAACTTCAATGCAAGAGATTAAGAACAAAGTGAAAACGATGCGAATCTTAGCACCATTTTCTAACATAAATAAACGAGGCAGTCCAGTCGTGCAGCACAGCCAGTTATCGCGCCAAACAGTCAGACATCATGTTGTGTCTGCAATATTTGTCATAGGAAAACAGTGTGTAAAATTTAAGCCGCAAACATGTATTTTGTAACTTGAAAATTACCAAGTGAAAGAAAAAAAATATTGTAAACTGCTAACCTAAACATCACACCAGAAGACAGACCAGGTTGCTCCGGTGGCAAAACAAACACAGTTCGTTCACTAAAATAACACAAAATCTAGCAGATAGAGCACTTGGTAATCCAAATGACAACTCTTCATATACTGTATGTGCACTTTTTGTCATATCACATTTCGCATGCTGTCAATGATGCCAGAGAGAGTGGTTGCCGCCGGTAAAAGACAGACAGTTGCTGCCATTATAATTAAAAACTGGATAAGAATCGACAGAGTTTAAAATCGCACGCTACGTTTACAAACAGAAGGTCAAACCTCAACGCAGAACTTTCATCAAATTCAAGAAGTACAGCGGCATCATCCTCCGTCTGCAACTTGTGAATGCAGTCGTCGAAAAACGCCAAACCGACGTTCTCGTCCGACACGAACGAGCGTTCGTCTATAAATCGACTGAAGTACTGCGTCCTCAGCATCTGATGAAAGAAAGTCCTCGACGACTTTTCACGGCTGTTTATGAACCCTACAAAACAGAACAGGAAATAATTCCACCTGATCGTACATATTTTAAAAATAATTCTGCATTAGGTAATGAAATTATTGGAAGCCTCTACACTGAAGCGATGAAAATGAAATTTAATTAATTACCTATGCGGACTCCAAAAACTTGGTCATTATAACAGCATCAATGGTGCCTTTTGTACCCCATCAGAGGGCAAACAATGATGAGTCTATGCCAGGGGTATTCAGCTGGCGGCCCGCGGGCCAGATCCGGCCAGTGAGGGGCTACGAAATGGCCCACAAAGATACTGACACGCTCAATTACTTTTCTCTAATACATAGGCCTACTGTATTAAATATATTTAAATATCTTGTTTTCAACTTCTTTCTTCTTTTCTTTCTTCTTTCTTTCCTTCCGTCTTTCCCTATTGGGTTGGACGATGGGTCTGAATGAGTTCCTTCCACTTCTGTCTGTCTCTTGCTGCTCTGGTCATTTGGATGAAGTTCATTTGCATTTCTTCTGCATCCTCTTTTAAGTTTTCTATCCATGTTTTTCTTGGTCTTCCTTTTCTCCTTTTCCCTTCAACAAAGTTGTATAGTGCTTTCTTTGGTATTCTTCCTTCCTTCATTCTTTCAACATGACCAAAATGACCAAACTGTTTTCAACTTACCTGTTTCTTATTACTTATGAACTATATTTTGTAACTAAAAAAGTTTTGCCCTGGCCCTTGGGCACCAGCCATTAAAACATGTGGCCCTTCAAGAAATTTGGTTGAATACCTCTGGTCTATGGTTACTGTAGTCCATAGGTCAGTTGTTCTTCAAATATGACTCAACAGAACATTGCAAGCAATGCATCAATCATATATTTATAATGAACTGTAATATACCAGAGCATATGTATAGCACCCATTTTCAAATAGCACTCAGTAGCATTCCCACTATGATTACTATGAATTGGAAATAAATAGGATTTTAGGCATTTCAGGAAGAGCGTCATGGAGCTTTAAGTTGTATGCATGCATATTCAAAAGATATGGAAATTTAATGCTAATATACTTTTTATTATGAAATCAATGAACTAAAGAATAGGTAATATCACAAAGGTTGCATAATAATAAGCCACTAGCATTTGCCATAATGTACAAAGCCTGCTTAGTCATCAATCATTTGGAAAATTTACATTTGCTATGCATTGCTCAAAATAAAATCACCAAGGGTGTAAAAATAGAAACCTTGAATATTAAACAGTGAATTGACATCAGCCATATGGTTACTCCCTGGAACATGTTCCACGGGAAGAAGATATCTGTCATAATCCTTGAGGAGACCGGCCATAAAACGAAGGAATGCTTCTTGAATTGATAACTCCAACATCTCCTACACCAGAAATCAATTTTGCTTTGGCAAAAATGCCTTAATTAAACCTGCCAAAGGTACTAGCAGAGTCTGGTTAAACTCAGTATCATCTAAAGGTTCTAGTATTTTCAACAAAAATTATGCAATATAATGGAAATTATAAAACTTACTCAAACAGTCCAATCATGTAAACCTCCAAAGCTAGTTACAGCCAGTTACAGTTATTCAGACAAACAGTCTACCGTAATCAAGTAAACACCATAAGCTGGTATGGTATGGTATGGTATCGTCCATCCTCATTGCTGAGGGTCGGAGGCTATACCATAAGCTAGTTACAGATAATTACAGCTACCTGTAATGTTGCTGCTCACACCTAACTTCTGAAAAATTGTGTCATAAAAAGTAATTAACATCAGAAATAAACAAACAGAAAAATAAATAGAAATAATAAACAGAAAATATACAAAAGAATGAAATAACAACGTCATGTTTTCCCATATTTACCAGTTTTCTCCTTCCTTTGAAAGCGTGAGTACTCAGAACTCCGTGGCGATCCAACTCATCCGGAGTGGACGGATGAGAAGAGTCTCCAAGGAACTGCTCATACAACTCCTCTAAAGATGATCTCAGGCGTCTAACAGGACGCTGAAAATTATTGTGCACAACATTAACCCAGCATTCACATAGCATCTCTGTTGGACTAGTTAAACGTTCAGAGGGGCTCCCACGGTGATTCAGGTCAGGTCTTCGTCCTCCAGCTGTGTCCAGCTATTGACTTCTCCATGACATCTCTCCAAAGTTCTCTGTCTTTTGCTATTTCTTCCAAAGTCATTCGGTGTCTTCCGTCAGTTTTTCCGTTGACATTCAGTTCCTACCATGTGCAGATCCTCTTCCAATCCGTCCACCCATTGTCTTTTCAGTCTTCCTTTAGATCCTCCCCCCTCTGGTTTGTAGCTCAAGATTTGTTTTGGGTTTCTTATTTCTTCCATTCTGAGTATGTGTTTGGTCCAGTTCATTCTTGTCTGCGATTACTTTGAGGTAATGTGGCATAGCATTCCACGTAGTACCCACAAAAACAATTCAGACATGTCTCGGCCATACAGTTGAAGAGTTTACCAAAAATACAGGATAATAATTAAGGCGATTCTCAGCATGCATCAGAAGGGGATTTTAGTTATCAAACACAGGTTAGACCACAGAAGTAAAAACATGGCAGAGTTGAATGGCAATGCTACAAATGGACCTTTATGATGAACGTGAAGATGGAGGAGGGGAGGAGTAGGAGTAAGCAGAGAAGAGAAAAAGGAGAAGAAAGAGAAGAAGGCAGTTTTAAACCCTAAATACTTTCATTTTTGATGTAGTGACTATTTTATTTGATATAAAAGCTGACTAGAAGAACACACTTGTCCTGACAAGTTCACAACCTAAGAAGGCTTCAGAATATAAACTGAATCCTAATTTAAATCAAGAAGATTAAGAAACACAAGCAATATAATTCGACAAACAAAAGCATTAAATTACCTTGGGCATTGAAAGAGCGTTGTGGCTTCCTCGTTCATTATATCTGAATGTTAACAGTTAATTTAAATTTAATCAACCACTTATATGTAATTCACCAGATGTCAACATCAAAACAATAATATTATGTCATTAATTTTAAAAATAACCAGCAAAAACTTTTTAAAGAATATGTGAAATAAAATTATAACTACAGCACAAAACGATTCAGCAATCTAAAAATAAGATCAGTCGTACACTGTAATGGTACAGGTGTCAATATCAACAAACGTGATGTCGGGTGGTGGATCGAACATGTCAAAGTATCTCGAGTCCAAACCTGTAAACACAAAGCCACGACGGAATAGAGACAATGCAGAATTGTTTTACTGACGTGACTGACAGATTAGTGTATTTAAAAAAAATAAAAATAACTCAATTCTTTAAAATATACTGTCAGTGACACACCAAGCAAGCACATCAATATCAAATATCAGACAGAACTATTCACATAGTCATTGTCTGAAAGGCTGGCAACTGGAATGTCAGAAAGAAATTACAATATAATAAATCTAATGAAGAGTAACAAGATTTAAATAATTTCCACTGAATAGTAATTTCTTAACAACCATTTAGCTTGATAGATAAGAATTGACTTGTCTTGAAGATTATCAGAACAAGTCTTGAAAATCTTCAATATCAAATCTTCCCTATCAAGGAAGCTATTGGAAATTCATTCTGTAAGAAGGTATTTATCTTATTTCTTGTGAAAAGGTAACAATTCAAACTCATTTATCAAAATTCAAATGTCAAATTTTCTCACAGCACATATTAGGAGATATACCACATATTAGGAGATATACCACATATTAGGAGATATACCACATATTAGGAGATTACCACATATTAGAAGATATACCACATATTAGGAGATATACCATATATTAGGAGATATACCACATATTAGGAGATTACCACATATTAGAAGATATACCACATATTAGGAGATATACCACATATTAGGAGATATACCACATATTAGGAGATACACCACATATTAGGAGATTACCACATATTAGAAGATATACCACATATTAGGAGATATACCACATATTAGGAGATATACCACATATTAGGAGATACAGCACATATTAGGAGATATACCACATATTAGGAGATATACCACATATTAGGAGATATACCACATATTAGGAGATATACCACATAATAGAGATTACCACATATTAGAAGATATACCACATATTAGGAGATTACCACATATTAGAAGATATACCACATATTAGGAGATATACCACATATTAGGAGTTATACCACATATTAGGAGATATGCCACATATTAGGAGATACACCACATATTAGGAGATATACCACATATTAGGAGATATACCACATATTAGGAGATATGCCACATATTAGGAGATACACCACATATTAGGAGATATACCACATATTAGGAGATATACCACATATTAGGAGATATACCACATATTAGGAGATATGCCAAAGAATAACTTCAAAGCATCATTCAACATCATAGTTTTCAAGTAAGAAACCAAAGTTTAAGACTTCCATAAGGAATCTCCTTAAATATTTAAACAACTTGCTAATGTAAAACACACTTGCTTACCAATAATGAAAGGAGTGGGAGAGTCGAGAACAACTGAGAGTTGAAGAGGACAGAGAGGAATGTAAGGACATTGCCATCGAAATGGGAAAATCATCTGAGAGTCAATGCAAATAAGATATCATTAAAGAGTCTTGATAAAAAAAACACAAAAATTCAACCAAAATCTTAACATTTCATTCTAAAAATAAATCACATGCATATCTTGAACAAAAACCATGATACACTTTTAATCAAACGGAAAAGCAAAGGTGAGCACAGCAAACTAGTTTGGTGACATTTGATAAGACACACCATCAATCACAGACTCTAATACGTAATACTGAGCAGGCCCGCTGAGGGGTGAGGGCAGGGCAAATACCCAGGAGCTGGGTGGTCTAATAGGGGGCCCGGGCGGGTCCACAAAATGCTATCTCATGCCATATTATTCATTATTATGAATGCTGTGGGTGGCGCTGGGCATTGGGGGCCTGCTGAAGGCAGTTGGGGGCCCGCTGGTTGAAGAAACCTTTAAAGTCTTGAAAACCGCCTGACAAGCAAAAAATGTCATCACAACTTTTTCACACTGGACGTGTATATTTTTTTGAAAAACACTGTTGAACTTTTTTGAGGACAAACTTTCTTCTAAAATATTAAAACTTCGAAACTTTTAGGGGCCCATGACTTCTCTGCCCTGGGGCCAAGAACTTCTCTCGAAGGGCCTGGTAGGGAGGCACAGCTCACCGAAACAACAGCCTCAGAAATGCTTGTAAGAAGATCTGGACGCAGCGAATGGATAAGAATTCGATGCTCAGTAAGAACACAAAGCAGAAGAGAGATTATGTTGTCAGGACCGAGATTCATAAGCATCTTGGTGAATGAGGCACCACTGAACAAAACACAACTCACAAAATCACCATTTCAAAGTAGCTGTAAACGACTGAATAAAAATAAAAAACCTTCTCAAAGAAACTGCTATAAAACAGTTATTTTCAAACCGCTATTTGATACTGCTGTTTTGACAATTTCTCAAAAAACTGCTAATAAAACCGCTATCCCGAAACTGCTATTTTGACAGTTTTGTAATACTGATTCCACTACAATACCAAAGACACTTGTCAAACTACAGAAAGTGTGAAAGAGAAATGAAGTTTAGAGTAAATAGCTATCACGAGATATTCTGAATGCTTAATGATATCATAGTACAGCATTTTATACTTATATATATATATATATATATATATATATATATGCATGCTAAGTAGCATTTTATATATGCTAAGTAGCATTTTATAATCCATGACATCAAATTTATCAACCATTTTCCTTTGGCACTGCATCACTACTTCTGATTAGAACACAGAAGTTAAGCAGAACTGAGGACGTCTTAGAGGTTGGACGGGCAACTGCCCTGGGTGTCACAGTCACAGCAGCCAACCCAAACCATTCATCATTCAGGCATAGGCTAAATGGTGAAAAGCATAAAGTTAAAAAGGCAAAAGAGGGTTTGGGGAAAGCACAATGGCAAACCATTCTAGATTGATGGTTCAAGACACCTGCATTGCTGCTTGCTTGCAACCTGAGATCAGAGCCGGCCCAAACGCTCAGAATCGAGCATAGTTCTTACCTTACATTACCTGGCTTTAGCCACACTGACAAATTAGAACCGAAATTGAAAATTACCTTTTAGGAAGAGGTGTTTCTTCAGGTAAAAGGAGCGTCACAGATTCAGTTGAAAGCTACCACAAGAAACCAAATGTGCGTGTTCCAATATAAACAGCTAACGTTACAATCAACACAACAATCAACAATGAAATAATAGACATACTGAAAAAATAAGAACTAAAACAATGGGATAGCCATCAGGAATCATATCACAATAAGTCCTCCACAGCTTCCTGACAACCAGTCATTTAATGACCAGTCATTTAATGAATATATATCAATAACCTGTATCATATATATATATATATATATATATATATATATATATATATTTTATATATATATATATATATATATGTATGTATGTATGTATGTGTGTGTGTGTACAATACCTGGACAAGAATACGGGGTCTTTCCCGCGTTGGAAAAGGAACTTCTGACATGAAATGGCCGATGTGCCTAAGTCAACAACAAAAAACTTGCAAGAATTTAGACCCATAACAAAATTAAGTTTAACATAGAATAGAATAAAGATTTTGGTATCTATGGCAAGTCTTCTAAAAATTTTGACAGCATTTTGAGCACCAAAATTTTGGCCAGCAGTCTTACAATAGCAACAGATATTTGCTCGTCAAGAGAGCACTAAAGATTAGGCAAAAGATGAGCATATAAAAAATGTTTTAGCAAGAATACAGACAAATAATTTACAAGAGAAAAAAATTGTTTGATGGTCAGGTTTCAGAGAGAAATAAAGAATGATTTGTGTCTGAGGGCATAGAATTGCTCTAAGTGCCAAATGGTGAAACAAAATGCAGATGCAATCAGCATTTAATAATCAATCTGTCATCCAAACCAGCAAACTGTCAGGTCAGCAAAATTTGAATGAATGAATGAGGTTTATTATTTCCAAAAGAACGATGAACAATGTACAATGAACAATGTACAATGTACAATGTACAATAGCAATTACAATAATTGAGTTCAATTGAGTACACTGACATTGAGGAGACTTTGGAAATACAAGCGAGACTAATTTATAACATACAGTATTTAAGATTGAGAGAATGAATAATAAACAAGAAAAATATACAAAGAGTGCAAATATTGAAATGGCTAATGAATTATTAAAGAATAAAATGCATAGTAAAAAAACATAGAGCTTATTAATTTATTTATCAACTTAAAATTTAATTATCAATTTCATAGTTAGAGATACAGCCCTGAAGTTCCCTCAATTTATTATATGTTGCTTGGATATTAAAATTAATCTAAATTCCCTATAAAATATATTAAGCAAAACCAAACTGTTCTCTCTACATTGTTTGTCCTCTAAGGCAAATATAGGTAACTACTCTTTGCCTTTGAGGACAAATAATGTAAAAGAGAAACAGAAAGTCTACACATTCTTAAATACATATATGCATACAGTAAAACTCCATTAACAGAGACTTCCAAAGGTCTATGTCAATGGAGTTAAACAAGATTGCATGCTATTCAAGTCCATGCTAACGGGGCTTCACTGTATCATCAGCTGAGGCTTAATTACTTCAAAACATTACCCACTATAATGAAAGACATATTTCCATTATCATTATCATTATTATTATTTGTATAGCACTATAGCCAAAAAAAGTATCACAAGAGCACTGAGCCTGTCAGATCAAAAGTCACGTTTCAAGAAGAGTAATGTCTTTAATTTCTTTTTAAAGTCAATAATGGAGGTTTCCCATCATAGTTCATTGTCAACATCTAGCCATTTAATATAGTTAACACTAGTTAGCATTACTTGAAGAAGCACCACAAACTACTGAAAGAATTATGAAATATCAAAAGAAAGTCCCGCACAATCAAAATTACCTTTCGAGCGGAAGCGCCTGAGGTCCGGAAACAGACAGTCGATACAAAGTGAGAAGAAACTTCTTGAAAGTATCGAAGAAAGGCCAGCGTGAAAGGATGCAGATGGATTGGTTCTGATGCACCATCAGAAGTTTCTTCTGAGATTTCAAGCCCAAATTCAAAGCCTGCTCCGAGCTCAGGTGGCACTGGTCGTACTCCTCGTAGAAAATCACGGCAGCACCATAAACCTTATCGCCAGTTGCAATAGTCAAGACAAAAGTGGAGAAGATCGGAAGCGGGTGGCGTGATCCCGGCGGCCAGCTCTCAATGGCAGCCCCAAACGGCAAACAAAACATGGCCACCTGGTTAGGAAACGGAAAGCCAGGTACATCTTCAGCCGGATATCGAAAAAGGATACCTACGAAGAAATACAGAATATTCAAAGGACAGCAAATAAACCAATAAGTGAAATAAAATTAATATATCTGAAAATTTGTCTCATATAAATACATGATCTACATTACTACTTATTACACCAAAAATTACAAGTAATTAATTTTCACTATTGAATCAATTATATTCGTAAACTTGGACTAAATGCCTCATAAAGAATTAAGCCTCTGGGCCATGAGTCATCTGGGTCAACTTGTACCAGACAAAACCGGAAACACTTTCCCCCTAATTATCCTGAAACACTTATTTATGATCAATCAGATAAATGAGATTAAGTTGTTTCGACAATTTCACATAATACTATAAGTATGACTAGAAAACATGCAATGACACTAGGAAACTATGAATTGAAATTTTAAAGGGGCATTTACGATAAAACCTACCAGCCTCATAGTTGAGCGAATTATTCTTAACAATTGATTTTTTGTAACAGAGAAACACATCCGATCCGAGCTACAATGAAACAACAGCCATAGACAATTATGGTAATATGCCATTCTCTTAGAAATGGCACATTACAAACAACACGGTTACTTATCTATTCCAAATTAAACCAAATATATTCAATAGCACGATGCTTGATTTGGCCTGTGACCTAGCTATGACCAACCAGCCACTTGGAAGCAAAATAATCCAGCATGGAATCAATAACATTGTTTGCTAGTCACCAACAGCAGTATCTAAATGCTTAAGTGAATGTGTTACCCATTCTACCAGTTTATATATTGTCAATTTAAAATAATTTGAAAATCAGCAAAATTAATATACATAATAAAACAACTTGCCATTCCTCTGTTCAAATTCTTTTCGATCTTACAAAATGCATGTGGCGGCCTTTCGTTCTAAATGTTCAAGCAGTTGTTTAAGCAACGACGAGATTAAACTCAATAACAGTGGCATTATTTCAACGTTTAATGGTCACAATAAACTAAAGCTGCGTATAAATTTCAATGTACCACCAGCTTCAGATCTTTCGCACTGACTATGCAGGAGCTAGTAAAACCATTCTACATCTAACAAATCCAAATGCTCAGCAAAATTAAAATGACAAAAATAGATTTAGCATCTTAATTTCTAAAGTCCAACCCCACATAATGTCAAAAAATTTATTTTCCAAATAGACATTCACAAGTGAAAATAAGCACTATCTTCATTGGTGCTTTTTGACACATTCCGGTGCTTTGGGACATAACAGGTATGGGCACGTTTGGGCGCTTTAATACTTAAAGGGTTAAATAAATAAATAAAGATTTAACTAATACTTGGTATACACAAAGCAAAAGGATCAAGATAAGAAGCTGTACTTCAGAACAAAAAATGGCCTAGAGAGTCATTTATCTGACATATAGTAAAACACACACATATCACTGTTTCTGAATGTAAACCAACCCTATTAGGCAATATGACTTGTATGTCAACAACAGCCAGTGAGTCACTGTCAGCTGCATCGTCTGCTCGGTTATAGGTGATGTAGATTTTCTCGCCACCTGTGTTATTGACGTTGGCAGACTTTCCATAAGGAGTTGACTCCAACACTTGGCAACCAGGCTTCGGTTTCTCTTTGCCAGAATACATCACTCTAATTAATGAACAAGATTCTGAATTCATCATTCTCTATTAAAGGCACGTGCTGAATTACCTTGTTGTCTTAGTGTTAACTGCTAGTGAAAACATTTGAACAATTTTTTACCATCAGTGAGGAATTTGGATTTAAAACATCTCGTCGGCCACTTGCAAATCAAGCCCTTCTCCACGCACGCCATCACGATGGCATTCAAATGGAAAGCGGCGGCAGTTGGGTTCATTCAAGAACTTTAATTTTTAAAAGAGGCTCAAGACTCAAAACTTTAGTATGTGATCATTGAGCTGTGGGAAGCCTCATAATCAACTGGGGAGGAGCAATGAAAACCGAGGCAAGCTAACAATTTGCATTAGCAGATGCAACACTGAAATAATATAATATGACTGTAAGGCAGACTGCTTGTGCCAATTAACCCTTAAACTGCCGTACTCAGTTACAGTTGCATATAATTACAAAGCACCGGTATGTGGGCAGTTGAAGAGTTAAGATTTTTAATAATTAATCGATAACCACAAATAATATGCCCAAATAAAACATAAGCCTAACAGTTTATTTTCAAAAGTCTTGGTAAAATATAAGTCCTGGTTATATGTGTGTGTATGTGTGCGTGCACGTGTGCATGCGTGTGTGTGCTTGCATGTATGAGTGTTAAGTGTACTACTGAAGTGTACTTATTCATAAAATCATACTAGCATATAAGTGTAAAGTGTATAAGTGTAATATATATATTACTTGTATAAGTGTAAAATGCTCTAGACTTTGGCCCTTCTTCCATGTTTCTGCTCTATATAAATTGACTTATTAACCTAACCTAACCTGGCATAAATCAGTGGCCACATATTTGGACCACAGTCATCATGTATGTTGGCAGAGGGAAGTTAGCTGCAGGTATAACAAACATGACATTCAACTGCATATCAATTACATGTAAATCTGACCGGATTGGCCAACTCTCTACCCCCCCGGCTGAGTAAAATGACTGCAACTGCAAATTCTCTTTGATCGCCGTAAATATAACAACTTCAAAGTTGGTCTGCAGCGGGTTCCAAAACAGTCTCAACAATGGGAACATCACAACACAAAGCAATAAAACGCTACAAAAGCAAGGCCACGCTAAAACAATATAAAATTTAAGCCACCTACCCAAGGTCAATTATCGGAGGCTTGTTCCAACCTCTTTTGTAGCAAAGATACATTTCCGGAGCAAGAACACTCCCGTGGTTAAGGTTTGCGGGCTGGCCACCAGGGGTCTGCTCGATAACGTGGAATCCCTCCGGGGCCGAATCCCCCTGACTTCTGTTGATAACGGCTACATCGACAATTGGCCATTTCAACTGAGTTGGTTTCTGGGGAAGGTCGTGCAGAGGCGTCAGAGTTTCTGGCAGTCCCGCAACAATAAAATAATCGATAACACGCCTTTCTTCTGCAGACATCGCTTCGTGTAGAATTGAACAAAGTCTTTGGCACGAAAACTTCACAGCATACGTAGAAAAATATTTACTGACGTTTGAAAATGAGATTTTATTTGCAAAGATTTATAAAAGTTAATCAAAAGTCAGTCAATTATTCTGTAAAGCTAAGCAGCATTTCAATAAAGCAGCACAAAAATCATGTTTTACATAGATTCCTTTACCAATGTGAGTTTCTGAAGAAAGCATTTTCAGGCATGTATTATTTGCACCTTCTATATGTTTTCTTCTAAGTTTATAAAGCACAAATCAGTCATACAATACAGTGACACTGTACTAAAGATAGGAAAACAATTCTTGCAGCTGATTCAATGGAAATGTAAAAATCAACCAATCAATCAGCATAAACTAAAAATCAACTGTTCTAATACTCAAAATGTAATGCGTCAAATGTAATGCAATGGAATATCTGTATAGCGCCCCATGTAAACAAATTACCCAGAAGTGCTCCTGCTACATTACTGCACTGCAAAATGAATCAAATGATGTTACGCCAAATCAAACAAGGCAATATTACAACGGAGACTAAATAATTTATCGTCATCCATGAGGAGTTTCCTGTCACAAACTGCAAAAACGCGCACCAGAACCTCAACTATAGCGTTTCCAGTAGGCTATTAGTAAAATCGAAATCGTCTTTCCTATAGCTATATCACCCTGAGGCAGTAAGGATAACCAGCTACAATAGTACTTCCTGCAAAAGCGCCGTATAAATCCATGAGATGTAACTTACTTTTAATTAGCGACAAATAATAATAATTATGCAACTCTATAGCATCATTTTTAATACCCAAGGGTATCAATTGGTGGTACTTCAAATCCATCCGCAAAAGACCAGGTCATTTCAGAGATCAGTCAGAGGGAAACAGCAAGACAGACTATGGAGGAAATGCTAATTGGAAGAGATGTGTTTTAAGCCTAGATCTGAAAATACTCAATGAATTGAAAGATCTGACAAGTAGAGGGAGAGAGTTCCAGATTTTGGGCCCAGAAATAGAAAACGCACTCTTACCAATTTCAGTATTGGTTATAGGTGCATAAATGAATCAGCAAACCTTGTTGAGTGACAATGTTTCCGGTGGTTTGACACGTACTCGGCAGCCTCCGAACGAATAAAGATTTACTGCGAATTCTTCGGCATTCGACCAAATAAATTAGCAGAAAATCTGTCCTCAAATATTACCATTCGCCCGACCGATTAATCAGAAAATTCGCAAATAATTAAAAAAATTCAATCCACAGTCCTTGTTTGTCAACAGTCAGAATCGCCGCTACAGATTTTTTAAAATATCGAGCCTAGTTTCAATAACACAATTAGTCCCAACAAGAGTTTCACCAAGAATTTGTTATTTTAGTCCGAATTTTTATTAATACTTATACTGTCGCCATGAAAGTGCATAATAGTAATTATTATTATAATTATTACATACCGTTTTTCATATCCATGGTTAACGAGGATTCGGATGTCAGACTCAGTACACTTCTTCATCTGACCGACGTGTTAGTCTGCATGCAGTAGTCTTGAATATTGCAATTATCTTTTACCTGGCATCTCGAAGACTAGGCCTACTCTATAGAGTCTGCAGCAAATTTGGAACTAAACAGTTCGAGCCAGTATGGAAGCATCGTTTAATGTGCTCATTGGTGTCAGGTTCAATTTTTCTGCTTCATGAATAATAATTAGGCCTATTCGTGATGATGGGCTCCTTGAGGTCAGTGCATGGCGGTTCTACGTGGAGGATGAGTGGGGATGCATCCCCCACCGGACTTCCGGACTTTTTTCGCTTGTGAAACCTATCTTTGGGTAAAAATCTAGTAAAACTACTAGGAAAGCTGCGGATGACCTTTTTTGCCTGTCAACCTATTTTTCGGTAAAAATGTAGTAAACTAGGGGAAAATCCCCTTTTAATTGTCAACCTTTTTCAGCAAAGTTTTTTTCCTCCTCTTTTCATCCCCCACCAACTTCCTATCTTCTTATAAATTTATTTCATCCCCCACCAAGAAACCTGCATGGAACCGCCACTGCTTGAGACGGGTAGGCCCCTACTAGGGGCTTACATTGGGCCAGAAGGAGACAGACATTAACACTATAGTAATCATAGGTGGGTTTTAGGTGGTTTAGAAGGATTTTTTATGTGTTGAGAACTACTGTCACTCATAGGTGAATTTTATTAAAGGCTAGGGAGTTAAGCCTATACCCAACTAATCCCACCAAAACAAAAAAATGTTTTTTCCATCAACACCAGGTCTGTCGCGTGCTGGATGGCACCCCCAGACCCCCATGCTAGCCTACCCAAATATTAAACTCTAAATCCGCCTATGCTGTCACTCCCTCTACAGTCTGCATTTAGGCCTATAGGCCTAGGCCCCTATATGCATATATAGCGTATCGTAAAGAAACATCATGAATTATTCGTCGTTTGAGTATAGGGCCTATAGGCCTATTTAAAACGCTTGTCAAGAACGTATTTTCAAAATCTTCACTAAGCTTGTTTCCAAAGCATTTCAGCTGAACGTCTTTTCGCCGTCGAATTTTCTGCATGTTCGTACGGGCGCGCTTTACTCAAGACGATTAATAGGCCTACTATGCACATCGCCTTTAAACCGATATGTTTAGTCAGTCAGTCAGGCAGACATATCAGGTAGTCGGTCGGTCGGTCGGTCGGTGAAGCAGTCAGAGTCGGTCAGCAGAGACGTCATTTCACCGTTTTTCAGGGGGGGGGGCAAAACACTTTCAGCCTGACAAGTTACAAGTTTGCAAAAAAGTTGACGACCTTTTTTTGCTTGTCAGTCATTTTCACGGGGTTAGTTACTTCAGATTACTCGATATCAACAAGCACTCCGTCACGCCTTTAGGACATATAAAAAACTAAATAACACAAACATTGGCGAAAAAAATTTTTGTCCTAAAAATCAGGGGGGGGCAAATGCCCCCCCTGCCCCCAAATGACGTCCCTGTCGGTCAGTCAGTCAGTCAGTCAGCCCACCCCAGTCGCTACACCTCTGCCGTTGCCTAAGTTAGGCCCCGATGCTATGTATGCTTCCGAGAAAATTGCAATAAAGGTTGGACCTTGTTTCTCTATAGAAAGTCTAGAGACTATAACCACCATTTAAAGTGACTCGTTAATAATATATAGAACTCCAAAACGTATTTACATAAGGCAATGCAGAGTTGTTAGGTCTACCAAAAACAAAATCGAGCAGCCTGCGAGCTACCGCGTAGTAGACCTAAGCAGTGGCGGCTCCAGGATTTGGCAAGTGGGGGCCGTTGGGCAGTGATGTGAAGCCTTGGTCTTGGTCTTGGCCTCGAGGCTGCCTCGAGGCCGGATTTTGAAGCCTTGGCCTTGGCCTTGTGGTCTAATGTCTTGGTCTTGGTCTTGGCCTCGTGGGTTAGTGCCTTGGACTTGGCCTTGGTCTTGGAAGCAAGTGCCTTGGTCACATCACAAGGCACTGATGGCAGCTATAGTTTGTCATTACAACATGTGTACAATCAACAGTTATTCGTTTGATCCAGATTCTGACTACAACATTTTTCCTGAGAGGAATTTCATGAGCTTGAGGCCACTGTTTTCTATAGGCTTCTTTGTGTGCCTGCAACTTCGACCCCATTGAAAGAGTATTTTCACAAGGAGGAATTGTAATGAGACCGCATCGAGCCAGGCTTGGGAATGAGCTGCTTGAAACGTTGATGTTCTTGCGCTGCAATGGCACATAAGTGAAATGAGCAGTTTTTTGTTTAAATAATGACAACATCTTTATTATTATAGCTGCAAGTAACTGAAAACCCAAAAGCTGATTGCAGAATGCAGATCATAATAACTAAAATGTTCACTGCATTATTACACATTTACAAAACAACAAGATTGGCTAGTTTATTAGTAGGCTGTGGTGCTAGCTCTTTCACATAGTACAATAGTGTAGCAATTGTCAGCACTACTGTAGTGTACATATTTCATATTTATATTACATTACGAGTGTTACCCTGCCGATAGTTAAGATGGATCGAAGCCTTGGCCTTGGCCTTGGCCTTGAGTGAAATGTCTTGGCCTTGGCCTTGGTCTTGTAGGTCACTGCCTCGGCCTTGGCCTTGAAGCTCAGAGTCTTGGTCTTGGCCTTGGTCTTGAGGGCTAGTGTCTTGGCCTTGGCCTTGTACTGGACTGCCTTGGTCACATCACTGCCGTTGGGGTGGCAACTTCTAATCATGGGGCCAAACATTTGTTGTTATGAATGTAGCATTAAGTATAGGGTCCCAACTGGGGGGCAGGCACTCAATAGGGGCACGGGCCCCCCTGGCCCTCCGGTGGAGCCGCCACTGGGCCTATGTCTAAAAGTACGAAATTATAGCGTTGCAATAGTCTTACTCTGGTTACGCAATATAGGCCACCGTCAGTACGCTTGCAATGGCTTCAACGATAAACATGCCTGCAACCAGTAGGCATATTTCAATGCAGTTCGTTCGTAATTTCACACCTATCATTATACTCTATACTAGGCCTATATTATACATTGCTTTGGGGCCTACAGTGGTTTTCAACACAGGAGAAATCCTGCTAAACCGTTTGAAATCCAGTTATTATTATTATTATTATTATTATTATTATTATTATTATTATTATTATTATTATTATTATTATTATTATTATTATTATCTTAAAACTTTGTTATAACGGACTCGGTTATAAAGCATGCTCGGTTACAAAGTAGGCCCACCGCAATGTACGGTGCCGTGTGATGTGCCACCGTATTGGATTGTATTGGATATAGGCCTATAACGTACTTCGGATATAACGTACTCAGTTTTACAGGGCCGCTAAGTACGTACACGGTGCAATTCCAGGAAGAAGAGCTTAAGGGTCAGGGTTAACCAAAGATAACTTGGCTCGACAACTTAATTCCGAACCTGGACGGGACTTATTACGGCCTACCAAACCATGAGAGCAACTAACGACAGGCAGCAGTGGAAATGGATAGTCCATAGTGTGAACAACCCTCGGAACGAGGAAGGTTGAAGAAGAAGAAGAAAAGAAGAAGAAGAAGAAGAAGAAGAAGAAGAAGAAGAAGAAGAAGAAGAAGAAGAAGAAGAAGAAGAAGAAGAAGAAGAAGAAGAAGCTATATAGGGGCCTAAGTACGTTATAACGAAGTTCTACTGTTATTGCACTGTGCATCCGTTCAAGAATACCACAGAATTAGCAATTATGACGCTGTCTTTCTAACGCTCCAACAGGGCAGCTGTCGATCGGTGCTAATGGTGGTCTTGGCAGCTGGGACTTCGAGGCGTCGGCGGCGCCTCCTCCGATTCCGATTTGCCTCTGCGAACAATGTTTTGGTAGAGGATGGAGCTTTCCCGAGCGCCCGGTTTTACCGACTCCACTATGTTCTGAATGTTGTCGACGAGCTCCAGGAACGAAGGTCGCTTCTGTTGATCCACCTCCCAACATCCGGTCATTATCTCGTAGCTGAGAACAACGCAAAAAACTAATAAGTTGCGAACCTCAGGGGCGTAGCGACGAGGGGGTATATCGGTATATATGCCCCCAAAATCAGACTACCTTAAAACTTTCAATGTGTTTTTAAGATTTTCAAAGTTTTTAAAATATTTATACCTCAAATCACATAATACTCCCCCTAAACAGGGCCGGATTAAGGTCCGAGTGGGCCGGGGGGCTGAGAAAAAAGGCCGTCGCCTATACTGAAAATCTCTGACAAGCAAAAAAGGTTATCTCCCTTCCAAATCGTGCTGACAAGCAAAAAAAGGTTACCTCGAAAATCGGTGGGCCTATTTTCGTGATGGGCCGGGGGCTACAGCCCCCGCCTTAATATGGCTTTGCCCCTAAATCAAATTCCTAGCTACGCCTCTGACGAACCCCTGAACTTTTTGAAAAAGTAAAATTATCTAGGTAAGCATTTAGATCAAGTTAAGACCTAGACATGCAACCGCAAAGCCCACAAATGTAGAGGCTTATTCAAAGGGTATTTTTTTGTATTTGCACCTACACCCCCGCAAATTCTCCGTCCTCGAATGCCCAAATATTTATTCTGTGGGAAAGGGCAACACATGATCTAGTCCCTAGATCAAAATAAATATTGCTTATCGTTATTATTTTCCACTTTTTCAAGTCAATATCATAGACACAGGTTTTATTCTAGGCCGTTTCCGGGAAGAAATTGACCATTTACCCCCGGAAATTTCAAATTCCCCCGGAAATTTTGGCATACTACATCAGCTAACAGCAGCCCCCTAGCAGAATCCTCCCGGCGGCTTTGTCAGTTCCCCCGGCTTTGTCAGTTCCTTCCTACGGAGCCAGGAGACTAGATTAAACGCTGATCATAGATTTTCAGAAAAGAACACTGTTTGACGAAGTGTACAGGCTTTATGTTTTATTTTTGAACCGTCGAAAGAATTTACGGAGAATGTGACGATGGAGTTCTTACATGATGTCAGGACAGAACAAAGGCTGTTCCAGTCTGTTTCCGCTCTGAACGTGATTTGGAATTTGCCAGTTCTCGACGTTTGGATAAGGAACAGCGCCTCTTGTCATCAGCTCCCACAGAAGCACCCCAAAGGACCACTGCAGCAAAAAGTACAAATTGACGAGTCCCTAATCCAACGCACAGGTTCCCAAACGGCCCACGGCCCACGGGCAAACTTATGGCCCGTCAGCGCTCAGAAAGTGGCCCGCGATTTCTCAATATTTGATATAGGCCTAATGCGTTTTAATAATTATTTTGAAAATTTTGAAAATGTATTGACGTTAAAATAAATACATAACTACTAAACCAACTATGCAATGATGTGCAATCTACATTACTCTAGGTTTACATTTTCATATTTTTCTAAACACTTAGATTTTTGTATCAATTTTTTTATGTATCGAATCATAATGAATTCATGGCAAGAACCCGGATGAGAATCATCAACAGTAGGTCTAGTCTAAAGTCTAATAACAGTCAAATAGTCTAGACTTTTGCAACATTGTGGCCCCTTAAAGTATACCGAAATTACTAGATTAGTGGCCCTCTGCTGTAGGCCTACTTGGAAAGCTTGGTAGCTACTGATCTAACGCCAAAATCTTTTAATGCGTTGAAATTTCCATTGATTGTCGGAATCAGTTTAGAATTTACACAAAGGCCCCTATACGTCCCTACGTTATCAGTGTTCAACTGACGCTCAGAACGGAAGACGTTTAATATCGGAAATAAGATGTACAAACAGTGGCAGCTCCACAGGGGGGCCCGTGCCCCCTTATTGATTGTCTGGCCCTCTGGTGGCCCCATTTGGGACCATATACTTACTAGCATACCTATTATACATTACACCTAGCAACAAATAGTTGGCCCCCATGCTTAGAAGTTGCCACCCCGACGGCTTCCCTCTCCCCACTTGTCAAATCCTGGAGCCGCCACTGCAGTGTACAAGCGTCTTACAACGTCACTCATCGTGGTGAAGAGGTGCGCTTCCAGGCATTCCGGTGCCATCCATCGCACCGGAACCGGAGTGGTTCCGCTGGATTCGACGCGATAGTAATCTCGAACAAGTTGTCGCGACAGTCCGAAATCCGCTACTTTGACGACGCCTCTGTCGTTAACCCTGAAATGCATAAATAGAGCGTCAAGTCAGTGTTCGTAATTTGACTCTCGGCCGAACTAAACCTAAATTCGAAAAATTTCAAAGAGCATAATTTAATTATTATTGAATTCAAATGCATTGGCTTACATTGCACGTATGGGGGGGGCCCTAATTTCCTGGTGAGACCGGCTGGGGGATTTGCGCAAAACCGTTGAGAAATAGGTAGCATCAGGGCCGCCGAGAGGGGCAGGGGCCATGGGGGAAATTGCACAGGGGTCCGGCGGCCTGCAGGGGGCCCGGACCCCCCGGTGATGATGATGTATTAACAATAGACTAAACTCTGAAAAAGACTGACAAGGAAAAAAGGTCATCAACACTTTTTCACACTTGCTTGTTTTGGGTAACGGGGGGGGGGGTTCCGGAAAATTCTGGTTTGAAAAAAACCGACAAACAAAAAAGGTCATCAACTTTTTCACAGACTTGTCAGGTCACGGGTCCCTGACTATTTTTTGCATAGGGGCCCGCAAATTCTCTCGGCGGCCCTGAGTAGCATAAGTCGAAGAGACTACGATATTAAGCGTATTTAAGTGAATTTGTGCGAAGAACTCCTCGGCCACTTTTTTGCTCGTCGATGACTTTTTAACCCCGAAAATGTCGCTGTGAACCCCCTCCCTCCCCCATCGAGAAACTCTGGCTAAGCCAATGGTGTGCATTGTAACGGAATGTAGAAATAGTTACGATAAAAAGCGACGACGACGACTATATCGGAGATCAGGGCCGCCAAGAGAAATTTCGGGCCCCGGAACAAAAAAGTATGCGGGCCCTTAAGAAAAATTTATCAAGTCTCCGAAAAACCTGACAAGAAATAAAACGTTATCAACTCTCCAAAAACAGCCGGACAAGCAAAAAACGTCGTAAATTCTCAAAAAATACCCTGACAAACAAAAAAACAAACAAAAAAACCTTATCGTCACCGGATCTGGGCCCCTGAAAACTCCATGGGCCCCGGTGCAATGTACCGGCTGCATCACCCCCCTCTCCTCAGGCCTGAGATGATGATGCAAATGACTTACATGCAGTTGCGAGCAGCGAGATCGCGATGAACGAATCGCATCTGAGACAGATAATGCATTCCACGAGCCACTTGCAGACCCATCAACAGCAGCTGAAGTATCGTTATGTCCTTTAAATGAAAATCACAAGGATAAGACTATACTACGGCATCTGCAATGCACAATAAGAATACTACAGTATATCGTTAATTAAAATTAATTGCAGCTTAGGAGGCATTACTGCCGGTGTGAAATTAGCCACTGGGGGCGCTAACGGGAGCTTGAACCTCGCTCCGTCAGCCTACCGCTCCAGCGCCTATAATCCACTCTGCCATCTTTCGTACCCGGTATGGGTATCTGACCCCCCCCCCCGCCCCACCGCCCGGAAAATGCAAACAACAATATCTTGACAGTGAAATTTGAAAACCAGGCTAAACTATTAGCCGTGTCCATGTGTTTGTTGCCCTGGGGAATTTATCTCCGTGACCACCCCCTGGAAAATTGTCTGCGGGCGTCTGCGGGCGCCCATGGCCCCACGGGTGAGTGATTTGCAAAGGAGGAGCTGGCGTCTTCTTCTGTTCTAGTCGCCTCACCAGGTGCGGCTGTAGGATGTAGCGGCGAAGGTCGCCGTTGGCCATGAAGGGCAGGATGACCATCGGACTGTCATCGGAATCGAACGTAATTCCGAGGACGCCGAGGACATGGATGTGCTGGAAGTCCTTCATCAAGGCCGCCTCCTTCAGAAACAGTTCCACCATTTCAGACTCATCTGGCTTATCTGTTGTTGACACAGGAAAACATTGACGCCAAAACGGGAATGCTGTGCTAAGAGAGCGTTAATAATAATAATAATAATAATAATAATAATAATAATAATAATAATAATAATAATAATAATAATAATAATAGTAGTAAATAATAATAATAATAATAATAATAATAATAATAATAATAATAATAATAATAATAATAATAATAGGCCCTAATAATAATTACAATAACAACTGGGTTTTGAGTGGTTTAGCAGAATCTCTTGTCTTTTTAGCTATGAAAATTGCATGAATTAGGCCTATATGTTTGTGTAAAATACAAAGTGATGCTAGTATAATGGCGTCGAGAGGTCGACTCACATTTCATCGTCTTGACCGCCACTTCTTCGACGATGTCTCGTGGATCGCGCAGATAAGCGTAATACACTCGTCCGAATTGACCTTAAATCATATTCATTTCAACAGATTCTTAAAAGTACAAATATTCTAAAGTACATTGACATGAAATATGGATGTGACTTGACGCTAAGCGCTATCTGATATCTCTAGATAAGGCTTACGTGGAAATTATCAGAGTTCGATTCATGCTACGTACGTAGCCTAACGCCCTACCTGTTCTGTACGACAGGGGATCAAGAGATTTCATAAAGTACAATAGAATGACATACCATGCAGGTGACTGGCCTGAAACTATCCATAGATAACTGAAGATACAAGCCATGGAAATGCGAAAGTTCTGTCCTATCTTTATTAGTTAGTGAACTTCTAATTCTATAGCGTCATTTTTGTATGCACTTGCAGTGGCGTAGCCAAGGGGGTTTGGTGATTAAACCCCCCTTGGTTGCCGAAAACAAAATATTTTGAATGAATTTCTACGCATTTTTAATTTCTGGACGCGATTTTGGGGTCAACCCCCCTTGGCTATAGAATGTAACGGCTTAAGAGGTGCTGACATTTTTTGCTTGTCACTACGCGGGAGGAAAAACTAGAGATAAGGTGACGACTTTTTTTGCTTGTCAAGATTTTTCCAAAGTTGGTCACGATCAAAACCAAAAACCAAACCCCCCTTCCGGAAATCCTGGCTACGCCACTGTGCACTTGGCATCCGTCGATGGTCGCTCCGGATTTGAACAACTGCGTTTTTGTTCTACGCAGGTAAACAAAGGTGGTCTTGATTCTTGAAGCGTCTGGCTGAGCTGTCAGCGTCATTCAGCGATAACTAAACGACGATACTATATCGCCGCTATCGCTTTTAGTTTCACTTCAACACTAGCCTCAAGAATATCGAAGTGGTTCTCCAGTCCTCAGGGGCGTAGCGACGGGGGGGGGGTATCGGTATCAAAATCAAAATCAGACTACCTTAAAGATTTTAATGTGTCTTTTAAGGTTTTCAAAGTTTTTAAAAGATTTATACCCCCAAATCACATTATACCTCCCCCAAATCAAATTTATGGCTATACGCCCCTGCCAGTCCCACTAAGTAAATCGGCGTTATAAAATGCAGACCTTTGCCAACGATGTTCCTGAGTTGTATCCGTTCTCTTGGGATGTACATCTGTCGAACTGCTGCCTTCAGTTGGTCGTTCTGTAACAGGATTCCGCTGCACAGGTCATTTTCACAGACCAAACCTACGCAATATAGTCAAGACAACCACCTGATTATTACAGATGGCGGGAAAACGAGGATCGCTGAGTAACACATTCAAAAGAAGACGGAGGAACTAGATTGGACACGTGCTAAGAGGAGACATATTGCTTAGAACAGTAATTGAGGGAAGTATATAAGGAAGAAAGACAAAAGGAAGACCAAGGAAGATGCTATTGGACTGAATGATGAAAACAGTTTAACAGTGCCACAAGACCTACGCAGAAATCAAAGAAGCAAGACGCAGAGAGGAATGGAAACAATGGAGCCCTGAACCTGTCCCAGGACAGAGAAGAAGAAGAAGAAGAAGAAGAAGAAGAAGAAGAAGTAGAAGAAGATGATTATTATTATTATTATTATTATTATTATTATTATTATTATTACTATTAAATTCTTCGTACACTCGTGAGATTCGTTTGGACGTGAGTCGGCGCGACTACTTGAGTGGGAGATCTGAGTTCCAACTAAGACACCGGAGCTTCCGATCGAAGTGGGTCTTCGAGTCTTTCGAAGCCTTCGCCTGCGAAGCATGATGACCGTCAGAATCGCCACAAGAATCGTCAACAGGACTCCGAAGAGAACGACTCCGGAAAGACCTTCGCAGTCAAGAGAAGAAGAAAAAGCATTCTCTAACAGTGCTTATTCTAGCCACCTTGACATTGGGGGGGGGGGAGTTTGAAATGTTTGGGGGGGAGACAAGATTTGTCTCTCCACGCTTTGGGGGGATTTCCATCCCCCAAGCCAACATATACAAATTTTTTTGGTGGGGGGGATTTCAAAACTTTGGAGGGAATTCCTCCCATCGCCCAAAACAGGCCTAGAATAAACACTGATTCTCTAACTTAACAGACACGTTTACAAATTCCTCTATTCGTCATCACGGATGTTTGACAGGACATTACGCTATTACTGTTTGTATTAGGTCTATAATTATCATTAATTAATTAGATCATCAAGTTACAACGTTAAGATAACTGGTTCCTTGTATCAGAAGTTTTGTAGACGACAAAAATATCGTAAAATTGATTCTTGGAAATGACTTTAACCAATGGAAGGACTAATGCTATACAGTTGCTGCGTAGATATGCAAAACTTTCAGCGGAGTGATGAAACAATGAAATTAGAATAAGAGTTTCTTGATGTTCCATCATCATTGCGTAAAGTGGTGCAAAGATTGTCAATACAGTCCGTCTCAATTCTATTCTACAGCGTTCGAAATGCGACACTTCTCAGCCAGTTCAAACCGCACGCTATGCTGTACACAGTCTTTCAAAAATCTACTCTCTATCATAAGAAATTCAAAAGATTACAAAGTTTTGACACAAAGCAACTATTGCGTAATTCCGATTCTCAGTGGATTTTCACACAGGCTTACTTAGCCTCCTAAACCACTTAAAATCACATTATTTATTATTATTATTATTATTATTATTATTATTATTATTACCATTATTATTGTTATTATTACTACTATTACTATTATTATTATTATTATCATTATTATTATCATTACTATTACTACTGTTATTATTATCGTTATTTTTATTGCCAGATTGGGTTTTAATTGCGCAGTTCAGTGTTTAATCTAGACTCCTGGACTCCGGAGGGGAAACTGACAAAGCCGGGGGAAACTGAAAAAAGCCGGTAGGGAATTCTGCTAGGGGGCTGCTGTTAGTCCATGTAGTATGCCAAAATTTCCGGGAGAAATTTGAAATTTCCGAGGGGAAAAGGGCAATTTTCCCCCGGAAACGGCCTAGATTAAACACTGGCACAGTTTCTGTTATATATATCTTACGAATGATTTCTTCCGACGGAAAGAAGACCGATTCTTTCTTTGCCGTCAGAATAGGAACCTGAATAGTCTCGGAAGCGACCGATAGACCGCTGTCGGCCGTGCAAGTGTAGTTGCCTCCTCCGATGTCTGCCTTCTGCTTGGCCGCTGCAGTTAGACTGATCAGCAGAGATCCGTTCGGAAAGACGGCATATACTTCGTCGGAGCGTATCTCCATTTTATCTTCGCGTGTCCATTGGAAGAACAGCGGCAACAGTGCATCGGTCTGCGCATCGCAGGTCAGCATCACCGCATCTTTCCCGTCGACGGATTTCAAACTTTGAATGCGAGTTGGCGCTTGTTGGTTTTGAAAAATCGCAAAATTAATCAAGCGTTGTGGTATATGACGATTTAGAGCAGCGATATTCAAATGGCGGCCCGCGGGCCAGATCCGACCCGCCAAGGAATGTGAAGTGGCCCGCGAAGATATTGAAAGTTGAAACGATAACTTTTTTCTAACACTTAACGATATATTGAAAAATGATAATACGTAACTGATTTAAATAGAACTTTTTTAAACTACAGAGAATGGTATTGGCAGACGTGTGAATGGCTAGCACTTTTGACAGGCAAGTGAAGAGCACCTGCTAATCAAGTTTTTTTTTCAAAAATTAGGCCACTATCTCATGTATATCAAAAGTGCTTGGCATTCAGAATTTTGCCTGTGATATTACCTATTGCGTAAATTGGACATTTTTAACGATATTTTTAAACTACAGAGAATGGTATTGGCAGACGTGTGAATGGCTAGCACTTTTGACAGGCAAGTGAAGAGCACCTGCTAATCAAGTTGTTTTTTCAAAAATTAGGCCACTATCTCATGTATATCAAAAGTGCTTGGCATTCAGAATTTTGCCTGTGGTATTCTCTATTGCATAAATTGGACATTTTAGCGACATTTTTAAACTACAGAGAATGGTATTGGCAGACGCGTGAATGGCTAGCACTTTTCACAGGCAAGTGAAGAGCACCTGCTAATTACGTTTTTTCAAAAATTAGGGCACTATCTCTTGTATATCAAAAGTGCTTGGCATTCAGAATTTTGCCTGTGATATTACCTATTGCGTAAATTGGACATTTTTAACGATATTTTTAAACTACAGAGAATGGTATTGGCAGACGTGTGAATGGCTAGCACTTTTGACAGGCAAGTGAAGAGCACCTGCTAATCAAGTTTTTTTCAAAAATTAGGCCACTATCTCATGTATATCAAAAGTGCTTGGCATTCAGAATTTTGCCTGTGATATTACCTATTGCGTAAATTGGACATTTTTAACGATATTTTTAAACTACAGAGAATGGTATTGGCAGACGTGTGAATGGCTAGCACTTTTGACAGGCAAGTGAAGAGCACCTGCTAATCAAGTTGTTTTTTCAAAAATTAGGCCACTATCTCATGTATATCAAAAGTGCTTGGCATTCAGAATTTTGCCTGTGATATTACCTATTGCGTAAATTGGACATTTTTAACGATATTTTTAAACTACAGAGAATGGTATTGGCAGACGTGTGAATGGCTAGCACTTTTGACAGGCAAGTGAAGAGCACCTGCTAATCAAGTTGTTTTTTCAAAAATTAGGCCACTATCTCATGTATATCAAAAGTGCTTGGCATTCAGAATTTTGCCTGTGATATTACCTATTGCGTAAATTGGACATTTTTAACGATATTTTAAAACTACAGAGAATGGTATTGGCAGACGTGTGAATGGCTAGCACTTTTGACAGGCAAGTGAAGAGCACCTGCTAATCAAGTTGTTTTTTCAAAAATTAGGCCACTATCTCATGTATATCAAAAGTGCTTGGCATTCAGAATTTTGCCTGTGATATTACCTATTGCGTAAATTGGACATTTTAACGATATTTTTAAACTACAGAGAATGGTATTGGCAGACGTGTGAATGGCTAGCACTTTTGACAGGCAAGTGAAGAGCACCTGCTAATCAAGTTGTTTTTTCAAAAATTAGGCCACTATCTCATGTATATCAAAAGTGCTTGGCATTCAGAATTTTGCCTGTGATATTACCTATTGCGTAAATTGGACATTTTTAACGATATTTTTAAACTACAGAGAATGGTATTGGCAGACGTGTGAATGGCTAGCACTTTTGACAGGCAAGTGAAGAGCACCTGCTAATCAAGTTGTTTTTTCAAAAATTAGGCCACTATCTCATGTATATCAAAAGTGCTTGGCATTCAGAATTTTGCCTGTGATATTACCTATTGCGTAAATTGGACATTTTTAACGATATTTTTAAACTACAGAGAATGGTATTGGCAGACGTGTGAATGGCTAGCACTTTTGACAGGCAAGTGAAGAGCACCTGCTAATCAAGTTGTTTTCAAAAATTAGGCCACTATCTCATGTATATCAAAAGTGCTTGGCATTCAGAATTTTGCCTGTGGCATTCTCTATTGTTGAAAAACTGCCCGGACCTCGGACACCAGTCATAGATACTGTATGTGGCCTTTCTTAACATCTATATGAATGACTCTGATCTAGAGGTCTAAACCCTTCTAATAAGCTGTTTCTATTTTTTTTTAAATCAACAAATTGTCAGAACAGGCTTCTGTCAATTAAGATGGCCAATTTTTTAATGCGGGCAGTAAGCCTATTTTAGACACACTCTTCAGTTTCTAAACACGAACATTTTAGCAATTCTATATCTGTTGTTTTTGTTCAGTAACTTCTACCATTAGCATTATTGTTGGTATCTTAAAACTTACAGAAGACACTGAGCGAAGCACTGGATACTCTGTAACCGTGATCGTTTGTAAGATTACACTGTAAAGAGCAGGATCTGTCCAGGTTTACGCTGTGAAATGTTAGACGTGATCGATCGTGCGAAATGCTGATGTTTAACAGAGCCTTCGTCTCCTCTATAAGACAGCAAAAAGATTTATCTTAAATTTAACGTCCTGTGTTCAAGACCATCTCTTTAGCCAGCTTGGGTTTAACCATCATTTAAAAATCAAAATATCATAGGCGTAAATTTCTATTAAACCTCTCGGCCCGAGCTCCCAACCTTTCCCCCAATCCCAAGTTTTGAAAGGCTATCATACTTAAGGGGAAGGGTATGGAGGTTGGGCTACTCCTCTCGACTTTTTCATCCACGTTTACCCCAGTGCAAAAGATGGCATCTTTCACCAAACCGATACAACATGCGTATAAAATTTTCAATATAAAACGATGTTAAGAAGTCCACGTGAAGTGTAAGGTTAATTTTCAATTCCGATCTGGTCAAATTTAGCGTCGCCAACTTTCGATTAATTTATATGAGAAAGGTCGTCAATATATCTTAGCCTATATCTCTGCTATATCGATGCTGGAGTGGATGTTCGACACTACAAGGAAAAACAAGTATTCAGCCCTGAAGATAAAAGCTCAAGATAGAGAGGAGTGGCGACGCTGGAGTATGGAACCTGTCTTTAGACAGAGCACCTGAAGAAGAAGATATCTCTGCTGTGTGTGTGTATATAGGCCTACTGTATTATGAGGATCTGGAATTGTAAAGTTGGATTTACCTGTTACGCTGTTTCCGTTAATTTTCCAATCGATATTTGGTGGCGGAATTCCCCGCCCCAGACAGGTAAAAACCACAGTTTCACCTTCAGTGGCGTTTTTCGATTCAAGACTTGGAACAATACTTGGCGGTTCTGAAATTAGAATGTCTTGCGTTTATCGAGCATAAAAACTAACCCTCTGACACTGCAGTTGCAAAAGTGTACTGCCAGTTATACAAATAATAATAATAGGCTAAATATACTTCTATTTTCCTTCTCTTGTTTTGTAATGTTGTTGCCTTCATTTACTTAACGGGCATAGGCGGATTTAGAGTTTAATATTTGGGTAGGCTAGCATGGGCTAGCATGCCATCCAGCAGGCGTGCCAAGCAGCACGCGACAGACCTGGTGTTGACGGAAAAAAACATTTTTTTGTTTTGGTGGAATTATTTGGGTAGGCTTAAGCCTACCTATAGCCTTTAATAAAATCCGCCTATGTCAATTAACGGGCCCAGTGGACCCAGCACCAGACCTTGAACGATAAGCTTGATTGTGAATTGACTCTCTTCTTGACTGTTGTTCGCCCGGCATTTGTAGTTGCCTTCGTCGTCTGCGGTCAGGTTGGAGATGGTCAGCGTAAACCCTTCTCCGCTGAGATTCATTCTGTGTCTTTCGGTCACAGCGATCAAAGACGAATCTTTGGACCACTGAATTTTAGGAACCGGTCTAAACGTAAGAACCACACAGTCTAATATAATTAACTGATTGATTAATTGATTAATTGCATCGTCAGAATTAGGCGTACGCAGTATTTCCTAGTTATAGAGACAGCAACGGAAAGCATCGAGTATGGTTCTGTGGAAATGTCGCCGGGGGCAGGTTATTGACTTGTGTTGAATTCCAGTGGCGTAGCCAAAGTTCCTGAATGGGGGCACATCCAGGATTATTTCTAGGATTATCAATTTTGGGGTGTCAATAAATTCTGGGGGTCCCCTGCCAAAAAAGCCTGACAAGCAAAAAAAGATCATCCCATAGATGAGATTAGAGGTGTTGGGAGGGGTATCGGTCTCAAATTGGGGGTGCTGGGGGTGTTAGGGGGGGGGGGGGTAAAAATATCCCTGGGCACATCGATACACTTTTCGAGTGGAAGTGTCTACAAGCAACAAAAATTCACAGATTCATGCATGTCGATTCTGTTTCCGTCGTCTGGCCTGCCTATCTCCCTCTGCCGAAAATTTATCAACGGTTGTGCGAAAGTCCCACGACTGATCTCAGGCAGAATAAGGGTCCTGCCCCCGTGCTCCCGTCACCCCATTGGCTACACCAATGCTGATTCCACAGCGTGTAAAGAGGCCAATTCTTATCGAAGTTGAGATCTTGTGAAGAGTTTCAACGACAAATTAGAAATTAAGAAAATGTCGTCTTAATATTCGAAAATGTTCTGACCACGGAACCATGCTAGACTGAAATCTCGCGTAATTATATTGAATGAAAAGTAAAAATATCCATGAAGTTATATAGACATAGGTAAGCCTATCTGAGCTTCTCTAGCCAGATTCAATGGATAGAGACATCTTTATTGTCTCTATGAAAGTCTATTTTTAACCGATGTCAGCTATCTTGCATAAATCCCAAATTGCCAAGAGGGTTTTCACTTTTGAGTAATTTTAGATTTCTGTTTGGTTTAAAGCCTTGATCCACAAATATGGAATAGCCTTCCCTCCTCACTAATAAATATAACTTGTTTAAACAGTTTTAAGGAGAAAAAATGAAACGTTACGTTATAATAAACCCGAATAACACAACAGATTATCTACTCAATCACTTTATGTGGATCATTAAAATAATTACTGTAGCATAACATGCCGTTTTATTTAGTCCAAGCTTTCAGTATTTATTTAAGCTGGTTATATAATATTGCTTACTTATATCTTTTGCAACTGGTTGCTACGTTAAAATACCTGACTCGCGGGAACTTTGTTCCCTTTTGGTACCTTCTCTCATCTCAATTAATTTGATGAGTTGCAAGTACATACACATTGTATAATCATAGCATTATACAATGTTTCCTTACTCTGTTACTTGGTTATTCAACTATATAGTCTAGGATTGTGATGATGACGAACGAACCTCCCTGAAAATATGCACTGCATTCGAACTGAGTTTCCCGAAAGGCCGAGAATTGCTTCTTCGTTCAACTGATTCTTATTATGTATGATGGGATGGACGTCAAAGACCGTTTCATCTGTTCCAGTATAAAACAGCATTTGCAAAAAACGCCGAAACTAATAAAAGTCCTGCTTAAACTCATAGACCAGTTCGCATCAGTAAAAGCAGGAAAAGTCCATGTGTATAGTTTGGATCAGAGTTTGGGAACCGTTCCCTTTGACATGCATGATTAGATTTGATTCATAGTACAAATAGCCATATTAGTTTACGACAACGTTGATGTTAAGATGTCTGGTTCAAGATGTCTGGCCTACAACAGAGCAGCGTATTAAGAAATAGAGCACTCCCAGACATTTCATACTACACACTAACGCCATTGACTGTACGAGAACGAGCCACATCGCCTAGATGAAAGTCCTGCCGAATATCTTGTGGATCGAATGGCTAGCTAGTAGGGCGTTCGAGGGAAGAGCCGCGTATTAAGATATTTGGTTCATTATACAACAGGTTTTATAGATATAAAAAACAAGTTTTATAATTAATTCGCTGGTTGAGAGAAGCCAATTGAAGTCCTGTTGAATAGAAGGTGTATAGGACCTAGATATGCAAAGATCTAATCGATTTGAAGAAATTCTCCGACAAAATCCACATTTTCCTCTTGTTCCTTCTTCATTGCTTTAACTTATGCTAGAATAACCAACAATATCATTCTCAATTTCGATCCACAGGGTTCGAAATAGAGCACTCCCAGACCCAGCCATTTCATACTACACACTAACGCCATTGACTGTACGAGAACGAGGCACATCAACTAAATGAAAGTCCTGCTGAATATCTTGTGGAATGCCAAGTAGGGCGATCGAGGGAAGAGACTCGTATTAAGATATCTGGTTCATTATAGGCCTACAACAGGTTTTATGGATATCTAAAACAAGTTTTGCTGTATAATTAATTCGCTGTGTAAGAGTAGCCAATTGAAGGCGTGTTGAATATAGGGCATATAGGAGCTAGATATGGAAAAATCTAATCGGTTTTTAGAAATTCTCTGACAAAATCCTCATTTTCTTCTTGTTCCATCTTCATTGCTTTAACAATTGCAAGAATAACCAACATGTACGCTATTTTGTAGCGGAAATTTGAACAGCTTGAACCAGGGGCGCCCACACAAGGGGGGAAAGGAAGCAAATGCTTCCTGAAAAACCTAAGGGGGGAGGAAATTCCCCCCTGAGTTTTGGTATCACGTTAGAGTAGTATATTTATTCGATAAGCCCCTCAATGACTGCGCAATTACTGGCTTAATTGCAGTGCAATTTTGTAACTTCATATAAGATTACCGGTACTCAATTCAAGCTCAAGTTCATTATTATCAGGCATTCATAAAATGTTATTATTATTGTAACTTTTACATAGTCATTCTAATGATGAAGAGTGCAAACTTCCTGTGAAATATAAATCGTTTATAACAAACTAATAGACTCACATGAAGTTTACATTCCAAATTAGACTACTGCAACTCCCTGCAACTCCCTCCACTACTGCAGCCTTCCAAAGACCTCCATCAACAAATTACAATCCATTCAAAACTGTGAAACGGTGCAATTAGATACTGTTAATAATAAATTAATAATTATAATTTGCTTGTATCAGTCAGTTGCCTTAAGTCTAGTTACCCAATTTGCAGTTGTTGCAGCTTTAATGCCTCTAACATCTATGTAAAATAATGTAGGTGTGGCTGTTGGAGAAATCTAATTTTTAAAATAAATACTAAAAGTAACGTTTATTTTATTTGCATTTGGATGTGGTCATATTGCCAATGGATAATTTGCAGGTAATTTTAAATAGTTTTCCAGCGCAATTACTGCGATATCTCTCCATAGTTTCAACTTACATTTAATAGTGCTTTGTGGCTGTTGGAATTTTTCAGAAATTAAGAATTAGAAGTTACTGGTATGAGACCTATCCTGGTGCACCAAAGTATGCGATTTAATGTCCAAAATGCACTGAAACTCACCTACGAGCACCTATTGATTTCAAAAATTTTCCAAGGTTTTACCCCGGACCCCAGGCTTTTTTCCACGAATTTGCGTGGATGGGGATTGTCAATGTTCAGTGTCGTCTTATACGGCTACTTTTTCGTATAATAATAATAATAATAATAATAATAATAATAATAATAATAATAATAATAATAATAATAATGTGGTGTAAATAAATCCCTGCCGGACCCCCGTTTAAGGGCAGGGGAGGAAAGGGAGGACAGGGAAGGGGGGGAACCTGCTTCCAGCAGTCAGGGGGGGATGGGCGCCCCTGGCTTGAACATAGCACCTCAAAAGCAATGGTGCTATAGGACTGTTTAAAAAACAGCTGCAGATTTTAATTATTTTGAACAACTTCGTAACGTCTTCATTTGCGAGAATAACCAACATGCACGCTATTTTGTAGCGTAAATCATACTATCATTGTAAGCCTACAGCATTATGATAAATTAATGGAAATAATGATAGTATATTAGTAAGTGATGAGTGTTGGCGTTTTAAAATGCACACAGAATAAACCTTATAATGACAAACTTCTGGGTGAAATCGCTTGGCTTAATATAGGTCTATATTGATCGCCTATTTGTGTAATACAGTAAATCTTACCGAGGACTTTGACGGCAATTTCTTTGCTGTAAAGACTGTGATCTTGTATTTGATTCTTAGCTTTACATCTGTATCCTCCCGAATCAGTTCCGTTTGCGTTGAGAATTGTCAAAGATCCTACAAAATCAGAGCGCAGTACATTATTTTGAAATCACTAGGAACAACAAGGCAGACACAAGAGAAAGCTTGTAGTAACTTCTGTCACTATAGTATAATTAATCTACGAAGACTATTTTGACTTCCGTTCGCCAGTGAAAAAATTGTCTTCTTTCTCGATATTTTATTTCGTTATCAGTTCCTGCGAAGTCACGAATAGATAACCTGAAAGGAAGAATCACGTGTGAAAATTCATTTAGATGAATTAATATTTGAATTCATTGAATTCTATTCATTTATCCGCATTACTTCCATCATTAGCTTACCCGTGAGGGCCATGACCCTCGCTAACGGTAGACCAGGAATATTGTTACATCCCCCTAACACCCCCAACACCCCCCAATTTGAGACCGACATCCCCCTAACACCCCGCCCCTCACCAATCTCAGCTATATGGGATGACCTTTTCTTTTGTTTGTCAGACTTTTTTGGCAGGGGACCCCAGAATTTACCGACACCCCCAAATTGATAATCCTAGAAATAACCCTGCAGTAGTAGACGACTCTGGTACCACTGAGGCAAGAACGTCGTAACCACAAGTAACCGATTGGTAACTAACCGTCTAGACCCAATACAGCTCTCCGATTGAACTGGATTGGATGCCAGGTCGTGTCAGGCGGCCGTGTTCTTAGCCAGCTTATCTCTGGTTCGGGGACGCTGTGCGGCGACCGACAGCTGATCGTGAAGGTGTCGCCTGCCTTGTGACTAAGAGACGTCGGTCTATCGTCTGCCTTGAAATCTTCCAACACTGGCGAACACAGGCGAGTTTCGTTTTAACAGAATGCCAACCAATTAGTAATTATTGATGAAGACACTGTACAGATTAGCCCGACCTAACTAACCATACCAGGCTGTCCTGTCTGTGCCGATTTCTCAGTAGGTAGAGGGGCGTAGGCTTTACCGTGGGATGTTTTGTGCCGACGTCAATAGGGCCACAAGAAATTATCTTCTGGTTAACAAATCGTGGCATTTTATTGGCATAAGATTAAAACTACAGATGCACTTTTCTCGCTTTTGGTCTATGTCTCTATGATGTGCTCAAAATCAGTTTTCTCAGTTTTTTCTCTTTCCACGCTGAGAAGAACAAGGTCACGGAGGTTTTTGGCGCCCCTTTCAAGTGGCGTCCAGGACATCTGCCCTACCTGCCATACCCTATTTACGCCAGTGAGTACGAAAGTACCAGTAAGTACCTCGAGTAACTGTTATCTCAGTACCTCGTTTGTGCGTCAATGATAAACTGGTCCTACAGACCTGCTTGTCTGATGTGGATTCCTTCCGATAGGACGCGACCGAAGTTGTTTTCGACGACCACCACATAGACGCCTTCGCTCTGTTCGTCGGCGCTTTCCAGAATCCCTCCCGCCGTCCCATTGGACGAAGCGTTCTCCGAACAGTCGATCGTATTCTTGCACCATCTTACACTGGATAAATAAAATCGTCAAATTACTCTTTCTTCGTTATAGAAGCTTTCATGGTTTCGTGGCAGTCAGATAAGACAAAAGTCTGCCATTTTGTTCTAAAGCGAGCGAAACAAAGAACGCTGCAAGCCAATATCGTCGGTTGTGACTTGCTTTGAGCCAGTGGCGTAGCCAGGATTTTCACAACAAGGGGTTTGGCCTTGGTCGTGACCAACTTTGATAAAATTTGACAAGCAAAAAATATGTAATCGTTATTTTTTCTACTCTAAACATGCTGACAAGCAAAAAAAGAAGGCCCTCAACGTACCAGCCAAGGGAGGTTTTTAACCCCAAAACCGCGTCCAAAAATAAAAAAACGCATGAAAACACGTTAAAATCATTTTTCTGTCGACAGCCAAGGGGTTTACCCCCCAAAAAAACAACCTTGGCTACGCCACTGCCTCGAGCGCTTCTGAATGATTATAAACGTAAAGAGGCGCTATATAAATAGTCTATTACATTACCTTTGCTCGAATGTCTGTGTAGTTGTCAGTACACGCTAATTCCAATCTCTCTCTTCTTGGTCATCAGCAACGAAGTGATGACAATGAGGTCAAAAGGCAATGTCTACACAGTTGACGTCTGTTTCAAGTGACGTGACTTACTTCATCCATATTGATGATTTTTTTAATCACCGCTGGCCGATTCCTTTATACCAATCAGGGTGCAACGTGTCTTTGGCTTCAGGCCCCCAAAAAGTTTGGAATACGGAAGTTTTCCAAGGAAACTAAGAACGTGCTATATTTACTTTTGGGGGAAATTGCAGTATTTGTAGATACGCCTAAACGTAATATTTTCAATTTTTGAGCGTAATTAATTGATGCGAGAAGAATACAAACTAGTTGGTTTTTCTGTAGGCCTAACCTTCTACGCCGCAACGGCTCGAACCGTCACGAAAAGAAGCACTGTATTTATTAGCCTATACTAATATTCATATTTTTGTTCATCCGCTATTTTCAGCAAAATTATAATGGCTCCAATTCGTTTCTTCTTACAATGCTTGGGCCTATTTGTAGGCCTACTGCGTGGCAAGTGGCCTTAGTGCGGTTTTGTAGTTTTACAAGAAACAAAAATCAAAGCGCTCTAGAACCGAGACGGTTCATCGGACGAAATCAGATGTCAGCGGTTTTTTTTACCTTGGAAGCGGCTTCCCCTCCACAGAGCACGAAAAAGTCACTCTGTCGCCTTTCCGATAAATGTAAATGTCGCGTTTATCGAAACGAATGCTTCTGGCTTCCGTTCCGATTGAGACCGAACAGCTTCCGATGACGGGAGGCAGTCTCTCTGAAAAGCACTGCACACGTCATTAGGGCGGATCCAGAATAGGGGCACACGCAGTGCTTAATCTAGGCCGTTTCCGGGGGTGAAATTGCCCTTTCCTTCCCGGAAATTTCAAATTCACCCCCGGAAATTTTGGAATACTACATGTACTAACAGCGGCCCCTAGCAGAATTTCCCCCGGCTTTGTCAGTTTCCCCCCGGCTTTTTCAGTTTCTCCCCGGAGTCCAGGAGTCTAGATTAAACACTGGGCACACGCAGTGGCGGTTCCACGTGGGGGATGAGTGGGGATGCATCCCCACCCCACTTTCGGACTTAGGCTTACTTTTTGCTCGTGAAACCTACTTTTTGGGTAAAAGCCTAGTGAAACTAACCGGGGCTGACCTTTTTTTGCTTGTCAACGTATTTTTCGGTAAAATGTAGTAGAATGAGGGATAAAATTCCCTGTTTCAAGCCTTTTTCGTCAAAGATTAGTGATTTTTCCTTTCATTTTCATCCCCCCTCCCCACCAAGAAATCTTGGAACTGCCATTGGGCACAAGGGCCAATCTCCAGACTCCAATCCGCCAAAACGATTTTATTTTCCTAATTTCATTGTTGCCTGTCGTTAGTTGCTCTCATCGTTTGGTAGGCTGTAAGTCCTGTCCAGATTCTGATGTTGTCGGTCCAAGTTATTCCTGGCCTTTCTTGAACTCTTATTTCCGGAATTGTACCGTTGTACGATCTCTCTCTCTCTCTCTCTCTCTCCAATCCCATTTCAAAAATCTACAGCAGGACTTCGTTATAACGGACTCGGTTATAACGGATCCTCGGTTATAACGTGCCACAATGTACGGTCCCCTTGCGATGCGCTACCGTATTGAACGGTATTGGATAATTTGGATATAACGTACCTCAGATATGAGCGGACTACATTTTACAGACCCGCTAAATATACGTTATAACGAAGTTCTACTGTATCTTAAAAAGGCGGGAAGAGTGCCTAATAGTTTCATTTTCCCAAATAAGTTAGTCAGAGAATTTAATGACAACACGAGGCATGTGACCATATGCATTCCTTCCTGTCCATTCCCACTGCAAACACTGTTTACCTTCAGAGTCGTCACACGAGAACTACTGGCAGAAATCTAGTTTTATATACAGGGTGGCGCAAAGAAAACCGGACTAGTCACATTTAGGTTTGCATTTAATATAGTTCGGGTTTTTTGCGCCACCCTGTATAATAAATACATCTATACCTCTGACATTCAGCGTCTCCTGCGTCCATTTCTCTTGGCTGTTACCGTCAGCATTGACTGACCGAATACACACTGTGTACCCTTTTGTTCGTTCGACTGTCTTGAAGTCCATCCAGAACGTGTGACTGAGCATGTAACTCTACAAAATTTGGCTTACTTACATCTAATCGCAAAGAAGTCAAACGTATGGCCTGTATAATATTTGCTTAGTATTTTCCTTCGCAGTGGCGTAGCGAGGGGCCAGTGGGGGCGAACCGCCCCAGGTGGCACTTGCTCCAGGGGCGGCATTTTCGAGAAGACCTATTTTTGGTTGTCGAAAATTTCAGGAGGAATAATTATGATAAGGTTTTTTTTGCTCGTCAAGAATTTCAGGAAGTTGCGATGACGTGTTTCTGTTTCCCAAAAATTCTATAGAAGTGGAAGTTATGATGGCCTTTTTTGGTTCCTATATTTTTTCCGACACGGCACTTTTTTCGCCCAGTGTTTAATCTAGGCCGTTTCCGGGGGGGGAAATTGCCCTTTCCCTCCGGAAATTTCAAATTCCCCCCGGAAATTTTGGAATACTACATGGCCTAACAGCGACCCTAGCAGAATCCCTCTGGCTTTGTCAGTTTTCCCCCCGGATTTTTCAGTTTCCCCCCGGAGTCCAGGAGTCTAGATTAAACACTGGGCGGCACTTTGCCTCGCTACGCCACTGTTCCTTCGAATTCAGGAAAACTGCATTTAGACATACCGGATTCAATTCGCAATCTCGTTAACCTGTCATATTTGTTGGCCGGATCAACCCCCTAATTAATTCAAACTATTTATCGGGCGCTCGTTTCACACTCCGACCGAACTAATTTGAAAAGGAACTGACCGTGGTGGTGCTGACGACGGCGACGGCGCTGTCGTCATACTGGAACAGCGAATCGTCGCACGACTTCCGGCCGATTCTCAACTGACATCTGCTGCCCCATTCGACGGAACTCCTCTGTTCGGTCGTCGCATTCCACCAAACTCTGACGCCATTCAACGAGACGAACGCCGCTTTTACCAGTTCACAGCGCAATCTCGGGTCATCTGAAGCATCATTTAGGCAAACGCTAGAAGTTTACTGAATGAGCAGAGACACGGAGAAATGCAATCTACTCTATAGAGTGATACAAACTGCTTCACCGCTGTGCATTATGCATTGAGTCTATGGTAAGGTAAAGGCAGGTACCGTACTCGAGTCCGAACGTTGCGTTCCGGTGCTTATTTCCGGCCTGGGCAATCAGCGACGTAGGCAGACAACTTTTGAATTACTGTAGGTTACTTTGCTTCCTATTAAACATAGGCCAGTGTTTATTCTAGCCACCTTGGCATGGTTGGGGGGGGGTTAACATTTGGGGTGGGGGTGGGGTGAGGACAGACATCGGGGAGGTAATACTACTTGACAAAATGTCAGAGAAGGTCTAGAATAAACACTGAACATAGGCCCATTAGCGTCGTCACGGGGGGGGGGGGCAAATGGGGCAACTCCCCCCTCCACAACCTGCCCCAGACCACCTACCAGATTCGCGCAAATCCGGTGGGAAAGTTTTTTTGTGGAGTGTGTGTGGGTTGGGGTAAGGAATCTGACATGCCAGCCACTCCCCCCCCCTCAACCCAAAATTCCTGACGACGCCACTGCATAGGCCTATTCGAAAATCGCTGCTAATGACTTAAAATAAATTTCAAATCCCACCTCTTATTTCGAGACAACTGATGAAAGCGAGGCTGAAAGTGAAGATCAGCTGAATGGAGCAGTCGTGAGTTGTTTGGCGCAGCATAATTTCAATCGCCATTTAGACCTATTTTCGATCGCTTAAACCGCAGCGTGCGGCCCATCTGCCTTCGAAACACTCCGCTTTCATGATGAATGATGGCTTCACAATATGTCTGTCACTCCTTTCGTTTTGTCTGCGGATGGATGACGCAACATACAATTGGATTCTGTCAGGTCTTGAAAGGGAACATTTCTAGCAATGCATGAACTGTGTTCGAACTTCAATCTTCGCTATCTAAGAAGATGATTTTCGTCGTTTTGTTCACCGTTTCTTTCGCTCGACGCTCTCTTTCGTAAAATATCTGGAAGCAGAAGAGTAGTTCATAGTTGGCCTAACACCGTTCTAAGAATGCCACAGCGTGGAAGCCGGAACCTATAGCCTATAGTTGCCTAGACGGGGGACTCGATTCAACGCAAAAATCGTAAACTGATCACACAAACCAATTAGGCTATTAGTCAGGCAGGCAATTATGCTATCTTCATTGAAGCGACGTAGCGCGCTGTTGTTGCGATATCATTTGCCGACTGTATTTGCATTAGTAATCATAGTACTCCACAGTGGAGGCGTTAACACACACTGCCTGGGTTCATATGCGGGCGCCGCCATCTACAGCGACAGCAGGAACTGCATGGACGCGCTCGGGAGATGGAGCAGATGGTTGGGGTGGGGTGGGGGTGGGGTGGGGGCATGCTGCCTTCTCGGTCCGTCTCTGTCTAACCGTCGGCCATCTATAGGTAAACGCCGTCGTTGAAATGACTGCAATTATTATCGCTGTTGTCGGCAATTATGAACATATAATCGATTATTTGCATATATACAACTGAATTCGGAAAACGCTCGCATTATTATTGTTATAGTAGTGGCCGAGGTCTGCATTACGCGCCAGAGAAGAAAAAAACTAGATCCGTGAGATCGACTGACGAGTGACGGCTCTAGAGTCTCCTGAAGAAGCGCAGAGACGACGGCTGCTGTTTACCTGACGCTTCGGTGCCAGCATATGAGATGCGGTCAAGTTTCTCTGGACGAGGATGACTGCATAGCATCTGGAGTTCTGGACCTAACTCAGACACAGACGGACCGAGAAGGCAGCATGCCCCCTCCCCCACCCCCAACCATCTGCTCCATCTCCCGAGCGCCTATTCCTAGGGATTGTGTTCAACAACTCTTGACACCCCCACCCAGATCAATGACAGGTCCCAATAACAAGGTTATTATTTTTGTGGTAATTACCATTTTTCCATTTTTTCCTCATCGAGTGTCAAAATGTGGTGGTGATGACCTTTTTTCTAATGCTTTTTTCCATTGTAATATTCATTGTATTCTATGAAATTTCCTGTTTGTTTGATTATTTGAAAAAGTGAAATTGTTGACGTCAACTTCTCTTGACCCCCTTCCCCCTGTCAACAACCGTCAAACTTTTCCAAACCCCCTCCCAGTGGCGGCTCCACCGGGGGGGGGTCAGGGGGGCCCGTGCACCCCCTATTGAGTGCCTGGCCCCCAGTTGGGACCCTATACTTAATGCTACATACATTAAACAACAAATGGTTGGCCCCCCATGATTAGAAGTTGCCACCTTAACGGCCCCCCACTTGCCAAATCTTAGAGCCGCCACTGCCCCTCCCCCTAAATTGTTGACGTAATTAATGGACAGCCCCACTGGTAGGTCATCGTTATATTCTTCATCAAAAGAGCAATGGAGATAGAATAACTCTCATTCGATCGTTCTCACTGAGTGAGAGCCAACCCCCTTCTCCTCCTCCTCCTCCTCCTACTCCTCCTCCTACTCTTACTCCCGAGACCCATCTTTCCATAACAGTCTAACAGAAGAAATCCCACTAGGCGAACACCACTTAAAATCCAGTTATTATTATTATTATTATTATTAAATTGAGCACTGACTAGCTTAGGCCTACAGCATGCAAGTCGCTATAGTTATTCTCAACAAAACAATGGATGAAATCCTATTTCTCAACAGGTTTAGGCGCTTAGCCTATCAACCGCGTTTAGCAAAAGCAGAGATATTGGAGTACAGTATAGTCCTAGTTATATAGACAAACAGGACGTTACAGTAGGGGCCTAACCATGCAGTGTTGTTAATACCTAACGTTTTTAAAATTTCAGTTCAGCAAAGAAGGCGTGTTTGAGTATTCTGCCATACCATCGATTGATACCCTTAATAGGTATTAGAACTGGTGCTATAGAAGTGCATAATTATTATTATTATTATTATATTAGGCCTATATTATTCTGCGATTTCCCAAAGGGGACACTCAACGGGTGTCGCAATTAATTGCAATCAACGTCACACATCCAGAATTTACTACAAACAATTAAGCAGCACAAGTGCTCCAATTAGGCCTATATGCCTACGAGCAGTATTTCACAGGCAGTGTTGCCAGTGAACATTTTGAAAAATACCAGATCGTGCCTTTAAAAATAACCAGAAAAAAACAGGTTCCCAAAAAGGTCGAAAAGATGATAAAATTCATAATAAATTTTATAGTACAACGTCTCCAGAAAGTCTTGACGAGCAAAAAAGTCGTCTCGTTGTCTTCAAGCAAGGTAAAGAGGTAAATTTTAAACTTGTAAACTTTTTGCAAGCAAAAAAGAGTTTTCAACATGCTGAAAACTGAAAATTCCTAATTTTTTCTCACTCTCACTGCGTAAATCAGGCAATTTTTTCCGATTTAAAAAATAACCAGATTCCGCCAAAAAATACCAAATAACCAGACGAGGCCCAAAAAAACCAGATTGGGTAAAAAATAACCCACACTGGCAACCTTGTTTACAGGGTGGCGCAAGAAAACAGGACTATATTAAGTGCAAACCTAAATATGACTAGTCCGGTTTAATTTTTGCGCCACTCTGTATATAGGCCTGATAGGGAAAATTCCCCCCAAACCACAAAAATCCCCTCCCAAAATCCCAGCACTGACAAAAAAATTTGCACTGAACTAGGCCTATATATGTCTCTTCCCTCCAGCCAAGTCAATTTTCCCACCAAAGGCCTGGAGTGTGGATGACACGCTGATTTCAAAGAAATCTTGATGTTGGTATGCCGCACTTAGCCCAAGTCACTTTAATAGAAATACTGTTCTAAAGATAGGCTATTGGAAGAGCTGTCCTGGCGCAGCAGGGTTTGTACGCTGGGGGAGGGGAGGAGGTGAACCTTAGCCTGGTTGCTAGGTCCTAGCAAGCAGACTATAGGACGATCTTCGATCATGGTTGATTGAATTTGCATATAGGGGCATACAACTGGTCGAAGACGATCCACGCAGTGGCGGCTCTAGGATTTGGCAAGTGGGGGGAGGGGCCGTTGGGGTGGCAACTTCTAATCATGGGGGCCAACCATTTGTTGTTTAATGTATGTAGCATTAAGTATAGGGTCCCAACTGGGGGCCACTGGGGGGCCAGGCACTCAATAGGGGGGGGGCACGGGCCCCTCTGGCCCCCGGTGGAGCCGCCACTGGATCCACGGGGATCGAAATTTTGACTTTAAAGTTTAAGCCCTCCGACCCTCCCCAAACAAATATGTCGAAAATTTCCGAGTGGGTGCAGTCCCACCCCACATTAATGCATTCCTTTGTGAAAAATCGAACACCAATTGCAACTCACCTGAATCTCCCAAAGCAGTGGCATTCAAACGCAAGCACAGAACGTCACGTGCCAATTAACCTTGGCCCAGATATTAGCAGCTGCACTTAGGCCTAATTCTGCTGTATTCACTTCGTCGGTGTCTTAGTAATCTGACAGTTTAGGTCCTGTATGAAAGTTTGCAATGGTTATATACAGGGTTTAATCTAGGCAGCAACTATGATGATGATGATGATGATGATGATGATGATGAATCTAGACCGTTTCCGGGAGGGGGGATTGCCTTTCCCGGAAATTTCAACTCCCCCGGAAATTTCGGCATACTGCATCAACCAACAGCAGCCCCCTAGCTGACTTCCCTCCCCGGCCTTGTCAGTTTCCTCCCCGGAGTCCAGAGTTTAGATTAAACACTGCCTATATAGGCCTAATTTTACAAACCTATGTAATACTAATAATCTAATAATAACAGGGTTTAGTAGCCTACGGTCTGCGGACCGTCTGCCTCGTGGGAGAACCAATACTAGTTAAGTAAGTATGCAGATCTACAATCAAAAGATGAATCCTTTTCTCTTTTCAGTGACAACTGTAAAAGTCATGGTTGAAGATATATAGGGGTTACACAAATTTTTAACTCTTTTGGCAAAGTAAAGCATAAAACGTCAGTTTATCCAGGAACAGTGGAAAATATAATAATAATAATAATAATAATAATAATAATAATAATAATAATAATAATAATAATGCACTTCTATTGCAACATTTCTAATACTCAAGGGTATCAATCGATGGTACTTCAAATCCATCTGCAAAAGACCAGGTCATTTCAGAGATCAGTCAGAGGGAAACAGCAAGACAGACTATGGAGGAAATGCTAATTGAAAGAGATGTCTTTTAAGCCTAGATCTGAAAATGCTCAGTTTATTGGAAGATCTGACAACCAGAGGGAGAGAGAGTTCCAGATTTTGGGCCCAGAAATAGAAAAAGCTCTCTTATATGAATATAAGAATAGAATATGTCAGCTAATGGCCAATAACTCTTTCTGCTACATATGCATTCTTGCAATTTATTTGCCAAAAGGCTTGTAACTACACGTACCTACTGTACACTAATTCAATAGCAATGCCTATTTTAATGCCTTTTATGCACATTGACAAAAAGTATCAGATGTATGTAGACTACATTGCCTATAGCTATTTCAAGAGAGAGAGACTAAGCACAAAAGAGTAAGCATCTACTATGGTACGGCACTACTTCAACAGCGCTATATAAATTCACATGATTTACTTATTCACTTTTTATTATTCATTAAAAGATGTAATCCTATACTCAGGGCGCGATTTGTAGGGGGGCGGGGGATCCCCACTTCCCAACTGCATCCCCCTACTGCTACATCTCCCCATCACTACATCCCCCCACTGCTACACTTCCCCAACAACTACATCCCCCCAAGCTTGACATATCCCCCCCACTGCTCCAGGTCACAAATCGCACCCTGCCTATACTGCTTATTTGATGTAATACAAACAGCCAAATGCAAGACAATTATATTACCAAAAATTAGTTTTAACTGGGCTGCAGATAAAAGTAAAAATCTACAAAAAAAATATAAAATACAATTTTCTTTCGATTATTATAGGTATCGTTTGCAGAAATGTTAGCATCTCAACAACGTACAAGAGAGTGACCATAAGCGAAAAAGGGCAAAAACCGAGTCAATCACTGCATTAGAATCTGATTAAGAAAATGAAGGCAATCACAAAAGCGCACATACAAAATTATCATAACTTGTGAACGACGTTTTAGTACTAACTTTAAAACAAAGGAGCAGACATTAAATCAATATAATCAATAAAACTAAATCAATGACAAGCTGAATAAATCTTGAATTATGAACGCATAACTCATTGTCTCAGTTTGAAAAGGAAGAGCCAAGCTTATGGCACCCTTATGCTCTTTATGATTTTGCTCTCCTGAAAATAATAAAAATAATAAAATAGTAGTTACAATTAGGTCTCAAAAAGTTAAGAGAAATAAAGTTATTGCCGTTGTCATCATCGTCGTTGTCATCACAACCACCATCATTATTACCATTATCACCATCGTTATCGTCGTTGCCACCGTCGTCGTCATCATCATCATCACCACCATCCTTAGAGATGGATGTAAACCAAATGTTTCCTCAGTGCATATAAAGAGCTTTCAAAGCATTCAACCACCAAATTCACCAACAGCGTTACAAGCAGATACTATAAACAAATTACAAGATGAAAACATGCGCAGAGAAATATAGCCCACTCACATAGATAAACCACTAATGCAAGAAATCCAGGTAATTTAGCGGTAACTATCAATGCTACTATAAATACCGAACTCATAGGACCAAACGAGTTACACACTATAAGAAAACGCTTAAACATGTTCGATGTAAGGAATTTAAAGATTAGAACAATGATGCACAGTAGAAGGGTACACGTATCATTTCGACAATGTCATCAGTTCAACACCATTGATTCAACGCTGGTTCAGCTTGACGCCAGCTTATTTTTATTTGAAATGAATTACATGTACAATGTCTAAGTAGCGTGGCCAGACAAAATGTCACGGGTTGGGGTTACATTTTGTCCCCATGACATTTTGTCCTAGCACCCTAAGTAGCGTTTGTTAACTGTAGTCCTATAACCATATTATTTAAAGAAGTCAGAGGGTATAAATTAGAAATCTAAATATCCATAATTGTTACACAATTGACATAATCCCTCTACCAAATATCATATACGGTGCAACGGTTAACAAACAAAAATAAGCCGAACCGAATCAAACCGAACCGACATAAAACCAAACCAGCGTCGAACCGAACCGGCGTCCAACTGACGATCTGCTCCGGATGCAGAAGGATGTATCAATACCAATGCCTTGGTTATGAAAAATAAGAAACATATCTTTGCTAAATGATAAGTGATAACTTATCATCACTCTCATTCCATCGTGATAACCTATCATTTAGCGATAGGTGACTCTTACTTCAATCTCGTAGTCATTCAGTATCCCGTCGACGGCAAGCAACTGATATTGCTTGCGCCTAAGGGAGCTGAGCGGATGTCGGATCAAACGAATGAGATTTCCCGAATCTTCAGCCTGGGCAGCGCTCTTCATTTTGTACGGTGCCACGGATGGATCGAGGATCAGGAGTCTCAGCGAGTCGTCGTGATGCTCTTCAACTCCGACGATAGTTTTGCTGTGCCCTGTCAAATCACAGATTTTACACAAAATATTGCAACGAAAAAGTATAACCACAAGACGCATTTAAACACAATCAATCTATCAGACGGGTTCGTGCATTTAATATCGATATCTCTAATTGAATTTTAATTGGTCGATTGAAGTCTAGATGCTCAATATTTTGAGATTTAAAAAACAATGTGAAATGTTAGCTTCTGTGATTTTATTTCTACCTGAGTACTGAAAGTAGAGCGGTGGCTTCAGCAAGGCTGGTCGTGCGAAATAGTCCTTTGCCCAGTCAAAGAGCAACGGGTGCGTTCCGTTCGATTCAGTCGGCGCATGGAAGTCGACGATTGTACACCTGATAAATATAAGCACAACAATAAACTTCGTGCATTTTGTTACCAGCTACAAAAAACACCAAATTATGACATAATTTAAATAAAAAGCCAACTCATGATTTAATCTAAATATAAATTTATGGCAATCAATCAATCAATTCAATCAATCAATCGCAAAACATCTTTAGCGCCATTATAATATTGCATCTGCATCAGTTAGTGGTCGCTTCGAGTGACAATTGTAGTAAAAAAAATCATGTTTGTGACAATCCTTATTTAAAAGTTCAGAGGTTAGTCCATAATTCCTGGTTCCAGCTACGGACGGTGCACAATAAAAATAGATGTGCTATAAATGTGATGAGTATTTGAAGACCTATTTGGGAGATTTTATTTTTACTTAACATCAAGATTCATATCTACAATACATGTGCAAGTTCCACAAATATTCTGAAATTTTAAAGAATGCAAAATATGCTTCTAAGAAAAAGTTGTCTGTCAACATTTTGACCAATTAGCACAGCCTACTTCTGATCATTCAATACGGTCAAAACCAACTTTGGGTCATTCCGCGTCAAATCAACACGCTTTTGAATAAAATCGGACGTCACCGTCTCAGATTTTGACGAAAATTGGCACAATTGTTCATCTCAATGAGTAATGTTGAAAACCATAATATTAAAGTTTTGGGTCAACCCATGTCCAAACTATGGGTCATGAAACTTTGGTCGACCGGCGCCAACTCGCGACACTAAAACTGTAATATCTCCACTTCTATGATAGCTAGAGACATGATCTTTGCACCAAACTTTAGCTTTTTGAAAGCTCTATCTGGGCCAATCAACAGGTACACCAAGAGTTTGAAAACCAAAAGAACAGAAGCAGTCGTACCACATAATTTGACATTTCGACCAATACGTATGCAACAATATTTATGATTTTATTTGTGGATAAGTCTTACATTGTGAGGAATAAATGGTGAAAATTTCAGAGTGGGCACTCTTATAGTTTTTATGCAATGATTAAAAGAATATTCGCCCCCAATGCAAAATCACAATTAAAACATTCCTGTTGAACATTGCATACACTAAGTGATTGAGCTAATTTAGTGTGCCAGTTACATCTGACACTTAGGCAAATCTGTGACAGTTTACCTTACATTTAAAAGTATTTTTATTGAAGTATTCAGTATAATAAGCTGTACTTAATACAGTACTTTGCAAAATATCACGAATACATAACAGAACAGCAGAAGATGGAGCTCAACAGCATAGCACAGTTAACGAAAAGCATGAAGAATATAAATCTATTCAAGGTACTTTATTTACTTGACTTTACTCTTGTTTTGTGCTTTATTTTCTGTGTTCATATCTTTGTTCTTGTGTTTGAAGGTTGTTATTCTGTTTGCAAGGGCTTAAATCAGTATTACCGGTAGGTAACTTAGTTTGATACAGTAATTTCATGTAAAACAAGTAACTTAGAACATAGGTATTTCATTAGTTTTTACTTTAGAATACATAGAATAGCTGTCTAGCAGACACAAAGTTTCATGCTATTATTAAAATACCAGTCTGTATATATTGGTCCAGTATTTCTCCAGTCTAATCCTGACTGCAGTTCTGAACAAGAATCCTTAAGATCAAGTGTTAGAAGAAAAATGAATGTGAAATTGCCTAATATTTGTGTCTGTTATCTTTAACACATGCTGATACTGATGTAAAAGCATCATAAGTTGGACAGATTAGCTGATTTTTCTGTCTAAATAAGTTTGTCTATTGTATTTGAGAGCCTATGAACACCAGTGAAATCGTTAGACTGCCAGCAATGGCTTCAAGCAGTGAAATGACGGTGTATCTCAATTTAAAAGACTATGCAAACAGTGCTGTGATCATCTTTCTGTACTGTGTACAGACCTTGTAACTAATTTAAAGTCTGGGTGATGGTTGAGATGTGATTGCACCTGCACTGAGCTCTCTCAATCCCTGAGTTTTCCTGAACTGTGCTATGCTGTTGAGCTCCATCTTCTGCTGTTCTGTTATGTATTCGTGATATTTTGCAAAGTACTGTATTAAGTACAGCTTATTATACTGAATACTTCAATAAAAATACTTTTAAATGTAAGGTAAACTGTCACAGATTTGCCTAAGTGTCAGATGTAACTGGCACACTAAATTAGCTCAATCACTTAGTGTATGCAATGTTCAACAGGAATGTTTTAATTGTGATTTTGCATTGGGGGCGAATATTCTTTTAATCATTGCATAAAAACTATAAGAGTGCCCACTCTGAAATTTTCACCATTTATTCCTCACAATGTAAGACTTATCCACAAATAAAATCATAAATATTGTTGCATACGTATTGGTCGAAATGTCAAATTATGTGGTACGACTGCTTCTGTTCTTTTGGTTTTCAAACTCTTGGTGTACCTGTTGATTGGCCCAGATAGAGCTTTCAAAAAGCTAAAGTTTGGTGCAAAGATCATGTCTCTAGCTATCATAGAAGTGGAGATATTACAGTTTTAGTGTCGCGAGTTGGTGCAGGTCGACCAAAGTTTCATGACCCATAGTTTGGACATGGGTTGACCCAAAACTTTAATATTATGGTTTTCAACATTACTCATGGGGATGAACAATTGTGCCAATTTTCGTCAAAATCTGAGACGGTGACGTCCGATGACTGTGTTGATTTGATGCGGAATGACCCCTTTATGATTAGAAATATCACCGGGTTTTGAATGTCGGTGCAAACTTACTATGACTGACATTCAATAATAAGCGTCTCTAGTACAGATGATTAATGAGAATGCCCATACAAAATAATGAAAGCAGTATAAAAAATGCAAAATTTCTCAACAAGAAATAGCATAGACCAATCAATAGTCAAACACAACTCTCGTGGTCTTATTAAATCTCTAGAAATTATACAATAAACAGTGCACAATTTTCTGGGAGAGGGGAAATGGAAGCTTAACTCGATCAGCTGAGTTTAGCCCCCTCAGGTGGAAGCATAAATGTTGGATCAAACCCCAATTAGATGCTGAAAACTTTGCTATGCAAGTAGTCCACCAAGATTCTATTTTTTACAAATTGACAACTACTACAACTACTACTACTGGCATAAGGAAATTACACTACATAAATGTCATAAAATTAAGACAAACTTAATTCCACGAGACGAAAGCAGGGCGGCAACATCTGTCGCACCAATCCGACTCTTAGTGTTGACGACATTGCCATCAAAATGCCTCGAACCGTCTAAGTCGAATCCCGCGTTCCAAGCAGACTCTAGCATCTGCTGTATTCTGAGCAGTGATGGCATGCCCAAGCAGCCTGAGAAGCATACAGACAGACAGACAGACAATGCTGACGACAAAAAAAGTGAAACCCACGCAAACAGTTATGTTCTTCAGTCGAATAAATTTAACGTATAACACTCCACAGCTATTTAGATCAGAATGACGAGACTCGGTCTAAATGAAAACCGTGTTACACCAGAGATGTTGAATACCATAAATCCTCTAATAATACACGCCAGGTCTCGAATGCATGCCAAGTCACCAATACAGGCGGGAAGTTAAAGTCATTTGCTTTAATGGAAGTTGGGTCTCCAATACAAATGAAATACAACATCTCTAAGTCTCAAATAAAGTCTCAAATACATTTAGATTACACATTCGGACCAACAGATAGTTTTGGAAACTGTTAAAATAATATAAATATATACATATTATATATATATATATATATATATATATATATGTGTGTGTGTGTGTGTGTGTGTGCACACACACACACACACAAACAAGTGAAATATGGTAAATTGAAAATGTTCTAATAAAAGCTGGGTCTCAATACAAGCCAGGGGTAAAAATCATTTGTTTAAATAGAAGACAGGGGCTTTATTATTATTATTATTATTATTATTATTATTATTATTATTATTATTATTATTATTATTTTATTATTATTATTATTACTATTATCATTTTTATTTTTGGGACAATTTTTATAGCGCAGTGGGCATGGCCAAAGTCAAGGACACTTCAATATATATGTCACTTGTAAGAAATATTAAACAGGTGAGCATTTAAATCCTTTCATAAATAACACAGCAGAATTAGTTTTGATTAGAATATTACGGTAAACTGATAACCACCAAATGTGGCATTAAATTGTAAAGCTCCTTAGTGAAAGAAATGATCTAATTAAAGGCGTCATTAATTAGATAATTATGACGTTCAAAAGAGCCAAAGACAAAGAGAAGATCTTTGAAACTAAACTGAAAAACTGATGCAGCTCAATTCACAGCATCACTTGTAGTAAGGCTAGAGCAAACATAAGCCCGCCGAGAGGGGATCAGGGGGTAAATACGGCCCAGGGGTCCGGCGATCTGTAGGGGGTCCGGGCGGATCCGCAGCTGGGGTCAGGTTAGGGTTGAAGATGCAGGAGCATTTGGGGCGCGCCCGTCAACAAGGCACAACACGAGACAGGCTTTAAGAAAAGACTGACAAGCACAAAGAAAAGGTCGTCATCACTTTAGGGGCCCCGTGACTGTTCTGCCCCCCCCCCCAGGGGCCCGGAATTTCTCTCAGCGGCCCTGAGCAAACACGATGGGCCATTCATTAATTTCTGTAATTAACAAACACAAACTAGCTGAGCTGTGGAATTGCTATTACGACTCACTAGCTAACCAAATAGTCCCAAATTGGCCCAAATAGTTAAAGCGTCATATATGCACACAAACACGACTCTCACCGTCAAGAAAACGACCGGAGTAAACGGGGGACGTCATCAGACACGAAAGCAGCATCTGGAAATTCCGCAGACCGCAGCCCCAACCGCGGTCGGACTTGGACGCGTAGTGGACGACATGAGAACACAACCATACATTTGCAATGGTTCTCTTGTACCCATAATGTCTAACCAACTGCTCGTAGACACCTGAAAAGAAACATTTCTCAAAAATCACCTCCTAAGATTCACTGCAGCTGAATAGATTTCTCTCTCATCAATTACCATTTAAAGCAGAGTACAACTCCTGAATGTCAAAACTTTAATTGAAAACTAAAATCCCACCCTTTCACCTGAAAATATAATTGTGTACAAGTGTGTGCAAGTGTGTGTGTTTGTGTGTGTATAAATGGATCATTTTGTATTTTAAGTTCAATATAATATTTTATATTTTATCGCCAATACAGCCCTGTAATATAATTCCATTTAGGATTTATGACCCAGTTATAATTAAAAGACTTCTAGTATTCTGCTGAAAAAGTTTCATACCATTTCCAGCTTCACAAATAAATTTTAGAAGGTTCTAACCGACGGTCGCCGTGCTCATGTCGTCCATAAGCAACGAAGGCGGCCAAGCGTGCAGAGAGTTGCCGTTTTGAATCAATCCTGCAGGTGTTGTCTCATGGAAGCTGCTGCCCTCGGAATGTTCCTCAACATCTCCATCACCAGCTGAAGTCTCAAGCGTCAATGGTCGATTCACTTGAGGAGCGTAATTGGCAGATTGTAACAGCTTATAAAGCAGAATAAATACAAAATAATAACTACTTAACATTCTAATGCAATATAAATGATATAGTAAACTGAAAAGACTAATAAACATCACCTGCAATCTAGCAAAAACCTATTGACAATAAAGACTTAAATAAATAAAATTTAAAAAACCTAATAAAATAATATTTTAATACTTAAATAGGAGGGACTAAGCAAGTTTATCATTCTCCCATAGAATTATCTAACACTGAGAAAAATCTCTTAGCAATCCAAATCTACAGTAATTATTTGAAACTTCATACCAGATGTCTATGTAGAGCACTCTTGACTATGGCCTTCTCCAGGCAGATAGCGTTATATAAATTGTCGTTTAATGGTAGTAGTAGTAGTAGTAGTAGTAGTAGTAGTAGTAGTAGTAGTAGTAGTAGTAGTTATAATAATAATAATAATAATAATAGTAGTAGTAGTAGTAGTAGTAGTAGTAATAATAATACAAACAGAGATCTTTAGAACAAATGAAATAGTTTTTACATACATGAAATACCGTAGTAAAAGACATTGTACAAAACACAGATTAAACATAAAACCATTCTAATTTTCATCTCGAATTGTCTAATGTGAACAAATTGTGACAGTGAACACATATAAAGTAAACTCAGTAACTACTAAAGCCGTCGAAGTATCCACTTACAGAATCAGAACGGAGAGGATGTTCTGCCCGGAAGGTATCACGGCGTTCTCTCCTACCTGTGTTAAAATTGGGAAAAATCATGAAGCCAATCCCCCGGTACAAATACTCCTGAACTACTCAGCAAATTTAGACATAAAACAGAACATCGACAACACAGCTCCTACTGCAGAACCCTTTGAAACAACCAGTTTCAAGCAAATGGTTAAGACCATAAATGAAAGAACACGCCAGTTGCTTTACTGGATAGAAACTGCAGAACTGTATCCGAGTTCAGAAGTAGTTGAACACTGAATTCAAAAATTATTACACAGAGGACATTTTTTACAAACTTCTAACACAGTTCTTTGTTGAACCTATGGAAATTATAATTTTTCATATCATCATCTGAACAGTAAACAACAATACATTAGCCACTAATCAAGTAATGTTTTACTGCAAGTCATTGCACAACATTAACCCCTTAACCGTGTATTTAACTGTAACTCAATGTAAAATGGACGGATATATCCGGGATCCCCAGTTAAGGGGTTAATACATTAGTCCTTTGACCAGCAACCAAGCTGTCGATAGGCAATGACTGAGCAGTCATTTTGCCATAAAGTGTGCTGACATGACATGATATCTAATTGTTTACCTACTTATGGGCCTGTAAAAAACTTTTGCGTGGCACACCAGATGTAAACAAACGATGTCTACAGCAAACAAACTGGATAGCAAAAATTTTAAATTTGATTTTTCTATCATTTCTAGGTGGGGGGGGGCTGTGACGAATTCCGACCATTTTCACAAATCCGGCTACGGCAAAATTCTGGCCGCATTTGTGCTGCCTACACACGGGAATTTTCTTTACAGTTTCACCCAAAGTACTAAGTGCAGTTATAAGTTTTAAAATGTAATTATATTAATTAATGAGTAATGAATAATTTCTCTATTTTAAAATAAGTCTAACAACAAATACAATAATTTATTAGTGGAGTCAGTGTCCAGTTGAACAGCCAATCTAGCCATGTACCACTACGGTCAGTGCCAGTCAAGTTTTGCAGTTCAACACCGTTTATATATATATTGCAAATCCAGATCCAGCCGGATTTCACTTTGTTAATCCGGTTCCAGCTTAACTTGAAATCCGGTACAGTTCTAATTAATACCAATAAAGGACTTTTGAAGCCAAGAAATATTATTCAGGTTTCACAACGAAACTTCAGACATGACAATAAGAAAAAAGAATGACTCACCATTTGACGACTCTTCCTGAAAATGACGATTAACATGACTCTCGCAAGGTCCACGATACATAAAACGAACCCCACAGATAGGACATTGGAAAGATTCAGTGCTCCTAGATTCTTTCACACAATATCTTTCTTCATCAAACACTGGTGCGTCAGAAGCAGACTGCAGCTGATCTTCACTTACGAGTCCCTCTACTTCCGTGTCTGCGATTCCTAAAAGCAACAAAATAAACTTCTTCTGGATAATTTAGAGTCGAGTCCAATCTCAAAATGTTCCAAATCAAAGAGCGGCGGAAAAAAAATCAAGATAAAAATGCAAGCAGCGCATGCATCTTATTATATTAATGCACCGGTCAGTCATCAACCTAAAGCAATACACAGACCATATTAATTTCCACTCTGCACTGGTGGACACATGAATGTCCTGGGATTGAACCCAGGCTGACGACAGGTAGGGTTGACGTGCTACCAACTGAGCCACTAAGGCACCCAAGTCTGTGATCCTGCAGATGGAAAATTCAATTAAGAGCATAAAAGTTCTTGCACGCTGCTGATAATTAAATTATCATTTACACCGTCTTCAGCAAAGCACTGTAAATTTAGAAGTTTGCAACCTGAAGTGCAGCACAATATCAACAATGCTGATCGCAGCAATACCAATTACGGACTTTTAAAGCCAAGAAAAATAATATTCAAGGTTCACAACCGAACTTCAGACATGACAATAGCAAAAAGAATGACTCACCGCTTATCAACTCTTCTCCACAATGCTCGTGGACATGACGCTCTAAGAGTTGATGCTTTGCAAAGACCATCCCGCAGAAAGGACACGGCAAAGATGAAGAATCGCTCTCAGAAGCTTTCACGGCGGGGTGTGTATCATCGCACACCATCGGAGTCTCAGACACGGACTGCTCTTCACTTAAATGGCTCTCATAGGTCTGTTCGTTGTCAGTCACAAATTCACAAAATGGACAAATGTAACACTCTGCCCCGGGGCTCAAACGACCACCAAGGCCAGCTGTAGTTCTGTTTAAGACGCTATCGCCATTTGAATGACGTATGTGGGTACTTGGAGATTCATCAAGATCAGAGGAACATTTGCCAGAACTGACCACTGGACTGCTATTAGTGTCAACTCTACCACAAGTGCGGTCAACAGCACTTCTCAAATTGGGTTTGTTTTTCTCTGAATGAATGCCAAAATGACTACCGTTTATAGATGATTCAGTTGATGCTAACTTAGGAATTAACAATGCATTATTAGGTTTAAATTTAATTCTGTCATCCAGTTTAGGTTTTTCATGATCCTTTTCTACTTCTAAAAATCCACTATTAACCCCTAAAACAGTCTGAGTATAACTATTGGCAGGAGGAATTCTGTCCTTCATTTGAATACTTCTGTTGTCCCTGTCGTTTGTCCTTACAACTGGCTTGTCCTGTCCATTACAAGGACTATCATTCAGGTGAATTAGGTTTATATGGGTATTCATTTCATCAGAACTTGCAGACATAAAGTCACAAAAAAGACAAGTAATTTTGTCTTGCACTTTTTCTACATCGGTCTTATCACTAACGTCACTTGGGTGAAGTTGATTTATATGATCAGTCAATTCATCAGAATCAATCGCGACAAAATCACAAAAGAGACAAACTGGTTCCTCGTGATGACTGGCCATATGAATGTTCATTGCTGTCTCGTCGGGGCACTGCTGTCCACATAAATAGCACGTTTCCCACACAGAATTCGAACGTCCATCTCCAAGTTCTTCATCCATGATTCCTACATGCAACAAAATGAATCTTTCCACGACTAAAAGCGGTGTCTAATGTGATTATGTACTGTGCTCAAGTGCACTCAAAATGTTCGAAGTCAAAGCGTGGTGGAATAAAATATTGAGATAAAAATGTAAAAGTAAATCTTACATTTATAAATAAAGCACTTTGATAATAATCAATTAGTCATCATCCTATAGCGTTAGACAGGCCACATTAATTTCCACTCTGTGCAGGTGGACATGTGAATGCCCGGGAATTGAACCCAGGATGACCCTACACTTTTAAAATACTTTATTTAGTGGTTATGCAAATATAGGACAGGTATCTGGGCACTTCACATCATGAGGAATCTTTGGTCAATTCAAAAAGGACAAAGAATTAAAAGAAACTGCTGTCACTCTGAGGCTTGTGAATTTCATGAACAGTACTTCCAATGGCTTATTGATCAGGCTATGAAATGAGGTCCTGGAAATATTTTTTTACCTCTACGGCCCATTTGTCACAGCTGCCGCATTTCTGACTCTGTGGAGAATTACACATCTACTTCAGAGGGATCACCAACTGATAGTTACTTAGTTAGTTAATAAGCCAATTTATATAGAACTATAGTCACAGCAGGCCAAGATCAAGAGCGCTTTACGCATCACACTTAAATGAGATGCTAAACAAGTGCGTCTTAAGTCTGGTAGCGAACATTTCAAGACTAGTCGCGTTGGTCACAAAGCCGGGCAGCTCGTTCCAAAGGATAGGATTCCCCTGGGTGAAAGACTTCTCCCCAAATTTCACTGTCTTAGACGGAGGGGGTACGACCAATCGAACCCGATTACAGGAACGAAGCTGCCACTGACAATCAGTAAGTGGGAGCCTATGTACAAGTTCAGCTAAGTAGACTGGGCAGGCAGGATCATTGAGGGCCCGGAATGTCAGGCAGCATCTCTTGTAGATGATGCGCTCGGGGATGCGCAGCCAGTGCAGCTTGTCCTTGAGTAAGGGGGTGACGTGCTCGCCCCGACTGGTACCATAAATCATGCGGGCAGAAGCATTGAGTAGCATCTGCAAACGGCTCAGTTGGGCGTCTGGTAGGCTGATGCCACGTGTATTTGTATACATGCATTGTTTTGGGGCCCATAAAGTTTATTAACCCTCAAAGGGTCTGTGAATTCCCAGTGCCACTATATGTAAGCCTCTGTAAGCCTCTATGTAAGCCAGTAAGCCTCTGAGTATTACAGTCATAGAAATACTAGTTTCTCAGAGGTTGTGCATGAGCACCAGAAGAGACCTAGCTATCGAAGGTCATCACAGCTTATACAAAAAGCCAACTAAGGCTGTGGTTAGAAACTGACATGGGCCTATAATTGGTCTTGCTGTATTGTTACTTGCAAAATACGCCTTGTTAGCAAAATGTCCGGTTATCATTTATAATTGGCCGATCATTAAAATTAGCTTAAGGTAATTTAATTAAAATAACATAAATAAAATCAACTGAAATAAATTAAAGCATGTCTGTCATTAACTTCACAGTATTCTTACCACCTCTGAATTGAAAGTTTACCAAAAAATTAAATCTTACTTCATCACTAACTGAAAAAACCAGGCACCATATAAATCTGTCTATCACATAATCTTAACATGGCATACGTTAGAATGATTATAAAATAGAAATCGTACACGCAAATAAGTCTCTTGCTGCGTGTCTTCGAAGGGTCGGCTCGTTGAAATTTATTTCTCTTGGCTTTACTCTTGGTTTCTCGTCTTAATTCGCCTGAAATTCGTTATTAGAAGCGTTTACTCTTGCAAAATGAAACCTACATGAAAACAAACGAAACCAAGACGACGGATCTATGGAGATACCGCAGTCGCTATGACGACTGAAATCTTCTCATCAAAGACAGCAGTCACGGCACACGACCAGAGAGACGATAGTTTATAGATCATTACATTACTTACAAGTTACAACTTTCGGTGTTTCATGGCATTGGCTAGAAAATGATACTTTTGAATCTAATTTCGCGTGGTTCTCACACAGGGCAGTCCCTACTGAATCACTTTAAACCTTCCTCATTTCCTATCATTCCCGCATTATCTCCTCAAGTCTTCAGGTTTAAGCTTAAATCTTTCCTTTTTCTAAAATCATATCCTCCATAGCTGTAACAACCTAGCCTCACTGCCCTTTGGACGTTGACTATTGCCTGGCTGATAACATACCTTCCCCATAGCTATTTTAAGAGAGGCTGAGCGCCTAAGAATAAGCAGCTACTGTTGTGCTGCTTTCCAAGGCGCTATAGAAATCCACGAGATTTTACTTTACTTACTTTTTACTTTACTTGTTATATTATATTATATATTATTATTATTATTATTATTATTATTATTATTATTATTATTATTATTATTATTATTATTATTATTATTATTATTATTATTATTATTATTATTATTACCCGCGACCCACTAGACTGAGCCCTGCGACCCACTTTTGGGTCGCGACCCACAGTTTGGGAAGCACTGGTCTATTCTAGAATACTGTCTTTTCGAAGAATTGAACGTAGGATTACCTTGATTTGATGTCTAGTTTTATTTTCTGCTGCATAAGGTGGTTAGCCGAGAACAATCGTCTTCGAACTTATGAATGTGGACTTTTGGATTTCCAGTCATCGACTATATAGGGGACAATTTAGGATATGGCTACGATATAAATCCCAATTAGCGATTAGACCCCATCAGTATTACAAAAATTCCAATTAAAATGGGAAAGTGAACAATTATTTGGTGATCAGGTTATAGACATTCAGTAGCCTATTTCTATTTTTCTAGCTAGGCCTATAACTGAACTGCTATTCCTTTAATTCGCTATAACGCTGGATTAGACCGATCAACTACAGTAGATAGGCCTACCGCAGTAGCATGTAAGCGAGAGTATCTTTATTAAACCAGAACCAGACAAGACTTTTGTAACAAAGAACAACTTTAATCAACGACATTCACCTAGTATCATACATGGCACTGAACAACAGCGACCAACTTAGCCACATTTTCAACACAGGCTTAATTAGGCTATACACAGGTTGAGTATCATTGTTGTTGGTGCAAAACAATTATAGGCCTAATCTAAAAGTCGTCTAAATTTATAACATCGGTTGACCATAAATCAATGCATAATCAAGAATAATTGTTGCTACTTTTACTTCTTACACAGGGCAGACCTCCACTAAACCAGTTCAGACATTATTATTATTATTATTATTATTATTATTATTATTATTATTATTATTATTATTATTAGTAGTAGTAGTAGTAGTAGTAGTAGTAGTAGTAGTAGTAGTAGTAGTAGTAGTAGTAGTAGTAGTAGTAGTAGGCCTAGTAGTAGTAGTTGTTGTAGTAGTTGTAGTAGTTGTAGTAGTAGTAGTAGTAGTAGTAGTAGTAGTAGTAGTAGTAGTAGTAGTAGTAGTAGTAGTAGTAGTAGTAGTAGTAGCAGCAGTGGCGGCTCCACCGGAGGGGCCAGGGGGGGCCCGTGCCCCCCTATTGACTGCCTGGCCCCCCTAGTAGCCCCCCCAGTTGGGACCCTATACTTAATGCTACATACATTAAACAACAAATGGTTGGCCCCATGATTAGAAGTTGCCCCCCGAACGCCCCCCCCCACTTGCCAAATTCTAGAGCCGCCACTGAGAAGTAGTAGTAGTAGTAGTAGTAGTAGTAGTAGTAGTAGTAGTAGTAGTAGTAGTAGTAGTAGTATGGTGTCTGTATGAGGAAGGGGAAATTTCTGGTCACTTCTAACTGGCTTGTCCACTGTTTAAATAGCAAGGGAAGGAGTTGTGAAAGTGGCGACTCCCCACCCCGCTGCTCTGACTATCAAACAGTTTCATCTTAGCTGCTGCTGGCATTTAAAGAAAACCGGATCGCCGCATATTTCTGCCGAGATTAGATCCATACTAAGATCCTCTGCCCGATGGCGCCGGTGTCATCTTTAGAAGTCGAACAGCTTCATATATGTCTCTGGTGGCTGAAAATTTTGGGGTGGGAGTAGTGTACCCTCACTCTGCTTTGTTGAGAAACCGAACACCTCTAGCGCATATTTAATCGGACTTCGCTCCGCCCACGGCACAGATGAATTAACTTAATAACCAAGAATTTGAATATACAGTATAGGCTCAGTGGTTTGGCGCAACATTTTTTCGAAGGGGAGGGGGGACGTCTGACGACTTTGACGAGCAAAAAAGGTCATCGCCAGTTTAACGAGACATAGAAAGTCATTTGTTTCAATTATTTTGCACCCCATTTTGGGGTGGGGTGTGGGTGGGGGTGGGGGTGGGGAAGGGGGTGGGGTGCGACACCTCTGTATAGGTTCTCTATAGCTATACTAAAGTCTTTAGCAATAGCAGTTTATGCTTTGGATACGCGAGACTTAATGCTGACGGTAAGATCATTTCGTTAACAGAGGCTAGCGAGTCTATGCAGATCAATTTGCGCGATACACAATATTCACTATTACGGGGTCTAAGCTAGATGCGACTGCGAACGAAAAGATAATATAAAAACAGGCATATACTGGTCAGTATTTACGCACAGTGTCGGATGATTATCAGTGGCAGTTTTTAAGTCTTATAGTTTTGTTGCTGTTGTCAGGGGCGTAGCCAGGAATTTGATATGGGGGTACAATGCGATATGGGCGGGGGGGGGTCATAAATCTTTAAAAACTTTGAAGATCTTAAAAACACATTAAAAACTTTAAGGTAGCCTGATTTTTTTTTGAGGGGGGGGTATATATACCGATATACCCCCCGTCGCTACGCCCCTGGTTGTTGTCGGCATGCAGCGTTAGTATTTAGCAGTCGGTTCCCTTGCCTGGATACTCGACGTGTGGTATCTTAAATGCAACGCGTTGCCTCGTTTCCGTCGTAACCGGTTTGTTTCCTCCTCCTCCTCCTCCTCCTCCTCCTCCTCCTCCGCTGTCGTCCGCTCCGAAGCTGCTGTCCGGCAGCGGATAGGATCCCCCTTCCTCGCTCGACATCCGCGACTTCAGTTTCTCGACGCCCCTAGTCGCCTGTCTCGGCTTCCATATCGGCGATCCGAGCGGTTCTTTCGGGACCCCTCCTCCTCCTCCTCCTCCGCCTCCTCCTCCTCCGCCTCCTCCTCCGCCTCCTCCTCCTCCTTGGGTCGAATAGTTGGTCGGGTTGTGGCTGGCCTGAACGAGTCTGGCTCCGCCACGGTCGCTGGCCAGCGTCGACTGAGATCCGAGCGAGACTTCGAGCGGCGAGTCCTGGTGTTCTCGGACGATGATGCCGGCGGCGGCGGCGGCCTTGTTGAACTCGGCGTCGGCGGCGACCGATGACGCCTGCCCGGCGTCGGAGAATTCGTTCGAAACGTTGCGCTTGAGGAGACCGCTGTGGCTACTCGCCACCGTCATCAGCCTCGATTCCGCGTAGAGCGACTCGGAGCCTTTGGTGACGGCCGCAGACAACGCAAAGCTCGACTTGCCGCAGTGTTGGTCAACGGAGCTTTCGGACAGCAGTTGTTGTTGTTGTTGTTGTTGTTGTTGTTGTTGATATGGCGAGATGTCAGCAGCGGACGAGGTGGAGTTTTCTCTGACGGAGGTTGTTAGGTGCGACGTCGTCTGCTGTAGATTCTGATGGATCGTGTGGTGAATCGTTCGAATGAAATCTCGTCTCGCTTCCTGGGAACTGAGACCAACGAACAGAAAGACAAGACTGCATACATAGATCGACGACGATGATACGCACTTCTAAAATTCAGATCTTTTAGAGAGAGAAAGAGAGAGAGAGAGAGAGAGAGAGAGAGAGAGAGAGAGAGAGAGAGAGAGAGAGAGGAGGGAGGGAGGAGGCATTCGTTTCTCAGCGACAAAGGAGGAGCATAGCAACACCCAGGGATATTTTTGCACACCCTAACACACCCCCACCCTCACTCCCACCCCCACCCCCAATTTGAGGTCGACACAGTCCCCCCAAATTTGGTCATGTGACAATGGCGTGCATACAAAATGCACACTAATTAGCTCCGGACACCCCCCAATTTGAGGCCGACACCCTCCCCCTACTACTACTACTACTACTACTACTACTACTACTACTACTACTACTACTACTACTACTACTACTACTACTATTTAACGTGCGGTACAACCAGGGTGCGATTTGTGACCTGGAGCAGCGGGGGGAATATGTCGAGCTGGGGGGTGTAGTTGTTGGGGAAGTGTAGCAGTGGGGGATGTAGTGGTGGGGGATGTAGCAGTAGGGGGATGCAGTTGGGCAGTGGAGGGGAAAATCCCCCCTTCCCCTACAAATCGCGCCCTGCTAACAACCATGTAACAATAAGAAAAACATAGGCCTATTAGGCCTACTGCTTTAGTAACATGTAATAATGTCTGTCCATTGAAATGTATCAGAAGTGGGCCACAGCTTACTAATTAATAAACTTGAAAAGGGATGTCGCAGCTGAGTAGAAACAGAATAGGCGCTATACAAATGCTAATTAAATTACAACTGCTGTCGATGGGGCCTCTGACATCAACAGTCTGTATACAGAGCCTCGTTTTCTTGTATAGACCGGTACACCACAGGTAGGCAGGTAGGCCTGCAGAACGTCGCTCCTCTCACCTGGCAAACTGGAACACCTTTTCCGGCTGTCCGTCCTTTTCGGACGTGCAGTGGACCATCTCCCACACCCCGTGGCACTCGTAGGCGTCTCCGACCATCGTTCGGACCTGAAGCTGGTCGACCGGAATGGCCGACTTAAACCGGGCGGCTTCGCTGCTGTCTCCGCACAGCGTAGGTCTTCCCTGTAACGTCTATCCAAACACACACACACACAAACACATACACACAGACACATATACACATACATACACAATGAGAGAGACTTTTATGGTATCTTATTTTTCATCTATTGTCCAGAAATTCAGAAAATAATCGCATCAATTGGTGTACGCTGACATTGCGAAAGAAACAGGGGCGTATTTAGGGTAATTGGCGCCCACTGCAGGGGGGGGGGAGAAAATTAAGTTAGCAGGTTAACAAGCCGCAGCATTTTGTTGACATCAGATTAAAACTACAGATGCACATTCCTGTTTTTACTGATGTGAACTGGTCTATGATGTTCTCAAAGTCAGTTTTCTCAGTTTCTTCTCTTTCAACGCAAGATCACAGTTTTTGGCGTCCCCTTTCAAATGGCACCCAGGTCACCTGCACTACCTGCCCTATTTGCCCTACCCTAAGCGCGCTACCTGAAAATTCACACAGTCCGAAACAAATTTCACACAATTCAGAAATTCTTACTTCTTTCGAAAGAAATTTGAACCAGACGGCATTTTTGTTTGCTCGTTACCGTCTTACAGGTAGGCTAAAAGTCAGAACGCGGCCAGCAGGGGCGTAGCGAGGGGGGTAAATCAGGCTACCTTAAAATTCTTACTGTGTTTTTTAAGATTTTCAAAGTTTCTAAAAATTTATATATCCCGTCCCTAAATCACATTATGCCCTTCTCCTAATCGAATTCCTGGCTACGCCCCTGACGGACAGTTAAATTAAATTAGGGAAAGAGAATAATACAGCAATAGCCTACCTTTCTTTTTCCTTTGAGTCTCTCCTGCGCCATAAGAACCACTCCAGACTTGAAGATGAACAGCAGCGTCAGCAACTCAGTTCCCTTCTTCAGCTTCCCAATCTGATCGGCCGCGTTCAGCCAATTCACAGTTCCGTACATCTGCAGTTCCCCAACGTTCAGATCCAGTCCCTTTATAGACAAACCGACAGACTTATTAATTATCAATTCGCGTCAGGTATACGACAGAAATTATCACGCGCAATAACCTTAGTAGGGCCCAGAAACGACGAAACAGTTAAATGCGGGCAGGCCCGTAGGAAGTGGGGGTGCAGGGGTGCCGGCGTACCCGCTGCGAAAAATTAGGGGGCGCGCTGCAACCCTGGAAGATGAAGCTCAGTGTTTAATCTAGGCCGTTTCCGGGGAGAAATTGCCCTTTCCGCCCCCCGGACATTTCAAATCTTCCCCGAAAATTTTGGAATACTACATGGACTAACAGCGGCCCCTAGCAGAATTCCCCCGGCTTGGTCAGTTCCCCCCACCCCCGGCTTTTTCAGTCCCCCCCCCGGAGTCCAGGAGTCTAGATTAAACACTGATGAGGCTGTTTTTTGCCTGCCAGGATTTAAAGAAGCTAAAGGATAAAGGAAGGGTGATGATCTTTTTTGCCTGTCAGGGCTTTTAGAAGAAGATGAAATCTGCATCCCCTTGAATGGGGGGGGGGTGTAATTAACCTTGGAATTGGGATGAGTGACTTTGTAGTTCTTCATCATTTCGTCCAAAACGTTTCCGTATTCTTCGTAGATCTTCTGCATTTCGTTGATGTGCTCGGCCACTGCCTCCATGCCGTGCAACGCCTCTGCAATGCAAAAGAAACGACTTGGTTATCATAGAAAACAAATTGGTTACCACAGAAACAAATTGGTTACTATGGAAATAAATCGGCTACCATAGAAACGATTTGGTTGCAGCAGAAACTAAATGGTTGCCAGTGTTGGAGTTGTGGGTGGGTTGGAAGGGGGCGGCGGTTGAACCCCCCCCCACCTAACTTTGCAATCCTCCCAAAAATCGCATATAGGGTACATGCAGCTTCTGTCATTCATTGAATTTCAATCCTCAACTCCCCAGCTCAAATTTCACAACTACAACACTGCTGGTTTCCATGGAAACGATTCGGTCACCACAGAAGTGAATCAGATACCATAGAAACGATTTGTCTCCACGGAAACGAGTTGGAAATCATTGAAAAGATTCGGCCGACGTCAGAAAGTATACTGTGCACACTTTTGCATCAAGAGGAGAACAGGATCTATATTTGAATGAGAGGAACTTTTCCCTAACGAAAGAGTTCCCATTGGGGCACCAACGAAATACCTTCGGGACTTAGAAATTTCCCTTATCCTCAGCGAGAGACGAGCAAAAATGTGACGCCCTCCGATGATGATTCCTGTGCTCTCTGTTTTGTCAGAGAGCAAAAACACTTTGCGACCAATTAATTATTAAAGTCTTTCAAATGTGACAACTGGACATTCTGAAGCAGCAGGACAAACGCAGCCAGACAATCACTCACTTTGCACTCCGTCCGTTTCAAAACACTACACTGTTACACTGCTTCGGGCGCACATCACATGCGTCGGATGTGCGCAAAATAAGTGCATCTAGACCTAAGCATATTCACGACCGTCGGTTTTAAAATACGCGAATATGTCGGCAGATGAGAGAAAATGCGCAAAAGCCAAGTCAGAGACATTGTGCGAGGCTAATGCACTTGAGTCATGGAATTACAGAAGGCTAATAATAATACCTCGGATACAAGTTATCATAAACGTATACTAGATTTTGCAGAAGACCCACTAAGTGTGTTATAGGTCACTGACCTTTCAGATGAGCGTGTTCGTCGCTGTGAGAATTCGTCAGGTCTTTAAGCTGGCGCAACAGAAGCGGGTACTTGAGGATTCTCTGAATCGGTTTGATGAGATAGGATTCCAGTGTGGCGGAGTGTTGCTGCTTCGGATTGTGAGACCGGAGGAACTCCTGAAGAGCGGCGTTGTTCTCTGAAAAAAAGTGTACAGACGTTTTTCCACCGGACCTTATAATAGCACTAGGTTCGAAATGTAAATGTAATTGGCTATTTACATTGAGCCTGATGATCAACTAATGTTAACAAGCGCATTACAACGTCAATAACAGTGGCGTAGCGAGGCAAAGTGCCGCCCCCGGGCGAGAAAAAAAGTGCCGCCCTCAATTCTCCGAAAAAAGTCTGACAAGCAAAAAACGTTATCAACTCTCCTCCAAAAAAGTCTCTGACAAGCAAAAAATCTAAGAAATCTCGAAAGTGCCGCCCCTAGAGCAAGTGCCGCCTGGGGCGCTTCGTCCCCTCTGCCCCTCGCTACGCCACTGGTCAATAATGGTTACCATCTTCTTTCCTATAGCCATTATTACAGCATATCCTGCGTCGTTTGGACTTAGATTTAAATCGAAAATAGATTTTTAACCCTTTCGCTCCCATTATGACATGGTTACACGTTATAAGCCTTTAGACCAGTGCTCTGTGTGCGTCATCGTAACAAGTAACGCGTCAGCACACTAGTCGGTGTTGGCACGGGGTGTTTCGGATACTTTGTGCATACCATGTCAGCTAAAGGGTTAAACGACGTATACGGGGCTTATATATAACCACGGTGATATGTGACGAGATCTGGACACGAAGCAACTGACCTGACAAGAGGATCTTCTGCGCCTTCGAATGACTCGCGCAAAATGAACTGTACAGCTTGAAGTGATGCGCATAGTATATGAACGCTCTTCCGAGAGAAAAGAGAATCTTCTAGACACAGAGAACAAGTAACATTGTATAGTTATCCAAAGGATACCACAAGAATCAAATGCTTGCTGAAGATACCGATCGTGGTCCATACAAAACATCGGCGAAGCCAAAATTTTATCCGGAGCGGGACAGAACGACTCGGCAGTAGAGCAATAAATTTTGGCCGTCAAACGCAAAGAAGATTTGCAAGACCACATAGAAGCAGAATTTTTAAAAAAACATAAGTTCGAGTCACATCGCTAATTTCAACTGTTGTCCAATGTCTGTGCTTTGTCAGCGCACAAAGAGGCAGGTACAATCCAAAGGTAGTGGTGGGTGGGGAGACTGCAGATTCCGGCCAAGACGTGGCTTAATTCTCGTGTAACAGGTATTCTGACGATGACGCCGTCGCCGCCGTCGTCTCTACCTTGAACTGAAGGCAACTGGTTCCCTCCGCTCCGTCGTCCTGGTCGACCGCCTCCTCTAGACTCTGGAGAAACAACCTCTGGAACTGAGCGATCTCCTGAATATTGCCGAAGAGATGGTCGATCTCTGCAGGCGACAGGATCTTCTCCAGCTTCAACGGCTCCAAATACCACTCGATCAGACAGTTCAGATCCTGAAAAACAACGGCGCAGGCGTCGTCAATAATAATAATAATAATAATAATAATAATAATAATAATAATAATAATAATAATAATAATAATAACAATGTCTTCTTAAGCGTCAATCCGGAGATGAAAGAGAAACATCCTTTCTGCTACAGCGAATATCAGTGACACTCCAGAGATTTAACGCTGTCGCCTTCCGCGGAACTTTCAATACATAATAATAATAATAATAATAATAATAATAATAATAATAATAATAATAATAATAATAATAATAATAACAATAATAATATTAAGTGGCATAGCCAGGATTTCCAGAATGGGGGTTTTGGGTTTTGGTTTTGACCAACTTCGGAAAAATATTGACAAGCAAAAAAGGTTGTCACCTCATCTCTATTTTTCCATTCCACGTGCTGACAAGCAAAAAAAGGTCGTCACCTCTTAACCCGTTACATTCTATAGCCAAGGGGGGTTGACCCCAAAAATCGCGTCCCAAAATTAAAAATGCATAGAAACTCATAAAAGCTATAAGATGACCTTCTTTTGCTTGTCAGACTTTTTTGGCAGGGGTCCCCCAGAATTTACAGATACTCCCAAATTGATAATCCTAAAAATAACCCTGGAATGACGTCACAGTGACGTCATCATTTCTTACTCTGACGTATTGTCTTTCGGTTTCGATCAGCTCCTTAACGACTTTATGACTTCGTTGTGTGTCGTTCATCGGTTGAACAGAAGGACAAGGTTCCTCTGGTGCGTCCGAGCATTCGACCTACATAGGCAAACCATTAATATTCACACATCATGTCGTCGTCGTCATCATCCTCGTCGTCTTCATCAGCATTATCATTATCATCATCAGTATCTGTCCTCTTCGTCATCGTCAATAACGATTATAATCGTAATTCGTAATCATCACATTCTTCGTTGTTATCATCATCATATCGTCATCTTAGACGTCGAAACCGCCACCACCACCGCCACCACCAACAACGTCAGCAACAACAACATTATCATCATCGTCGTCGTCGTCATCATCAAAACTATCATCACCAGCAACATCATCGCCGTATTAAAGTGGATCTTTTATATTCTTTGCGTTCGTCGTACGAATTATATCAGAGTACTCTTATAAAAAGTCTGAGGCAAGAACTGAGGATTCACCTTCTACCAGTGCTCACCTGTGATGTTGGAACGGTGTCAGGACGACAGAGGGCGTTGGATTCGTGTTCCCGTTGGCTTCCCCCTCCTCCTGCTCCTGCTCCTGCTCCTCCTGCTCCTCCTCCTCCTCCTCCTCCTCCTCCACCCTGTGACTGGAAATGATTCGTTTGCCGTCTTCCTAATCACAGAGAAAGGTTTCGAAAGCAGAACAATAATTGGCAATTAACGTTCATAACAACCATGCAGGCACTGTCTATCCAACCGGATAGTCAGCGAAATAATTCAGTAACAATAAATGATTTAATATAAGAATATTATAACAGAAATCTATGTTAGCCCAGATCTTGTTAATCTAAGTTATGATCGCATTCAACAATACGTTGACGGTCAGAGCGCATATTGTATTGGTACAGAATACTCTCTCTCTCTCTCTCTCTCTCTCTCTCTCTCTCTCTCTCTCTCTCTCTCTCTCTATCTATCTATCTTTCTCTGTGTCTCTCTATAAGTCTATATATATATATATATGTTTGATGATGCATGATACTGTACTATATATACTGATTTTGGGAGGGTATATATCCCGATATACCCCCCCCCCCCCACCCAACCCCTGTTGCTGCGTCCCTGGAACGACGCACTTACCGTTGACACGGACGGGTTGCCATAGCGGCGTTGTCATGGATACGCCGCCGCCGCCGCCACCTGTTTGATCCCCGCCGCGTTGGTCCGAATGGTCGGCTGGAGCAGACGGCGCCTCGCCCAACTGGTCAATGCTTCGACAGGAGCGAACGGTCAGACTGATGGAGTCGCATTCATCAAGAATCGTCTCTATGTAGATCATGTCGAGGTCACCGACCATCAGGTCATTCAGCACGACCAACTCATCGCCCACGTGCAAACCTGTGATCACGACAGACTCGACATATGGGAAAAACGGCACACGATAAATGGCTGCTGCTGCTGATGATGATGATCAGTGTTTAATCTAGGCCGTTTCCGGAGGGAAAAATTGCCCTTTTCCCCCGGAAATTTCAACTTACCCCCTAAAATTTTGGCATACTACATAGACTAACAGCAGCCCCTTAGCAGAATTCCCCCCACCGGCTTTGTCAGTTTCCCCCCGGAGTCCAGGAGTCAAGATTAAACACTGATGATGATGATACTATTGCTTCAGCTGATGACGATGGTGATGGTGGCGGTTATAATGATACTGTTGATGATGGCGGTGATGCTACTGCTGCTGCTGATGATGATGATGATGATGAGAATGATGAAGGTGATGATGGCGATCGCTAATTATTTGTCCTTGCAAAAACAACTCGAAATTCTCTCAAAACGTATCCTCTTACAAGTTAATTCAACAGGTGCTAACGGGTAAGAGAATATACAAAGCAGTAGGGAAATTCCTAGCTTAAAAACGTCCGTGCTCTCTTTTTCATAGAGATTTTCCCATGGACAACTGTCCAACAAGTTAGGGCTTCATCACAGGCCTAAAGCTAGAAGTGAAAACGTTATGCGTGAAATATACGGTAATTTGAATATATGGTAATTATTTGACCTGTATTATTATTATTATTATTATTATTATTATTATTATTATTATTATTATTATTATTATTATTATTATTATTATTATTATTATTATTATCGGTGCTTTTTGTGGTGGTACGAGTCGGTACGGTGTACTCGAAAACCGTAAAACTAGTTTATATTTTTCTGGAATTTTCTGCGCTCAAAACGTGCAAGTTTTGCATTTCTAGCTGCCTCTCTTCCCGTTTTACAGAGACGTAATTTCACTGTTTTTCAGGGGGGGGCAAAATACTTTTGACCTGACAAGTTACAAGTTTGCGAAAAAGTTGACGACCTTTTTTTTTTTTGCTCGTCAGCCGTTTATAACGGTTAGTTACTTTTCAGACTAGACTACTAGACTACTCCACATCATATACATCATATCAGGCGCTCCTTCTTTAGGGCATGTAAAAAACTAAATACTAAATAACACAAGAAAAAAAAATTTTGTCCTCAAAATCAGGGGCAAAATGCCCCCTGCCCCCAAATGACGTCCCTGCCGTTTGACTTTTACACGTCTATTCTTATATATGGACCATTATTTTTATGTATGGACCAAACGTGGCCGCATATGTTTCTATTATGGTCGCCTCATAGACTTTTATATAAACGCTGATATAATATTGCGCACCGGAAAACAATAATTGTTTCAGAAAAAGCACTGACTTTATCAGCGTATTTGATTCATACGTGGACATGGGTTGGGTTGGGCTGAATTGGGTCAGACATTTCCACGTTTACGGTGGGTTGAATCAGAAAATAAGTCATTGTGCAAAAAAATGTATTGAATTACGATGGGTTGGGTTGGGTTGGGTTGGGTAAGGTAACCCGATTGCTTTCGTGGGTTGGGGGTCTGATTCATGATGGGTTGGGTTAGGCTTTAAAAATAAGGGCCCATCTCAATGTCTGATTTGATTTTTAAAGCGACATGAAATCGTAACCTTTTCTCGACACGGCCATAACGCCCTTTCCTATGTCGCTGATGAAGACGCAGAGTTCGTCGGAATCGCATTGGTCCATCGGCCTTGCTTCGATCGAAAATCCGAAATCTCTTTCCCTTCTGCTTCGATAAACGTCCGCTTGAAAGAGCAGTTTGGCGCAGACTTCGGCCGCGTCGCATTCCTCGAAAAGACAAAGAACGGAAGGAAAAACCATTGTTCAACATCACTGACACTCAGGTAAATACTCGTCAATCAAGCGTACTGTATTGCGTAGGCCTACATACATTCAGCTGCCTCGAGAAATCTTCGAGAAAGTCAAATGCATCGTAACAACAACAACAACAACAACAACAACAACAACAATAATAATAATAATAATAATAATAATAATAATAATAATAATAATAATAATAATAATAATGTCATGATGATAATAATGTTATAATAATAATAATAATAATAATAATAATAATAATAATAATAATAATAATAATAATAATAATAATAATAATAATAATAATAATAACAGCGTGATATTCTAAGTAGCTTAGTGGCATTAGCCTGTATGGAAACCACTATAATTACCCTCAAAATTTAATGACCCAGTGTTCCTAAATAGCTTTTGAATCCATTTATTGTTTCAACTGTTAAATGAACTATATTCAACGTCTCCGCTTTTAGCTACTAATATCTATCCATATATAATGTAGACAATAAGTTAATTTGGGGTCCTAGGCAGTTTTAAAACTCGGAACGACCTGTTTTTTGCTTTTCTTGCTACTCAGAATTAAAGCAGAAGATCAAGCGCCAAAAATCGCGGTGATTACCTTTTCCCGCCGCCGCCGGGGTCTCTCCGTATAGTGGGGCCCTAGGCACGTGCCTTACGTACCTGTACCTAAAAACGACTCTGCCTCTTCCGCCGCACATCGCCTGCTCCGCTCCATGAACTGATCGTAAGGATGCTTAGGTCACAGGGACTGGAATGCGTTGACTCCATCCACCCACGCCTCACTTCCCACTCCATCGCTCTGTTCACTGCGAAAGCTCCGGTCTTAACTATTTTTGCCTTGCAACTGCAATGCATGCCGCGAGCTCCTCAGAGTAGAAATATGCAAGAGCTCCTACACAAACGCTATACAGTATTTTACATTTCTATTGACATCGACCGAGGGCCTTAGAAATATTAACTGACTTCAGATAGGACCAGTGACGATTTGTCCGGTATTCTGCAGATGTCGCTGCCCGGTTTGTGAATGGTGATGAAGTAGACAGAGGGATTGAGATGACATCTGCTGCAGACGTACTTCAGTAAGTCCAATATCGTCGTTTTGTCGTTTATGCCGACCGTTAGCGTCTGCGAAGAAACGAACAACGGTAACATTCTGCTTTTGCGTTTTTGCTTCGAACAAAGTTTCAATAATTATTGAATTAGATAGTGGTAACACCGCACACTACAAAGAACATTCGAATATGGATTGGAATTTAAAAGCCACGCGGAATGCACAAGGGCCGTGTGGAGAGGGAGGGAGGGGCAATTTTCCCCAGGGCCTCAGGGACGTAAAGGCCCCCCCACGCAGCCGTCTGCAGATCAAAGCACCAAAAGACAGAGAGGTAGGCCTACACTTTTATGGTGGTCAGTTGATGTAATATTGGGGCGCCGACATCAGAGAATGAAGATAACCTTTGCAAAGGGGTGGATGGGGCCTTAATCTGGGGATTCAAAAGAGAAACCCCAAGATCTGTCGGTTCAGGGTTATTTCTAGGATTATCAATTTGGGGGTGTCGGTTTATTTAGGGGACCCCTGCCTAAATAGTCTGACAAGCAAAAAAGGTCATCACAGGCTCAGGTTTGGGTTGTCGGTCTCAGATTGGGGGGTTGGGGGGCTGTTAGGGGGGTGTAAAGACATCCCTGTGTCGGTCAAAGCGTAAAAAGCAGATTTGAATTCGGACCAAATGACTATATCTCTATTTCGAAGATGACCTGCAGATTTCTTTGGGTAGACATCATCCGTTGTTGATATTGTTGCAATGAATAAGTCAGTGGCGTAGCCAAAGGGGATTTGAGGGTTAAACTCCCCCCCCCCATTTGGCTGCCGACGAAAAAATTTCTCTATGTGTTTCAATACATTTTTTCGGACGCGGTTTTGGGGTCAAACCCCCCTCTTGGCTGGTTGCCGACCAAAATTTGTAAGTGCTATAGAATGTAAAGGTGCAAGGTGGCGACTTTTTTTGCTTATCAGCATCTGTAAAGGAAAAACAACAGAAGGAAAGATGAGGATGACCTTTTTGGCTTGTCAAGATTTTTCGAAGTTGGTTACGATCACAGCCAACCACACCCCTTTCCGGAAATCCTGGCTACGCCACTGGAATAAGTAATCTACGCTGGCGAGGAAAGCGCATTCAAAATTCGGAAAATCCAAATATATTAGAAGCATTCTTTATTTGTGGGCCTCCTGGATCGGCGACCAATTCTTGTCTTAAAACCAAACTGGCGTCGTTACTGAAGAGACGTTTGATATTAAGAGCAGCAATCATTATTCCACACAGAATCTATACCTGATTATCGGGCAAAATCACCGGCAGCAGGACACTGCGACATTCGCCAGGAATCTCCAGTCGATCGCTGAAGTGAAGGGAATCTTGAAACAGCAGATTCACGTTTCCTGGAGAACTTCTACAAAAACCATCCACAGTCTACAGTATATAGACACATAGTGAAATATTCCATTAAACCATTTAAAACACAATTATTATTATTATTATTATTATTATTATTATTATTATTAATTTATTATTATTATTATTATTATTAATTTTATTATTATTATTATTATTATTATTGTTGTTATTAATTTATTATTATTATTATTATTATTATTATTATTATTATTATTATTATTATTATTATTATTGAAGCAAACTGATACAAATAATATAATTCCTCTTGACAAAAACCATTATTATTAATTATCACCTTCCCATCATCATTGCTGTTGTTGTTATTAGGCCTATTATTATTATTATTATTATTATTATTATTATTATTATTATTATTATTATTATTATTACTTCCATTATAATACTAATAAAAGAGTTGAATCGTTTAACTTTAACTATTGTCAGCGCAGTACATATTTGAGAGTTTCCTTTCAGTTTAAAGATTACAAGAACAAGGTCAGACAGTAAACGATTAATTGAGTATGAAAAATTCTGGCCCAACTTTCCCCACAGATGCGTTAAGCGTCGATATTAACAATAGGGAGACCGACCCAGACTGCAGGCTGAGCGGGCGCGGTGACTTCGGCCTAAGCTTGGCACTGCTGTCGGCCTTGAAGGTCGACAGAAGTCCCTGGTCCTGCGTTTTCTTGAGGACACAGAAGCTGCTGGACATCGTCAGCGGAGTCCTGGTGCGGATCAGCGAATGGAAGGCCGTTGGGTTGAGTGTCTTCAGATGCGCCAAGACGGTCTTCGTCGCCTTCGACATGTTGGACATCACAACCTAAATCACATTAACGTTCATCGACACAGGAGGTGGTTTCGACGCTTCAATGATCGCTGGACATCATCGTCATCATCATCATCACCATCACCATCATCACCATCAACATCATCGTCATCACCATCATCATTATCATCATCAGCGTCGTCATCATCATCATCGTCGTCGTCATCATCATCATCATCGTCAAAATCGTCAGTATCATCACCACCATCATCATCATCACCATCATTATCATTATCATCATAGCAGTAACACTCGCATCGGTCTTATATTTGAATCAATGTTAATGGCTGAGATTTATGCCTTTTAAAAGGACCATATGGTGAAGTAGACAAGACAACACTGTCAAATGTCTAAAAATCAATCGAGAGATAAAATGGCGCTTAAGAGAGCTGGTTTCTTCTATTACAGGTTTTATAGACCACAAAATATTATAAAATTGATACCCTGTTTGTGCTACAGTAGGCTATAGATATGCATCAATTCAGAAGAGTGATGAAACGAATTAAAACCACATATTCTTGTGTCCCCATCTTTGTTGTGTCAAACCGTACTAGAATTGTCAATATATTCTGTCTCAATTTTTTTCTAGAGCTTTCGAACTTTGCGAAAAATAATGAGCCGTTTGAAACGACACTATACAAAGTCTTTCAGAAATCAGCAGGTCATGATCATTATCTTCATCACCAGCAGCAGCAGCATAATCATCATCATCAGCAGCAGCAGAATCATCAACAACATCGTTGCAATCTCTGGTTCCATTTAAGTGACTGTGGTCTTCCCTGTTTATGATATACATAAGTGAAGCTTGTCTCATAACCTGGATCAGGTCTTAACCAAGCAGAAGTGCAGATTGTGGGCTCGCTAATCTACAGGGTGGCGCAAAAAAACCGGACTGGCCACATTTAGGTTTGCATTTAGTATAGTTATTTTTGCGCCACCCTGTATAACCGTAGTTTTGGTACTCGCCTTGGCGCAGGGCAGTTCGGTGCCTTGGAGAGCGGAAAGATAGCAGCGCAACTGATATTGCTCTATGAAGAGCTTCTCGAGGTTTTCGTCCCACGTGACCAGCTGCCGATCCAGCGCCTCTCTGCTCGCTGGATCGCTCACCATGTGACTCTGCATACCAGCCATCTTCTTCATCTTCAGATCCTATTAAGAGAAAACAACGAGACTAGAATGGCAGAAACAAAAAATCTTCAATATATACAGGGTGGCGCAATAAAAATCGGACTAGAGACATTTAGGCTTGCATTTAATATAGTCCGGTTTTTTTGCGCCTCCCTGTATATAAATATATATACACATTATACATGTATATACACTAATTGAACAATGCACTCGTTACTGTAGAATGTGTAGATACACAGCAGTTGTACGTTTAACTGGAATATAAGTGTCAACAGTATATACAGCTACCGCGATACCTGCTTGAGAAAGCGCCATATAAATTCGCGAGATTTCACTTACTTGCTTACGTTCCAAATATCTAGGAATCCTTAACTTCTGAAATTGGTTTAATTAAAATTTCCGCAAACGCGCTCTCCAGACGATAATTTGCAGCTTCGTTAGCGTGACGAAGGTCAAAATCAGGGTCACTCCTAAGCAGGCCTACCGGTACTTGAGTATTCCCAAGTACCAGAGCACGCTTCAGTACCAGTGTTTTATCCAGACTTCAGGTCTTTGGAGGGGAACTGACTTGGCTGGAGGGAGGGGAAGATGCGCAGTTCAATGCAAAAGAAAAATTTATGTGCTGGGATTTTTGGGAGGGAATTTTGAGGTTTTGGGGGGAAATTTCCCCTCCTAACAGGCCCGGATAGAATGCACCGCTTAAAGTACTAACGAGGTCGATGCTGTTCTCCAGTTTGTGGATCTCTGACGACAGCAGCTTCACCGTGCTGTCCCTTCCGAGATGTCTGGCAAACGAAGCAGCACACGCCAAATGGATGCTGTAGATCCAGTTTTCCATCTCCATCTTAGAAGCAGCCTGTCGTCAACGACAACGCAAGCGACTGCAGTACAAGCACCATCTCAAACAGACAGTGACCCATCCCCCAGTGGAAGGGAGCAGAGTCGGCATTATTCCACCCCACTGAACCCCATTTGCCTTGTCAAACAATCTGTCATTAGCTCTTAGCAGAGAACGGGACGGAAAGATATATATATATATATATATATATATATATATATTAGGGTGGCCCAAAAAGACAAAGTATGAGATAGAGACCAGGGCACCATTTAGTTTTGTACCTTTTACCGACTGCAGAACTGAATAAAACTTTCAGGATTCTATTTTATCTGGAAGTGAGTGCTCAATGAACCACCACGCAGTTTGGCCATTGCAGAGATGTCCACTCGATGCCCTTAGGGAACTTGCAAATTAAATCGTTGATATCTTTCGAGCCTCTGGATTTATTGTTAATTTTGTTATCTAGTTTTTGTCATCCATACTAAGTGAATGACAGAAATCGTTTTAATAGAAAAGTCGACAAATTCTAGGCAAAATAAGCCAAAATTTCTAGTGTAAAGGCATCACTACAAGATCCCCTCAAAATCCACACCGCGATTAAATGCCCATCGCGTTTAAATGCTCACCGCGTTCAAATGCTCACTGCGTTCAAATGCTCACCGCGTTCAAATGCTTACCACGTTTAAATGCCCACCGCCTTCGAACGTCCACCGCGTTCGAACGCCCACCGCGTTCAAATGCTCACCGCGTTCAAATTCCCACCACGTTCGAATTTCTACCGCGTTCAAATGCTCACCGCGTTTAAATGCCTGGGTTCGAATCCCCCTCCCCTCGGCATTCACAGCTCCATCAGGATGGAGTGACGTGAATATGGTGTCCGTAGTGCTTGAGTGATAACCACTTCATCATTTCAAAGCGCTATATAAATGGAATATTCGATTTAATTGATTGACATGGGTCAGAATGGATCAAGGCACCAAGCATTGAGCGTTGGTGCTGCTGGGAGTAGAGATACAGGGTGCTTCGCGTTCAGGGTTATTTCAAGAATTATGAATTTGGGGGTGTCGGTAAATTCTGGGGGCCAAAAAGTCTGGCGAGCAAAAAAAGGTAATCCCATAGCTGAAATTGGGGCGTGGGGTGTGTTGGGGTGTCGGTCTCAAATTGTTGGTGTTAGAGGGCGTAAAAATATCACTGCTCGCGTTGGTAAATGATAAACAGACGATTGTCTTAGAAATTTCTAAAAACTAGTTACTTTATAAATGATTAAAATAGATATTATCGCTGGGGTCCGATTTATCCAAAACTACATCGTGTTTAAAAAAACCAGTGGCTTGGCGTGGGCTAGCCCCGCCAGAGGGCGAAAGTTTGGAAATTTTTCATAAATTGCGTGTTCATCGCATGAAAAAATCTGACGATCAAAAAGTTCGTGTTTTACCCTCTCAAAATGCAGCTCTTGGGAACGTGCCGCCAGCGGGGCCGCCCCCCCCCCACCGTCCCTTCCTACGCCACTGAGTATTGTGCATCAAATACTTTAAAGCGATTCGAGGGTGCGATGGAAGGAACCGGTTTATAAAGTGGCGGTAAAATTACTAAATTTACCACTTTTTATGATAGATACCCTAATTCTAAGGGGGTACTATTTTTATAACTTGGCCATAAGATTGCTATCCTGGTACAGCCATTTCCTACTACTGACATCACACCCCTGACAAGACTGCCTTTCCTTCATAGCAATCTGTCTCGCTGGTTCCAGCCCTGACTAAACTCTAGCGCTGGCCCGATATCCTGTGGACGAATTTTGCGTATTTACTCAAAATTATTTCGAAAACCTGCGTCCTGCACGATAATGTCTCATTAAAATCTCTCTTGCTCCTCCTTCTACTCGCTGACATCCAACTTTTAAGTCCACCCGATGGCGATGTATGCATGATATTGGACGGATCTCTGGTACTGTACATGTACATGAACAGCATACCTGGAATAGATACGCATTGCCAAACACCGTGCTAAGAGAAAACACGTTTTCTGATTCAATCATTTCCGAATGCGGTTGGACTAAACTTCCAGAGACAACTGAAACAGGAAAAATACAAATTGCATAGGCCTAATACTATACAAACGCATACATACATGTACATGTATAGTATATAATGTAGGTATAGATATAGAGCATAATATCGCACATAATCTGCACTTGGAGTGCTTATAAAGACGTTGACGATTAAGCTCTGTTAGAACGGCAAGAACATTTCCGTAGAAAGTCAGTTTAGAGAATCGACCGCCGAAAATTTTCTAGTTCGTCGTCGTGTTCTACAAGTTTTCGTTTCCTGTACAAATGCGAAAGTGTCTCCATGCTCATTAATTCATTAATTCATTCACTCACTCATCCGCTCACTCAATCATTCATTCACTCACTCACTCACTCATTCATTCACTCATTCACTAATTCACTCGTTCATTCACTCATTCACTCACTCACTCACTCACTCGTTCGTTCATTCGATCGTTAGTAAATTCATTCAGTCATTCACTCACTTGTTCACTCACTCATTCGCCCATTCGCTCATTCACTCACTCACGTATTCACTCATTCACTCGTTTTCTCGTTCTCTCGTTCCTTCGATCGTTACTTCATTCATTCAGTCATTCACTCATTAATTCGTTCGTTCGTTCATTCAGTCATTCGTTTATTCTGTGTACCGACCGAGAATGTGTTTCGGTCGTCGTCGCCTCCGTCCGCCGTCTGCCTCGTGGTCGTAGAGAAGCAGAGACGTTCCCTTGAGACAGACCCAGAACCGAACCCAGGTCCTCTTCGTCGCCACGACCAACGTCACCATCTTGTTCAACAACCAGTTCTGTATCATCAGCCATCTGGACAACGACACAACAGAGTCCTCCTTCTTAGGTCGAAGTCACCGAAACTGCATGAAGAGGCGGTCAGATAAGAAATCGAAAGGATCAGAAGCACATCGTCACTCGGGTTGCTGTCATCCCGTCACCCTATCACCCTGTCACCCTATCACCCTATCACTCTGTCACTCTGTCACTCTGTCACTCTGTCACTCTGTGACGCGCCGAATATGAAGCCATCTAAGCTAGAGACGCCGACATTCCTGATTTATGAGAAGAATCCTTACGTGGAAATCCAGACGCCTTATACCTTACATAGGCTGGCAGTAGCGCCTCCACGTGAGGGGGATGAGTGGGGATGCATCCCCTACCGATCTTCCGGAACGTTTTTTCGCTTGCGAAACCCCTATTTTTGAGTAAAATTCTAGTAAAACTACGGGGAAAAACTGCGTATGACCTTTTTTGCTAGTCAGCATATTTTTTGGTAAAAGTGTAGTATTAAAATTAGAGGAAAAATTCTCTTTTGTCGGCCTTTTTCGACAAAGTTTATTGATTTTGTTTCGTTTTCTTTTCATCCTCCCCCACCAACTCCCTATAAATTCATTTCATACCCCCACCAAGAAATCCTGGAACCGCCACTGTAGGCTGGTAAGCAACATGGCGTCGCCATTTAAATCCAGTGTGTTCTCATGAAAAATAGAATCAACGGAGGGTGTCGACGTCTTCGCCCTTCCCACAGCCCTGTGACGCCCTCGTTTTGGATTACCCCCGGCTTACCCTGTTCTTCTAACGGCGATGCTTCTGCTCGTAAACGGCTCTTGGAGTTTGTAGGGAAGAACGTAGAAACTTAAGTCGGAAATCGCTGTTTCAGCTTCCTCTTCGCTGTTCGCCCCGTTTTCGCTACCAGAAACCTACACATACATACATACATACAACATACATACATACATACATACATACATGCACATATATATACATACTTACTTACTTACCTATTTAGGCCTACGTACCTACAGCGATTTGCAAAAGTTTGAAATCGCTTTCTCTTCTTTCAATAATTAATTATCTTTGCAATTATGATTGATTTACCGTGTCTCGATTTGAGTAAAAGAGGAGAGGAGGAATTAGCAAAACAGAAGAAAAGAAATTTAAAGCGAGAAGACAATTCCCGTCTGTGGAATGACCTGGATCTTTTGCGGATGGATTTGGAAGTACCATCGATTGTACCCTTATACCCTTATAGCACCAGTTCTAATACCCTTGGGTATTAGAACTGGTGCTATAGAAGCGCATAATAATAACTAGTATTATTACTTTTACACGCAATTCTGCATCGCCGGGAGGTTCACAGTCCGGGCGCTAGGGGGTGCGTGGGGGGTGTTCAACAAGTTTCACGATTATGGGAAGCTGTATAGTGCTTCTGCTGATGTTCAGCGCTCAGGTGAAACGAGAGAGGAAATCAAGTACAACGCAGATGGTCGAGGAAATGGCTGTTCTGTCGTTTGGTAGAATGCACGCAAAGCGCATTACTGTTAGATCGGTGGCGAAGCAGTGGCATAAGCTGCTTAAGGTTAAAGTATATGGCATCATTTAAATAGCCTGCTACCCTACACAAAACGGGGTTGGGTATTTGGGAGTCGGTGGGGAGACTGCAATTTTTCAGTTCCTCTTTCCTCCGTTACATTAAAAAAATGGACAGGTCAGCAAAGCAGTGACCAGGAGACTTTCCCTTACTCTCCTCTCCCGGCAAATACCAATCTGCGTATTATATAATATAATTAGTCTGTAGCGACGTTTTCGAACTAACCGACGTCTATTGCCGTTATTTTTCGTTCTATTGGACAAGACCGAGTTCAGAGTTTAGCCTGAAAATATTGGACGAGAGGAACGAGCGAAGCAAGAGTATAAGGTTTTGAAACTCACATCGGATGAGTCGCAATTTCGCACCACAGCCATTTCGCCGATCTCCGCCTCCGTAGGTTCACGAGTTAATTTCAAATCTTGCTGAGCTTCATCTGCAAAGAAGGAAAAAGACCGACGTAACAGCAATATGGTCCTAATGGATAGAGGTATAGATGTTGCAAACGTACGTTCCCCAAATATACCCAGAAAGTAGTCTAACTTCTAAGACAACTGACAAAATTTTTGTGTGTCCTGTGTTATCTGTTAAATGGCTACAAAGTGGATCGAGAGATGAGCCAAGTCCTAAGATAACTGGTTTCTTGTATCACAAGCTACATAAAACGAACAATATTATAAAATCGACTCCCTGTTTGACATTAGACCAAGGAGAGACTATTTTTACAGTCACTGTATAAATATGCAAAACTTTATTGGAGTAATGAAACGAATTAAAACCCTATTTCTAGTGTATCCATATCATTGCGTCAAAACTTTGTAGAATCGTCAATAGGCCCTATATTCTGTTTCAATTTTTTTCTAGAGCGTTCTAAATGCCACAAAAATGGTGACCAACACAACACGACACTATACAAAGTCTTTCAAAAATCTATTATCTGTCAAATGGTTAAAAATTCAATCGAGAGATAAGAGGGGTCTCAAGATAACTGGTTCCTTGTATCACAGACTATATAGACTGAAAAATACAACAAAAACGATCGTAGTGTAACAATAGTCCTTCCATAGGCTGATGTCAAACAGGGGTTTGACATCAGCCTATGGAAGGACTATTGTTTACACTACAGTAGGTTATATATAAATGTGCAACAATTCAGCGGCGTTGTCATCAGAAACAACACTAACACTGTTGTCGAGCGTCGTCCCCTGGGCGCATGTCTTGCCAATCATCGTCTTCTTCTGTTGTTGTTGTTGTCCGTTGCGTTGTCAGATGGAGACGGTTGCTTTCGTCGTCGCCGTCGTTCGTCGAAGAATGCGTTCCGTTGGCGTCGACCTCCCCCGTCGCCGCCGACGGCCTCTGACCGTCGAGCGGCGAAGAGGCGGTGAGGGCGGCCATCGAGGCGGGGAACGTCTGCAGCATTCGCTTCAGGGTGTTGCTGTCGAATCCGGTCGACGGCGGAGGAGGAGCAGGAGGAGGAGGAGCAGCGGCGGTTCCTCGATCGGATTTCTCGTCGTTTTGAAATGAAACCGGTCTGGCCGATGATTCGGCGCTCTGCTGCTGCTGCTGCTGCTGAGTCCCCATCTTTAGAATCGGTTTTGTAGGATGCTGATGGTGGTGGTGGTGATGGTGGGGGTGGTGGGGGTGGAACTGTGGCTGGGCGGGGGCGCCGTCGGAACGCTCCATGTCCGGGTGACCGTCTCGAGCAACGTCGCCGCCGCCGCCGCCGTCGACGTCGTCCTCTTTGAACTGCGAGAAGTTCAGGACGGTCGGTTCGCGGCTGAACTGACGGAGTTCGTGGTTACACAGACCGCCGCCGCCGCCGCCGCCGCCTCCCGACCTCTGGTTGTAGTTCGCGTGCATACGGGTCGAACCCGGGTCGGCCAGCTTCATCGCCAGCGCGGCCAGGTCGTCGTTTCCTTGCAGATCGCCGCCGACGAAATTATTATTGAACTTCGAAAGGACGGTTCTCGCCGACGACGCCGCCTCCCCCAGACCCCCGCCGCCGCCGCCACCGCCGCCGCCGCCGCCGCCGCCGCCGCCGCCGTCGATCGTTGCGAACTGAGCGGCGACGTAGTCCATGGACTCGGCGGCTGTGTGCTGACGGAACTTAGCCCCGTCCGTCTTGAGGGTGTAGTTGGCCATCTGCGTCGCCATGTAGACGTTGTAGGGTATCTCTCTCTCGGCGATCGGCTGGTTCAGGACGGCGTAGCTCGTGTACGAAGGCGGAGGCTTCTGTCCCGTCTCACCGCCGCCGCCGCCGCCGCCGCCGCCGCCGCCGCCGCCGCCGCTGCTGTCCGGCTGCTGCTGCTGCTGCTGCTGACGATTGATCTGCGTGTAGATGTTTTCGCAGACCTTCTGTCTCTGCATTCCGTGTCCCCCTCCCGCTCCTACTCCTCCTCCTCCTACTCCCATTCCTCCTTCGCTGACTTCGAAGACCGACTGAGCGGAGACGATCTGACGCGGCGGTTGGCGGTGGACCCTGGGCGCCGTCGCTATGGCCGAGATCTCGCTGTAGTTGGTGCCGCCGCCGCCGCCGCCGACGCCGACGCCTCGTTTCTCTGACGACGACTGTCGCCTTGGCAACATGAAGCCGGCTTCTATGGCGTCGCGAACGGCGAATTCTTCGGTCGAAGAGAGAACGCGACGCGGCTGGGCGACCGGAGAAGTGGGATTCGAAGCGGACTTTCTGTTCTGGGTCTTCTACAAATACAGCAGATACACACAAACACACGCATATATATAAGGCTCTCTCTCTCTCTCTCTCTCTCTCTCTCTCTCTCTCTCTCTCTCTCTCTCTCTCTCTCTCTCTGTCTCTCTGTCTTAATGACAGGTCAAATATCATCCGCTTTAAAAGCCAAAACGGTCAGAGTCAGGGTTATTTCTAGGATTATAAATTTGGGAGTGTCGGTAAATTCTGGGGTTCCTTGCCCAAAAATCTGACAAGCAAAAAAAGTAATCCCATAGCTCAAAAATGGGGGCTTGTTAGGGGTGTCGGTCTCAAATTGGGGGGGGGGGGGTGTTGGAAGTGTTAGGGGGTGTGAAAATATATCCCTGGTCAGAGTTCAACGTAAGTTTTAAAAAAGATGAATTTTAATCGGAATTGTTCGCAATTGTATCGGTCTTTTGAACTGATGCCTTTCATTAAAAATTTTACTCCTTATTTAATTATGGATCAATTGTTTAGAAATGCACCGGAGTTTTACCCCTCAGATGACCTACAGCCCTCATCCGCATCCAATCCAATTCAAATGATTATTTATATTGCGCCTGTGATTAACGTCTAAAAACGTTTCTTGATTGATTGAGGTTTTATTATTTCCAAATCGGTAAATATCAGCAAATCAACATAGTTTCACAGCGGAGAGATGTCCTGCCTTCTGGTCTGTGTTCAGCTCTGCCTGGATCCTCTGATACCTGGAATCGTTAACAACGACTGTGACTAGTCGTCAATTCAATGCGTCAAGCCAGAATGTTGGCAGAATATAAAGAAGAGCCACACAAGATGCCGTTCATTGGCAACAATCTAATTATTTACCAGCCGAGATCTGGCAAAGACAGACGACCTGGCTCAATAATTCCTCTCCAAAATGTGATTTGCGATACGAAAAGAAGCTTTCTTAGGCCTAACAATGGACTTTTGTCAAAAGTTGGGCGGTCAATACTACTTTGCACACACACACACACACACACACAAATGGTCTTCAAAAAATGTTAACTTCAAAAGTACAGTAGTTATTATTATTATTATTATTATTATTATTATTATTATTATTATTATTATTATTATTATTAGTGTTGCTTTGACTGTACCTTCGGTGGGCTTAATCCTAGAGACCCTGACGACGCAGCCTTTCGGTTATAGCTGTGATTTACGGTAATCTAAAAAGAAAACAAACAGAGAGAAACGTTCGAACGAAGAAGACGAAAAGCAAAGCGCGCTCTCTCTCTCTCCCTGCACTACCTAACCCTTACCTTTGCTTAATCAGCAGCAGCAGCAGCAGCAGCAGCAGCAGCGAAACGTAGTCTTTACGACTCTCTTCTCTTCTCTTAGCACGCGGCGCAACACAGCGTCTGACAGCGTCTGATTAGGGTGACATGTTGTTAAACGAAGACGCAATGATCACTTCACAGATAAGCAAACGGTTGGTTCATCTTATATTCGTGGCAGTGGCGTAGCCAGAGGTTGGGGTTTGGGGGTTCAGCCCCAACTTGGCAGCCGAAAACAAAATACTTTTAATGAGTTTCTATGCATTTTTAATTTTGGGACACGATTTTGGGGGTCAAAACCACCCTTGGCTATAGAATGTAACGGGTTAAGGAGGTGACGACCTTTTTTGCTTATCAGCACGTGGGAGGGGAAAATTGAGATGAGGTGACGACGTCTTTTATTGCTTGTCAGGAAAAAATAGAGGAGATGAAGTTTATTTTGTTTGTCAAGATTTTTCCCAAGTTGGTCGCGATCAAAACCGAAAACGAACCCCCCCACCTCCATCCGGAAATCCTGGCTACGCCACTGAGTCGTGGACTGACTGACCATGCAGCAGTCGTGAAATCGCTTCGCGTCGAGGGGCGTCGTGAAATTCAGTCCCCATTCGTGGTCGCACTTTGAGTCCTTCCAATGCACGAAACACTCGGACGCCTGCGTTATCCTCGTTCCTGAAGAAGATTTTGGAGAGATAAAGAAGAAAATTAAACGAAATGTCTTCACTCTTCATCCGGACATTTAAAAAAACTCATGTCCAATCTCGATTGGACGTATTATAACTACAACCGCCGATGTTCAACTTCCCAAAAAAATCAGTGGGCGTGGACTCTTCCAAACGCAAAATTTTCGTCATCCAGTGAGGCCGGACAGTCAAACCCCAAAATAATTATTGCCGACCTTCAGTGAGAAGTTAAACTCCATAATTGTCCTGGTAAAATAAACTATGCATAGGGACGTCTGTCAGCAATAATAATTAGCCTATATCCAAATATAGATAAATAGCAGATATGCATTAAAATTAATATTTACAATTAGAAGCGTTTGAAATTCGCCTATAGGAGCGATGACTTGGATTACCGGAGAGATTTTCCTGATAGTTTGAGAGGGGAGGATGTTCACGATGCCTTATATGAGTAATATAGCATGAATGGCGTTAACATGGCCATACATAATTACCATCGTCCCAAACTAAGACGATTTAGACAAATAGACTTTAATTACTGAGTCTTGTTTTCACACCAATGTACTAAACGCAGCGTCATTTGACTCTTTCAATTCTTATTTACTAAGGAGGTATTCGTGGGAAATAATTATTTTAATTTGTAAGTCCTTATGATTGACAACTGAACGCACCTTTCAACGCATCTAAAATACGCGGAGAAACTGTCTAAGACTTTATCTAGGTTCAGTTTATCTTTCAACACTTAAATATTTCTGGGTGACATGCCTAATAGGCCTATAATACGTCTTTTAAAATGAGACATACACTATAGATCTAGCAAGACGTGCTCTGCAAATGATAAATAATAATAATAATAATAATAATAATAATAATAATAATAATAATAATAATAATAATAATAATAATAATTATTATTATTATTATTATTATTATTATTATTATTGTAAGATTTAAAGTGTTTCAGTGGGGTTTGCCCTGTGTGAGAACCACACAGATAATAATTATTTACAAGAAGCGCAACTAAATTATTGTGATACCCAGTGGCGGTTCCACCATGTTGATGACTGGGGATGCATCCCCCACCGGGGTTCCGGGTGACCTTTTTTTGCTTGTCAACCTATTTTCAGGTGAGCTTTTAAGAAAATTTAGTGAAAAATACTGCGAATGACCCGCTTTTTTGCTTGTCGGCCTTTTTGCAAGGTTTATTAACATTTAGTGGGTAAAACACTAACTTTTTTCTCTTTTCTTTTGTTTTTCTTCCTTACTTTGCATCCCCCACCAACTTTCTATAATTTGTTTCATCCCCCCACCAAGAATTCCTGGAACCGCCACTGGTGATATCACACGAATCATGGGTCGTTTCTTTGGCCGAAAGTTCTCAACACGATGCTGATACTGCTGAGTCCTCGGATCCTAATGTAATCTAACATCAAATACACATAGGGGCTGTCCATTAATTACGTCAACAATTTTGGAGTAATTTTTATTTTTGATCCTTTAGGCCTACCCTTGTCGACAACTGTCAAACATTCAGTGACCCCTTTATAATTGTGTCAAAAACTTTTGACCCCAATAAGATCAATGACGAGTCCCCCCAAAAAGTTAGGAAGGTTATTATTTTGCGGTGGAACGTCTTTTTCTCTTTTCTCTCATCAAGTGTCAAAATGTGGTGGTGATGACCTTTTTGCTTGTCAGTTTTTTTCCGTTGCAATAAGTAGCATCCCATGGCACTTCCTATTTTTGATTATTTGTAAAAAATGAGATTGCTGGCGTCAATTTATCTTGACCCCTCCCCCTGTCAACAGCTGTCAAAATGTTTCGAAGCCCCTCCCTTATTTTGTTGACGTAATTAATGGACAGCCTCATACCAGACCAAACTAATAGGCCTACCAGAATTTGTGCCATTCTGCATAACATTAAAATAAAAGCATTAGTTCGATTTTTAAAACATCTATCTACCAGGTTGGATGAGTTTGATGTCGAAAATCTTTTCCACGTGACGATTGTAGGCGGTAACCTGGAAAACTGTGTTCGGGTGATTTTGAACGCAGGTGATGTTGACTGGAACAACGTCGTCCGACACCCTCGCCCAACAGATCTCCCCATTTTCCTCTTGAACTTCGAATATCTCCGCCCAAAGTCTACAAATTAAAATAGCATAAATCACGGTAGTCCATCGATTTACCGGAATTTCTCATTAGAGGATTTTTGAAACTAATTAAAACTTCAGATTTTTAGATAGCCAAGATTTTGGAATAGGCCTATAATATTGACAAAATATTGACAAGCATTTATGCATTTGGCCCGCGAGGACAAGGAAGACATGTCATTTGGCCCGCCTCCCAAAAAGTCTTGACACCCCTGGTTTGGAGGGTCATAGCCGGGGTCTTGGGGATTGAGATCAAGATCGTGTTTTACCCAGCAATGTTAGCAACAGGGTTATTTCTAGGATTATCGATTGGGGGAGGTGTAGGTAAATTTTTGGGGTCCCCTACCAAAAAAGTCTGACAAGCAATAAAAGGTAATCTCGTAGCTGAAATTGAGGGTGTGTGTTGAGGTGTCGGTCTCAAATTGCGGGGGGGATCTTAGGTGGGTGTAAAAATATCCCTGGTCAGCAAAGCCTAGAGCAAGGGTAAAAGAATTGCAAGCCGCTTATAATAATCATCTTTATTCGTGACAAGCACAGCATAAAAAAGTAGTACACAACCAGTAGTACACAACCAAGGAAAACACAAATCAACTGGACAAAACTAAATTTAAAAAATAAAATAAACCTAATAATAAACAAATAAACTAAGCACAAACTTTACACAGTACATCCTCTGCCCTCAGACAAATTCTAGTAATGCACTGAGCAAAGTACAGTGGCTTCTTCTCATATCTACTAACAAAGGATGCTTATGTCACTCTCTCTCTCTCTCTCTCTCTCTCTCTCTCTCTCTCTCTCTCTCTCTCTCTCTCTCTCTCTCTCTCTCTCTCCAAGACGGCTACGACTTACAACGGTCGGAGTAATAGTGAGAAAGCCAGGCGATGAGAGACAAATACAAGAACATAATATTGGATAAGAAACGAAGATGCTACCTTTTTCTGCCTCAAACATTGAGCGCTCTCTCGCGGGATTCTGCAAAACAGTTCCTTTGGGTGCGCTTTGGTTGAACGACTGACATAATAATTAAAAAATACGGACTGACCCGCCCCCCTGCAGTCTCAATATCTTGCCCATCATAGATGTTGTAGATGTTGCTGAACAATGGCGTAGCCAGGATTTCCAGAAGAGGGGTTACGACCATTCCCAACTTCGAGAATTCTTGACAACCAAAAAAGGTTGTCACCTATTATTTTGCTGAATTAAGTTGATATTTTTCTTTGCTACTTTAAACCCAATTGTGGCGCCCCTCCATCCACAGAATAATAATACGCAATAAAATAAATTTTGTTCGGGCAACCAAGGGGAGTTTTAACCCCTTGCCCTGGTGCACCTTGGCTACGCCACTGCTGCTGAATGAAGTTCTGTGCCTGAGACCCTGAAATTTGATGAATTTATTATGCACTAATCACTAAGTTACCATCCCAAAACTAATTCGTTTCAAAAGAGAGAAAACCCACAGACAATTTTTGATTTGGAGGATGGTAAGTAAGTAAGTTAAATCTCGTAAAATTTGGAGGTGGGAGTGGTATGAACTACGCTGCGTTTTTAAGAGCTGTCCGCTGATTACATGCTTCCAGTGGCGGCTCCACGGGGGGCCGGGGGCCCGTGCCACCCCCTATTGAGTGCCTGACCTCAAGTGCCCCCCGTTGGGACCCTATACTTAATACTACATACCTAACAACAAATGGTTGGCTCCCATGATTAGAAGTTGCCACCCCAACGCCCCCCTCCCCCACTTGCCAAATCCTGGAGCCGCCACTGTATGCATCGGGCACATAATTATGCTTAACTTTTAAAGAACGACTTTTATACAGTAGATAAAAATAATAGGATCGAGATAACATCACTTTGCTTATGCTAGCGCTCTCTAATTTACAAGGGAATCACGTGACGGGATTGGGACCCCCACATATCATCTGCAAGAGCTCTTGCAGGAAACAGTGAGACTGTGAGAGACAGAGGAGAAAAAAGTCATCGTAAGAGATACTTTAACCCCTTAACCGTGTATTTAACTGTAACTCAGTGTGAAATGGACGGATATATTTGGGATCCCCGGTAAAGGGGTTAAATAATAAATACTGTCTCAATTCATCTTCCACAGCAGAGCAGAAGCACAGAATCGTGTCTCTATCTTTTGCTCACGAATCAGAATTCACCGCGCTTCCAGGGACGTAGCCAGGATTTTAGGTTGGGGGTTGAAGCCCAAGATTCCCCCTGCGCAACTCTTCCCTCCAGGGATATCCCCCCGTCTGAGACCGACATGTGTGTGTGCTCTGTTGTACCGCGACTGACATATCTGTGCTATGGTGTATCTTAAAATTGATATTCTGTTTGACAGTGGACTGTGTAAGGACTATTCCTACAGTAGGCTATAGATATGCAAACATTCAGAAGAGTGATGAAACGAAATATATCTACATTTTCCTGTGTCTCTATCCACGTTGCATCAAACCGTACTAGAATAATCAGTATATTCTGTCTCAATTTAATTCTAGAGCGTTCGAAATGCCACGAAAATGGTGAGCCGTTTGAATCGACATTATACGAAGTCTTCAAAAAATCTATTCTCTGTCAAATGTCTACAAAGTCGATCGAGAGATAAGAGGGTCTTAAGATATCTGGTTTCTTGTATCACAGGTTTTACAGACCACATAAATATTATAAAAATGATACCCTGTTTGACATTGGTCTGCAGAAGGACTATCCAGTCGATCAGCGAAGGAGTTTATGGGCTTGCCAATATCCAAGGTAAAATTCTTGTGAGCAAACAAACGTTTGAACTCGCAACGCTATTTGGGCTTGAATTCGTTTGAGGAGGCTGACTTCAGGTTTGAGGGGGGGCTTGAGCCCCCATAAGCCCATGCCTAGCTACGTCCCTGTGCGCTTCCACATTTGCAATCAGATATCTCGATGGCTACCTTGCGTCTATATCTAATGCGCGGATATAGGTCTACATACAGTATTACTATACGCACAGAACAAACATGCTTGACGAATTCGTCTATTGACCATATTCTTAAAACCGGAGATAATTATTTCACGGGATTGTCTTCAATCGCATCCTGGTATCGCCAAAATATATACACCATACTGTAGTTGCCGCAAATCAAACGCGTACGTAGGGCCTATATATGCGGACGCAATCTATGTCCTACAGCCCGAGATGTGTCGGCGATACAAGCAGTAGAACAGCACATAAAAGTTCACAAAACCAATCCACAGGGGCGGTTCCAGGATTTCTTGGTGGGGGATGAAATGAATTCATAGGAAGTTGGCGTGTGTATGAAAAGAGAACGAAAAAACTCTGTAAACTTTGCCGGAAAAGGCTGACAACAGGGAATTTTTTCCTCCTAGTTTTGCTACACTTTTGCCGAAAAATAGGTTGACAAGCAAGAAAACTTCATCCGCAGTTCTTCCACGTAGTTTTACTAGAATTTTACCCAAAATAGGTGCTTCACAAGCGAAAAAAAGTCAGGAAATCCGGTGTGGGGGGATGCATCCCCACTCACCCCCCCCCCACGTGGAACCGCCACTGCCAATCTGGTCGTCTTCAGAAGAGCAATAGACGTAATCTCGAATTCCGTCTTTCTTCTGTCCGTCCGACCGACCGTCTCTGTCCATTACTTGGCACGTAAATTCATCCGAATGAATGTCATTATTATTTTTATTGCGACGTCTCGTATTATTCGGAGAGACTTGTCAAAGACGACGACGACGACGATGCCTCTAACCTAAGTAAGTGAGAATCTTTGCGCGGCGTCCAGTGCTCGTCCTCTTTGTAACCTTTTCTCCAGGGTGCACAAAGCTTGTTTCCCATCCTCGAAGAAGTAGTGCTTCTCTCTCTCTTTCTCTCTAAAACGAAGAACAGCTCTTAGAAAAGATCCCAATCCACATTTCAGGATCCCGTTGTGATCCAATTAATTTCTACAACAGAGCTTCGTTATAACTGAGAGTCACTACAGTGGTTTTCACACAGGCTTACTTAGCCTCCGAAACCACTTAAAATCACATTATTATTATTATTATTATTATTATTATTATTATTATTATTATTATTATTATTACTACTACTACTACTACTACTACTACTACTACTACTACTACTACTACTACTACTACTACTACTACTACTACTACTACTACTACTACTACTACTGCTGCTGCTACTGCTGCTACTGCTGCTGCTGCTACTGCTGCTGCTACTGCTGCTACTACTACTACTGCTACTGCTGCTACTGCTTACTACTACTACTGCTACTACTACTACTACTACTACTACTACTACTACTACTACTACTACCAGAGGCGGATTTACATTTTGGAGGCCCGGTGCAAATATTTCCATGGAGGCCCCCGGCGCCATCGTGGTCACTTAAAGGCAGTGTTTATTTTAGGCCCTTTTTGGGGGGATTCCCCAAAATGAAAAATTCCCCCTCCAAAAAATTTTTTTTGATATGTTGCATGGGGAGGTGGAAATTCCCCCCCCCCCAAAAAAAAGTGTGGCGACGGGAAATTTTTTATTTTTTGAGAGAGGGGAAAAATAAGGAAGCTTGTCACAGAGCGTTTAAGAAGGGAAAACGGGCAGATGACCTTTTTTGTTTTTTTGCTCGTCAAGACTTTTGAGATGTCAAACTGTGTACCTCCAAACATTTCAAAATCCCCCCTCCCCAATGTTAAGGTGGCTAGAATAAACACTGCTTAAAGAAGTAAAAATACAACAAACGTCATTGAAATGAAACAATTAAATGCCATTAACTTCAACTCAAATAAACTTACATTGAATTTGCAGTCGTGCAGTCAGTGTACAAGAACTGGGGCACGGTCGACTTGTCGTCTATAATCCACGTGTTTTTACGTATAAATTAATTTAATTTATTTAAGTGTTATTTGAACTTATTTCTTATGAATTTAATCATACACGAAGATGAGTTCCGGTACCTTTTTTCTACAAAAAAGCACTAAGTATGACTAAGATTTGTAATCGTTTGCCAAAAAGGTCACCGTCACGGTGTTACGCATTTTACGGTAAGACAAATGAGTGATGGCGTTAGTCTGTTTGAAACTATGCATTACCATTCCAAAGGTACGGAGGCATACAAATACAACAAACTTAACACACACTCCTCTCATTTCCCGTGCTTCTTGACCGGTGGTACCGTGGTAAGAATTGACTGTCGAGACACACTGTACAGGCACTCAGGTTGAGTCATGCAGTACCCCTAATCTACATAACGATGCAAGAGGCCGGGCGTCTACGACCGCCGGTGGCCCGGTGCAACCGCCGGTCACTCGGTCAGAGTCCAGCCATTATGAGTCATACCATTAATTGAGGTCAGCTAAACCGGGGTATATGAGATATAGGCTTTCTTAACATAGACTCATTGAGCATGCATTAAATTGCATTTCAATACTAAATTATTACTAATCCATGTCCAAACACTACTAACGTCTAACGATACAACATTCATGTATATCTCCGAAAATAAATTACTTTAAAGAAACTAATAATTAAAAGTCTTACAAAATATTATTAGAAAAGGGAGGCCCCTAAATTTGTATTTGCAAGGGAGGCCCGGTACCGATGCACCACCTGGTACCGTGGTAAATCCGCCTCTGACTACTACTGGATATAACGTACCTCGGATATAGCGTACTAAATTCTACAGAACAGCCAAGTACGTTATAACGAAGTTCTACTGTAGTTTGACATAGTGGTTACAAGCATGTATTTAAATGCAGAGTTAACTTCATCGAAATCAGAGTGCAAAGCAGTAAATAATGCGCGCAGCTAAAAATACAAATAAACTTTAAGTAATGGCGTACCAAGGGTATATGGCAGATAGGGCAGTTGCCCCCCTGGGCGCCACTTGAATGGGCGCCAAAAACTCATCATTTCGATCTACTCAGCGTAGAAAGAGAAGAAACTGAAATGAAACTGACTTTGAGCACGTGATCATAGACTAGTTCGCATCAGGGCCGTCATTTCATGGTTTTCCAAGGGGCAAGACATTCGACTGCAAGGCAGGCAGCATTTTAAAAAATACCTATAGGCAAATTAGTTTTTGACCGTAGTACATGCTACAGACGATACTACTGTACATAGTGCATACCAGTGATTGTAATAAAATTATTACAACAATTCACAACACAATTAATTTAAAAACACAAAAATTCGCGAAATTATTTTCCCCTACAAATCAGGGACAACGTCCCCTGCACCATAGGCGGATTTAGAGTTTAATATTTTGGTAGGCTAGCATGGGGTCTAGGGGTGCCATCCAGCACGCGTGCCATCCAGTACGCGACAGACCTGGTGTTGATGGAAAAAACAATTTTTTGTTTTGGTGGGATTAGTTGGGTAGGCTTAAGCCTACCCTAGCCTTTAATAAAATCCGCCTATGCCCTGCACCCCTCAAATGCGTCTCTGGTTCGCATCAAGTAAAAGCAAGAAAAGTGCATGTGTAGTTTCAATCTTTTGTCAACAGAAATGTCACGATTTGTTAATTAAAGATTAAATTTGTTAGCCTAAAAATTAAAATTTTTGACCCTGTCCCATGGGCGCCAAATACCGTTGGTACGCCCTTCCAGTGGCGGCTCTAGGATTTGGCAAGTGGGGGGTCGTTGGGGTGGCAACTTCTAATCATGGGGGGGCAACCATTTGTTGTTTAATGTATGTGGCATTAAGTATAGGATCCCAACTGGGGGGCAACTGGGGGGGGCAGGCACTCAATATGGGGGCACGGGCCCCTCTGCCCCCCCCCGGTGGAGCCGCCACTGCGCCCTTCACTATAAGATCACACGTGCTCACGTTTAAACTGACATTTATAAAGAATGCCCGTTGAAAAAGTGCATGCAAGTGCAGTACACTCATCTGTTGTGCATTTGAAGGGAAAATATGGAGGTAGTCCCCCCTGTTTTGTCTCGGATCTGCGTTTGCTAATACAGCTGTATACAAATGGTTGGCCCCCATGATTAGAAGTGGCCACCCCAAAGCCCCCCTTGCCAAATCCTAGAGCCGCCACTGACGTTACAACCGAGCAGTGGCGTCGCCAGGAATTTTTGGTAGGGGGAAAAGGGGCTATCGTGTCAGATTCCGTGCCCACCCTCACCCCCCTCCACAGAAAACTTTCTCACCGGATTTGCGAGAATCTGGTAGGTGGTCTGGGGCAGGTTGGGGGGTAGTTGCCCCCATTTGCCACCCCTCGTGGCGACGCTAATGCAACCGAGTCCGCTATAACGAAGTTCTACTGTAGCTATGACCATTAGTAAGCCTAACGCACACAGTCAAAGCAGACTGTCTGTTGACACTTGCATGGTATGCAGGCATGGGCGTAAACTTTTACGAGAAAGTGGGGGTCAATCCCTATATTCATCGCCTTCAACAACAGATTTGCCTCTCAAAATGGAGGGGGTCAAGTCTAGCGACCTAATACTGTAGAAGTTTGGCCAGTGCGCGTCGGTTGATTGGGTGTATTTACGACAGCAGGGGCGTAGCAGCCATATGGACAACCTGGCCAAATGCCAAGGGCCCCCGACCCGAGCAAAAAAATTGTTCGCAAAGTTGTAAAGTCGTAAGATCGAAAGACAGACAAGCAAAAAAAGGTCGTCAACATTTTCGCAAACTTGTCAGATCGTCTCTGGAAAGGGCCCCCCTGCCCGTTTTTCGCCAAGGGCCCCCGAGCATATTGCTACGCCACTGTACGAGAGTGATCGACATTAAGACGAAGCGACTTCTGACTTAATATGACGATTAAGTTACATTTAAATTATGCAAGTTCATCGTTCTTTAGGCCTACATCACACCGGTTACGATAGTATAACTGTTATATGAAGTCCCTGAAAAATTAAATCCGCGTCCACTATAACGTTCGATCCAAGAACACCAACATATAAATATATAGGCTCAGACTTCAAAGACGACACGGCAGTAGCGGCTCCAGGATTTAACAAGTGGGGGGGGGTGTTAGGGTGGCAACTTCTAATCATGGGAGGGCAACCATTTTTATGTATGTAGTATTAAGTATAGGGTCCCAACACCAGGCCACTGGGGGGGCAGGCACTCAATAGGGGGTACGGGGCCCCGGCCCTCCTGTGGAGCCGCCACTGCGACACGGCAAATAGATTTTCTAAAAGCAGACACATGCACTGGACGCGTCCAATACACCGTTGAGACTGATTCTAAGCGACTGGCTATCATCAGCTGTGGTTCAGCTGGGATCGAAAACGCCTGAAAACGATTCGGCCGACGTATCTCAATTCGAATCTCCGACATAAATTTAGGCCACGGACAGACTATACAGTATATACACTATAGACCATACACGCATCCGACTCAACTTACCGACTAGAGGCTCCTGCGACGAACGAAATCAGGAACAAGACATATCGTACTACTACTACTACATACACACTACATTATAATAATAGCCGAGAAAGAGAGAGAGAGACTACTACACTATAGTGTGTCGACGGTCTGAAATTATGTAAGAGAGAGGAGAGAGATAGATCTGGGGAGCGTTGCATAAGCGCCGGCGACAGAGACGGAGACAGAGACCGCGGGCGCTTGGCCCTTGTGCGCCTACGCCGACCGACCGCGAAGGATCGGCGGCGTCTTTGTAGGAGACGGGTCGCTGTTTATTGATCCGCTCCGTGGCAGGCGAAAGAAACGCGAATTTTCGTGCATTCAGTCCGGCGAAACATTACCACCGCGCCCACTCGTCCAGGGCTCCAGGTTTCCACGCAGCCGCAGCGACCGCGGTTGTATACAGCGAATTCGACCATTGCGTGCAGGGTGGAGCAATACAACCGGTACCACACCATGTTTCGTCGTTCAGGGGCGTAGCGACGGAGGGGGGTATATCGGTGTATATACCCCCCAAAATCAGACTACCTTAAAATTTTTAATGTGTTTTATAAGATTTTCAAAGCTTTTGAAGATCACAATCTCATTATACCCAAATCCCAATCACATTATACTCCTCAAATAAAATTCCTGGCTACGCCCCTGGTTTCGCTGTAAATATTTTCACGATCCCTGGATAGAAATGCATGCGGTTCAGTAGTGTAAGCCTAATTTTGCAGTATTATGTCCGGAATGCAGCCATTTAAGTTTTCCTGCAAATTTCAAAGTACAGCGGCGCCACCTAGCGAATACCAGGTTAGCCCTGTATGTATGAGCACGAATCCAAATAACAGATAAAAATAAGAAATGCACTGGAATCCTGTCTACCATTGAAGTAACCATGGGGCTCGGACCCCCTATTTGGCCTGGGAGCGATCGTGAGATTTGTGCAAAACGGTTGAGTAGTTGGGGGAGAGCAGGGGGTAGTATGAGAATGCTTGGGGAATAACGAAAGATGTTCAAAGCGCTCGAGATTGACACAACGTTTTCTTGCTTGTCAAGACTTTCACATAAACACCTGGAATGTTGACGCTCTCCCCTATTTCGCGATCCTGGCTACGCCACTGCTGGCGAGAATGACTGCTTATTCTTCTTGGCGCTTTGTCTTGTTGCGTGCTGCCATTTAACGTCTTCAGTCCGTTCGATCGCTGGCAAGGTCCTTGCCCGTTGTCTAGGATTGTGGACAGTTGCAGTGTTTAATCTAGACTCCTGGACTCCGGGGGGGAACTGACAAAGCCGGGGGAATTCTGCTAGGGGCTGCTGTTAGTTGATGTAGTATGCCAAAATTTACGGGGGAATTTGAAATTTCCGAGGGGGAGCGGAGAAAGGGCAATTCCCCCCCCCCCGGAAACGGCCAAGATTAAACCCTGGACAGTTGTTTGAGTTCAGCTTCGGAGTTTTGGCTCTGTGAGTCGAGGAAGCGACAGACAGAGGCTCCTCCTCAACTGTTACATCATTTGAATTCATTGCAGTTCTCTTGGGTGCGTTCTTTGAACCATGCCTAACGTATTTGAAACTTAATTCAAAGGCCATGCAGATCATTAGCACAAAACATGGGCGCCCACAGAAATTTCTCCAGGAGGGGCAAAACACATCATTTTTAACACAATGGCCACGTTTAATATTTTAGCAAAATTTTCAAATTTCAAAAGTGAAACGTTGGTATTTGCATTTTCCAGGGGGCAAGTGCCCCCTCTTGCCCTAATGTGCTGGCGCCCATGGCACAAAACCTGAAGCAATTATTTACAATGCTATTTGTACATTTGCCACAAAGTTCAAAATATCCACCTAAAATAGAACATGAATAAAGTACTCAAAATAAACAGAAACTATTAAAGCGTTTCTTCACGACAGCCAGGGACATATCCCGGCAATCAGCATTTGGGGATAGAACATTTTAAAAATTATACCACCCATAAATATGTTTAAACTCTAGTGACGACTTTTTTGCTTCCCATACTTTCTAGAACATTCAAGAAGCAAAGAAGCACAAACATTGGGAGTAATATTACCCCCTCATTAATTATTGGGTGGGACCGTGCCCCGCAGTTCCCCCCCATGATCTACGATGACAACAACATGGCAGGCATAAAATCATAACAAAACAGGACCAATAATTTAACATTATCCTAAATGCCGAGTGGCAACAGCGGGTTCTGTGGTGCCCAAGCCAGGCAGAAACAGTCCAACCAAGAAGTAAACAACACCGAGATAAATTCTAGCTAGATATATTGGGAATCCACTTCACTAGATCTGTTCAAATTTCATTCAATTCGTGCCATAAATGATTACACTTCAATAGTTCATCTATTTGTCACAAAGTCCAAATAAATATGAAACTAAATTTGATGGAAAAGAAAATTGGCATTATGTAGATAAATGTGTGATTCAGTTATTAGTCATCCATCAAAATCTAGTTTAACCATACAAAGATCACATCATCAGGCATGTCCGTTTACCAGCACAGATTTCCTATGCTGAATCTAAAACACTGATTCACTTCTGGTCACAAGAGGGCAAGGATGGAAAACCGACTACAATACTGTCTCCTGCAAATCTTCTATTCTTCCTGATGCACATCAATGCTGGTGTACTACAATTCAAACAGTTTAGACAATCAATTAACTCCATGCTTCAAATCTCAATCAATCAGTAATTGGTTGGCTAAGTTTACTTACAAGAAAAGGATTAAATTCAATTATAAGACCGATTGCATAATAAATGCTTCAAAATAGTTATCATGAGCATACATGGGTGCCCGCACATTAGGGCAAGAGGGGCACCTGCCCCCCTGGAAAATGCAAATACCAATATTTCACATTGAAATTTGAAAACCATGCTAAAATATTAACCGTGCCCATTATGTTAAAATGTGTTTTGCCCCTCCTGGAAAAATTTATGTGGGCGCCCAAGTGAGCATATACAAAACATCACAATGGACGGCTCAAACAGGAGGAGGGAGTTATGCCACAAGCAATTTTAGAAAATAATAAGATGCTAAGTATCCCTGTACGATCATCGCACAGATTGCTGCACATTAAGTTGACGCACCGTTTAAACCATGGCCATGAGATTCGCTCATGTGTTGAAGCAACAACGTGTAGCTGTAGAACATTCTAGCACAGTTCGCAAAATGGCAGAAGTAGACGGCCTGTGAGTCAACGCCAAACGGCTTGCCGTGTTTATCTCGCTGGTGTCGATAAAGATGGTCCTTTCTGAAGAAGCTCTTGTCACAGTCGGGGTACTGACAGACAAATGGCTTTTTGTCAATGCAAAGTGGCCGGTCGTGTTTATGGTGTTGGTGTCGATTGAGATGGTCCTTTCTGTAGAAGGCCTTGTCACAGTTGTTGTACTGACAAACAAACGACTTTTCCCTATCGCCATTTTGAGTTGAACCTTTATTTGGTCCTTCCTGGCTGTTGTTCTCCCAGTTTGACAACTGCAAGAAATAAGCAATTTAAACAAAGCGTTGAAGATTTTTCTGCATTTTATCATTTGATAACAACAACAACAACATAGATAAATAACAACAACAAAATAATTAAAATAAAAAAAAATAATAATTAAGCAAAAACAGTATGCAGAAAAACAGCTGTCTTGGTGAAAATTATATATAGGATATAATATGCAAATGATGTGCTAGAAATCAAAGCCAGAAGAATAAAAGGCACAAATACTATGACGTGCTTCAATATCAGAAGAACTCATAAAACGAAAAAATTAATTTTATTCCAAATTCATAGACACCGAATTTAGTACAATGATGGCAAGAAATAGCATCTTAGAACCAAAAAGAATATATATACAATTCAACAAAGTAAAATGCAGCAAAATACTCAGCTAAGCAGCAGCAGCAAATTGCTAATTTATGATGCATAGGAATCATTTGGAAATGTTGGGACATGGCAAGTGGAAATCTTTCATATCTAACTATGGCCACCATGCAGGCAGAAAGTGAAGAAGAAGAAGATGATGATGATGATGATGATGATGATGATGATTATGAACCATTTCCTCGAAAACAAACCTCTTGACAGTCTTCCTGCTCCGTTTCATCATCTTCATTCTCCCAAGAGACAGCTGTAGGTATTGGATAACTAAATACTCCATCTGTTTGCCACTGGTGATTATCAGAGCTAAAGACTGACGAAGCAGAAGCAGTGTTTACTGTCACAGGCGCAACGGACTCGATGTACTTTCTTTTACCAGGCGAATGGCGATAGCCATGTATTCTGCCGATGTCTGATCTTACTTCTTTTTCACCTTCTACTTTGACAATCATCCCCGAAGTGTTCGTATTGACAGGAACATCAAACAGTTTTGAACCACACGATCCACTTGTGGACCGATCGAAACCAACCAATTCATTACTGGCTTCAAAGCTTCGGTCGGGTTGCGATTTAAGGTTTATTCGGTCTTTGCAATCATTCAAAGCATCAGAATCGATCCATACGACCTCGCTCGACTTAGTCTCTGAGCCAAATACTTTGCCAATCGCATTCTGGTCTTCCGTGCCAATTTTTGACGACTCCTGCTGCGTTGCACTCCAAGCACTAGCATCTTTTTCCCATTCCTCCAGTTCCTGCTTCACTGCCTGAACATCCATCTTCGAGCGTTTATGGACAGCCTTCGATCCAGACCGTGGAGATGGCGCGTTATCTACAGACAGCACCAAAGATTCGTTGAGCTCGGCAACTGGCGCTGGAACCAGTCTTGTCTCAGTGTCTCTTCCTGCAGACACGTTCCTTCTCGAATGCGCTGGTGATTCTGGAAATGTCTCGTCCATATGCACGATGAAGATGTTGTTGCTGTCGATCGTGATGCCCAGAAGTCCTTGGATCTTCAGTTCGTTTTTGAAGCCGAGACCACTTTTACACAGAAGAGCAATGGTGTCCACAAGAAGAACTCTCAATCTCTCCTGCTCTGGCTTCATAGTGACACTAAACCAAAGATTACAACATCGAAGTAACTATACATTCCTGCTTAAGGTCAATAATCTCAGATTTCAGGTACACAGAACAGTTCCTATATTGTTATCATATAGTAATGATATCATACCATATCTAGCATGTATCAATGTACTTTCATTTGGTTGGAATCTTATTTTTTGATTCATAATTGACATCTAAACTCTGTTATCTTTTACCTACTTCTCTTATCGCAGACTCCATTACCAGTGCAAGTCATTGCATTGCTGCGATATTGATTGACTGTTCACACTAACATTGGATGGCACTGCAGTTGCTGCACGAGTCGAAATACAACGTGACTCATTAATTTCTACATCTGGTCAAAAGCAATGACCTTATGTACATTGGCTATCCTCTGCAGTGGCGGCTCCACGGGGGGGGCGTGCCCCTTATTGAGTGCCTGGCCCCCCAGTTGGGAACCTATACTTAATGCTACATACATTAAACAACAAATGGTTGGCCCCCATGATTAGAAGTTGCCACCCCAACGGCCCCCCACTTGCCAAATCCTAGAGCCGCCACTGATCCTCTGCAATTAGGAGTTTTCGGACGATTTTTGTCTCACAATAATACTGTAGTACTACTAGATTAGACTTAATTCGGACCTCTTTCTGTTTCATTTTTTATAGTGCGCCATGCTGCCTCCACACTCCCTTTCTGACTGAGCTCTGAAAACGACTTTGCCCAGCTGACCACTAAACTTTGGCAATAGCTATTTAAATCGTAGATTATGCACCTAAAGTAAGCAGCTACCACGGTACCTGCACTGAAAGCGCTATAATAATTCACGAGACTACTTACTTATCGAAGGGCCTTGTGGGCGAAAAGTTCCGAGCAGGGCTATTTCTAGGATTGTGAATTTGGGGGTGTCGACCTCAAATTAGGGGGTGTGTCCGGAGCTAATTAGTATGCATTTTGTATGCATACCATTGCCACAGTTCCAAATTTGGAGGGGGTGTCGACCTCAAATTGGGGGGTGTTGGGTGGGATAAGACTAATTAAGTAGGATTAAACAACCTTAATGTTTTAAACGATGAAGATGAAAACGTCTTCTGCAATAATGACTTTTCTAAATAAAGTATAAAATATATTTCAAATAAATATGCACTACGCAACAAACGAAACAAATTTCCGTGTGGGCATCAAAACAAATTTATTTAGCGCAATGTTTATCTCACAGTCCTGGTTTATCTTAAAAGATTTTTTGTAGCTCAATAGTTTGTTGTTTCGATTTTTCTGAAGTTGAGAAATATACGAGCAAAACAGGACTATATTTATTAGTTTATTTTTAAATTAAAGATGGCAGAGTGGATAACGCGCTGGAGTGGTAGGCTGAATGGCTGATGGAGCGGGTTCAAGCCCCGTTAGCACCCCTAGTGACTTTCACATAGACAGTAGTGCCTCCTAAGCCACTTTAAATTACGCCGAGTAATTCCTGAGCAATAATTATTAATTCAATTGAGGCATGGTAATTTATACTGTAGCATTTTGTTTGTTTCAAACTGAGAATATTCTAAACAAAATACTACATAATAAATAGCCGCGCTAAAAATTGTCGGCAATGCACTAATGCCAAGATTAGGGAGTCTGATAGACGCCTGCCAAGAACCAGAGGTGATTTAAACTTTGAAAGGCCATAGATAAAGGCCAAAGGTCACAGTGCAGATGGCGCCTTAAATTGTGTTTGGGCTATAAATATTTACTTGGGCTTAAATTTAAACCGTCAGATCATTAAGACGTTTTGAGTTACTTCAACGTAATTGACTAGTTTTTAAAAATTAAAAGGTTGAAATTACGGCTGTAATATGTTGTAATATGTTGTATAAGGGATCCGCATGTCAAAAGTGATACGGCAGCGACTATATTCTATTCGGTGAGATTTTGTAGTTTTCGGAAATCGTATCTCGCTACTAAATCTAGAGGTAAATCACGTATCTTTCGTTTTCGTTTTCATGGTCTACCTTGCTGCTTCCTCACTCTGATGTTTGACATTGGACGTACCGGTTGACTGCTTAACTTTGGCTATATAACTATAGAAAACGCTATATAAATTAACGAGATGTTACTTGTGATTTTTGAACTTTGAAATAACATCACAAGATCACAAGGGAGGTGAAATGTTGCTGGTCAAGGCATGCAGTGGCGTAGCAACATGATCGGTGGCCCGTGGCGAAAAACGGGAAGGGGGCCCTTCCCAGAGGAGTTTGCAAAAATGTTGACGATCTTTTTTTATTTTTTTGCTCGTCTTGAGCTTTTCATGTGAAACTATATCGCGAAAAAGTTTAGCCACCTTTTTTGTACTCGGGTCGGGGGCCCTTTGCAGGTCGGGGGCCCTTGGCATTTGGCCACCCTGTCCATGTGGCTGCTACGCCCCTGAAGGCATGGCAAAACCATGTCTTTTTATCTTGTGCACAGATTTCTAGGTACTTTCCCGTTATCTGAAGTGTAATATTTTTCGGTCGGGAACCTGACTCTAACCATAACCATAACCCTAACCATAACTCTGACCTTAACCTAACCCTAACCTTAACCCTAACACCAACTACACCATCCTTCTACTGGTGTCCGGATAACGAGAAAGAACCGATTTCTAAGATCAGTAAGCCACTTGCGATGTTATCTATGGTGTGTGACTAACCCACATCGGTCTGAGGAAAAGTATGTGCTGATAGAACCAAAAATGACTCTAGCAATCTTGGAATTAGTTCTATTCCTGGAATTAATTAATTAGAAATATTGTTTGAGTGGATATGTTTCAGGTGATTTAGCATAGATTTCAAAGATTGAGATTATCATGGACTTCAGTGTTTCAATTTGATTCCTAATTATTCGTGTTGATGCTTATTGCAGACCATGTCAGGATTGCCGATAGAAGTTTCTGTGTCTGTAAAAGCAGATGTTCTGAAGCTTTTGGAGCAAAACGGCATCATGCTCAAAACCTTCATAGAGATGAAAAACCTTGAACCACCTGTTGCTATTGAAGTGGGTGGATTTTCTCTGGATGTTTGCAAAATGACTGGGAGTCTGGAGAGTATTGAAGCTGTCAGGAAAGCACTTAAGGCAGAGATGCAGAAGATTTCAACAATGCCCAAAACAGACACAGTCTCTTCACAGTTTCACGCTGCATTTTCAACACGTGAGGTTGATAAAGCAGAAAATTCTGACGTAAGGACAATCGAATCTAAGACAGAGTTAGAATCAAATGAAAATTCTGATTCAGTTGGTATTCCTGCAAGTAGCTCCAGTATGAATGAAGTAATGGTAAGTGAAAAATGTCCAAAAAGAGTTCGTAAACTAAAGATCTCTGAGCCAAAACCTCTTGATTTGCCGCCACCCAATACTGCTTCAACACCTGATTCCAAATTTGCATTGCAGAGTGAAGAAAAAAATGCACTTGGAAAGGACATAATTAGCCAATCTTCCTCAATGAAAGCTGTTCTTACTAATGAAGAAATTATTAGTCTGGTTAAGGCTGATCAGTTAGTTGAAGTTGTTGTTGAAAAAGAGAATCATAATTACATGATGATGCAGTTCAAGGATGATATAAATAAATATTTCACAAATATTTTTGAATACGAAGAAGATGGAAGACATAAAGTTGCACTTGAACTTAAGGTAAATACTCGAAGTGCCAAAGCTGATGCTATCAAAAGATATAATTCTTATTTGGGCCGCTTTTGCTGTGAAACGTACCAACTCTCCAATTCAGTGGAAAGTAGTGTGTTGGAAAGTGTTGCAGGGGTGGCAGGAATTGAACATGTGTCAATTGTAGTCTGTGATGATAACAGAAGTTTTAAATTATTTGGGAGCAAAAAAGATATAGAATTGATGAAGCTGCATATAAAGAAACAGTTGGATTATGGAAAACAACAAGATGGTCAGTGGCAGTGTGCATCTGGAAAGAAGAAACGCACGAAAAAGGCAGCTTATCATTTTGTAATGAAAGATGGCAAAGCATTTCCAGTGTCTATGCAGTTGTCAGAATCAGATAGAAAGTCGAGCCTTGAGGTCAAATTCGTTGAGTGGAAGAATGAATTAGCAGTAGACATTCTTGTAGTTGCAGTAGATAGCAAGATGACTTATGACAAAGATAGAAGAACAGTTCAGTTACCAACTGACCTTAAAAGTTTCTTAAACAGCAAGAATGTATCACTGATGAATTTAGTGCCAGAAACTGCACCAAAGGACCTTAAAAAGATTAGGAAAATTCTTCATATTGTTCTTATGGAAACATTTGATGAAAATTTTGCAGCAGATGTGGTGACATTGGAAAGTAGGCTGAAGGATGGTATCATTAAATGTATAAATTATGCAAACAAAGAAAAGTATTCAACTTTGGCTATTCCACTTCTTTGTCCAGGTATAACATTTGTTCAATGCATTATTGCCATTATTACCCAGCACATTGATCGTTGTAGGATATACTGTTTGTTTTTTTAGTTGTAAGGTGTCCTAGTAGTACTTGTACGATATGCCACCATAATCAGTTCATGATTATTATTATTATTATTATTATTATTATTATTATTAATTGTATTTCAATATCTTCATAACCTTTTACCCAATATTTTCTATGTAAACAAATTCTTTGATACTCTAAGCATTAAATGTAAACCCAATCTCAGAAATAGTAACAATATCTATCTTCAATATGCATCTACTAATGTCAGATTATTTACTAACAAATTTTCTGGACCTAGAATTTGGAATAGCCTCCCTCCTGATCTAAAAAATTTAAACCAATTAACCTCATTTAAAACTAACTTAAAAATATTTCTTTTAAAATGGCAGACCTTACTTTCTCTTGGCTAAAATTATTTAATATTGATACAAGTTCTCAATTGTGATCACTAAATACTTTTAATATACATTGTATGTACTAACTACATTTTATACAATCAATATGATTATATGTACTTTCTGTGGTTACTTTCATCCAATAAACTAAATCACTTCCTACTTGATCCCTAAATAACTCCTAATTTCCAACATTTAAATACTTTTATATGTCATGTAATTACAAACTTTGAGGTTGGCCAATTTTACGGGATACAAATCTCTTAGGCCAACCCTTTTCTCGACTGATTTCTGTACTTTATATGTCTGCGAATTATAGTATTGACTATATAAACATATATTATACTTTTTTTTCTATAAGACCTAGATCTACCTTATATTCTCATTAATTAATTATTATTACTAGATTATTACATTTTTGTTATTTGCACAAATTTGATGTTAAAATTATTCAACATATTTCTGTTCAAGTATACAGTTATTCATGGTTTATACTATAGTTAAGCTGTCTACTCTTGAAAAGTTGAGAACATAAATTTGATTGATTGATTGATTGATTAACAGGATGAGATTAGTATAGAACTATTGATCTTAATAGCCTTAAATTAAAAGTAATAATTTTAAACATTTACAAAATGTGATCTGCTAATGTTAATTTTGTCAATGGTAACTGGTGAGACAAAACCAAATTTGTTGAAGAGTAAGTATTCAAGTATTTCTTTCTTTGGGTTTCTCATAGACTGGCTTCATCATTTTGCAGTGGATACCAGATTCTTTATATTATCAGTCAGTCTGACTTGGAATTGTTATGTTAAGTCTGGGTATACACTATACGTGTATTTGGTACACCCAATAAGACCCAATGTGACATTGTTGTTTATGAGAAGATACAGTATGTGCTGCTAGGCAATGGCGTTGCCATGGTTCCAGAATAGGGATGCACCATCACTTGTATAGGTCTACCCGAACTTGGTCAGATTGAATTAGGGGATTTGGGGAATTTAGGAAGTAACTATGGGAGCCTTGTGAGTTCTCCACTGGTATCTTGGGCAGGGGCCTAACTGAGAACGTATAAACTTTAGTTTAATTGTACATGACATGTCAAGTGTCTGAAGATGAAGCATCAGAATGCATAACTTGAAAATTAGCCAAGTTCCCAATATTTAACCCCTTAACTGGGGACCCCGGCTATATCCGTTCATTTTACATTGAGTTACAGTTAAATACCCAGTTAAGGGGTTAATTAGTAGTTGTCAGATTCATGAATTATACTTGGAAACAGTTGTGCCTAAATAATTATACACTGATGCTTAAAACATCTAAATAAGTATGGTGATATTGAAGCAACATTTTTCAGTTTTCTTAATTGTAGGTTTCTGTGATGTTGACACATTTATTCATCAAGCTGTGGAAGCTCTGAAATCTGATGAGTGCAGAAATGCACAAAAGTCAGCATCCCTGAATTCCGTGATCTTTGTTGCAAAAAATTCAGACATGAAACAAGAAATGGCGGAAAAGTTTGCATCGCTTTTTGACAAGCCAGACGATTAATTTTATTGCATTTGCCTGATCTTTTATGCTTGTTTGGTTGTAAATATATTTCTCTTTACTTCATAATGATTGATTAATTATTTACATTAATGATCATTATTGAATTACTATAGAGTAGAGATTTAGAGCATTTTTGTAATTTAGTTGTGGAAGGAAGTAGAAAAAAGTAGGCTTAAGATTTTCCAATCTATCGTTCTTGGTGTAATATTATTATACCAAGAACGATAGATTGGAAAATATTAAGCCTACTTATATTATAAGCATCGGATCAATTTAGTTATGGCAATATATAAATAGATTTTAGAGTTACTGTATGTTATATTCTATACATGTATAATTTATTGTAAAATAGCTTTCCTGTTGGAACTATTGGAACTATGACATTGTTTATAAAAATCTTCATTGTAATAAATGTCACATATGTTTTTTTAAAAATATTAGTTCTGTAACAGGCTACTGTTGGTCCTATTGATTAACAGACCAATGGCATTCTCTTTGTGTATGCTAAGAATTGGAATGGAAAAAAATAGAAGGCAACATGAACAGAAAAAGCAATTGAGAGTAATGGAGAAAGAAAATACGTGCTATAGATTGACATTCCAACTCCATCCTTTGTGCTTTGGTTGCTCAGCAGTGCTTGAGATTAAATGAGTTTCAGGGAAAGCTGTCTTTTTTAATTTTGATAGTGAAATTAGATCATATGACAAACTGTTATTGTTTGTATAAAAAGTTAGTTTTTTGTGGTATCCGAACCAGTTGTCAGTGAATCAGTTCATGAATCCATCTTTTTGATGCCAGGACATTTCTAAGAACCCACAATTTTCACAAAGTCATTCAAGACATAATTTGGCTGAGACCAGAGTTGGAGTTCAATTCGAAAGAAACATACCACTGTTAGGCCTAGTGCTATATCATATTATATATGCTGATATGCATTTATTCATATGTGCATATATATATATATATATATATATTATATATATATACCACCACAACTTTCAATAAGAGCTCTAAATATAGGGGGCAGTGGATTAGGGGCTGTCCATTAATTATGTCAATTTTTTGATCCCCTCCTTCCTTGTCAAAACCGTCAACTTTCTGTGACTACTATAATTATGTCAAAAACATTTCCTTTTTTGCTCAAATGTCAAAATGATTACCTTTTTTGTTTGCCATGCTGCTCTTTCATTGTAATAAATAGTATTCCATGAAATTTCCTATTTTTTGATTATTTGTAAAAAGTGAAATTGTTGATGTCAACTTCTCTTGATCCCCTCTGTAAACGACTGTCAAACTTTTCAAACCCTCCCTATTTTGTTGACGTAAATAATGGATGGCCCCTCACTCCAGTGTCATTGCGTAGCGACCTTAGGCAAGTTGTTCACCCTTGACTGTTCCACACTTACAATTCTTCACTTGTGAATTGCAACGTGCTTTAACTATCATGTAATAATAATAATAACAATAATAATAATCATCATCATCATGTATGCATTCACTGAACTTTACTTACTTGCTGCAGAATTGGTGACGTAATCTGGTTGTGTGTTGTTTTGACGGATATTTTTTTCTATGAGAGAAAGATTTGGTCACTTTTAATTCGCAATTTATTTGCGTTTAGCGTCGAATAAATCGTCGGATTTTACGGCCGAAAAGTCGACAGCATGCGGTCGATCGTGTTGTTGGCGCTGGTCGGCGGATTTTTGCCGTTTCTTGTCGCTGGGCAGACTCTGGTCGAGAGTTTTCGGGGCGAAATTCGCTCCTGCGAAACAGCTTGCGAGAAATCCTATCCAGGCGCAGAGGAGGACCAGGTAATTCCGTTGGAATATCTCCATTCTCTCTTCTGTGTGAGAACCACGGTAAAACATATCGGTTTTATTTTGTAGCAGCTGTAGGGAACAAACAGAAGCTGGAACAGAGGACCGTATGAATGACTAGTTTGCAACACAGGAGAAATCCTACCAAACCACTTAAAATCCAGCTATTATTATTATTATTATTATTATTATTATTATTATTATTATTATTATTATTATGTTTTGACGCAGGGGACTTGAACCGACGACACCCAGACCTTCATTCCATCGCCTTACACTGTGCCAAAAATCACAACTGGAGCACAGTATCTGAGCACAATACCCTTTATTGCAGAATACAATATAACACTCAACGCCAGGAAATAGAAACGAAAGAATTGAATTCAATTGAAAGAAATGAGGAATTGAGTTCAATTGAAAGAAACTAATTGAGTTCAATTGAAAGAAATGAGGAAAGAAAGTTTTAAAGAGATGACTTAGATGACTACTCAGTTTGGATATTGTTTTCCATCGTGTGCAAAAAGTTTGGCATGATTCTCGATTTCTTCCTTATCATTTGCCAAACATCTCTTGCCGTTGACACACATTTTCCATCACAGACAACTGAGTTAATCCTCCTTATCTTGTGATGCTGCTGAGGTTCTCATTTATGACTTCATTTCTTTTTTCTGGAGTATTGTAATTTGCACTTATCAGCCAATGTATCTCCATGCATCTGGCATGCTTGCCATAGGTTGGTCACTTGATAATTGGATTGCATCTGGAAACACCATAGGAAAATTTGAGCAGTCGAGTTGCGGTTCTTGCTATCACGAGACTGGGAGTTTGCGTCAGATACTGAAATTCGGTTGAATTTTATTTTATTTATCATTTTTCTCAATTTGTTAAAACTTAATATTTTGTTCAATGCTATTGTATAGTTGTGAATATGCCTGTTTGTTATATTTCTTAAAGTAGCCTTTCTTATATCTGGAGTGAATTTGTTTTTCACATTCAAGGTCCGGCTGTTCAGCTTCTGTCGAAACGGATGTCGTCTTCTGAATGTTATTGATGTTTTGGATGGATTTAATGACCTCAACGACACCAAACTCGCATGCTTCAAGTGTATGTACAGCAGCTTCGGATTTCTGTGTGATTTAACTGCTGCATTTGCAATCTATTCTCTGTCATTCTCGACCTACTGCTCAATCCACTAGGTATTCGGCAGGACTTTCATTTGTTGTTCCTTATTCTCGCACTGTCATTGGCACTAGTTGTTTCTCAGTGTGTGTCCCTAAGCTTTGGAATTCATTACCAATATCACTTCGTAAAACTAAAAATTTATCATCTTTTAGATCTGGTCTTAAAACTTACCTGTTTGACTTGGCTTATCCCCCTTAGATTGCTCCCCCGCTGTTCTGACTGATCTTCCGGATTGACCTGGCTCTAATTCTATTTGGATTTGGTGCGCCATCGGCTGATGCCCTGGGCATTATGATAGTGGCGCCATAGAAGTTTATTGATTGATTGATTGATTGATTGATTGTCATTTTGATGTAGTAAAATATGACAACCCTGGCATTATGGCCATGTAGTGACATGGGAAATTTTCAGGACCCCTTGAGGGTAAATAAACTTATGGATCCCTTAACAATGCATGTATGAGTGTCGTCGTTATTTGTCACAAAAGAGCCGCAGCTTAATGATTGGTCAGCTCAAGCTGAACGTTGCAACTGTGACTGATGAGCTACTTAAGTCAGTAATTTCCAGGACCCCTTATGGCATTGATTTTCAGGACTCCATTTTTCAGCCCAGGGTCCCATTTTGCAGCCCATGAAGTCATATCCTCTCCCTTTGTGAAGTGCCCTTCTCTTTGGTTATGCTGTGCTTACAACACTATATAAATCGGCCAGCATACGTACGTGCTGAAATACGATAATTGCGACTTGTATTAACGCAATTTGTTAATGTTTGATTTAGTTTGTATCATTGCTAATTAATGTGAAAATTATTGTATTTACCGTTTGACTGTTTCATGGTTTAATTTCCTACAGGTTGCCAGGATTCCTACTCGCTTGGTCCAAACATTGACGCATGTAAATTTGGTTGTGAAAGTCAGGTCGCAGGTGCTGAGCAGAGAAGACTTCAGGTAAAAAGACTGGTAAAAGTATGCAATGGAGAACAGAACTCTGTATAGAATATAAAGTAAAGTAAAGTAAAGGTTTTCACCCGTAGGCTTACGCCCGTAGGGTCCGGTGCTGATCCCCGTATTTTGTAGCCAACAGCCCATAGGTGGCTAAGCCATACATCGGCGGACGGTGGCCAGTCTCTTCCGCCAAACCTATGGTTACTATCGCAATGTTGCCATTGCTACTCATTTTTGATGTTACTACCGCCCTCTAGCGATTAAGGCTGAGTCGACCTTAGGGGCTCCTACGGGATTGAACCCGTGTCGTCGGCGTGCCTGCCCAGTGATATTACCACTCATCTATCTTCCCGCAGGATAGAATATAAGGAAACAAGAAATCTATTAATTGAAAATATGTTAATTCAGAAGTAGATTGTTCATTCAAACTGAAAATTCAAATTAACCTTGGGACATGTAGAGATGTTTTGCAGCAGTTGTGGACTGCTGTGAATATTACAGTATCCATAAATCATGGTTCATTGATATGCTTAATGGTATTTTATTCCTAATTGCAGGGTTAAATTTATTCTTTATGTTGGCTAGAGTGGGGTGGGTGACCTTGCTTTAAGAACACGGTGACTAAAAGAATATCATATAGAAATCAATTTTTGAGATAAAATAATCCTTAGGCACCAGTAAATCCCAATTTTTAAGTTCTTATATGGTATTCACTCAGATCAGGTCACGTCTTCGTCCTCCAGCTGTGTTCAGCTATTGACTTCTCCATGACATCTCTCAAAAGTTCTCTGTCCTCTGCTATTTCCTCCAAAGTCATTTGGTGTCTTCCGTCAGTTTTTCCATTGAGATTCAGCCCTGCCATGCGCAGGTCCTCTTCCAATCCATCCATCGTCTTTTCGGTCTTCCTTTAGATCTTCTCCCCTCTGGTTTGTAGTTGAAAATTCGTTTTGGGTTTCTTATTCGTTCTATTGTGAGTACGTGTCCAGTCCATTTAATTCTTCTATTTCTGATTACGTCAATAATATTCGGTTGCAGTGTTCTTTCCGTAACATCTTCATTTGTTATGTATCCTTCTAAGCCATTATAAGCCCTTGGCATTGAAAAATCCATTTTTAGCCAGCATATTCCTTATGCACTTCTTATAACAAATTTGTAAGCAATAGCATAGGCATTAGCTGTTTTAAAATATTTCCATTTCAATTTCTCCTTTTTTTATGTAATTCTCGTGGCTTATGATAAATGCAGCTCCGATTTGAAACACTGCTGATATCAGCTGTGTTTAGAAATTGTATTGATATCAGTTGTACTTTTAAATAGATTGACCTCAACTGTGGCCAACATATATAGTGCCCTCTCTAGTACTGTATGCTTTTCATTCATGATTGCTGTGTAAACTAGTTTCATTATCTCCTCAAGTGACTCTAAAGTCTAAAGCTGTGCACACCTCTGAGTAGAAATAGAAGAGGCGCTATACAAATTCCTCATTACAATACATTACATTGTTAGAAATGGCTGGCCACATTTGGTGCTTTAGTATTCATTGTAAGGAAGTAGGTAAAATCCCGTTTGGCGTTTTCAAAAGCAGCACCGCAGTAACTCCTTATTCATAGGTGCTTAATCTTAGTATGAAGTGGCTATAGCCAAAGGTGGGGGTCATTCACGCAGGACCATTTAATCCAAAGAGTAATTCTACATATAGATAGGTGTCAGTATAGATTACAAAGTTTGCAGTGGAATTTTTTTAATGAATTTTAGGTTGAAGAATACTGCTTTAACCAGCAACTTGACAACCTTTCACCATTGCTATACATCAGCAGCATTTTTACTAACATGATTGAAATTTCCAGTGATCGAATGATTCGATCATATTACTCTCAAAGGATCAGTGGAGGATTAGTTGTCGTAGCTGCAGGTTCATCTCTGGTCTCAGATTCTGGAGATGCGTCTTTTGACGGTATTAAGCTTTCATCACCACTAGGCTGCTTTTGTTTTACAAGTTTTCATCATATTGTTATGAAAAAGAAGAAATAGGTTGAGGGATACATCTTGGGATGAAATTATAAATTGGATTAATAATATATATCCATATTCAGAGCCAGTTTGGTTCTAGACGGTAAGTAGTATCTATTCATTAATAATGATAATAATAATTAATATAATAGTTTAATAATGTATAATGGTTATAATACAGTAATAATAATAATAGCAATTATAATAATAGCAATAATAATAATAATAATAATCAGGTAATATTTTATAGTCATTCAACATCTGTGCTATTGAAATTCAGTGCATTTGATCATGATGTATATTTTTCTGTTTCTTTTGTGGAAATTAATAAGAAGACAGATTCATTATTGAGAGGAATTACATTGATATTGGTTTAGTGTTATATTGATTTCAATGTTAAATATTGGTATCTATAGCAGGACTGGTGCTGGTTAAAATTTTCTTGTTTGATTAATCTGAAAAATTTTTGATCGAACTGATCGATTAATTTTGAATAATAATTATGCGTAGCTTTTAGCCGACCTGCTTGCATTCCAACCCTGCATATGTCTACTTTGCCATCTGCAGTTAGCTTAAATACAAAATGAAAATGCTTGCTCAGCTCTCTCCCATTAAATGCTCATACCTAAATGCAACATTGCTTTCATTACTCACCATTGTTGTCTGAACAAAAATAGAAATCGAGTAAGCTAAGGAAATAAGCAACCAAAATACTACAAAAATTCAATTAACAAATTAGTTGATTAAAGAAAATTTGATCGATTAAAAATTTTAGCAATTAATGGATTAATTAATCATTAATATCCGCACCCCTGATCTTTAGTCATGTGACTTGCTCAAGTTACCCTAAGTTATAAGCTCTTATGGTTCTAGCATGGTCATTGAGACAGTTGATAATGTAGCACGTTAATCTTCAATTGATGCCGAATAGATTATAGGCCCATAGGCTTGAGCCCTCCCACTTTTTGAGAAGAGAAGGTAAAGGGGTTGAACCCCCCACTTTTTTATCCAAGATTACTCCAATACAAGTCGGTGAAGGTTCTTGAAGGAATTCATATTTCGTGAGATCACAATCGTTGAGATATATTTGCTTAAGCTTATTATTATAAGGTTGAAAATTACTGTTATGGAAGATGCTGTCATGAAAGCAGAATTGGGTTGCATTTCATCGCAATGGGTGAATATCCATGTGTTTCCCATGAGATCATCCTGTACTGCATCAGGTTTTTGACAATGCAGTGGTTTGATTAAATAACACAGCATTGAGATATTATTCTTTAGTAATTTTCGCTATTACTCGTTAAGTAAATTAAGCCAGGTCAGTTTTAAAATGAATTTAATTAAACACGATTATTGTTTCAAATATATTGGCAGTTTGTTTGTTTTGTCAGATAAATCGAACAATTATATGGAGATGAGAGGCATGATCATTGGACCGGTGGTCGACATGCCTTCTCCGAACGACAACCCGTCGTCAGTGATTGTTGATGAACCGGCAGAGAACAGCCTGGCGCTGAAGTCAGACGGCGTATTGGCGAGAACTGGCATTTCGCGCGTTTTGGCCTTTAGCCTCTTCGTCTTGGCCGTTCTGTTGGTCATCTGGATATGGACTGGGGCTCCTAATGCGGCGGCGGCTGCTAAGCAGGATCGCAAGGTATCGTTGGCTTCTTCCTCCTCCTCCTCCTCCTCCTCACAGTGCCACTCACAGCATGGCCGTTGATGAATTTAGCCAGTGAACGAGACACGTCATTTCCCTTTTCTTTTCAAGCTATTGTTTTCAAACTTTCCTACCACAGTGGGGCTACTTAGTCTAGTAGTAACAAATAACTTTCAAGTCTAGGCTTAATACACATCTCTTCCAGTTAGCATTTCCTCCATAACTCTGCCTCAATGTTTCCCACCGACTGATCTCTGGAATTACCCGGTCTTTTGAGGACGGATTTGGAATACCATCGGTTGATACCTTTAGGTCAGTGCTTCCCAAGCTTTTTCCAGCCACGGCACACTATCCAAGAAACATACAGTCAACGGCACACTGCAGCCGACAAGCAAAAAATGAAAAAAACCTCATTTGTGATCCTGACAAGCGAAAAAATCTGTTTCTCTGATCATGATCTCTCGCTTTTCCCTGGCTGACAAGCAAAAAAAGGTCGTCAAATTATTTACGTTAGCTGTTAGATTAGATTCTCGAGTACTAGACCTGGTGTTATAAAAGTGCATAATTATAATTATTATTAAGTGTAGGATTGCCAAGAACTACCTTATGGCAGGCCCACCAAGAGGATGGCAAAATGCCGAGGGGCCTGGCGATCTGCAGGGTCTTTGGACAGGTTCACAATAAAGTTATCTCAAGCAATATTATTTATTATTATGAATGTTGTTTGGAGATTAAGAGCTCTGTCTTATGCTTTTCTTTGCTTGTTTTCTATTTTTGTAGTTGCTACTGGAAAAACAGAATCTGAAGTACCTTCAATGCTTCGATGATTCAGGCGAGCTTCAGCTGTTCATCGCTCCTTCCTCGGACGACATCAAGGCCGGTCCTCCCCCGGACGTCACTGAAAAGCCGATGGAACTGATAGACATCGGTTCCCCTTTTCCACTCAAATATAAAATCGAAACTGTCTAATCTGATTTTGTCTTGGTTATCTTTTTTTTAATGAGAACTCTAATGGTGTTGGATTTTAGTGGCACTGTTGGGACGTGCCTGGTTTATGATTTCTTCATTCAAAATTTACTTGTAATTTCTATCTACTTATTATTATTGTCTGGTTAACACCGGTTCATGATCAATGACATTTACTTATGACTGGGGCCAAACGGGTTTTGCTTGTTTACGGTTTTGCCGGTTCTTGGAGCAGGAAGTAGTAATAGTTTATGCGGAATTTTTTCATCACTGGAGAAACTTTTTGTTACTTGGTCACAACCATTGAATGCTGTCTGAGGCTTAATTAAATCAGTTGAGGACTTATTGCTGATAAACCTTCCATTAATGGAAATATAAATAAGTAAGGGAATTCTTGGATAGGGATGTGTTGTTTTCCAGACATTCTCATTTTGCTTCTCTTTAATGATTTGTCATCAGTTGTTGATTTACAAAAAACAATATGGACTCCTTGCACCCCCATAGTTTTCGGCATCCAGTGGGGGAGGGGGTCAGACAGCTAAAGCTAAATCTCAACTGAGGGATCAGTCTAAACCAGTTTGGGGGGAAGTTAAGCCCAAGCACTCATTTCATGTGGCTGAATTGACCTGATTAAGGTGTGCTACAGTTAATTAAAGACTGGCAGATGTATGCTGGCAAAATACTTGCTTAAATAAGTAGTATTATGCTGCTGAATGGAGATTTTGTGGAATTTAACTTTTCTGCACAAAATTTTTATTTTGCTCCTGGCATCCATTTGACCTTGGTAATGGCCATTGGACGTTGTGAAACCAGAAATCCTTTTCTTGATGGAATTGTATTTCACTTTGGTGAATGATTGTCTACTTGTTGGGGCTGGACATCAGCTCTGATTTAACCTGCATTAAATTTTGCAAATTTGTTTACGTTATGGTGTTATAAATGAAATATTTTCTTATTACATTTATTCATAATTTATGCCCAGCTTTGTCAGAAAATTGGTGATTAGGTTTTGTATACCAGGAGAGAATTGTCATTTGTGTATGCTTTATATTCATTGCAATCTTCTCCTTTGGCAATTTTTTAGGGCAAATCGAGCACAAATTTTCTTTTAAATTAATGCAGCTGACTGACATTTTGATCCATGTTGCGTGTTGTGCTTCAAATTTAGTTGATATCAGAAGGTTGCTTACATTGCTTTCATTTAACCAAATCAACATGGAATAATGTAGTTTTTATTAGTTGCTGTAATAAGTGCTTAAGTGATGACCATTTGCTATTGTCGACTTTCTTCTTAATGTATTCGATTGGATAGGCATTTCATATCTGGATTTCTTCAATCCAAGACTTTCTTTGTTATCTTTTTCTTCCGTTGTTCCTGGTTTCCTTTTGAACTTAATTACTGAATGTATAAATAATGCACTAGACATTCAAGATCTTTACAATTTGAAAATAAGTTTGGTATCAATTTTTTTACAGTCACGGTTTGGACAAGATATTTTAAATGAATTTTGAAATTATTTTAATATACTATGTAGACAGTTTCCATACATTCTTTAGGATTGATTTGCAAAGCTTAGAATTTCAACATGGTATATGATTTGAATTGCTTTTGAAATGTTATCTTGTCCTGCCCGGTCTTGTTCCAAGTCCACTTTTTTCCATTTATCAGTTTCATTTGCCAGTTTAAATGCCTATTCTATTTACAATCCAGTCTTCTGTGTTTTCAGTTTCTTATGTAATTTTCTGCGACAGCCACCACTCTTCCTTTTGTCAATAAGTTGGTTTCTTCTTTTTTGAAAATCTTCTCTTCTACTCTCATTTTCTTCCGAAACATTTTTCTCTTTCTGCCTATTCAGATCCTAAGATCTGTCTTGACGGTTTTGTTTAGTTAACATTTCATAATATTCAGCATTCATTATTTGACATGGCATACATGGTATGACATTATCTTATGTGGTATAAATGATGTGTGATTTTTTGTGACATTTTAACTAACTTATGCTATTCATAATTAAACATAATCTATATGACTCGTACAGTTTTGATCTAACTTGGCTAGACAATATAGCGATGAAATCACTCGCTAGATAGATGGTTTTGATCTAATCTTGTAGCTGCTGAATTGTCTTAACTTCATTGGCTAGCCATGGGGAACTGGGCCCCCATTCTGGCCTGGGCGTTGTCATGGAATTTGCGCGAAACCTTTGAGGAATTTTAGGGGGGTGGGTAGCATGATCGAAGTGTATACGTGGATGTTCAAAGAATTTTCTGACAGATGTTTTTGCTCATCAGAGACTTTTTAACCCAAAACTGTTGATGCGCCCCCATTCCGAAACCCTGGCTACGTCACTGCTTCAATTTATCGTTAACATTACTTAATAAATCTTGCTAACCCGGTAACTGTGGTGATGTGTGCTGCGACTTGGACGCGACCAAGTTATTTTTGGTAGCCTGGTAGTTGGATGGCAAGGTCTACGTTCTTTTGATTCGAACTTTTCATTGTCTCTTCTTCTTTCTAATGATGGTGAATTGAATAAACTTTATTGTTCTAAGGGTGTTCATGTTTTGCATTCTTTCTTCTGTTTCATCGAGTCCTGCTATGAGGCTGTAGGACTTTAGTTGCATGCTTTCAACATGTACAGTGGACTTTCTTGCACGATTCTGTATAAGCGCCGTAGCTAGAGTATTTAACGTCTGGGGCAAGGTATATACTGTACCTTTTACGCCCCAACAGTTTAAAAACTGGTGGTGACTTTTTTCTGCTTGGCATATGGGCAATTCTTTCGTTGGGCGTTTAACTTGTTGCAACCATGGTTTCTGGTGCCCCCCCCCTATCCCCCAGCTACAGTTCTGTTCAGTATTGTGTTGATCTCTGTGAAGATTGAATTAGAGAGATGTGTCTTCAGAATGGCCCGCAGACAGATGTGCCTTTTACAGATTTGAAGTTGTGCCAGTGGCGTAGCCAAGGGGCGTTGGGGGTTAAAACCCCCTTGGCTGCCGAAAACAAAATATTTTTAATGAGTTTCCATGCATTTTAAAAAAATTTATGCGATTTTCGGGTCAACCCCCCCTGGCTCGACTTGAAAGATTTTAGTAAGGGGCGATAACGTTTTTTTAAACTAGAGGTGATAACGTTTTTTTTGCTTGTCAGGATTTTTCCAAAGTTGGTCACGTTCAAAAACCAAACCCCCCTTCCGGAAATCCTGGCTACGCCACTGAGTTGTGCACTATATAAATGAACCATAAAAATACTATTGAAAGTAAGACCATGTGACAGGGGGGTCGGGTCTATTCTTCATGGGATAAGTCGTGAGAGGGCGCAAAACCGTTGAGAAATATTTAGGTGGTGGGGTGGATTGGTTGCAACAGAAGCGATACATGGACGTCAATGTGCCAAGAACATCTTGAATGCCTTTATGCTTGCTTTTTTAAATTTATTTTTTACTCAGAAATGTCTGGCCTTGGTGTCGTTGCTCCATTCCGGAAATTACATCCAGGAGATGCCACTTGGCTGTGTACATTTGTGTTTATGATATTGCGTGTCTAATAAATATAGGCCTAATATTGGGTCGGTGTCGATTGGCCTCTATGCATAAATGCTTGGCAGATTTTTCGACGAGGATCTGTTCGATTTTAACCTCGAATCTGTCGTTCGGTCGTTTTCGCCAGCCGCTGACCAGATCTGCAATTACAAAAATGGAATCGGTGGCGTAGCCAGCTTATGCAAAGTGGGGTTGTTGATTGGAGGCACTGTGTAACTGAACACCAGCGGGGGCCGCGGCCGACCCCCACTACCCACTGCACCCCTCCTTCAACAAAAAGTCGACGGATTTACATCAATTGTTTTGGTCATATTTTTTTGAAATGGGGTTGTTTGAACAACCCCGTGGCTGTGCCACTCGATGGGATCCGATGCATGAGTCTTCAGGATTCTTGGCAGAAAATCTGGATAACAATTTTAGACTGCAGCAAAGACAGATAAATGTACAGCAGAGCTGCATGTGCCTTACAAGAAAGAGACGGTTGCTGCCTACAGTCATAGGCGGATTTTATTAAAGGCTAGGGTAGGCTTAAGCCTACCCAACTAATCCCACCAAAACAAACAATTGCTTTTTCCATCAACACCAGGTCTGTCGCGTCCTGGATGGCACCCCCAGACCCTCGTGCTAGCCTGCCCACCCAAATATTAAACTCTAAATCCGCCTATGCCTACAGTGTAGAATTGTAGAATTTGCTGACTCCAGAAGAATAAGCGGCAAAACAAAGCATGGTCCTAGTTCTGTTCTGAAGTCATTAATGCCTCGGCTTTGAACATAAAATGTGGGCCTACACAAGTTTTAGCCAATAGGTTTCTTATAACTTACATGTTGAGAAATTTTATCCGTTGGCAGTACCGTAAACGACACAACATAGAGCAGTGTTTGATCTAGACTCCTGGACTCCGGGGGGGAAACTCAAAAAGCCGGGGGGAACTGACAAAGCCGGGGGGAATTCTGCTAGGGGCCGCTGTTAGTCAATCAATCAATCAATCAATCAATAAACTTCTATGGCGCCACTATCATAATGCCCAGGGCATCAGCCGATGGCGCACCAAATCCAAATAGAATTAGAGCCAGGTCAATCCGGAAGATCAGTCAGAACAGCGGGGGAGCAATCTAAGGGGGATAAGCCAAGTCAAACAGGTAAGTTTTAAGACCAGATCTAAAAGATGAAGTCCATGCAGTATTCCAAAATTTCCGGGGGAATTTGAAATTTCCGGGGGGAAAGGGCGATTCCCCCCCCGGAAACGGTCTAGATTAAACACTGGCATAGAGCCTGCCTAGAAATATCATGGCGGGCTTTCTGGCCTATCGCCCGATTCGCCCCGCACCTCCGGAGGACACGGCTATAGCTTTTATATGTTTATATTATAATATTACAATCATGTCAGCGCACGTAAGGTCATTCACAGAGTGAAGAATCGCAGGTGTTAGGCAATTACTAGGGTTGGATTCGAACCCGCTGCCCATCGGATGCATACCTAAGATCCTACTGCGCCCCTGCAGTAGACTATGCGCGATCGAGCGCCTGCCACTATAGGCCTACCTGTTGAGCGACTGGTCGTCTGACGCTGTCGAGGACGGACGGACGTCGGGAATTGTTCTGCTCCGCTGCCTCCAACCGCGTCTGTAGATCGGACTTCTCGTGAGCCCAGCGACGAGAATTTTCCACCAGCTAAACAACAACAAATGGACCACGTCAGTAGGCCTAAACGCCACTCTCTAACAGCAGTAGGCTAGTAATAGGTCTAATATAATAGCTTAGGTCTTTGTTGCCAAGAGCAGTAGGCCTATCGATGGGAATAGGCCTATAGGTCTGGATAACTGACCTTCTGTTCGAGTGTTCGAATTCTTTCTCCGTCTCTGTCCAGCTTCTGTCGCAGTTGGAGCATGTCCTCTTCGTCTTTTCGATTCTTTGCCATCAGACGGTTTTGCTCCTGCTCATAGACACCACTCGAGTGAGATCTAATATTCGCACCCTGGTTACTAGGCCTACATGTAGTAAAACTCTGAATGATATAAAAATAGTGAAGTGTTTAGACGCCTTTTAGATTCTAAGAAAACCTCAATTCTGATAATTAATTAGGGCCAATGGGCCAATGAAGCAGAGGCGATCTAGGGGAGGGCAGGGGGTACACATGTCCCCGGGCGCCGAGGTGAGGGGCGCCAAAATTTGATATTTGGGTAAGTGAAATGCACAATAAAGTAGAAGAAACACTTGCGAGGACCTTTTTTTGCTCGTCAGCACTATATGAAGAGAGAGTTGAGGGGCGCGAAAACGATGTGAGGACCTTTTCTGCTTGTCAGTTGTTAGGGGCGCCAACGTACACTTTGTCCCCGGGCGCCGAATACCCTAGATCCGCCTCTGCAATGAAGGTCTGTAATAACGCTGTTAGTTGATCAAATATTATTATGCCTTACAGTGGCGGCTCTAGGATTTGGCAAGTGGGGGGCCGTTGAGGGGCAACTTCTAATCATGGGGGCCAACCATTTGTTGTTTAATGTATATAGCATTAAGTATAGGGTCCCAACTGGGGGGCACTGGGGAGGCCAGGCTCTCAATAGGGGGCACGGGCCCCCCTGAGCCCCCCGGTGGAGCCGCCACTGATGCCTTATGGTGTATCCATTGCGATTAGATCTCTAATCGAAATGACAAGAGATGAACGAAGTTTGGGACATCGATCAAAACGATTGGTCAGTGGAGTGAGGGAAAAGCGCTGGCTTTGAAGACACTTACCGTTAGAATTTGGTTTTCCTGGCGAAGTCGTTTGTTTTCTTCGATGATTTTGCCTCTGGATTCATGCAGGTCCTTGTCTTTAAATTGAAATCATTTGCTGTTATAGCAGTTAACGCAAATGAATTGGCGCTATAGGCCTATGCCTATGTCAGCATTGAGTTCAGTGTCGTGACTGCAATGCGACCCACGAGGGCCCTGGAGGCCGAAGGCCCCGCCCCTGCTCTCGACTCAATTTTTAGCAGCGAAATTATCATCACGCGACTGCATGGGCGAAAGAATTGCTTAGCCTACTAGAAGATGGTCTAGAAAAGTAATAATAATTCTTCACCGTCGATTATTAACCATATATTTAATGTCTAAAACAGTCGGATGAACTAGATAGGCCTAATAATAATTCCAGGCTTCTGTCTTTATCTTACATAATAACGAACATTAGTGCATTAGTAGGAGCCTGTTCGTACGGCTGTGCAAGATATCGTGCTTCGGAATGTCCCAAGGTATCGTTGCATTTGCAGCAGCATGGCGCAAATGGCTCGCAGCAGCCATGGACCCCGAGTCATATTGAACCATGGTCAGGCGGTTTAGCGTAACGGTACGTAACTGATTAGATTCTGCGTGTCTTTCCATCAGGGGAAATGGGTCGGACAACCCCCTTCCCGCAAAAGCTTCTACCTCCAGTGGGGGGGATCCGGAGAGCAAAAAGTTAAAAAGTCTATCCGACTCCTCTAAGGTTCAGCCTCATGCAATGAGAGGTTACCCACCCAGACCAATCGATTCCTACCAGTGTTTCATCCAGTCTCCAGACCTTGGGGGGAATTGACTTGCCTGGATAGAAAGAGCCGGAGTTCAAGAGGAGGTTTTTGTGAAGGGTTGGGGGGATGGAGGGAATATCTCCCTTTAGGCCTAGATAAAACACTGATCCCTCCTCTCCAAAATATCCATACATAATACCGCTAAAATAACTAACGTATTTGCATCGATATATCGATAATTATACTTAGGCCCTATGCTAATACAGAATACGTTCTTATTATAGAACATAACACTTCTCACACAGGGCAGATCCTACTGAACCACTCAAAACTCTATTATTATTATTATTATTATTATTATTATTATTATTATTATTATTATTATTATTATTATTATTATTATTATTATTATTATTATTATTATTATTATAGTAGTAGTAGTAGTTGTTGTTGTTGTTGTTTTTGTTGTTGTTGTTGATAGTGATATTATTATTTTAGCGACTGCAATGTGCCCACTGGGTAGAATATCCTTATAATATACAATTCGTTTGTCGCTGACCTCCCTTGTACCGAGTTTCCAGCAGCTTTTCCATTTTTTCGATTATAATTTCCTGATTGCTGTAAGCTTCTTCCAGGCCACGGATCTTGGACGTCCTCAGCTGCAGTTGCTTCTCCAGTTGCCTGGAAGGATAATCGAGGGACGCAATGCTCTGTCGTATGGACGCCTTCTCTCTCTCGTTTTTCTGCAAAACAGAATAGAGAGCTTAGATAGGCCTATCATCGTCACCATCATCATTTAGCTTCTATAGCGCCATTTTAGTCATGTGCTTGACGTCAGTCGATGGTCGCTGCTTGATTTGAACCGTCATCCCCAATGTCAAATCTAATAGTCAAGACTTCGTTATAACTAGAAGCAGTGCTTATTCTAGCCACCTTGACATTGGGGGATTTCGAAATGTTGGGAGGGGAGGGGCAAAGTCTGAGTCTCCACACTGTTGAAGGGGAAATTTCCATTCCCCAGCCAACATATAAAAAATTTGGAGCGATTTTAAAACTTTGGGGTGGGAATTCCTCCCCCCAGAGAAGGCCTAGAATAAACACTGACTGAGAAGTATTTGTCGAATGGCGTAAGCTGTAATGTATAGATTCAGTCAAATTCTAGGCAGAATTATACTATTTTTATCACGGAAACTTTATAATAATTCAGACATAGCCTAATTACAGTGAGGAGAATATCGGTTTCATTGCCAGCCATATAAGAATTTCAAATTTTCATCTCTGGCTTCAGCTGACCATTTTGCAGAGTAAAAGGTCATTCGTTTATTTTGCATTCGATAAATCCGTTGAAAAACATCTTTTGCGAATGAAATCTTGCCTGAATGAGTTCCTGCTGTAGCATCAACACTTTGTCGCGGTATTCTTTCAGTGCGTTTGTCTGTCTGTTGACTCTTTTCGTCAGCAAATCTGTCCGCAAAATCATATAATTCCAAAGATAACTTTTCACATCATAATGTTAACTTCGCTTCCACGAAATTAAGCCCCTATTGGCATGCTTTAAAGCTATAGAAAGCCAATGCATGTAAACATTAAAAAACGGCATAGTTTATTGAATGTTGAATTTCCTGGAATGCAGGTGAGACTGTATCTCTAGCGAGGCCAAACCGTTCCATGCACAATGCCATTCGTTAAACGTCGTAAACGCTGGAAGTCACTGGCCCGTGAAAAGAAAAAACAACGTAGCCATAGCAACGTGTCTCAATCCACTGATTTTCCATGACGTTGCTCGCTCAACCGTGACCGGACCAACCAATGGGAACTCGCCTGCCATAGATCGTTTCAATTGAATGGCATATATTGAATTGAATTGACGTATTGAATAGTGCCCATCGCCTGTTGCGCGGAAAAAGTCAATAGAATCCTCCCCAGTCACATCTGAGATCGTGTTCTAAGTAAATTAATGAAGCTTTTATGAAGCGTCTCTTGAAAAACAATTCGATTACAAAGAGTAATGAATTTCTAGGGCATCCATTTTAAATGTTTCAGCTGAAAATGACTGCTGTTACTTGACAACGAAGCACTTAGAAACCAAGTGCACCTCAGATCCCAGAGAGAGAGAGAGAGAGAGAGAGAGAGAGAGAGAGAGAGAGAGAGAGAGAGAGAGAGACAGACAGACAGACAGACAGAAAGAGATAGAGACAGAGAGAGTTGTATGGCAAGAAGCAAGCAAGCCATTACTAGCTTTACGGTGGATTAAATCTTAATTAGAGACCGATTATATGGATCGAGTGTTGGGTAAAATTGGCGTCTAGCCTAAACCTATGATATCCAACATTTTCGAGGATGGGCGATAATTACTCTGCTTAGTAAAAATTGTAACAGTTTAATTGCACTTTTCTTTAGATGTTAAATCGTCTGCTCGGTTTTGGTGTTGTTGTTGTCGTCGTCGTCATCATTTGCCAGCGCTGACAATGATCTCTTGTCAAGAAACGCAGCACAAAATTTTGTTCATGAACAAGTGATTGAACCCTAAGAATAAACAGACATTTCTGGTCCGCATAATTTATTATCATCATCATCATCATCATCATCAGTAGTAGTAGTAGTAGTAGTAGTAGTAGTAGTAGTAGTAGTAGTAGTAGTAGTAGTAGTAGTAAGTACTTAAGTACTAGTGGAAATAGCAGTAGTAGTAGTGTCGGTGGTAGTGTTAGTAGTAGCATAATCATGATGTCGAATTTCACGATCACGTGACAGAAGGAAGAGCAGTTACTATTTCAGCGGTTACCGCATTTTTCCCTGAGGTCTGTTTTGTTGCATAGTTTTGCGTTGTCTGTTGGATATTCGGTCGCTTCTTTTCTCGACCATCTCTTCGCTTCTTCGTCTTCCGTTTCCCTTTCTGTCGCCGGAAGCTTTCGCGTGCTGCCATCTGGTGACGGTCTCGAGGACTTCGCACCGTCCGTTCCCCCAGCCACCTGTCGACGCAGCCGAGCGTTGGTCGTCTGCAGGCGACTCAGCTGGTCGTGCAGGGACGCAACGTCGTCTTCCATCCGCTTGACGGTGTCTCGATAGGCGTCCAACTCCTTCGCCTGAACGTCGAGGATGCCGACAGGTGTATCCAAGGTCACCGGGTCGTCACTGGAGAAACAGAACAGGCCAAACTCATTCGGTGGCTGTAGTGGCGTAGCCAGGGTTTCGGAATAGGGGTACAACCGAGAAAGTAATTAAGATCGTCGAAAAGGAATTCTTCTCACGTTCGCGTATTTCCTTCGATTTTCTCTCCATACCCCTCAGACCCCTCCCTCTCCCATTTTCGCAACAGTTTTGCGCAAATCCCATGACCGATAGACGCCAGAATAGAGGACCAGCTCCCGTGGCAACCCCAATGGGGTGTGGCTGCCCCGCTTAAGAAGATCTGAAGATTTACCAGTCAAATCGATATGCATGGCTTCAATCAGTCCTTTAGGGGACATGACACACGGAATGAAATTAATGTCTAGTTCATCATCATCATCATCATCATCATCATCATCGTCGTCGTCGTCATCATCATCATCATCATCGCGTTATGTGACTTGAAGGTTTTATGGAATTTAAATCACATGTATATCCGATGGCTGGAAGAGGGATGCGTAGACCTAATCTCCACAATGCTACAACCAGTGAATGCCTGGGAAGAGGACCAAAGACTCGGAACATAACTGTAGCATTGCCTGAGTGCGTTAGCAGAATGTCGTTAGGGAAGCTTCTTGATTGACTGACTGATTGATTGATTGATTAATTTCTCTTAAATTTGACGACGACGGTGAAGAGTTCGTGATTTTCTGATCATGGGGTAGAATTGGAAACCAACCGATGTGTTGCTTCTGGGAGTCTCTTCTTCTTCTTATTCGTCGGTTGCTTTGTGTGTAGGAGGACGTCTTCCATTGCACTGTGAGGCGGAAAATCCATTCTCGGATCGAGCAACTGCAAGTAAACAGTAACCGAGTCCCGCCGTAAAGACGTCTATGGGGGTTACAGCAGATATGGCAGTGGGCCACTCAAAATTACCCTTAATCACGTGACCCCCTTGATCCATGAACTACGTGACCCGTGGCCTATTTGACCCTGGAAAATTAAATATCTATAATGATTTTTATTTTTGCATCATTATGTATCTCAAATTATGATGCTGGTTTTGAGAGATAAATAAATTGATTGATTAAAAAAAGTCGTCATGCAATTTTACAAACGGTAATTTTGCGTATCGATGGAACACAAAGACAATGCTACGTTAGGCCTACAAGTGTAGGCCTACAGGAGTAGCGCTGCTACCATGGAGTAGGCCTAGGTAAAAATTGTGCACTGCATATATTTATTAGGCAATAAACATGGGCTGTACAGTACATCGATCTCATAATACACGGCAGAAGGAATTAAAAATTGACACGGTAGTTTAGTTAGTCAGTAGCATATCCAGGAATTGAGTCTGGAAGCAGCACTTACAGTCTATATAGTGTTCCATTCTGCCTTGCCTTGTCCCTTCCATTTAGATTAATTATTATTAATGTGTGTTGCCAAAATTACTGAAAGGGAAGTAAAGACGATTCTCGCTTGTTTATTCGTGCCTTGACACAACTTCTTGGCTTTTCGCCACGATGAAAAATTAGCAAACAAAATTCTGGGACGGTTTGGGTGACAAGCCACACTGTCCCGTAGCCCAGCACCTGTCTTTTTACTGGACTGTCTGAATTTGTGCCAACGTTGCCCTACAGTTCCTGTCTTCCGTGGATAGCATATAATCTGTCTTTCCCCCACAATTGCCCAATCAGTTGCTTATAAGCTCAGGTGCTGATCATGGCATTTGGTGGACATAGGCTACGCCAATGAATTCTGAAACTCTTTTTAATACAGAAGACATCGTTGGCAAAGTACTTCGTCAAATGACGTTGTACAATGACTAAGCATAGCTGTCAACTAAACGGTCAAACGATCTTCGAAACGCTTACCTTTTTAAATGCACAAAACAAAGGCGATAAATTAGAAATTCTGGCATAGGGCCTATGGTATAAGATATTCATCTGAATTCAGAATACTCAGCGAGTATGAATAGAAAGCACTATTCAACTGTGTTGAAGGGAAAAGGAAGACCAAGAAAAACACGGATAGACAACTTAAAAGAAGATGCAGAAGAAATGCAAATGAACTTCATCCAAATGACCAAAGCAGCAAGAGACAGACAGAAGTGGAAGGAACTTATAGGGAACCAATAGGGAACGATGGAAGGAAAGAAGAATAAGAATAAGAAGAAGATGATGATGATGACGATGATGATGATGATGATGATGATGATGACGATGATGATGAAAGAGCAGAGAGTGAGTATGAATAGCTACCTCGATTGAATCTGTTCTGTGATAATCCATGGCAGATGAGTTCACAACAACAATTAGCAGACGTAGTAAGCGTCGATGTAATTCTCCCGCAATGAATTATTAATTTCAAACTCGTCTTGCACCAGATCAACGAATATTCGCAACATTCGTTAGTAGAACTCCACCTAAGATGATATTCTGCATTGATAAGAAACTACATAATTTCTTCCACAGCCTTATATAGGGTTGATTCATGTCTTATGGCGCAGCTCTTGCGAAGATTCCTTCTAAAGGTAATTTGAGACATGCTGACGTCAAACAATTAGAAGCTTCAATATCCACTTTCCTTTGTTGTGTCTCGCTGTGTGTTGTTACCGTTGATATGTCGCTTTGCGCCTATTTGTAATATCGTTGAACGATGTTGACTTGGTGCGTCTTTGCATTTGCTCGTAAAACAATGGCTTGTTTTCGGTCGGAGATCGCATGCTGAATGCTCAGCAAATATCTGTTGTGTTTCTCTTCTACAATAACACACGACTGCAGCCAGGCTGCACGCATCACGCATAGGCGTATCCAGTGTTCTATCCAGAGGTTAGGTTAGGTTAGGTTAGAAAGTCGATTTATATAGCGCAAAAACATAACGAAAAGTCAAAGGCTAGAGCGCTTTACACTAATACGATGTCTCGAAGAAGTGAGTTTTAAGATTCCTAGCGAACGATTCAAGATTGGACTCTCTAGTCACATGGCCGGGTAATGCATTCCAAAGAATAGGGTTTCCGCACTTGAACGACCTCTCGCCAAACTTTGCTGTTCGAGACGGAGGAGGAACGACCAGTCTGACGTCTCGACTGGACCTCAGTTGCGGACGCCTGTCGTTAGACGATGGTCTTAGGACCAACGACGCCAGGTAGTCCGGGAAAGCTGGATCGTGCAGGGCGCGGAACGTGAGGATGCACCTCTTGTAGGCAACACGCTCCGGGATGCGAAGCCAATGCAGCTTCTCTTTCAGAAAAGGGGAGATGTGCTCTCCCCTTCGAACTCCGAAGATCATCCGGGCAGAGGTGTTAAGGACCATCTGCAGCCGATTGAGCTGGTAGTCGGGCAGGCCCCAGAGAATACTGTTGCAGTAATCGACCCGATTGATAATGAAAGCCCGGACTAGAAGAATCGCAGCCGAGGTTGGTAGGTGACGTCGGATCTCCCTGATCCGCCGCAGCTGATAATAGCAGGACCGGGAGACGTTTCCAATATGAACGTCAAACGTAAGCGATGCGTCGAAGTGGACTCCCAAGAGGCGTACATCGGAGGATGGAAGGACGTGCTCTCCGTCAATCAGGAACGGGGCACAACTGATCAGGTGTCCCCTCCTCGGAGTCGCGAGCCACAATAGTTCTGTCTTGCGAGGATTTAGCGCAAGACGATTCACGTCCGTCCACTTTTTGATCCTGGTGACGCAGTCAGAGATGCGAGCACGGAGCCCCTCGGTGTCAGAGGGGAGGCAAAAAGAGTAAATTTGACTCCAGACTCCAGGCCTTTGGGGGGGAATTGAAGCCTTTGGGAGAATTGACTTGGTTGGACGAGGAGGGTTCAATGCAAAATTTGTGTAAGTGCTGGGTTTTTTTGAGGGGGGTGAAGTTGAGGCTTGGGGGGGAGAGAGGCGTGGAAATCTTCCCCATAACAGGCCTGTATGAAACACTGAGCGTATCTAGGATATGACAGATGGGGCAAATGGACGCCACTTGAAAGAGGGTGGTCGCAAAAACTGATCTTGCCCTACTTCTTGGAAGACGCGCTCTCTCTCCCTCTTTCTTCCTGAGAGAGAGAGAGAGAGAGAGAGAGAGAGAGAGAGAGAGAGAGAGAGAGAGAGAGTGTTCCTCCAAATATCTTGCCGTTTCACGGCAGTTAATATATAGGCAATCCATCAGAGAATTTTGTCATATTTTATCATTAATTAATTATGTTCCCGATTAAATCGGATGTTCAATGCCAGTATATTATCTTTAATTTGTCGATCAATCAGCTCTGCTTAGAGAACATACCATAGTCAGTGAACCACGCACAGACCTGCCGCCGCGCGGCCTTAATAAGGCCTACAATAGGTCTAAGGTCTATCGTTCGACGGCCTACTAGCTGTGATCGAAAGAATTTGCTTTCTTGAGAGTAAACGAACTCGAGAAGATATCGACGAACAATTTGCGTCAATTGCACTCTTTCCGTCGTCGTCGTCGTCGTCGTCGTCGTCTTCCTCTCCCGCACTTCGCTCGCACTCGATGTCGCGAGTGGAATGTGCGATGAATGGAATCGGACATTTTAAGGAAGGAAGGAAGGAAGGAAGGAAGGAAGGGTGGGAGGAAGAGAGAGAGGGACGGAGGGAGGGACAAACTAGATGCTGTTGTCTTAGGAGACGAAAAACTCGATACAGGAACGAGCAAACGACGAATTGAAGGGAAACAAACATCCGGAGACAGGTCAACAGACAGACAGACAGGTCAACTGACACACAGACAGGTCAACAGACAGACATACAGGTCAACAGACAGACAGGCAGGCAGGCAGACAGAGAGACAGACAGATAGACAGATAGAATTGTCTCTCTCACAAGAACTTACAACAAAATAATAAGCCTAAATTTGATAACAAGTAGCATAGCACTACGTGTAGAATATTCAGGTAGGAAAGGCAATAGGAATGCACTTGCTACCTTGAGAGATTGGCATAGAGTTGGAACAACAGGAAATGATCGATTCTCGCGATCGACTGACCTGGGCGACAGTGTCTCTCTCTGATCGCCCATTCTCTGTCACCCTGTGGCATACAGTGACACAGGTGGCATACATTGACACAGGTGGCATCATACGCCATTAATCTAGAGTTGGTTGTCAGTATATAATGTTGTACTATATATAGCGTATTTTGCTAAATATAATTTCTTGTGCATGTGGTTCGCGGAGCCGTCAAAGGTCAGCAATGTGGCCCGCGGCAGAACAATTCTGAAGACCCCTGCAATATCCAGCGTACGATTATTGTGAACAAACGAAATTACCAAGTCACTCAGGCGATCATCGCCAGTTTTGTTACGCATGCATGTTTTAGGATGCCTGGTTCATTATAGACCTGCAACAGGTTTTATAGACATCAAAAACAAGTTTTATAATTAATTCGCTGTGTGAGAGAAGCCTATAGAAAGGCCTGTTAAATAGAAGGTAAATAGGCCCTAGATATGTAAAAATCTAATCTATTTGAAGAAATTCGCCGACAGAATCCACATTTTCTTCTTGTTCCTTCTTTATTGCTTTAACCTTTGCAAAAATAATCAACAATATCATTATCAATTTCCATCTACAGGGTTTGAAATAGAGCACTCGCAGCCATTTCATACTACACACTAACGCCATTGACTGTACGAGAACGAGGGACATCAACTAAATGAAAGACCTGGCGAATATCTAACGGATTGCCTAGTAGGGCGATCGAGGTGGCCCCTGGCTACGCCACTGTGTTTTATGCCCGAATCAATTCTGCCGCTCATTCGCGCTCTCTGGACTTGCGTTCTTGCATAGCGCCATCTGGCGAACTGATACTCATAAGATCATGTCCACCTATCTGTCGATGGTTGCTGTTGCTAGATCAGGCAACCATGTTGGTCGGTCTAAGTTACAACCTCTCGAAAACTAATGCAGGAACTCCTATTTGGTTAGTGGGAATTCTCACTATCGCTGCTTGGGGTCGTCCATAAATGACATAACGCGATTTTGGCACTTTTTTGAACCCCCCTACGTAACGCGGCGTAACAAAAAGTCAGACCCCCTAAAATATGACGTAATAACGGGCCGACCCCCTTTTCGTCTTCCAAAAAGTTTTGACAATCAAACAAAAGGTCATTCATCCATCTATTTTTTCCCTCTTCAAACATACTGACAAGCAAAAAAGGTCATCTTTGTATTTTTCCCTCTCCAAAAACTCTGACAAGCAAAAAAGAAAAAAGGTCGTCACTTAAAAGTTTTGTGTTGCGTTACGTCACATTTACGGAACCCCCTCTCCCCTCGTCACACTTCGTAACAAATGTCCGGACCCCCTCCCCCTAGGCGCGTTACGTCATTTATGGACGCCCACTGCCCGCTCTTTAAACAGCAAGGCAAAGAGGAGGGAAACTGAGAATGTGGAATCTCCAATGGCTTGGTTCTCAAATAGCCTACTTGCCCTACTACTATCCTGCGAAATCTTCGAACGATCTTGCCCAGGGACATTTTAGGTCCTCTGTAAAGTCGAAAAGCTTACGGGAAGTTAGCAAAGAATAATTTTATTTAGATGCTAGCGTTTTATTTACTGTTCGATTGTAAGTCATTTCGAAGTAGTTGGACAACTCACAATGGCAAATTAAAATATTCAAATGATAAGGTTAACATATTCAACTTTCAACACGAGGTAGCCACCACAACCATCTCCAGTTTTAACGCTACGTTGAATTAGTGTCACATCCTCATGGGCGCCGCACATTAAGGCAAGAGGGGCACTTGCCCCTCCCCTGGAAAATGCAAATACCAATATTTCACATTGAAATTTTTAATCCTTGCTAAAATATTAACCGTGACCATTGTGTTAAAATGTGTTTTGCCCCTCCTGGAAAAATTTCTGTGGGCGCCCGTGCACAGCCACTAAATTAAAAGAACGTGAGAAATTATTTTTGGGAGAAATTCGCGAATTCGATCTCAACTGCAACGAAATTTATATTCCGAGGACACGATAGCAACACGGTCTTCTGCAATTCTCTCGTCAAAGAGGAGCGAGATTCTGCCGCGTGAATAACATTTCTTGTCAAAATTCGACGATTCTCGTAAAAGATCTTTCTCGCAAGATGGAAGAGATCTTATGCTGCTGATAGTAGATTCGGTCGTATGAATTTATTGACAGATGTTTGACTGATGATCGGCGATGGAGATGATCGAAGACGCTGGTTCTTGTTCTCGCCGCTCCTTCTCCGGATCACTCCATCCATCCGTTCTCCATTCATCCATTCATCCGTCTGTTCATCCATCAGCACCGATGAATGAATGCGAGCTGACGACTAGAAGAGACACAGATGCGGAGACAGATAAGAAGAAAACTGTCGCCGCCGCCGCCGCCGCCGCCGCCGCCGCCGTCGTCGTCATCTTCGTCGGCGATAAGGAGTAAGGAGGCGATAACTGACGAGACGAATATATTGCGATGTCGGATTTTGACGAATCGAGCGATAACAAGAACGGGGTGCAGTGATTAACGAGGCGTTCTACAACAGCTGCATTGAAAGAAAGAGTCAGAGAGAGAGAGAGAGAGAGAGAGAGAGACAGACAGACAGACAGACAGACAGACAAAAGAAAAACAGAGAGACAGAGACAGACAGACAGACAAAGAGAGACAAGAGTGAGAGAGATGATGGAACAAGGAACGGTACGGTTGACGTAGAAAACTACGATTCGACAATGAAAAATGTCATTCCGTCGCCGGCCGATAGATGGCCTGTTATTATTGGTACTTTCCCTTTCCGTGGGTTATTCGGTGTTCTGCTCTTTTCCGTTTACAGTAAATAGTAAACGATTGTCTGCTCTGTTAGGGACATAATAGTCTCTCTCTCTCTCTCTCTCTCTCTCTCTCTCTCTCTCTCTCTCTCTCTCTCTCTCTCTCTCTCTCTCTCTCTCTCTCTCTCTCTCTCTCTGTCGTGGTTTCAATGGAGCACCTGCAGAGAGTGAAAGAGCGCCTCTATACTCAACAGACAGATCCCCTCCCCCTCCGTTTTTTCCGTTAAACGACCTTTGGCGTTCGACAAACAGAAAAGGAAATACCGATCAAGGTCAAATGTCTACCTGGAATTATTCCGCTCAAGGGCTTTCGCTTGCGAACATATCGCACCGGTTGCAGTCATATTGACTATAGAACACTGTAGGTTCTCAGATAATCAGTCACGTGATCTTCCATTTAGCACACAAATTTTTCAAAATAAGATATTCGTAAAGAAAGCCTTTTTGTACTCCCACAACAGCAACAAATTCGTCGCATTTTGTGCAAAGTATAAAATTGATGGCAGAAAAATATTTCAAAGCCTTTAGCTCAGGACGCCACAAAGTTTCAGCTTTAAGGTAGACTCCCGATATTTGTACATTATTATTGTCGACACCTCGCAAATCATCCAACTTGTATATCACCATTGGCGCAGCCATGGAGTACTAGGGACCCCCTCCTTTTAGAATCGAAAGCGGTCATGAGGTTCGTCCAAAGCCGATGAGTAGTTTGGAGGGAGGGATAAGGAGTTGTCAGTGATGCAAATCCTTGTGCCTGGTCCTTGTTTTTAAGGACTCCTTAAGGACCGATTTTAAGTCCTCGTCCTTGGGGAGTCAGTCCTTGTTAACATCACCACTGGGGGGGGGGGGCTGTTTACGACTCCGAAATAAAGGAACGATGATAAAAATCGTTAAACCTCTTTAATAGGCATAATGATTTTTGTTGTTGGAAATTTATGATCTAAGCATAAATATTTTGTATGGATTCTAATGGCTTGCGGCTTTGAAAGAGAGCTTTCAGTAGCATCACAGATACATCACTCATTGCGACATTTGCGTGAATTCGTCTATTGTCGTATTATATTCTAAGCGTCTTCCTAGACGCAGCGACCGCTTCGTCATGCATTGTCTCTCATATATTGTTGTCGGTTTGTCTCGTAACGCTACTGTTGTCTTGTCATGCAGTGTTTGGCGGATGCTGTTTACCTTTTGTTACGATCTATTATCGTCTGCTTCGTCGCCTCAGTCACGCGTCACTTCAGACGTGACGTCACTCGTTCGAGAGAAAAGGTGGCGCCGATGGGAACGGCTGCACAGCGACAGAGGCGGTTCCACTGGGGGGGGGGGGGAGGTCGGTCGGGAGGCCCTTGCCCCCTATTGAATGCCTGCCCTCCCCCAGTGGTCTACAGGCTCTAGTGTAGCCTACCCAGTCTAACTAACTAGGCTAGTCCAGGTTTATGGAAACAGCTGGTCTACATTATGCTTAGAAGTTGTCACATGAACCAGTGCTTTATCCAGACCCCAGGACATGGGGGGGGGGGAGAAGGGGAATTGGCTTGGATGGAGTGATAAAGACACAGTTCAATGCAAACATTTGTGTCCGTGTTGGGATTTTTTGGGGAGGGGGCTTTTGTGGTTTGGGGATCTCCCCTCACAGGTCTGGATAAACAACGACACGAACGTACCCTTCCCACTTCAGGGTCAAATCCTGGAGCCGCCACTGTCCAGCGACGATTAATCGACAACAAGATTGACTGTTCCATGCAACGATGCGCTTAACGAGAGTTAGAATCATGTGATGAAAAACCCACAATGATAATTATTATTATTCAGTGGCGTAGCCAGGATTGCGGAATAGGGGAGTATGTCGACATTTTCGGGTGACAAGTCTTGACGAGTGAAAAAGTAGGTCTTTGAATTTTCACACTCCCCAATTTCTCAAGTGTTTTGGGCAAATCCCACGACCTTTTCCACACAGAATAGGGGCGTACCCCACTCTCGCCCTCCCGTGGCTACGTCAAAGCTGACAATTATTGTATCGGCGAGTGATTCTGATGTACTCTGCATATTAGAATATCTGTATTCCATTTAAATTGTTTAGTTCTGCAAAAGTAAACTAGGATTTCAATAATATTGCCAAAACTGTTAACCTCATTGTCTTGTAGGCCTTGTAGATTTGCTTTTGTTGCTCAAATATATACTCGTGTTTTTTCCACGAAAGACAAGAGTAGAAACTCGGGAAAGGCGGGCGAAACATTAACACTCTAAACGCGATTCAAATTTAATAAACTCTGGCAAAAACATAACTCTTTATCAGCGCTCTTGCCAACAAGACTTTAATGTTCCTTGAGTAAAATACCAAAATAAACCAATCATGGAACGTGGCTGAGTGGTCTGTTGCATAAGAAACTGACACAATGTTGTCATGTTGAAATAATTGTGTATTTATTCAATCCGAACAGAATAATTAGGGCAAAGCATTGCTGTTAATATCCCGCCACTGCTATTACTGTTGGCTGGTGGGTTAAGACGACTGCAGGAATTTCCATCGGGTAACATAGAGGTCCATGCGCTCACACCGCGCGCGGATGGACACGACTAAGCACCTGGGCTGTGTGGTCGGCACTCATTCCGCGCCAGTTCAAGTACCGTCGTCACTGCTCGATATGCAATGCATTCGGATTTCATGTCTTAAAAGGTGGATAGTATTTCAATCGGTCGAGTTTTTTCTTAAACGTCATCAATCAATCAGGAGCAGATGACGTCATATTGATGGAATAAATGACGGCGTGATTGACGGGTTTTTTTCGATGACGTCGCGATGACGTAACGATAGATTATTGCGGAGTCGAACAGCTGATGAAAACCAACACGGTACGTTCTTGTCAGTGGCGTAGCCTGGATCCCAAAATAGGGGGGGGGGGCACATCGACATTTTCCTGTCAAAAATTTTGACGAGCAAAAAGGTGGTCTCCTTAAGCGCTTTGAGGTCTCCTGATTTCATACTGCTCCCCCCATCCCCCCCCCCCCATTTCTCACCGGTTTTGCCCGAATCTCAAATAGGAGAAGCGGGTCCTTCTTGGTTACGCCAACTGATCTTATTATGCAAAATCTAATCGGTCTATCAGTCTTGGAAAATGTGAACTCTACAGGAATCAGGGAAACTCTATTAGTACAATGAGAAGACGATTCGTGGATTTGTTTTGCGGATTTCTCGTTGGCTTTGACGACCCCTCTTCATACTGAGTCTCTCGTGAGAGACTGTTATTGCTATAGAAGCGTTCAGGCGTCGTTACTTTCTTAAATCCAAATTATTTCTTAATTGAAATTGACGGTCAGGTTAACCTCATTGTCTTGTAGGCCTACTTTATTTATTCTTCCTTCAATCATTTATTGAGGGCTATCCATACGTATGTCTATCTGTCTGTCTGTCTTGTCTGTCTGTCTATCCATCCGCCTTCCCGTCTGCCTGTCTTTCTATCTGTCTGTCTGTCTGTCTGTCTGCCTGTATATCCGCCTGTCAGTCTGTCTGTCTCATGCGTTTAGCACGAATGCTCTTTTTATTAAAGACTTCAGCTCTCCTTTGAGGACCAAAGATTCTGGTCGTCTTCATAAATTATATCGCCTTTAGAATAGCAATCTTCCTCCATCGTAGCTGACCTTTAACCTCTCGCCTCTGACCTCCACGCTCTCCATCTTAAATTCTTATTCGCCACTGACGGTGACCCCCACACACCTCGTCCATAGTCACGTGGACTATGGACGGGGTGTGTGGGGTGGGGTGGGGGTGAAAGCTTCAGTCGCTAGAATAGACAGTGCCAGCAACCATTACTACCATCTGCTCGTCATAAGAGGCGCTATATAAATGCTCAGTGGCGTCGCCAGGAATTTTTGGTTAGGGGGAAAAAGGGGCTAGCGTGTCAGATTCCTTACCCACCCCTGACCCCCCTTCACAGAAAACTTTCTCACCGGATTTGCGCGAATTTGGTAGGTGGTCTGGGGCAGAAGAGGGGCACTTGCTCCCATTTGGCCCCCCGTGGCGACGCTAGTGCCTGTTTGACATTGGACAATGCAAGGACTAGTGCTACAGTAGGCTATAGATATGCAAAATTCAGAAGAGTGATGAAACAAATTAAAACCACATTTTCATGTGTCCCCAGCTTAGCTGAGTCAAACTGTACTAGAATTGTCAATATATTCGGCCTCAATTTTATTGTAGAACATTCGAAATGCCCCGAAAATGATGAGCCATTTGAAACGACACTATACGAAGTCTTTCAGAAATCTGTTCTCTGTCAAATGTCTAATAAATCGAACGAGAGATAAGAAGGGGTTTAAGAGAGCTGGTTTCTTGTAAGACAAGTTCTATAGAAAACAAAAATATTATATAATTGATAGCCTGTTTGCAGTGGCGTCGCCAGGAATTTTTGGTTGGAGGGGGCAAAAGGGGCTACCGTGTCAGATTCCTTACCCACCGCTGACCCGCCCCCACGCCCCCTTCACAGAAAACTTTCTCACCGGATTTGCGCGAATGTGGTAGGTGGTCTGGGGCAGGTTGGGGGGCACTTGCCCCCATTCTCCCCCGTGGCGGCGCTAGTGTAAATGCTACATTACATTACATCACGTGCCTTCTTCGTGCCTATTCAGACCCGTGCCCTTTTCGGTCATCGATTTTCTTCCGGGGGGCACCCCCTGAATAAATGCATGTAATTTCCGCAGCAGTAGGCCTATAATATATCGCAGCCATATACTACAGGTGTCGACGCGTAACCTTGTAGTGATATCAGCACTAACGTACAGTAGGGCCTACATTACACGCTCTCACTAAAATAATTTACGCTTGTGCCCGTCGTTATGGTGGATGTTCCTTCCTTTCGTTGGAAGACTTAGTGCGCTGTTCAGAAGCAGATGTCGTGTATAGATTAGGCGCTCGTATTGCTCGCCTCGGTAGATTTCATTCTGCATCTTTGAGTATCTCGAGATACTCGAATCATAAAGTACCATCGTGCCCCGATACCCGTTCTTTCTTTCTTCCCTATTATTCCATCCACTAGTTTGTGAGTTAGCCATCTGGTGTGGCCATCTTGACGGTGATCTGTGAGAATCTTGCGTGTACTTAGTACGGTACTTTGCCAATTGTTTTTAAAAAAGAAAAGCACCGTATTCTTTCATCTGACAGTCGTGGGTTCCCACACATAGAAGCAAGGGGGCACTTGCCCCTCCTGAAAAATGCAAATCTATTTTTTTAACTAAAAATATTTTGGCTATTAAACAATATTTGCACGCTAAAACACTACTGATATACAAAACGAAATTGAGAACCTTATAGCTAATAAGAACTGTGCAAATGAATATCTTGAAAACTATATTAACAGTGACCATTGTGTGTTGCCCCTGGAAAACTTTCTGTGGACGCCACTGTCAGCAATTATGCGCTGTGTATGGACAATACAGTTGTTTCCATGACCGATGCACTCGTCCCAGTCCTAAGACATAGTATCATGCACTTAAAGTATTTATTCAATGAAATTATTGCCTGAAATTGGCTACGACCCTCAATTTGACGTCAACGTCAGTATGGCTGTGTCCTCTTCGACGATAAAGGCAAGACTGCAGAGGCGTCATTTGGGGGGGGGGGGGCTGGGGGGGCCGTGGCCCCAAGGAAATGAAAATATTAATTCATAATGTATTAATAATGTATTAATGTATTAATGTGCAAAAAAACAAAAACAGGGACGTCACTAAAAAAAAAAGGTCGTCAACTATTTTTTTGGTAATCGTAAACAAAACGTAAAAAGAATTGACGAACAAAAAAAAAAAAAAAAGGTCGTCAACTTTTTTTCGAAACTCAAAGCTAAACTTAGTCGAAAAAATTTAATTTCTATAAATAAAAAAAATGTGAAAAAATGTTCAAAGAAAATTTTACAAAATTTCTCGCCCCCCCCCAAGAAAAGTGTGAAATGACGCCACTGCAAGACTGCACTTGAAACAGACCGACATGCCGTCATTCGGACTTGATTTGCTCTCTCACTCATAGCACTAAGACGGTCGACCAAAGTTCCGGTTCATCGGGGGTTCACATTTTTCTAGTCGCCAGCCTTCAAAAATTGATTCTATATTCTCCTATGGTTGAAGGCTGTCTTGTCTTTCTAAAGAGCTTATTTGACGATTTGACTGAATAATAACAAGTATTATTATTCACTTCTATAGCGCTATTTATAATACCCAAGGGTATCAATCGGTGGTACTTCAAATCCATCAGCAAAAGACCAGGTCATTCCAGAGATCAGTCAGAGGGAAACAGCAAGACAGACTATGGAGGAAATGCTAATTGGAAGAGATGAGTTTTAAACCTGGATTCAGACAGCCAGAGGGAGAGAGTTTCAGATTTTTGGCCCAGAACTAGAAAAAGCTCTCTTACCAATTTCAGTGTTTGTTCTAGCAAATCTTGTTGAGTGACAATGCCACGGGCGGTTTAAAAAAGGCTTTGGCTATTGAGGTTGGCCAAGAATGCAGTATTTAAAAAAAGCCAGGAAGTGATTTCTACGTGATTTCGTGTTCTCTGTCACCGAATTTATTGGCTCGCTGACGCCGGCCTACTTTTCCCAGGACGCCAGTCAGTCTGCTTTTCCCAGGGGCCCATCGTGTTTGTTGATAGGGAAATTGTCTCACACGTCAGCTGCAATTCTGGGCGTTGCGTTTGAAGTCTCCTCTGGGATTCGATTACGTCGGGTGTTAGTCACTCTACTCAATGGAAACCGAAAACCACTGCGTGACTTAATTCCAGGGAGGATGAATTCAGAGGCTGCCCAATGGGCAACAGGACGGCCCTCCCCCCTCCAACCCCTTAAATCCAAACACAAGACACTTATAATGTCAACAGTGTACCACGCTGTCTTGAAAATTGAATGATTTTAAAAGAAACTTAATAGTTGCATTATTGCTTCAAAGCTTTCATTCAACATTTAGCTTCAAAGCGACTCAATCTCAGAAAAGTAGTAGTAGCTGCTGTTGTTGCTGCTGCATTAGTAGTAGTGGTAGTAGTAGTAGTAGTAGTAGTAGTAGTAGTAGTAGTAGTAGTAGTAGTAGTAGTAGTAGCAGTAGTAGAAGTAGTAGTAGTATCCTGGAACCAAGAACCGATGGTCCTGTGGGAAGACTCGGCTCTTAAGAATCCTGACTGTTGTTGTTGTTGTTGTTGTTGTATCAGTTGGCGACTATCTTGATTAGACAACGTCGTCGTCGTCATCATCATCAATTAGCGTTAAAACACAGACTGGAGATCTTACTTACTTCTTCGCATTTGAATAATATTAACGTTCGAAAGTTCATTTGGCCGCCGGATATTTTTTATGTGAATCTGGTTCTATGTTTGCACCGCGTCGAAGAAGAGTGTCTAGAGATACTTAATTTCGGGGTCTGATGGATAACACATGTCCTCCTCAGCCGTCGACAGCACACAGCCATACATACAACCGAGTCTATGCAGGACCAACAAGCAGTGGCATCCACCGACGAGAGGGGGAGCGGGAGGTGGGGGGGAGAGATTGAAGCCGGGACGTTGACCGCACGAAAAGTGGTTCTAAAAGGCAAAAGATATCGCGCCTCTTCAGAGCACAGCATCGACTGCGGAGGGCCGAGCACCCCCGGAGCCCGTGTCTCGACCCCCGCAATATTGATTGACGGCATGGCTGAGGGCCTAGCAGCGATGGATTCGAGGTCTTGAATGGTGTCGAGGAAGGAAATCTCGCTGAACGAAACCACAACAATGATGTCTGTGTTTAATCCGACAGGAATTTCTATAATAGTGACTCTGGGAAGAACGTCTGCTTACGATTAGGTCGGCTTGAAACTGAAACTTCCCGCATTTAAGGGTTAATGATGATGATGATGATTATGATGATTCTGATGCTGCTGCTGCTGATGATGATGATGCTGCTGATGATGATTATGATGACGATGATTACGATGATGCTGCTGCTGATTACGATGATGATGATGCTGATTATGATTCTGATGATTATGATGCTGATGATTATGATGCTGATGATTATGATGATGATGATGATGTTGATGATGATGATGATGATGATGCTAATGATTATGATGATAATCTGTACACCTATCTATCTATGTGTTTGTACATCCTTTCATCCTTTCCTCGTCTTTTGCCTTCTCTCCATCCGGTTCTTTATTGTAAAGAAAACGGTTAAACTGAACGAAGTTCGGCGATTCGTGGCTTCTGCTTTTGTCCTAAGTCGATTTTTTTTCTTCGTCGTCACTTGGCCAACCATCGCCTAATTGCAGTCATATTTCACGGGAGAGCTAGGCCCCACTGTATGTCGCTGCCCCTCGATTCCCCCCCCACCCCACCCTCTTTTCCGTCCGTCCGACAAGCAAGCCCACTAAAGAAAAAACGCACCTGTCTTATTACCGATCTCCCTCGAGCTTCATCATCATCATCACCGACTTCTCCTTTCATCCATAACTTTTCATCGTCGCCTTCGCTCCATTAGTCCTCTGCCTATGTTTGTTTCTCCTAGTCTTCTGCCTCGTGCCTGCATCGCTCCAACAACTGGACGCTCTTGCAAAACTCTGTGACAGACAATGTCATAGCACCAAGTCTATGAAAACGAGAGGAAGTGGAATCAAATGACGGAAAGAAGAGTAGAGAAACTGGGGGCGGGGGCGGATTGGGGATTTGAGAATTAGAATTGAATACGTACAGGCAGTTCATCATCATCATCATTAACCGTGGGCTCATCGCCCGTTGGTGTATAAAGCCATCTCTACAGTTTTCTGCCATTCTTTCCTGTCCGTTGCTCTGTGGCTAAGATCCTGTAAACTGCTTCCACACCATTCTTCAATATCATCACACCATTCCTTGTGTGGTCTCCCTCTCTTATTGGCACCCTCCATTATTCCAAACATTAGAGCTTTGATCTTTCTGTCCTCTTTCATTCTGCATATGTGTCCGAAAAGTTGGAGTTTCCTTTGTTTTACTCTTTCCAGCATGGTTTGTTTGGGCTGAATTCTCCTGTATAGTTCTTCATTTGTGATTTTTTCGACCCATCCGATTCGTAGTATTTTTCTATAACATTTTCTTTCAAAGGCTAGTATTTTTCTTTCCAGGTCTTTGGTGATGGTCCATGTTTCGCATCCATATAAAAAGCTGCTGAAGATACAGGTTTCGAGTATTTTCTTTTTTGTTTCAGTGCTTATTGATTTGCTTTTCCAGATCTTATCCATTGCCATCAGTTGATCTAGAGCTCTTGCTGCTCTTCTTGCGACCTCTTGTCTGCAGTCTAAGTCATGGAGCCAGATGGAAGAGCAAGATATTGATAAGAGAGCTGACGGGATAGCAGGAGTGATACGAGAAGCTTTTGAAGAAACAGTACCAGAAACTTCTAAAATTCGTATCCAAACGTTATTTCAGGGTCATAGTAGTAATAGTAGTATTAGTATAAGTAGCAGTAGTAGTAGTAGTTGTTGTTGTTGTAGTATAGTAGTAGTAGTAGTAGTAGTAGTAGTAGTAGTAGTAGTAGTAGTAGTAGTAGTAGTAGTAGTAGTAGTTGTTGTTGTTGTTGTAGTTTAAAACACAGGCAGTTACAGCTTTTTAATGAAAAAAAATTATTATGGGACCCACTAAGACTTTGTCACTAATGTTGAAAATTACGTCTTCGAACAGACAGGCAATATAAAGAGACAAAAGTCTACGATAATGTCTGTCTTAGAACAAAAGATAATGCGTTCCTATCAGTCCATGGTTTTCTTTGCTGAGATGCTCACAACATAGAACAACTGTCATGACAAGTAATTGGAACAATGCATCATCAGATAACGAGGATTAATATAAGATTCATGCAATAAGCCATCGACATCGGCCAACTTCGACGAAGCTCTAAAGTCAGAATGAAAGGAAATAATTCATCCATATTTCAAAATCTCTATTCGTATCCAAACGTTATTTCAGGGTCATAGTAGTAATAGTAGTAGTATTAGTATAAGTAGCAGTAGTAGTAGTAGTTGTTGTTGTTGTAGTATAGTAGTAGTGGTAGTCTAGTAGTAGTAGTAGTAGTAGTAGTAGTAGTAGTAGTAGTTGTTGTTGTTGTTGTTGTAGTATATTAGTGGTAGTAGTAGTAGGCTTGAACCCGCTCCGTCAGCCTACCGCTCCAGCGCCTATAACCCACTCTGCCATCATCTAACGTTTATATCTCGTCATTATATTAGCATGGCGTTAACAGCGATGATGTCTCGACTTTCCTATTTCTGAGAGAATTCTCAGGCAGCGCTTTAGGAGTGCGGAGGTTAAGCCATGTCGTCTATCTCCGCCATTGACTATAGCTTATTGCCTTCCTGCTCTGAAACATCATCATTCCTAGTGATACATTTCGTGAAAGTTTCAACGGATCTGTTCATGCCGTTAATTATTTAACCATCTAATTATCTAGCTACCTAATTGCCTAATTATCTGATTACCTGATTACCTAATTATCTAATCGCTTAATTATTTAATTACATAATTGTCTAATTGTCTAATCACATAACTATCTAATTACCCAATTATTTAATTATCTACCGACCTAATTATTTAATTATCTACTGACCTAATTATCTAATTATCTACTGGCCTAATTATCTAATAATACCTCCAAAGTCCTTTAAAGTGCTATGCCTTAAACAAATGCATGGCCTGCGATAAATAAAAAGAAATCGAGATATCCTTTGACCGCTGCTCTGACTGCATAGGAACCTAAAATGGAAAGCGGGAAAGCGGGAGAAGAAGGATTGCTGCCTAAGTATCTGCCGTATCTGTTGTAGATAAGGTGGGACAACTGGGTCCACTGTTATCTTATGTCGGTGCCACTGGCGACCGATAATCTGTAACGCCGAAACTGCGTCGGTTGGTGGTCGGATGTATAGTTCTGTCGTACGCTATCTCAGGACCTGCGGTTGTCTTGGCTGATGCAACAACGAGCTGCTGTTGTCCCTGTTTGTCGTTGTCGTTGTTGTTGTTGTTGTCTTGGTAGTTGTCGTCGTCGTCGTTATTCTTTGTCCTGCTTTTGTCCGATTCTTTTACTGCTACGGAAGCTCTTAGCGACCTCCGCTGGAATACATTATTTTCATTCGGGGCCAAAAAAAACCAAATGCGTTTACCCTGCGTATCACGGTAAATAGGCATAGAATTTATGCCAGCGGTGCTGGAACCGTGCCGAGTAGGAGGAGGAGAGGGAAGAGGAGGAGGAGGAGGAGGAGAGGTATTGCTACCTGACTTGTCGTCGGGACCTGTATAAAATCATTGACAATGACAATGGCGTCAGAAGGAACAACAAAGAACCAGCGATACAATGCGAACAGAGATCGGTCACACGAAGTTTCATTTAGATCACTGCTCTCTCTCTCTCTCTCTCTCTCTCTCTCTCTCTCTCTCTCCATCTCTTTCTATCTCTATTTCTGCATTTCCGTCTCTCTGTCGTTCTCTCTATCTCTGTTTCTCTGCTTTTCTGTCTCTCTGTTTCTCTGCTACTTTGTCTATCTGTCTCTCTGTTTGTCTATCTGTCTCTCTGTTTCTCTCTCTGTCTCTCTGTTTCCCTGTCTCTCTGTATACCTATATTCGCTGAACTGTTTTTCCATCGACGCATGCTTTTCCACAAGTCATTGCACGCCACGTCCAAATGTACAATAGACAGTCGAATATACTGCACAGAGCACGTCTACGTACTTTATATACTGTATATATATATATACATGTATGCAGGGCGCCTGTGAATATATATTTAAGAAACTTTAAAGATTTGTACTAATTTTTGCAGTTTAGTTCAGGGTTCTTGAATACGGGGGGGCGGGGGGGGGAAATACGCGTCGACATTTTCGAGTAGAAATACTGCAGGCAAAATAACGTCTTCGAGTAGGTCCTTAAGGCTTCGCATCTGTTCAAATCATTCTGCCTACCTACCCTACTCTACCTCACCCCCGCCCGAAAAATTTCTCAGGACTTTGCACAAACCCCACGACTCATCCCATCGCGAATGGCGGGGTAGGGGGGCGACCCCCCGTTTGTCCCCGGGGGCTACGCCAATGGATGAATTAGTATTGAATTTCGCTTGGGGTTGCCTTTAGTCGAGTCCTCTCATGAGGGCGCTAGTCATGTGATGGATGATTGCGTCCGTTAGGCTGAGTGTCTATAATGTTGCTTCTTCCAGGTCTCTTCCGCCGTTGTGTTCCGATGGATGGTCGCCTTCCCTCTTCCGTTCATCGTCTGATCTGTCACGAATCGAACCCGGAGAGGAGAAACAGCTCGGAGGAGGAGGCAGAGGCGGAGGAGGAGGCGGAGGAGGAGGAGGAGGAGAGGAGGATATTTCTGAACATGCATGACGAGGCGTCGTCGTCGTGTTACGTTAACGATTCGATTTCTGGCGACGAAGTCTTTGCGTCGAACGACATCATCAAAGACCCATCTTCGTCATTCCAGAACAACCTCCTTCAGGCGAATTCCAGGCTGGTTCGAGGAAGAGGAGGAGGAGGGACGGAAATAAAGGACGAAGAGGAGGAGGAGGAGGAGGTGGAAGAGCAGGAAGAGGAGGAGGAGGAGTTGGTGGTGGGAAAAGATAATCGAGTCGGCGAGTGTCTAAATACCAGGTCGACTGGAAGACTTCGAGTGGAATTCGTTGGTCTAAGCGACGACGACGACGATGACGACGACGACGACGATGATGATGATGATGACGACGAAGCGAAGAAACGACGCAGGAAATCGGACGGAAACAGAGAGGCGGAAGCGGAAGACGGAAAAGAAGAGGAACAAGAAGAGGAGGAGCCAGAAAGGAGCGAGGAGAAACGGAGGAGGAGGAGGAGGAGAATCGGGTTCTGTCCCGCCGCGATGACGACGACGACGGCGGCGGCGACCCATTGCTCGGGGGGGTCGGCGAAGCAGGTGACCGTCGGCGACCCCAGGCTAAGGAAGCCCCGTCTCTCGCTGCTCGGTAAACCACTCAACTATCACGCCCACCGGAGAGACACGAGGTTCAGACAGATGACCAAGATCCAGACGACTGTCTACAACTTCCTGGAGCGACCGAAGGACTGGAAGGAGATCTCCTATCACCTACTCGTGTAAGTAGGCGCGGGAAGTCGGTTCCGCTCTTTTCCTCCGTCTGCAGTTTACCTGCGCCGACCGATTTAGGTAATTGACAATAACGGTTGTCTACGCTGGACGTCCTCTGACGACCAGACTGGTCTTCGTTCAGCGTAGATTTGGTTCCATTTAGTCTACCTGTATCGCGCCTGGTACTATCACTAATAATAATAATAATAATAATAATAATAATAATAATAATAATAATAATAATAATCCGTGACACTCCAGAGATTTAGCGCAGTCGCCTTCCACGGAACTTTCACATAATAGGAAATAATAATAATAATAATAATAATAATAATAATAATAATAATAATAATAATAATAATAGCAGTAATAGAGACTTATGGTGGTTCAGTAGTATCTGCCGTGCGTGAGAACCACTGTTGGAATATCGTAGGATTGGTATACTTTACGTGGTTTATAGTTCTAAGAGCGACGAAACGATGTAAAGCTTAGCCAATCAGAATAGCGAATGTCTCGCATTTCTTGAAAGCAGATATTGGCGAGAGAACTGCTTTGTCCCGAATATCCCCTCGTAGTTTGTCCAAGATGTTGCTTTTGCCGACATTCTATTTGTTCCCCATCCCCATCTCCCCAGAAATACCCTACTCCAGTCAGAAACCACGGCTGGTCGATTCTTCCCCCCTCCGGTCTGCGGCCCCTAGGCCCTGTCCGATCCTCCGTAAAAGCTAGCGATACTTGCTTAAGCGAAATATTGTATTTTTCTAATATTTCTTAGGTTACCAGACCGTGCAACGACAGCATCTATAATCTTTTTCATTATAGTGTTTGGATTTTGGATCAGGATTTCAATTGCACTTCTGTCTGAGCGCATACATAGACACGAATAGGGACAAGCTCCCTTCGGGTCGACCTTCCAGACAAATCAAATCCCGAATACCAGAGAAAAACGTTCGGCAGAAATGCAATCGAAATTAGTTTCGTTTTTAAAAAGTCGGCATAAAAAGCACAACTTATATCAAAGGAATTTCCTATAAGTCTATGCTGAGCATGCCAGAGCGTCTATTAATCAATTTTAATCAATTATATTCGCTTGCGTTTAACCTTTAAATTTAACCTTATGATTAAATTGGGTTTTATTTAATACTAATGAAACAGATAGTTTGGTTCTTCTTTTTCATTTGTTTATGTTGCAACAAAATCCGATATGATTGTTACAATGGCGAAGGTTGTTTCACGCGTCCAAGTCTTTCGGTGCGGTCACCCGTTTGCATTTGTCCGTCAGAAAGTGAATAGGGTTTTTAATTGGACTGTGTTATCTGTCCGCAGCAGCAACGGTAATTTCGTTATTCTCGTTTGAACCAGTTTTGCCACGGAAACCAAACCCAACGAACCCTGTACTTCCGACATTTAGACGGACTATGTAGCGACAGTGGCGTGTCCAGGGGTTAGCCCCCCCCCGCCCCCCCAGCCAGTGAAAAATCGAACGTTGATCAAGAAATTAAACGGCCAGTTAGTTTTCGGAATCGGACTTTTTAAAAGTTTGGCGTGCAAGAAAAATTGTTCGAAATATTGGCCTTTCTCTTGAAAAGTTTGCGTTGTGTTTGGTTTCATCGAAAATCCACCGAAACCATGCATACAGTAGCTGCGTTGGTTGAATGTACATCAAGAATTTCGTACAAATGCCAAATGCGTGTGTACTGTATGTGTGTGTTGCCACTGTGATACTTAGACAGCAGACTTGGAAAAAGAAATACAGGAGAAAATGAAAGTGCCGACGGTTAGCCAAAAACCTCGGCTCTTAATGTTATGCCAATCAACTGAGGAGTCTCTCTTCGAACAATCTTTTCAATATTCCAAGACACAAACAACCTGTACATCACGTTGAGCTCTGTACAGTACAATGCAATTCCAGAATAGATACAACTTCTGGAATAGGACCGACTGTGCAAATGAAGCACAATCAGACAGACACATAGACAGACGGACGGACAGACAGACAGATAAACGGGAGAACACACAGAGAAGGATGCATTGGGGTACAAGAGTCACTCGCGCAGTTATTGAAACGAATCCTCTTACGGTAGCTTCTTCAAGTCAGAGGCGGATCTAGGGGAGGGCGGGGGTACACATGTCCCCGGGCGCCGAGGTGAGGGGGCGCCAAAATTTGATATTTGGGTAAGTGAAATGCACAATAAAGTAGAAGAAACACTTGCGAGGACCTTTTTTGCTCGTCAGCACTATATGAAGAGAGAGTTGAGGGGCGCGAAAACGATGTGAGGACCTTTTTTGCTTGTCAGTTGTTAGGGGCGCCAACATAGGCCTACACTTTGTCCACGGGCGCCGAATACCCTAGATACGCCTCTGCTTCAAGTCCATCGCGTCACGTCTTCATCAATTGTAATAATAATAATAATAATAATAATAATAATAATAATAATAATAATAATAATAATAATAATAATAATCATCATCATCATCACCATCCTTCATCTGGTTCCACTGTGGCGCTGTGGTCGACGGTAAGGCGTTCCCTCTCAGATCCCGGTCGGTTAACGGGGCTGGTCGTGGGGTGACCCCCCCCCCGGTGAGGCATTTTCCCAATCCACCATCCTACGACTTTACATCGAAGTGTTCTCCTTCGTGAAATATTAAGCATTCTGTTGATCGACTGATGAAGATCTGTGGTTGGGACAACTCAGGGAATGGACCGCGGCGCCTTCTTTCCGTCTTTCTTCATTTCTCTGATCAATCTGTCTTCGCCTGTCCTGTCATCCATCCGTCATCGCTTGAACTTCACTTTCTGCGTCAAACCTCACGCGCTTTGTCATTCCTCCGAGCGTCCCGGAGGCGACCGGCGAACGGGTCGTTTCCCTCAGCCAGGGTCACGCAGTGGAATTGAATTGGCCGCTCTCGTATACCGTGACCGAAGCGGCAGAATTTACAGCTATACTCGAGAGAAGTATTTAAGCACGGCAGAATAATAATTCAAAATTAGCAACGTTCTGACGTCGTCCTGAAGCCTGTTACCAATTCATCTGCACTCCATCTCCTGCACCATTGGCACAGCCAGGGCGCCACGGGGGGGGGGGACCCGGCCCCCTATTTGCGCTGGGACCGTTAGTGGAATCTGTTGAAAACCGTTGATTAGCTTGGAGTGGGTTGGTCGCATGAGAGGAACAAAAGAAGTTCCGATCACACTTGAGTCTGACACGATACGACAAAACTTTCTTCATCTAAACACCTGAAAATGTGTCGATGTGCCCCCCTCCCCCATTCCGGAATCCTGGCTACGCCACCTTCACTTTGGACGTCATCTCGTGCGCTAATTAATAGGTCAGAGCAAATTCTTGATGTTTGAAGCCTCCTCCGGTGTGTAACAGACATGTTTTAAAACACATCCTTATACAAAGAAACAAATACATGTTTACTAGTTTTACGATTTTTTAAAACTAGAATTTGATAATTTTTCTTAAGAGCGTTTTACCAATATTCTTATTTCTAATTTCTGCGACGCGTTTATGAATTCGTATCTTGATTTTCTACAACGATCTTCTGCTCTCCTTTTAGCTTTCTTTCTATCATTCGCGTGTCTCCATTTGCCGTCAGTTTCCATCTGCAGGTGGTTTGATAGGACTTTCATGGCTCAATTCCAAAACTTTTATTTTTCAATCTCAAATTTCAACAAGACAACAAAATACTCGACCGCCTGGTTTTTCTCAAAGACAATACTTTTCGCTGAAGACGAAACGGTCAGAATTAAGCCTCGCATCGGTAACTCTGTCCTCCATTAAGCCAAATTGAAACCGATCGCTCAAGTATATTGTGTGTTTCCAGCGAATTCTTTTATTCCAGGGACTTTTTCTTCGCTATTTACCGTCTCCCGTAGGCAGAAGTCATGAAGGGGATTTGGCGCGATGTTCTCTCCAGACTCCAGGCCTTTGGAAATTGGGGGATTGTCTTGGCTGGAGGGCAGTAGACACATGTCAGTACAATGCAGACATTTTTGTCAGTGCTTGGATTTTTGTGAGTTTTTGAGGGGGTCTCTCCGCTTAAGAGGCCTGGATGAAACACTGGTTTGGCCTGCATCGGAGCTCGGAATTTCAATTAACTTTTCGCAGTCAACCACATACGGAGAGCGCGTCTCTGTTGACGCCGAAACGCAAGACTGTTTTCCAAGCGAAGAAAATTGAAGTCAAAATGTGAAATTTCTTTCTTTGAAGGACTTAAGAGATGAGAGAGAGAGAGAGAGAGAGAGAGAGAGAGAGAGAGAGAGAGAGAGAAGACGGAGAGAGAGAGAGAAGACGGAGAGAGAGAGAGAGAGAGAGAGAGAGAGAGAGAGAGAGAGAGAGAGAGAAGACGGAGAGAGAGAAACAATGAAACAAATCTCATACCGAAATTAATTCAATTTTTTCTGCTAAAAAATACCTTTTTGCTCTCTGACATTAGATTTGTGGTGGCCTGTTTCAGAGAGGTTAGATGGTTGAGGGCGACGCGACATAGAAACGCATGCAATCACCGAACGGCTTAAAATAAACCGATCGGCCTAGGCGGCCTATCTACAGTGCAGCGCTTTGCGGCGAACATCGCCGTGAGTCTGCCAACATAATACTTCGCTTAGACTTGTTCGTGTGTTTAGAAAATCGCCAAAGGGTATTCTGATAATATCGCCGACCAATATTACGTTGTATATGTTTTCGCGGGGATTTAGGTTAAGTACGCAATAGGAAAATAACGGCTATAGGTATAGGACATATAGGCATGCATGCATGCATATATATACATATATATATATTATGCATATATATATATATATATATATATATATATATATATATATATATGCATAATATATATAGGTGGTTCTGTTAGATTCTTCGTCAAAAGCGATCCGGTCTGAAGAGGCATATAGACAAAGAGCTTCTGGTTGTTAGTATAGAAACATCCAGTCTCGTCTCAAGAGGGGAAATTAATGAAGCTCAAAGAGACTAACTATGTTCAGAAGCAGAAATTTCGAGATTTTAGAGCCATTGTGAAATTCTGCGAGCTTTCTCACGTGAAAAAAACATGTCAGTTTCGGCGGGGGAGGAAAAAGTTGAAATCTCACATCGGAAACGATGTGAGATTATTCCAGTCTCTGAAAATTTCCATTGTGACCATCGTCAAACAATGAACTGCACTGGCGCCGATAGTAAACACACCATCGCCTCAGTAGCAAAAACTGTGAACTCCTTGTTGTATAATCTCTCTCATTGGCAACCAGTATTCATTGAACTATAATAATTATAATTACTATATTTAATAATACTAATATAATAATTACTAACTATAATTACCGAAGGTTAACTGAAATTTTAGACGGGTCACCTTAGGTCTCACACCCCTCATGACCCATCCATAACTTAATAATAATAATAATAATAATAATAATAATAATAATAATAATAATAATAATAAAAGGTAAAGGTAGTCCCATACTCGAACGGGCGTAGGGTCCGCCGCAGCTGATCTCCCGCGGTCACAAGGCAAGCAGTGACGCCGATGGCTTACGCAATTAATCTATTCTAGAGTAGATCGCCATTACTTCTCTATACTATTATAGCCTATATATATATAGCAATAATCAGGGTGCGATTTGTGACCCGAAGCAGTGGGGCGGACATGGCGAACAGTGGGGGGGGGGACATGGAAAATGCATGGTTTAATGCACATTACTTTACTCTAATTTTCAATAAGCCTCTTATTATTTTTTACAAATTGTCTTGGGATTTGTGCAAAACTGTTGAGTAGTTGGGAGGAAGGGGGTTGTAGTTAGGTAACACGAGAATGTGTGGACGAAGGAAAGAAGTTCAAAGCACTCGTTATTTAAGCGTCGACAGCATTTCTTTGCTCGTCAACACTACTCTCACCTGAAAACATCGATGTGCCCCCCAACCCATTCCGACATCCTGGCTGCGCCACTGACCATCACTATGCTCGGAGCCAGCCCCCTCCCCCTCCCCCGCCCCCACCGAATGCCCAAACGGGCGCCCTTCAACGTAAACCTTCAGTTGGAAGGCGCCGCCTTCGTGTCTACGGGGCACTCGACGCGCGACCCGCATCGGGGCCTTCATCGACATATCGTTAGCCTGACAATAGACGATGATGGTTTATGGGGGGGGGGGGAGGGGAAACACTCTTGAGTCGAGAATAATTTTTTCCGCCCGATCTTCGGCGGTTTTTTTCGTTATAAATCGCCGATCGTTCGACCCCCGTGTGCTCAGTTTTTTGTCCGTTATATGAAGTTGAAGAGGGTGACCTTGCGTCATTGTTATCAGCGCCCGTAATCTCGGTTCGACCTCATTACTAATACCGATCAGAATGTGTACACAGTACGATGCTAATTAATTGCCAGCGGGGTGACGGGGGGGGGGGGGGTCAAGCCGGCATGACAAGACTAGTCCTCAAATTACCCGGTAAAATTGGATGATTAACGCTCAAAACACACATGAACAGAAGCACACGTACACACACACACACACACACAGAGATACACTAACATTCAAGCGCACACACACACTGCATGTGCTAATTCATTCAAGCACTCAAATAACGAATTATGCAATTGTCAATGTAATTATATTTTTTATATTTTTTGCTAAATTTGTCTGTTCTGGTTAACTGAGTAAGCCCACGTAATCGGGGACGGCTTAACAGGGTCCGGGGACTATGCCCCTATTGACTGTGTGCCCCCCAGCGGCCCCACACTTTAGTGCACTCATTATTATTATTATTATTATTATTATTATTATTATTATTGTTGTTGTTGTTGTTGTTGTTGTTGTTGTTCTTATTATTATTACGAACATTTCTAGAGCGCAAATAATCGCAAAGCAGCAACTGCAACTAAACTGGTCCAGGTTTATAAAAAATAGTTGGTCTCCATGCTTAGAAATGTCCACTCCAACCCCCCTCCACCCCACCCACTTGTCAAATCCTATAGCCGCAACTGCTTGTAACGAAGTCTCATTTCGTCCGCCATCTCTTGAGAGATGTTTTTTGAATCGTCTTCTGCCATTCAGTCGGTTGAGAAAGAATCTCGACTTTCACGGCGGTTTATGCACGTACTGTATGTACTGTATACGATGGCATTCTGGGTCCCTTGTCTATTCTCGACGGTGAGCTGTTTTTTGTGTGCAGCTTTCTGATGGTGTTCCTCTGCCTGCTTCTCAGCATCTTCTCGACGTTCGAGCATTACGAAGTCGTTTCTGGCTTCATCCTCTACTATCTGGTGAGGAGCTACAATCGAAAGTCTCAATCCTATGCAGTGCTTTTTCTGAGAAAATATTTCCCCCTTACGCAATATTATGCATATAAGTAAGTAAGTAAAATCTCGTAATCCAAGAGCGGTCTTCCGAGAGAAATGTTTCGTCGCCGATATCAGCGAATCCGAAGAAGATTGACTCAACGAAGTCCGAAAATCATCCCTAATTCTCGGTCGCGCTGTACCACGCGGCAGCCATTAGCGGCTGACCTTGGCGAGCTTTCTACGAACGACGAACGATTCGAAACGTTCAGAACGACGTTAAAAAGCGAAGAACTGCAGAAGACCCTCGAAAAACCGACGAGTCGATGCAAAAGTCCGCTCGTAGAACATCGGATAAAACCAAAACGGCGACGAAATCCGAAGCGCACACAAACGTGCGTGGGCCCCGGCCATGACGGCGCCCACCGGAAGTTTTCACCGGCTGTTTGGACATTGTATAGGCCTAATGTATATTGCGAACTGTGCTTTTTTCTAGAGTCAAAGACAACACCTTTTGCAGACAAATGGAAGTGGGAATAGAGGTAGGCTGTGTACGAGTAACAGTGGTTTTCAACACATGATAAATCCTACTAAATCACTTAAAACCCAGTTAGGGCCTATTATTATTATTATTATTATTATTATTATTATTATTATTATTAATATTATTGAATCGAAGACAATGACATACTATAAACGATGCTTTCTACTGAAATGTCATATTGATCAGCCGTATAAACTAGTGCGACATAAGATTTGTCCGACTTCTGTAGATATATATTTAATGTCCAGAATAGTATATGAGACTCTCTCCCAGTCGCCCGGATTCAAGCAAGCAGCGCTGCCTGAGTTCTATGTCATAGAGAAGAAATCTTTAAAATATTGGCTGAACGCTCGTCCTGTGATAGACGCGGCTTACACTGTTTCGACAGCCATCTGTACGGTTCACAGATTATGGCGGATATCAGTCGTCATACGACGCAGTCAATCGGCTCAGAAATGATGTCTACAGCATTGCCAGAGCTAACCGTATACGCCAGCGTTTTAGAATCTGTAGTCCTGAGAAATTGGTGAAGTTTGATATTGAACCTTCACGACTATGAGATTTCTCGTTGTGTCGAAATCTTCTAAGAGATTTTCCATCCAAAGTGGTATAATATGCGATAGTTAAGTGTTCCGGTTTCAAGGCAACTCTTAGGCCTAATGCTCGCCTTAGTTTCATCCGCACTCATAGCCATGAATAGGAACTGATCAGAGAGGGACGGCATGTCGTGTTAAGTGTTGTTACGACGGCTAACAATTGAAACTACAAATTAAATGCGACATGGCATAGATCACAATGTTCTGGATAACTGCGAACAAAAGACAGAGTTTGCTTTTGATATGTCTAGCGTCTTCGCAGCAGTTGCACGGCACTTTATTATTATTATTTATTTATTTATTATTAATTAATTAATTATAAATAAACTTATTTGATTGGTTGATGATTGATTGACTTTAGTTTGTATTTCGACGCTATGACGCTAATCGAAACTGTCACGACTAACTAGACACCTGTTCGTTCACCTGGCGAATCATTTATTCCAGTGTTTTATCCAGGCCTGTTAGAGGAAAGGGGAAGATGTTTCCCCAAAACCACAAAAATCTCCCCCAACAAACCCGGCACCGACGCAGATTTTTGCACTGAACTGTGTCTCTTCCCCTCCTCCGACCAAGTCAATTCCCCCCTTCCCCCCAAAGGAAGGTGTGGAATCTGGATGAAACGCTGGAACTTTATTGACGGCGTCAGGAGATCGTCATGGTGATCTGGTTTACGACGGAACTGATGGCTCGAGTCTGGTCCGCTGGATGCAGGTCACGATACCAGCAGCTGTCGGGGAGGATCCAGTTCATCCGAAGACCTCTCTGCGTCGTAGGTTAGTTCCACGCTTCCACCCCACTTCACCTCACCTCACTCACATATGCCCTATATATATATATATATATATATATATAGGTCCTAGAAAAACACCGGCGTGCTGCAGAGTGAACAATGAATGATTTCAAAGCGGAAGTCCAGGGACTCATTTTGAGAGACTCGTCTAGGAATAAATCCATGCGTGTTGCAAACGTATAAAAATAAATAAAAAACGTAAAATTTTGGCCTTCTTTTTTACCACGGTGCTATATAAATTTCCTTTAGTTTAGTTTAGACGACAATTTATATAGCGCAGTAACAAAGTCAGAGGCTTAAGGCAAAAGCACTTTACACATTGCACTTGTATGAGATGTCGAACAGGTGCGTCTTGAGTTTTTTTTTTAAAACAAATATATCGATGTTAGTCTCATTTCTAATAATTGATTGATTGATCAATTGAATCAATGTTGATTGAATTGATTGACGTCATCATAAACGATGACGCCGATGACGCTGATGACGTCGTCGTTGTCGTCGTCGTCATGTAGATATAACGGTGATCAGTGCGAGCGTCATCATTCTGTGCATGGGCAGCAGTGGTCAGGTGTTCGCCACCTCGGCTCTCCGGGGTCTCCGTTTCTTCCAGATCCTTCGAATGGTTCGCGTCGATCGAAGAGGAGGGTCCTGGAAGCTTCTTGGGTCGGTCGTCTGGGCGCACAGACAGGTGGTTCGCTTTAGCTCTCATTGCGCTGTTAACAAGATTAGCCGTCAATGTCTCTTATGGACTTGGCTGTTACATCGAAACTAGCAGTCTTACATAGTTTAAATCACGTTCACAGTGGAGTCGAAATGAATTAATTAAGTAGGCTTCAACTTGGACGAAAAAGTCGGGAGAGGCCCAGCCCCATGCCTTCCCCTTCGCCCAGGGCCGTTTCAAGGCATAGACACATAAAGCACGTGTCTAAGGCCCTCCCGCGATACAGAGGCCCTAAGGCCCTTAGACAGGCAGCGGAAAAAGATCATCACCGCATTCTGGTCCTTTATTTTCTCCTCGACAATTCTGACGACAAGCAAAAAAGTTAGTCACTAGTTTTAAACTGCATACCTGTAGGGTCTCCAAACTTCCTAAAACGGCTCTGCCCTAACCTTACCTCTCTAGAAAACGGTGAGCTAGAACCCAGCGGTCTAATTGACGTTTAGTCCTAAGGACGGGGCTATAGATCTAGATGTGTAACATTTTTGCGAGTTGAACAATTCCTGTGACAAAACCCACATTTTCTTGTGTCCCCATCTTCATTAACTTCAAATCCCGCAAGAATAATCAATATTGGTTCGCATCAATTCCGATCTACAGCGCTCGAAATAGAACATCGCCATTATAGGCCTACTGTACTGTATACTACACGCTGGCGCCAACGACTGTGCGAAAACGAGGGGTGCTAATGTATGAAAGTCCTGCCGAATATCTTGTGGAATGATTAGTGAGTCGATCAAGGGACCAGCCGTATCTTAATTAAGATATCTGGTTCATTTTACGACAGGTTTTAGGCAGAGTAGGTTTACTGTCAGTGGCGGCTCTAGGATTTGGCAAGTGGGGGGGCGTTGGGGGCAACTTCTAATCATGGGGGGCCAACCATTTGTTGTTTAATGTATGTAGCATTAAGTATAGGGTCCCAACTGGGGGCCACTGGGGGGGGGCAGGCTCTCAATAGGGGGGGCACGGGCCCCCCTGCCCCTCCCCCCGGTGGAGCCGCCACTGTTTACTGTACAACAGATGAACGTGCGGCGTTAGATTTACAGTAAAAAAACTGCATGCGTGAGAATTTAGATGTTTTCATAATTCGATGATTTGTGATTCAGGAGCTCTTTACGACGCTGTACATCGGGTTTCTTGGTCTCATATTCTCCTCGTTTCTCGTCTATTTGGCCGAAAAGGAGAAAAACCCGAAGAAATTTGCAACCTACGCCGATGCCCTCTGGTGGGGAGTTGTAAGTGAAGACAGATTACGCAACAGCTACATCGTACACTCACACCACCACCACCACCACCACCACCATCATCATCATCGTTGAACTTCTATAGCGCCGTTTTAGTAGGCCTACGGTTTTTTACATCAGTCGATGGTCGCTCCTTGATTTGAATCGTGATGAGATGATGGTGCTGATTTTGTTGTTGTTGTTGTTGTTGTTGATGATGATGATGATGATGATACAGATTATGATGACGTCATTGTAGTCGTTTGGTGTCATGTCGGGCAGTGGCGGCTCTAGGATTTGGCAAGTGGGTGGGGCCGTTGGGGTGGCAACTTCTAATCATGGCAGGCCAACCATTTGTTGTTTAATGTATGTAGCATTAAGCATAGGTCCCAACTGAGGGGCCACTGGGGGGCAGGCACCCAATAGGGGGGCACGGGCCCCCCCTGGCCCCCCGGTGGAGCCGCCACTGATGTCGGGTGTTGGTGTTCGACCAAATATTGCTGTTGTAGATAACGTTATGTACGGTGGGCTACGGAGATACGGTTCCTATTACGTGGCCGGGGAAAATGATCGCCGCCTTCTGTGCCGTTCTCGGAATTTCCTTCTTCGCCTTACCCGCTGTACGTGTCTCGGTCGTCCCTTGGACAGTGCTGCCTCTTTTGAAATAGTTGAGCGATTGGTTTTAGTTTAGTATAAAGATGCTTTCTGTGCTCTCTCTCTCTCTCTCTCTCTCTCTCTCTCTCTCTCTCTCTCTCTCTCTGTCTCTGTCTCTCTCTCTCTCTCTCTCTCTGTCTCTCTGTCTCTCTGTCTCTCTGTCTCTCTCTTTGTCTCTCTCTCTCTTCTCTGTCTACCTCTCCCCTCTCTCGACCACTTTTCCCGTCTGTCTGTTTGTCTCTCATCTCTCTCTCTCTCTCTCTCTCTCTCTCTCTCTCTCTCTCTCTCCTCAAAGACCTCTCTGCCCTCTTTAACTTTTCATAAATCAGTGGGTTTATCAATAATTAATCTCCAGTCCGTCAGAATCACTCGATCATATATATCGAGTTCTTTTAGATATCATCTACTCTCTTATAAATGTCCCCACCATGAGAGCAATTTAATTTCACTGCGCTCACTCTTTTGTGCCTTGATAGGCTGCTGCTGTTTGGTTATACATCTTGGATAATAATAATAATAATAATAATAATAATAATAATAATAATAATAATAATTGGATTTTAGATTTATCATGTGTTGAAAGCCACTGTCACTCGCATATCTTCTGTTTGTCCGCTCATGCAGTGGCGTAGTCAAGGGGAAATTGGGGGTTAAAAACCCCCTTGGCTGCCGACGAAAAATTGTTTTATATGTGTTTCCTTACATTTTTTCGGACGCGGTTTTGGGGGTCAACCCACCTTGGTTGGCTGCCGACACAAAATTTCTAAGTGCTATAGAATGTAAAGGTGTGAGGTGACACCTTTTTGTTTGTCAAGATTTTTCGAAATTGGTTGCGATCAAAACCGAAACCCCTTCCGAAAATCCTGGCTGGCTACGCCACTGTATTCGCTACAGCTGTTATAGTTTATTCCACACAAAAATCAAAAACAATACGCAGTGGTTGATCTGATGCGATTGATTTGCTTTGGACGCCGCGTCCATCTATAAATGCTCACTGATCCGAACTACTGCTGTTAACTTTACCAGGGAATTCTTGGCTCAGGATTCGCACTGAAGGTCCAGCAACAGCAGAGACAGAAACACTTGATTCGACGTCGAGTTCCAGCCGCCGCTCTCATCCAGGCCGTCTGGCGATGCTACGCCGCTGACAAGAACTCCCTCTCCACCGCCACTTGGACTCCGCACTTGGCAGCAGCAGCAGCAGCAGCAGCATCAGTTGCCGCTCACTACAGTCCAATCTCGTACGGAATAATAATAATAATAATAATAATAATAATAATAATAATAATAATAATAATAATAATAATGTGATTTAAAGTGGTTTAGGAGGCTAAGTCAAACCCAATACTTCTCAAAGTATTGCCATCTTTTAATTATTGTATTTACCTATTAATCTTAGACTGTTGGTAATATATATATATATATATATATATATATATATATATATATATATATATATATATATATATATATATAATAACGAAATATTTGTTAATTTTATTAACGTAAGAGAAATTCACAAAATGAAGTCGAATCAGTCGTTCATGAGTCGTCTATCCACTCGACGCAAAGAAAGAGTTCCGAGCTCCCCTGCAGTTACCGGGTGTCACGCCGCCGCCGCCGCCTCCACGTCCCCTCTAACCACCACTCCCCATTCGGCTCTGCGTCGATGGCAGATCAATCACGCCTCAGAGGACAAAGACTCCGACTCAGCCGAACGGTAAGGCAACTCAGATATTATTATTATTATTATTATTATTATTATTATTATTATTATTATTATTATTATTATTATTATGGGATAATTCCTGGTCACTGCTTGCTCCCCTACCCCCTCTCCCCATTCACCCCACTGGTCCACTCTGTACTAGCTGTAGAAAGGGAAGTTTCAAGCTGTTGTGGATACACCGATGCATTCTACGGTATAAGAGACACTATTCCACTGCCCAGCGGTCTATTTCACCACTATCTAGGCATATAGTTTATCTATTGCATTACATTCGTGCTATCTATCTATCTATCTATCTATCTATCTATCTATCTATCTATCTATCCTATTTGCAACATTGTCAAACATGTCAAACATATCAGTCTAAAGCGCCTGTTTATGTGAAAATGACTAAACATTTCTCAATTAAGTTGTTTCGAAAAAGTATATTGTATGTTTTCTAGGTGTTTCAATCTGTCGGACAGCATGAGATCAACAACAAACTCGTTTGCAATTCTCTTCCGCAAAAACTTGGATTGTAAAGATTCAGAAGGTTGGAAACTGTAGAGAAGAATAACACCGCAGAGTTTAGTGCAACAATGTCATGAATCTCAGTTGAACTTTCGTGTCGTGTTTAATTAATGGATAAATCGATCGTCGATTGGATAATTAACACAGCGCCTATTGGGTCTTAGCGGTGGCGAAACTGTTGAAAGTTGAGAGAACACGATGCTCCAAATATAAATCGTCAATGAAATGACGAGAATTTTAATGTGTTACACAGTGGACATAACTTTCAGTTTCAATAATTCATGACATCTTTATTTCTTTCTCCATATTATTTCTCCGCAATTTCCATAAAAGATAAACAGAACAACATATATATACAATATATAAGCCTATATACTTTTCTAATAATAACATAATAGGTCTATCTACTCAGAGGCAGGTTGAGAAATAAATAAGAAATAATAGTTCATGAGGGATCATGGATCCCGCGCGCATGAACATGAACAATATAGAACATTTCACAGTTTGCCAAACACAGAAAACAACATATTGCAAACAAACATAGCAAAAAAGAAAATAAGACTTAATTAAGCTTGCATAGGGCCTACTATGGGAGTACTTCAGGAGTACTCTAAATATCGATTGGTTGATTGATTGATTGATTGATTGATTGATTGATTGATTGATTGATTGATTGATTGATTGATTGATTGATTGATTGATTGATTGATTGATTGATTGATTGATTGATAGACGACCAGGAGTTTGCGACCGAGAGACTGACTCAGCTGACGGAAATTCAGAAGCAGGCGATCAGGTCGCTAAGGAAAATCAAATACTTCGTCGCTCGACGGAAGTTCAAGGAGGCGCTCAGACCGTACGACGTTAAGGACGTCATCGAACAGTACTCAGCCGGTCACATAGACATGCTGACGAGGATCAAGAGCCTCCAATCGAGGCAAGACACCCTATAGTCTAAATGACGACATTTCGGGGCTCTTGGTTAAATGACTTATAGGGGCCCTTGGATAAATGACATTAGCGGTCCTTAGATAAATGACGTTAGGGGGCCCTTGGATAAATGACATTCAGCCAAGGCCCCTAATGTCATTTATCCAAGGGCCCCTAATGTCATTTGTCCAAGGGCCCCTAATGTCATTTATCCAAGGGCCCCTATAATGTCATTTATCCAAGGGCCCCTAATGTCATTTATCCAAGAGCTCCCTAAATGTGGGTAGTTCGACTCACTGCTCTTTTGACAAATCAAACACTGTTTAATTCAATTATCATCATTATCACCATCACCACCACCATCACCATTATCATCATCATCATCATCAGCGTCATCAGCGTCATCGTTGTCGTCATCGTCACAGTGAAGCATATAGGTATAATCTCCTATTTGAAGCTGTTGTCTTGACATCTAATTGATTGAGAATTTAAATTTCTTTTTATGTGTTTATCTTACAGTATTACTGCCTCTAAGGCTATATTATTCTATTGGTACACGTTTAATAATCTAATCTAGTCCTATCTTAAACTTCTATAGCGCCTCTTAATAATGCACAGAGGCATCAGCCGATGGCACGCCAAATCATTCAAGATCCGGGTAAAACCCAGGGTATCTGGCCGGACAGACAGGTAACAACAGTCTACGATGGATAAGCCAGGTCTGAAATAATAATAGGTTTCGAATCTTCTTCTAAAACTTTGTAATATGATCTTGAACTGCGCACATGAGGCTGAGGCAACAGGCCAAATCATGCCGGAATTTTTAATTTAGGCCTATGTAGTTTTGACTGCTTTCAGAGGCGATGTTGAACATTTATCTTTCAGACTGGATCTGATTCTTGGCAAGACGGGGTCGAAGAAGGTGGACGCATACGATTCGAAAATAAGCGTTTCGTCAAGAATAGTAAAGGTGGAACGTCAGGTAAAAACATCATAACAGGAGACACTCAGATTGAACGAGTTTAAGATGAAAAATCTGGCGAAATCCGTTCTAGAGAATGGAGAAAGCGCAAATGAGTTAATGGAGTAGATTGGACAGTGACTGTTAAGTACATCGTTGCAGGCAGAATAAGTATTAACCCCTTAACCGTGTATTTAACTGTAACTCAATGTAAAATGGACGGATATATCCGGAATCCCCAGTTAAGGGGTTAAATTAACAGATGGTGGCAAAATTAATTTCGGACTGAAAAAATCACACTGAAACTCAGTTAAATGTTACTATCGGATTTATCAATTAGCCTATTGTAATATATAGAATAATATATACTATACTCTAATTTATTATATAGGAAGGCAGATTTATTACGGACAAGTACTTCTCTTCAAATCAAATCAAATCAAATTTATTTATTTTTTCTCAACATTTCAAGAGTAGACAGCTTAACTATAGTATAAACCATGAATAACTGTATACTTGAACAGAAATATGTTGAATAATTTTAACATCAAATTTGTGCAAATAACAAAAAAGTAATAATCTAGTAATAATAATTAATTAATGAGAATATAAGGTAGATCTAGGTCTTATAGGAAAAAAGTATAATAATATATATATGTTTATATAGTCAAATCTATAATTCGCAGACATATAAAGTACAGAAATCAGTCGAGAAAAAAAGTACTTCTCTTCTATCTACTATCTATTAGTAAGACTTAGTATATCACCGTTAGGTCTAATGTTAATCCGTAGCTGCACAGTCAGTAACAGTGGCGATTTCGAGAACTCTTGGTGGGGGGATGCAATGAAATTTCAGGAAGATCCCGCCAATTGTCAAAGGAATTATATGCAAACTGTTTTTAAGAAATCTGTAGATTTGATTTTAAAAATATAATGTTCAGAATTGACAATGCATAGAAGTATTTTAGTCTACGTGTACAAAGTCATAGTGCAAAATCGAGTTTTCTATTGCTGGAAGCGAATTTGTCGATGACATTGTCTATGGATATGTCCATATCTCTTTGTGGATATACATCAAGGCTTTAGACGTGGAACCGTCCCTGGTCAATAACACGCGTGTGTTGTACTTATCCTTTGGGTTTTGTAACTTTGGTCTTTAAAATGTGTGTTCTGATAATGAATTTAACAAACTTATTGACTGACTGATTGATTGATTGAACGTTTACAGGTTGAAGAGATTGATTGTAAGCTGAGTCTTCTGATCGAAATGTACAAAGAGGATCGCCGGCTGAACCAGAGATCGTCGATCCAGTCTGCGGTTTCTCCACTCCGTTCCCAGGTGGTCTCGGATCTCTTCCGGACACCGCCGCATCCAGACACGGTCGAACGGCGACGCATCTGGCTCCAGCAGAGAACCGCATCGCTGCGAACGCCCGACTTCGCTCCCACGACGACGACGACGACGACGACGACGGCCTCCGACGCAGGCGCCGACCGCCAAGCCCGCCTTCAGGGAGAAGCGGCAAACAGACGAAAGACGAAATTCTTCACAGGTGGCAGCGGCGTCTGCAAGAAGGCGAACGACTTACCTGCGACGGACAGGCGGCGCCAGTTAACCGGATCGGGAGGAGGAAGAGGAGGAGGAGGAGAAGGAGGAGGAGGGGGAGATCACTCGTTCGGAACCACCGTTCGTTTCCAGCCGAGACAGTGGAAATCCGAAACGGAATCAGATCGCTACTACTACCGCCAGGTGGTCGGCGCCAGGGGGCAGTCGGTCTTCTCCAGGCGCCGACCGTCGAGGGTGGTGGAAGAGACCGCGTGGGCGGAAGACGCCCGAGGCAACCCGTCGCTTCCATCGGAGGAGGAAGAAGAAGAAGAGGAGGAGGAGGAGGAGGAGGAGAGGGAGGCAAGGCTGGGCCATCAGCAGCGCCACTCGAGACACGAGTCGTCCGACAGCAGCTCAACCGTGTCGACGGAGGATCAGTCCTGCTCGCCTCCGTCACGCTCCGCCGATCCGGATCAAAGCGTCGACGCAGACAAGAGGATGAAAGGTGGAAAAGAAGGCGATAAGGTCGGCGGCGGAGGAGGAGGAGGAGGAGGAGGAGGAGGGGTCGTCGAGAACGAGAAGATGATCCGGATCAGGGCAAGTTCTCTCGGAGACAGTTCGTTATCGACGAACAGAGAATCGTCGATCGAGAATAATTCGGACGTAACAAAGGAATCGCAGCACAAACTCTTCAATTCCTTCTCCTCTGTAGGTCACAATACGGCGTCGACCCCGGGGTCAGGCTCGGGGTCATGTCAAAGGTCATGCGACTTTGCGTTCGCTGCTGTTTCGCAGCAGCAGCAGCATCGTTCGTCTCGAGGCTGTGGCGCCAACTCTTTCAAACGCCTTACTGGATTATATAGCCACGGAGCGGAAACGGAAGTACTGAACGAGACGGGATCTCTTCCGATTTCCGCCGTGCAGGCTCCTCCTCCTCCTCCTCCTCCTCCTCCTCCTCCCGGTCGCCCTCTCGCCCTCTCGCCTAACGCCCACCCGGGCGCTGCTCATCGACGGAACAGCTCGGAGAGGCTTCTGATGTCGAAGAGACGCGAAGACTTCACGTCAGAACCCGATGCGGTCGTAACGTTGAGAAGGAACGCCTCCAGTAATGTTTAGAGTTTCTAAACACTTGATTCACATACATATTAAACCCAGAGGCGTCGCTCGGGGTGCGGGCTTCACAGGGTGACACAAATTGCAAGGGGTGTCTGCAAATTAAATAGGTTAATAATAATAATAATAATAATAATAATAATAATAATAATAATAATAATAATAGGGTCTAATAATAACAGGGCCTAATAATAGTCATAATAATAAGGCCTAATAATAATAGGGCCTAATAATAATAATAGATCCTAATAATAAAAATAATAGGGCCTAATAATAATATGGTGACACAAATTGCAAGGGGTGACACCAATAAACGATTGGTGTCTGTAAATTAAATAGGCTAATAATAATAATAATAATAATAATAATAATAATAATAATAATAATTTATTCTTGTCTAAGTGATTCCATTTGTACGTATAAAATGGTACAGTGGACTCGCAAAGGTCCACAGTGTAATTTTTGGAGTGGTGACTCCTTGGCGAGTTACGTCAGCTGTAGTAACGCTTTTCATAATCTACTTTATTCAGTGGCGGCTCCACATGGGGGATCGGAGGGGAGCCCATGTCCCCTATTAAATGCCTGCCACCAGTAACCCTCTGTTGGGACCCTATACTTGCTATTACATACATATCAACAAGTGGTTGGCCCACATGCTTAGAGGTTGCCACTCCAACGCCCCCACTTACAAATTACTGAATCCGCCACTGACTTTATTTCATAATATAACACAGGGATATTTTACACCCCGTAACGGCCCCCCCCCCCAACATCCCCTCGCTCCAATTTGAGACCGACACCCTTCCCCATCACAGCTAAGGGATGACCTTTTTTGCTTGTCAGACTTTTTTGGCAGGGGACCCCAGAATTTACGGACACCCCTCCCCCAATTGATAATTCTAAAAATTAAAAATAGCCATGATATAACAGTCCACAGTTCATTTCTACGGAAGCCTAGAAGAGCACACATGCACACACGTTATTCTTTTAATGTTATTTAGTTCACCTCGATTTGCACAAGAACACAGTTTTCTAGAACGATCTGTACGTGTACAGATCTGTATCTGTGCGTGTATCTGTACTGTATGTTGTAATACAGCATCGCTGCAACTGGTCGGAATGCATCAACATTGCGATCAAATTCTTGTCTTCTTAGCTAAAATGGCAACTGGTTTATGCAATCATTGTTTACCCTAACTGTTCTTTTCTATACTTTGTCTGATCCATTCTTACCAGCTATATTATAGTCGAAGTGCAGGGAAACAAGACCGCCTTCCTAAACTCTAATACTGTTGGGATTTAGTATATTTACTAACTTCAGTTTTATTTTTTCAGAAATCACTAGTTTCACAGTTTGACTGTAACATATATATCGTATACACTGCTTTCGGTACATACAGTACATCATTCACGACAATTCCACGTGAAATTGAGAGTGCAGAAGAATTACATTTGTCCATATTCTTCTAATACTTTTATAGCAGTTTCTAGGATTTCTTGCGTGGTGGTCCCTTAGAAATTTTTGTGGTGTCTCGCGAACCTTATAAAATCTGAATTTTAAATTAACTGTAATTAACACATTGGCTGTGTTGTCAGTAAATTATTTGGGAAATCTTGGCTACGCAACTAGTCTATTCAATAGGCCCTAACCACCATTTATCCCAAAACACAGGCAACAGCCATGCCAGGTATTTCTGTAGATCATCAACCATGATAACCCTCATATTGCCAATATCGGTCTGGATATTAATGCCTATTTTAAAGTGTAATTAATTTATATAAAAAAATCGAATATCAAGCACAATAATTAACTTTTTGACAACACCCTCCAGTGGCATTTTGAGAACAAGCGACATCGCAGACATTCTCCACTCCCTTATGCTTCTATAGAGCATCAACGGTGGCCAATTTCATATCATGTGGATATTAATGCATATTTTAAGTGTAATTAATTTATATAAAAAAATCGAATATCAAGCACAATAATGAACTTTTTGACAACACCCTCCAGTGGCATTTCGAGAACAAGCGAAATCGCAGACATTCTCCACTCCCTTATGCTTCTATAGAGCATCAACGGTGGCCAATTTCATATCATGTGGATATTAATGCATATTTTAAGTGTAATTAATTTATATAAAAAAATCGAATATCAAGCACAATAATGAACTTTTTGACAACACCCTCCAGTGGCATTTCGAGAACAAGCGAAATCGCAGACATTATCCGCTGTCTGGTGCTTCTATAGAGCTTCAACGGTGGCCAATTTCATATCATGTGGACATTAATGCATATTTTAAGTGTAATTAATTTATATAAAAAATAAAATATCAAGCACAATAATTAGCTTTTGACAACACCCTCCAGTGGCATTTCGAGAACAAGCGACATCGCAGACATTATCCTCTGTCTGGTGCTTCTATAGAGCTTCAACGGTGGCCAATTTCATATCATGTGGATATTAATGCATATTTTAAGTGTAATTAATTTATATAAAAAAATCGAATATCAAGCACATTAATGAACTTTTTGACAACACCCTCCAGTGGCATTTCGAGAACAAGCGACATCGCAGACATTCTCCACTCCCTTATGCTTCTATAGAGCATCAACGGTGGCCAATTTCATATCATGTGGATATTAATGCATATTTTAAGTGTAATTAATTTATATAAAAAAATCGAATATCAAGCACAATAATGAACTTTTTGACAACACCCTCCAGTGGCATTTCGAGAACAAGCGACATCGCAGACATTATCCGCTGTCTGGTGCTTCTATAGAGCTTCAACGGTGGCCAATTTCATATCATGTGGATATTAATGCATATTTTAAGTGTAATTAATTTATATAAAAAATAAAATATCAAGACAATAATGAACTTTTTGACAACACCCTCCAGTGGCATTTCGAGAACAAGCGACATCGCAGACATTATCCGCTGTCTGGTGCTTCTATAGAGCTTCAACGGTGGCCAATTTCATATCATGTGGATATTAATGCATATTTTAAGTGTAATTAATTTATATAAAAATCGAATATCAAGCACAATAATGAACTTTTTGACAACACCCTCCAGTGGCATTTCGAGAACAAGCGACATCGCAGACATTATCCTCTGTCTGGTGCTTCTATAGAGCTTCAACGGTGGCCAATTTCATATCATGTGGATATTAATGCATATTTTAAGTGTAATTAATTTATATAAAAATAAAATATCAAGACAATAATGAACTTTTGACAACACCCTCCAGTGGCATTTCGAGAACAAGCGACATCGCAGACATTATCCGCTGTCTGGTGCTTCTATAGAGCTTCAACGGTGGCCTGTTTCATATCATGTGGATATTAATGCATATTTTAAGTGTAATTAATTTATATAAAAAAATCGAATATCAAGCACAATAATGAACTTTTGACAACACCCTCCAGTGGCATTTCGAGAACAAGCGACATCGCAGACATTATCCGCTGTCTGGTGCTTCTATAGAGCTTCAACGGTGGCCAATTTCATATCATGTGGATATTAATGCATATTTTAAGTGTAATTAATTTATATAAAAATCGAATATCAAGCACAATAATGAACTTTTTGACAACACCCTCCAGTGGCATTTCGAGAACAAGCGACATCGCAGACATTATCCTCTGTCTGGTGCTTCTATAGAGCTTCAACGGTGGCCAATTTCATATCATGTGGACATTAATGCATATTTTAAGTGTAATTAATTTATATAAAAATAAAATATCAAGCACAATAATTAGCTTTTGACAACACCCTCCAGTGGCATTTCGAGAACAAGCGACATCGCAGACATTATCCTCTGTCTGGTGCTTCTATAGAGCTTCAACGGTGGCCAATTTCATATCATGTGGATATTAATGCATATTTTAAGTGTAATTAATTTATATAAAAATCGAATATCAAGCACATTAATGAACTTTTGACAACACCCTCCAGTGGCATTTCGAGAACAAGCGACATCGCAGACATTCTCCACTCCCTTATGCTTCTATAGAGCATCAACGGTGGCCAATTTCATATCATGTGGATATTAATGCATATTTTAAGTGTAATTAATTTATATAAAAAAATCGAATATCAAGCACAATAATGAACTTTTGACAACACCCTCCAGTGGCATTTCGAGAACAAGCGACATCGCAGACATTCTCCACTCCCTTATGCTTCTATAGAGCATCAACGGTGGCCAATTTCATATCATGTGGATATTAATGCATATTTTAAGTGTAATTAATTTATATAAAAATAAAATATCAAGACAATAATGAACTTTTTGACAACACCCTCCAGTGGCATTTCGAGAACAAGCGACATCGCAGACATTATCCGCTGTCTGGTGCTTCTATAGAGCTTCAACGGTGGCCAATTTCATATCATGTGGATATTAATGCATATTTTAAGTGTAATTAATTTATATAAAAAATCGAATATCAAGCACAATAATGAACTTTTTGACAACACCCTCCAGTGGCATTTCGAGAACAAGCGACATCGCAGACATTATCCTCTGTCTGGTGCTTCTATAGAGCTTCAACGGTGGCCAATTTCATATCATGTGGATATTAATGCATATTTTAAGTGTAATTAATTTATATAAAAAATAAAATATCAAGACAATAATGAACTTTTTGACAACACCCTCCAGTGGCATTTCGAGAACAAGCGACATCGCAGACATTATCCGCTGTCTGGTGCTTCTATAGAGCTTCAACGGTGGCCAATTTCATATCATGTGGATATTAATGCATATTTTAAGTGTAATTAATTTATATAAAAAAATCGAATATCAAGCACAATAATGAACTTTTTGACAACACCCTCCAGTGGCATTTCGAGAACAAGCGACATCGCAGACATTATCCGCTGTCTGGTGCTTCTATAGAGCTTCAACGGTGGCCAATTTCATATCATGTGGATATTAATGCATATTTTAAGTGTAATTAATTTATATAAAAAATCGAATATCAAGCACAATAATGAACTTTTTGACAACACCCTCCAGTGGCATTTCGAGAACAAGCGACATCGCAGACATTATCCTCTGTCTGGTGCTTCTATAGAGCTTCAACGGTGGCCAATTTCATATCATGTGGACATTAATGCATATTTTAAGTGTAATTAATTTATATAAAAAATAAAATATCAAGCACAATAATTAGCTTTTTGACAACACCCTCCAGTGGCATTTCGAGAACAAGCGACATCGCAGACATTATCCTCTGTCTGGTGCTTCTATAGAGCTTCAACGGTGGCCAATTTCATATCATGTGGATATTAATGCATATTTTAAGTGTAATTAATTTATATAAAAAATCGAATATCAAGCACATTAATGAACTTTTTTGACAACACCCTCCAGTGGCATTTCGAGAACAAGCGACATCGCAGACATTCTCCACTCCCTTATGCTTCTATAGAGCATCAACGGTGGCCAATTTCATATCATGTGGATATTAATGCATATTTTAAGTGTAATTAATTTATATAAAAAAATCGAATATCAAGCACAATAATGAACTTTTTGACAACACCCTCCAGTGGCATTTCGAGAACAAGCGACATCGCAGACATTCTCCACTCCCTTATGCTTCTATAGAGCATCAACGGTGGCCAATTTCATATCATGTGGATATTAATGCATATTTTAAGTGTAATTAATTTATATAAAAAATAAAATATCAAGACAATAATGAACTTTTTGACAACACCCTCCAGTGGCATTTCGAGAACAAGCGACATCGCAGACATTATCCGCTGTCTGGTGCTTCTATAGAGCTTCAACGGTGGCCAATTTCATATCATGTGGATATTAATGCATATTTTAAGTGTAATTAATTTATATAAAAAAATCGAATATCAAGCACAATAATGAACTTTTTGACAACACCCTCCAGTGGCATTTCGAGAACAAGCGACATCGCAGACATTATCCTCTGTCTGGTGCTTCTATAGAGCTTCAACGGTGGCCAATTTCATATCATGTGGATATTAATGCATATTTTAAGTGTAATTAATTTATATAAAAAATAAAATATCAAGACAATAATGAACTTTTTGACAACACCCTCCAGTGGCATTTCGAGAACAAGCGACATCGCAGACATTATCCGCTGTCTGGTGCTTCTATAGAGCTTCAACGGTGGCCAATTTCATATCATGTGGATATTAATGCATATTTTAAGTGTAATTAATTTATATAAAAAAATCGAATATCAAGCACAATAATGAACTTTTTGACAACACCCTCCAGTGGCATTTCGAGAACAAGCGACATCGCAGACATTATCCGCTGTCTGGTGCTTCTATAGAGCTTCAACGGTGGCCAATTTCATATCATGTGGATATTAATGCATATTTTAAGTGTAATTAATTTATATAAAAATCGAATATCAAGCACAATAATGAACTTTTGACAACACCCTCCAGTGGCATTTCGAGAACAAGCGACATCGCAGACATTATCCTCTGTCTGGTGCTTCTATAGAGCTTCAACGGTGGCCAATTTCATATCATGTGGACATTAATGCATATTTTAAGTGTAATTAATTTATATAAAAAATAAAATATCAAGCACAATAATTAGCTTTTTGACAACACCCTCCAGTGGCATTTCGAGAACAAGCGACATCGCAGACATTATCCTCTGTCTGGTGCTTCTATAGAGCTTCAACGGTGGCCAATTTCATATCATGTGGATATTAATGCATATTTTAAGTGTAATTAATTTATATAAAAAAATCGAATATCAAGCACATTAATGAACTTTTTGACAACACCCTCCAGTGGCATTTCGAGAACAAGCGACATCGCAGACATTCTCCACTCCCTTATGCTTCTATAGAGCATCAACGGTGGCCAATTTCATATCATGTGGATATTAATGCATATTTTAAGTGTAATTAATTTATATAAAAATCGAATATCAAGCACAATAATGAACTTTTGACAACACCCTCCAGTGGCATTTCGAGAACAAGCGACATCGCAGACATTCTCCACTCCCTTATGCTTCTATAGAGCATCAACGGTGGCCAATTTCATATCATGTGGATATTAATGCATATTTTAAGTGTAATTAATTTATATAAAAATAAAATATCAAGACAATAATGAACTTTTTGACAACACCCTCCAGTGGCATTTCGAGAACAAGCGACATCGCAGACATTATCCGCTGTCTGGTGCTTCTATAGAGCTTCAACGGTGGCCAATTTCATATCATGTGGATATTAATGCATATTTTAAGTGTAATTAATTTATATAAAAAATCGAATATCAAGCACAATAATGAACTTTTTGACAACACCCTCCAGTGGCATTTCGAGAACAAGCGACATCGCAGACATTATCCTCTGTCTGGTGCTTCTATAGAGCTTCAACAGTGGCCAATTTCATATCATGTGGATATTAATGCATATTTTAAGTGTAATTAATTTATATAAAAAATAAAATATCAAGACAATAATGAACTTTTTGACAACACCCTCCAGTGGCATTTCGAGAACAAGCGACATCGCAGACATTATCCGCTGTCTGGTGCTTCTATAGAGCTTCAACGGTGGCCAATTTCATATTTTGTGCGAATCTCAACCGTGAAAACCCATATTGCCAACATCGGTGTGGATATTAATGCCTATTTTTAAGTGTAATTTATTTATATAGAGAATCGAATATCTCCCTTCTGAAACGTTCATGAGTGACAAGCAAAAAATTCTTAGTTTGGTGTCACCCCTCTATTGGGTGTCACCCGGTGCGATCGGCACCCCGCACCCTCTAGGAACGCCACTGCGGTGTTTACGTATTAATGCCTATTTTAAAGCGTACAATCGATCGTTTTAAGGGAATAGGCCTAAATAAGTTGTAAAATTGGGTTTCAATTTCCACCCAGAAATGCATTGCCTTTTTTCACTATGGAGGGTAGTCGCGGTTGAGCCTCTAGACAATTGCTTGTTCTTCCGTTCAGAGTATGTGTAGATACTGTAGAAGACCGTGTAGAGTATGAAATTTTCGAGTGGCAAAACTCGCGAGTTTCATACCTACCCGATGTGCTACACATCACCAACAGCAGCCGCTGCAGCCGCAGCAGCAGCAGCAGTAGCAGCAGCAGCAGCAGCAACTGAGGCAATTGGTAGGCGCTGCCGTCCGGCCCTAGCAGGCCGTCTGGGCCACACGGCTGGCCAGATGGCGTCGCGGCCATTATTGGCCACCGATGCGGAGGTGAGAGGTGGGCCTACGTCTGGCCAGGTGATGTGGAAACGGGAACTTTACCGCTGCAGAGCAAAACAACGGAAGCCCCTCACCTGTGGACGAGTTTTGGGTGGTAGAAGAGGAGCGTATATACTGTAACAGCAGCGCTTGTAGTCTGTTGGCATGTCGGGTGCCGTTAACACAACGACATCGACCGGCGATCACAGCGTTTCTGCTGTTTTCAGGGGGTCGTTGTACAAGTGGGCGAGCTACATTAAGGGCTATCAGAAGCGATGGTTTGTCCTGCAGAACGGACATCTGTCCTATTACAGGTACGGTTCGGATTCTCACTACGCAGGCTAGCCGCCCGTTGCCCTGGGTTTATAATCTAGGTCGTTTCCGGGGTATTGCCCTTTCCCCGGAAATTTTAAATTCCCCGGAAATATTGGCAAGCTACATCAACTAACAGCAGCCCCCTAGCTGACTTCCCCCCGGTTTTGTCAGTCCCCCGGAGTCTAGAGTCTAGATTAAACACTGCCGTTGCCTCCACCTTATTTTGCACCTGGAAAGCCCTATGGATGTAGGCCTAAAGTAATCATTGGTTAACAGAGATTCTGGATGGGGGCATATTGGCGTAAATTTGATGAAAAGTGGGGGAATCCATATACCGTCCCTCTTCCTTATGGCAGCCTCTCAAACAATGCAGTGGCGGCTCCAGGATTTGGAAAGTGGGGAGGAGGTGCATTGGGGTGGAAACTTTTAATCATGGGGGTCAGCTATTTGTTGCTAGTTATGTAATAGTAAACATAGGGTCCCAACAGTGGGTCACTGGGGGAGTCAGGCATTCAATAAAAGGGACACGGACTCCCGGCCCCCTCCCCCCATGTGGAGCCGCCACTAAAACAATGGGGAGACTATAGATTGATGTAGCCACGGAGGCCCCGGGGTCCGCCCCCCCCCATATTTGGGCTGGGACCGGTCATAGGGTTTGTGCAAAACCGTTAAGTAGTTTTGGGGGTGGGGGTAGGTTGTATGAGACCACCTGAAAATGTCTATGTGCCCCCTATTTCAGAATCCTGGTTATGCCACTGGTCGGCTATAACTCCTAACACCCCTTTCTGATAAAATTTCTCATCAATTTAGCACACATATACAATGACTGGTACCAGCCGGAATAGAAGCCCATCCCTCGTGCCTTTTCATGGTTTCATTTATGGATATAGCTCAGTGTTTATTCTAGGCCTGTTTTTTTTGGGGGGGGAATCCCCCAAAGTTTTAAAATTTCTCCCAAAAATTTGTATATGTTGGCTTGGGGGATGGAAATTCCCCCCCCCAAAGCGTGGAAAGACAAATCTTGTCCCCCCCCAAACATGTCAAACTCCCCCCCCCCCAATGTCAAGGTGGCTAGAATAAACACTGGTATCATAATTATAGCTTGAATTACTTTGACGCACAAACAGTTAGAATTGTATGATTGGACACTTTCATGTGTGATTGCTATTGCATGGTGGCATTAAAAGTGAGAATCAGAGGAAGACAGTGATTGCATTCTTAAAACTATAATCTGTAAACAGCTTGATTATTCTGCCCATGAATCTTTGGTTACTGTTTGCTTGTTTGTGATGAATTTGTTATTACAGACTTTGACATTATAGATCCATAAATGAATTATTTTTTGGTATGAATGATCATTATGTGTACAACTGTACATGTTTACAATACAGAAGAAGAAATCCTTCTAAACCACTTCAAATCCAGTTGTTATTATTATTATTTGTTATTGTGTTTGTAGGATGTGAAATATCCAACATATGGAGGCTTTGAATCCTCTATGTACAATGGTTCTAACACTGGACAGATCCCACAGAACCATTCATAACCCAATTATATTTATGCCTCATACCATTGATGATATAGTGGTGTTTCCTTTGCAATTTAAACCAACTACCAACACTATTGACTCCATCATTATTATTCTGTCCAACTGATTTCTTTGACATTTGGTCTTTTGAAAATGGGCATCAGTGCATCTTAGGATTGATGTTATGTAGGGTTATTTCTAGGATTATCAATTTGAGGGGTGTTGATATATTCTGGGTGGTCCCCTCCCTCCCTCCCCCTTTGGCGAGCGATAGCATCTTAGCTGCGTCATAATTAGGGGTGTTGCTCTTAGATTGTGGGTGGGGGTATAGAAATATCTCTGGTGTTATAAAAGTGCCTATTTGTTATTGTAAATTATGCAGAGGAAACAGTAAATTGAAGTTGTTGAAGAACTGTGAGTGCTGTCAAAATTTTGATTAATTGTTGTTGTAGAAGTCAGTCTGATGCTTCCAACGACAATGCACGTGGATCGATAAGTATTCTGAATGCATTCATCCATGCTCAGGATTCATCTAGCTTCGTCATTTCGGACGGCAGCGCTCGCACTTACCACCTCAAGTGCTCCTCAAGAGCCGACCGACAGCGTTGGGTTACAGCCATCGAGCTGGCAAAGGTCAAGGCCATTGACCAGATTGAGTCAGGTACGCATCGTTAGGCCTGTTTCGAATGGCACCATTCATATCTCACAATGACCTGGCAGAAGTTTACTTTTTGATCTCTTTATATTATTTTATCCATGTGCTCCATCCTAGATGTACGTTGTCAAGAAGTTCATCACAAAGCAGATATCAAATTTGGTTACATCGTTTATGCTCAAAGCTAAACCCTGTCAGCTTAATTGTTTTAAATAATAAACTAGAGAAGCAATCTATCGTTTGATCAATGGATAATTTAATTTTTGTTAACTTTGACTTATTTTAACACTCAAAAAAAACATTGTTTACATGTTTAGTACATACAACATTTTTAAAAAGCATGATATATACATTATGTTTTGAATACTTAATTAATTAAATTCAATTAATTAATTAATTTAATTACTTATTAGTACAAATTGGTTATTGACGTACTACAGTAATTGCTGTGTGAAATTTTCAGATGAATACGATTTTAAGCTCCCAGCTGAGCCTCCAGATAAAAGTGAATTGAATCAGGCCATCCATGCTCTTGGGACAAAGCTTGAAAATGTAAGACTCTGCCATGAACTTGTTGCAAAGCACGGAGCCGCTTTGCAGAAGCAGTTGACCGATCTAGAGGAAGCACGACATAACCAGGATGCTGCCTGTCTGATACGCTCAATCAGCGAACGCGCCAACTTGTTTCGTATCACCGTCAATGCTTTGATCAGCGTAAGTTCGGAAGCTCTTTTGGAATTTTTCAAGTTCAAAGGTTGATAAACATGCAGAATTAATTATGCATTTGTTCTTATTCCTTATTAAATAGTCCCAGTGGTAGCATTGTTTTTCGCTCACAATGCATACACGGCTGTTTTTGAAACAGAAAATTAAACTTCATAAGTTGTCAAAGGGAGCTAAAACTTGCCTAATATATTCTGACAGATTTGAGGACTGTGCTGGTCTATTTCTGGTGCTCATTCTTTACTAGATCAGATCTTCTAGTGTTAATCAGATGTTATGCTGTACATAAGTTATGTGAAATTTAAAATAGGTTGATGATCAAATAATTAATGATTGATGATCATAATGATGTGCAATGGAATAGAATGGATGTATTAGAATGATGTTTTATTAGATATTTTAACAATTTTCACGTCAGTTCAGTTTTCAGATTATTTTTTTGGTTCCATTTTGATGGTTTCAATTTAAAGTTTCTAGCAGTGATTAGGTCATAATGAAGCTAAATTTAATGTCAAGGAAAAAATTGAATAGGAATAATGCTGCAATCTAGTCCCTGTCAATTGAAATAACTTCTACTGTGTCATAATAATTATAATAGACATTGTGTCTGTATGGTTACTTGAGGCTAAAATCATGTTCATGGCTGTTCAGGATCAAAATGAGCAAAAGTTGTTTTTATTTCGTATGAACATTAGGCATCACATCTGTGACAGTTCAGTAACTGTCACAGCTGTTCCTAATGCTCATGCTAAATTAAAGCAATTTTCACTCAGCAGCCTAATATTGAGTACTGAATATTAGATAAACATGGAGAGAGTCTCTACTTTCTTTCACTTTTTCACTGCCTGTAGCACGCTATTTAGCAATCATTATTCTGCTGAAATGGCTTTTGTTTTGTTTTATGAGTCTCCTGATATGATGAAATTATATTGTAAATCGTTTATTCTATGCCTGAGTAAAACTTTCTCTGCCTGTGTTATGGTAGTTGATAGTTCTGTATACGCTGTGTATTCTGGTTTTTAATGCTTTATTCTGTTGTTGTTTTCTATTTGTGTTTGGCTTAAGCAAGTGCAAAATATGGATATATATATATATATTGCAGTTATATTTAATATGAAGTTATATTACCTTATAACCTTTGATATCAATGCTAAGTTAGTTGATGTCTTGCTTGAAAAATGATTAATTGCTTTGGCTTGTGGGAAGAAACTGAGAAATTTTTCACAGCCTATATTAATCCTATATTTGTTGGTGAGTAAGTTTTAGACACACTGTATGCTACATTACAGGCTTGGGCAGCATCATACTTTGCTCCAAAAATTTCTTAGGAACTCTTTAGAATTAAATTAAAAACTGTCTCAGTTGTTAGGTTTAGTCTATAATTGGCACCTACTGTATTTGGCATTGTGCGTCGGGTTCTTGTCATAACACCGAAGTTACGGTAAGCGACGTCAAGCACGGTTAATACTTGGATGGGTAACCATCCCGGGCTCTAATCGTGGTGTCGGCGGCCAACCAAGCCATTCGTTGCCTAGGCATCGATAAATTTGTAGGAGCGCTAAGCTGTGAAGGTAAAACGCAAGTCTAGAGAAAGTAATGGCAGACTGCTGTAGATTAATGGCGTAAGCCACCTGCGTTGCTGCTTGTGCTTAATACCGAAGATCAGTGCCGGAAACCCTACGCTCGTTCGAGTATGGGACTACCTTTACCTTTCTTACCTATAATTAGAAATGACTTAAATTTGAATGTAAATGGCATTTAGCAGATTGCTTTCCATTGAAACTCACTGCTGAACATTGATATTTCTTTTCTCCAGGCATCAGACGACTACTTGGGTCAAGCAAAAACCCAGAGCAGTCAATGGATAAGACTATTTCAAAGAGAGCATGAACAGCGGCGCAAACTGGAAGACATGGTGGAAGAACTGGGCAAACAGCACAGCCATCTGGAAAATAGAATACGTAGATCTCTGATACCTGTGGTCGATGAGGTGGAAAAGGACACGACCAGTGAAGGTAGGACTTCTCTTCGGTCGGTTGCTTCGATTCTAGGTTTCTACAATTTCTGATTTTATGATTCTTGCTCACAATTAATATTTCTGCATTTCTTTATTGCATGGTTTGATATCAGAATACAAGAGAATTTGCTACTGTTATTTTTTAAAATTTCTGAGATAACTCCTATGTTGATTGAAGTTAATTATTGAAGTTAATTGTTATTTGGAAGCATTTATTATTATGATTTTAAAAATTGGCAGTGGCATGCCTAGAGGTGGCGGAGAGGGCGGTTCACTCCGTGTGGCACAATGGGGGGGGGACTCAAGATTTTGCCCACAAGAAAGCAAGATTTAAAGTACTTTCCATAGACACCCTTCAGTATTAAAATTGAATTGAGAAAGTGCATATTTATTATTATTTATCGCTATTATTCTGGGTAGGTTTATTTGTTCTGTTGTATTTTCTGCAGATCTTGATTCTGACTGTGAGGAATGTTTTGTTGATGCTTTGGATGTTTTCAATCCTGGATCTTCCATGGCTGTTCTGTAAATATGCTATTTACGATGCACAGTTTATACGCATTCTAATTTCTAATGCAAGATGGTGCTAGAGTTTATTGTTACTCTTGGCTTCAGATAAGGTGTTTTTTTAGGCAGCCGGACTGTGCTGGAGTATTTCAATTTGCTTTCCTGGTGTGAAATTGATAAAGTTTGTTGCTCATTTCGTTTACATATATTGCTCAACTTCATTTTTGAGCTTGTTAATTATCACAGTCCATCGTGATGGTAATGTTCAACTGTGTCCTTACTTAGCTCGTTGTTACCGAAACTTTTAACATCTCTGGTCTTTTCATTCACAGTATTCGAACAGACAGTGAAGACTGGGATTTTCAGCGTTCACCGAGCACGCAAGAACTCCCATTTGACACCACTGACACTGAATGCAATAAAACTATAACTAAGGTAAGTGGACTATGAAGTGTACTATTCGTAATCTGTCAGTTTTACCAATTCACCGTCCAATTCCAATTTCTTACAGTATCTAGACTAGACAGTATCCATTGTGTAGTCTAGATTGTAAACTGGAATGAAAAGGTGGAGGGGCCCAACCCCTATACCTCCCTCTTCCTTATGGTAACTTCTCAAAAAGTGGGGGCTCAAACCTAGAGGTCTAATAAAAGTTTATGCCTTTGCTATACATGCACGTCTTTCTGTTGGCTTTTCGTGCGTAGTCTGTCTTTCGTTGTTATTGATTTGATCGTCAATTCAATTGAAAGCTGTTTATGATACTTTTGTGTGCTATTAAAATCGATGCTCCGTATTAATTGATAGACTTGTCATATTGCAAATATATTGGTGAGATACTTAAATTGCAATTGGGGTATTAAACTGTAATGAATCTGATGCAACAGTTCGATTTATGATCTAAAAGTGAGAACATCTCATACTGCCTGTCTGTCTGCTTGCAACAGATGACTGAACTTTTTAATGCTGGGTTTTCCTGTGCAGGGATAAAACTGTGGACGTGTCTTTAGAGCAGCAATATATTCTGATATTTATCAGAAATAATGTCTGCAGAGTATTATCCTATGTTAATTCGACATAGAACAATTTTTCTTAGTTTGAAAGAGTGAATAATTTAATGAAGCCTGTTGTTAGTAGAAATCAAATTCTGAGGCTTTTTTGCTTACCATGTTAAGTCCAATGCCTGTCATTTTGCATTGCTTATGTCTTGTCTGCCATTATATATATATTTACTGTGTCTTACCATTTGCATGCCATATTAACACTGCTGTAATTTTCTATTCATTGATACTATTGGCAGCAGCATAGCCATCTTCATAGTGTAAAGTATGAACCATTTGAATGAGTCAGTTTTGCTGTGACTCATGAGTCTTAACATATGACTTGTTTTTCATAGCAAATTTTAATCAATAGGTAGCATGATGAACTGTTAGCTTCGTTCAGTTCACAGCTGTTATGGAGACTGGTTCACCGCTGGTCATGTCAACGGCTGACCTGAAAAAGGACTTTGGAGTTAAACGTGTACGGCGTTCCAGAATTCCCGAGAGGCCGCAAGCCAGCATCAACATTTGGAGCATCATGAAGAATTGCATTGGAAAGGAGCTGAGCAAAATACCGCTACCTGTAAGTAAATGACTGTTTAGTGTTAACTTGGCAATATGTATAAATCTTAGGTAAAGGTAAAGGTAGTCCCGTACTACTCAAGCAAGCATAGGGTCCGGCGCTGATCTCCAGTTACTAGGCAAGCAGGGATGCAGATGGCTTATGCCAGTAATCTAGGGGGGCATCTATTAATTACATCAACAATTTTTGGTCATTTTTGACCATTCCATCACATGTCAACAACTGTCAAACTTTCAGTGACCCCCTCATAATTATGTCAAAAAGTTTTGCCCTCTAAGATCAGTGATGGGTCCTCCTAAAACAGTGTGGCTGGCTGCTAGCACCATGACTCAATGTTGTTTAACTTCAGTATTCTGATGAGAACCAGTCGCACAGTGCCAAGTAGACTGACTATTATACCTTAACATCAGGGCAATTTGTACACCAGTATATACCAGTATACAGTGCATACCAGTATACATAAACAACAGGGTCTTGTTGTGGAGCAAATCCCTGTACGCGGTGAACCAAAAATTGTCAGCCCTTTTATTTTGATAAAATGGTGTCTATGATCCTTCCGTTGTCAAACTCCTCTGCTACTCTGACATATTTTCATCAGTTATCGGTGTGATAGCTTCTATTCCGCTGTTGCTTCCATTTCTTGCATGCCATATACATAATATGCATACATAATATGCCGTATACATAATATATGTTATTTATCAGTCTACGATCGATTGATCGTCTGGTGTTCTAGTGGTCAATAGGCATTTTTCTTCCTTGTGCTTTATGGTAGAATACTGTCGTGTTGATAGCATTTTCGTTTTCCATTTCTGTAGAGGTTAAAAGGTTAAGTGCAAGTAATAAGTTAGTTTAGTAAACGATTAATAATAATTAGTGGTAATAGGAAACCTGGGAAGACCTTCATAATTGTCACTCACTCCCTCCAACTACATCCCTCATGAAGATGATTAATAGGTTTCATGTCACGTGTACAAGCGACATAGAAGAGGTGTTGATCAAATAAGATAAGAAGTCGAGTGCATTAGTTAAACACATTATGGACAGTTGTTACTCTTTCTGGATATATTTATTGTCAACTGTCATTTATTGGTCCTAGTGTCATGGCCGACGTCAGTTGATTGAATGTTATTGGTTACATTATTGCTTGCTAGAAGAAATCTGTTCACTAGCCACAATATTTTCGGTGGTTCTATGGCGATGACTGCTTGGCTTGGCTTGGCTGGCACAAAAGTTTGGCACTTTGGCAGTTTCACAGCGCTTCGACTAAATGTTTTTGGCTTGACAGCTCAGCTTAGGGGAGTTATGTGTCCTACTAACAAAAGTGCATTATTGGTGTAGAATGGGTCTGTATTTGTTGTTGATAGAACATAATGGGTTAGATGGAGGGAAGCTAAACAATACACCGTAAATCTTGTTACTGAAGACCAACAAAGTGAAAATTCTTATCTCATGACTACCAACAGTTATCTATGAGAATAGCTATGGAACAACTCTATGTATATAGTTAATTAGTATTGCTTTTATGTTTTAATGTTCATAGGTGAATTTCAGTGAACCTCTTTCATTTCTACAAAGACTTACAGAAGACTTTGAATATTCTGAATGCTTGGATTCTGCGGCAGAATGCGAAGACACCTGTCACCAGATGGCGTATGTGGCCGCTTTCACAGTTTCTGCTTATGCAAATACAACGGAACGGACTGGAAAGCCATTCAATCCTCTACTCGGAGAAACCTATGAATGCGACCGAACGTACGATTATGGATGGCGGAGTATTGCAGAACAAGTGAGACCAACTTTATATTTAATGCATCTTGCAGCTCTACTAAAGTGCTACTACTACTACTACTACTACTACTACTACTACTACTACTACTACTACTACTACTACTACTACTACTACTACTACTGCTACTGCTACTACTGCTGCTGCCACTACTACCACTGCTGCTGCTGCTGCTGCTGCTGCTGGTGGTGGTGGTGGTGAGTCCACCACTACTACCACTGCTGCTGCTGCTGCTGCTGCTGCTGCTGCTGCTGCTGCTGCCACCACCACTGCTGCTGCTGCTGCTACTGCCACCACCACCACTGCCACTGCCACCACTGCTGCACCGCTGCTACTACTACTGCTACTGCTGCTACTACTACTACTACTACTACTACTACTACTACTACTACTAAAGAGAATTTCTATAGCGCCATTTTAGTAATGCATTTGGCATTATACAAGTTATACAAGACAGCCGATGCTCAGTTCAAAGTAGAATTGTGATCCTTCTTCGTCATAATCCAGTAAGCGTCTGTTACTTCCTCTGTTAGTTCTCACCGTCTGTTCCATTTTGTTGCTGTTTACGGTACCTTTGTTTCGTTATTTCCTGGAGGATTGGCAAGAAACAGAGAGTGAAAATATGCTTTCTGAAGCTAAGTGTTCTGTGTTGCAGAATATGTCACCAGACTGTATTAGAATTAAAATTACCGGTATATGAAAGAAGCAATATGTTGTACATTGTTGATCAAAAACAAAAAATGATTTCTACTTGTAAAGGTTAACCACTCTTTGAAATTCTTTAAAGTCTTTCAACCCAGCAGTAAATTTGCTAAGCAGTATGTACTGTACTTGTACTGTACTTGTACTGTACTTGTATAATTGCATGCTCATTTCTCACTGCCAGTGAAGCTGAGACGCAATCTATAACTTTGACAGAAGTTCCAAGACATCTATTTCTAAGAAGTAGAGCTGTTTCTGCATGATTGATTCCAGGTGAGTCATCATCCACCTGTGGTTGCCATGCACACAGAGGGGCGGGCGTGGATATGTTGGCAGGAATTTACCATGACAACCAAATTTCGTGGAAAATATCTGCAGATACTGCCACTTGGTAATTCTAAATTGCTTTCAAGTGGTAATCAGGAAAATCTGGCTTAAGTCAATAAACTTACTCAATGTATGGACTCTTTAAAGTCGTGTCATATGTAAGTATGTAAGTAAGTAAAATCTCATGGATTTATGTGGTGCTTTGGAAAGTAGCACAACATTTCCTGCTTATTCTCAGGCACTTTGTCTTTCTTAAAATAGCTATGGAAATTGTGAATGATCAGCCAGGCAATGGTTGATATATCCAAAGGGCAGTGAGGCTAGGTTGTTTACAGCTATGTCTTGTTTAACCCATGCCAGTTGCTTCGGGTGATATTAAATATGAAGCTAGAAATAGCAAAGCCAGAATCAAGCAGCCTTACACTATGTTTAAAACTCTGACATTGGTTTGCTATTAAATAACAAACAAAAACTGCTTAGTCTTCAAGTGCATGACACTTTACTGCTTGACCTACTACTACTGTCCACTACTAAAGAAAACTTCTATACATAGCACCATTTTAGCATGCACTTGGGCTTGGTCGATGGTCACTTTGAAGTAGAATTATGATCTCTCAGTGTCCTACCTGATAAATCTCTGTTTGTTTTGGTTATTGAGGGATTGTTCACCTTGTCTTTCCAAAAACTGGAAATCATTACACATGGCGTAAGGTAATGACAACAGTTCACAACATCATTGTCGGTCAGCTTTGGGTGGACAATCACGGTGAAACGGACATTGTCAATCACAAAACGGGTGACCAGTGTCATCTGAAATACAATGCTTACAGTTATTTTTCCAAAGACACACAACGAAAGGTATATATCTTATTAGTGCCACTCTCTATCACTCACTATTGGATGAAATGAACCTTGTACCCTCTGTTCTGCACTCACTGAGTCTTAGGAAATGCTTTCTAAATGGTAATACAAGTAGTTCTTATCCATGTACCATAATATTTAGAAGATATTGTGGTCATTTACTGGTATATGAAATTATATCCTTGATGATGATGATGATGATGTTGCTAAGGTGTTCTTCTTATATACCAAATATATAAGCACTATCCCATCTTTGAAAAGTGATCTAACTTTATTATATTATTAATGACTGAAAGAGATTTGAGTGTGACATATATATATATATATATATATATATATATATATATATATATATATATATATATATATATGTATTTGATTAACAGGTATCGGGTGTAATTAAGAATCGTCAGGGGACAGAAAAATTGTTTCTTTCTGGTTCTTGGGACTCTGAATTGAGTGTCTCCGAGATCACTCCGGAGTCTTTAGGGGATTCCAATAAACGCCAGGGTAAATCCCACTACTCGACAAGAGGATCGAATCAAATATGGAAGAGGAAGCAGCCACCGTAACCATCTTTTCAGCTTATTTCAATTTTCCATGGTTTTATTCTTGCCAAACTCAACCACTATTTAATGCTTAAATAAACCACTCATAATTTTGATTGCTCAAAAGGCCTATCGCCTCTAGGTGACATATCAAATAATGATTTTCGTGACAGGGTTTATAATTTATAAAATTTTGTTTGCAAAATATGCACCATTCGTAGATTCATGAGTGAGAAAATACTATTTTATTAATGTTGAAGTAAGATTTTCAATTTACCAATCAGTTATTTTGGCTATATGTTTCAGCCCAGAATTAGTTAAGTGTTACAATTTCACACAACTGGCCGTGGAGTTGAACGAACCAGAGCAGGGTGTGGCGCCTACGGACAGCAGGCTTCGACCCGACCAGCGGTTGATGGAGCAGGGTGCGTGGGAAGAGGCAAACAGTATGAAGATGCAGCTGGAAGAGAAGCAGAGAGCAGCAAGGAGAAGAAGAGACAGTCTGCTAGAAGAAGCTGCTCAAACTGGTATGGTATTTATCTGCTGCATTCCGGCCCCGTCAAGAGGGGCAAAATGCCCTGCATCCCATGCTAAGTCAGTTTGGGGGAGGGGAAGAGGGGCTGTCAAAAGCATTGCTTGTCTTTTACATCCTGAAAAGTATGACAAGCAAAAGAAAGGTCATCACCACTTTTTCACACTTGTATATTCTTTGGAAACTGTATAACTCTTTTTTGAGGACAAACTTTATTAAAAAATATATGCATTAGGAATTCAACAGCAATACCAATGTTCATTTTTTTGTCAGTGCTTGAAATAACAAAAGAGCAGGATATGCTCCAGTTTTTATTGTACTTTTAAAATATCCCCTACTCCAAAGAGGATCACCTTTTAGTATTGGCTGGAAAGTGAGGTGACCAATGAGTCATCTCGTTATCTAAACCATGTAATAGACTAAGAAAGTGGATTCTCAGAATTGGAGAGACAGATTCTTAGAACATACCGTATATACTCGCAGATAAATCGAGACGTTTATGCTCTAAAATTTGCTTAAAACTCAGTAGACTTATTCGCGAGTATATACAGTAAGAAAATAATAAATATTTTTTGGCAATATTTTATTGACTTGTGAGTTCTGCTAAATGTATGATAGGTAAGTGTTATATGTAAGCTAACACTGTTTTATTCAGGTCAAGATTACTCAAGATACAAACCAAAATGGTTTAGTTGTGAGAACGACTTGCAGACAGGAAATTTGAGTCACGTTTATTCTGGTGAATACTGGAAGTGCAAACAGAAGCAGGATTGGTCAAGATGCCCTGAAATATTTATCTGACTTACAATCGTTTTTACTTTACCTTAGAAGGTAACAGTTGCTCAATCTATTCTGTTTTAAATCTTTTTGCAATCTTCACATCAATAGCACTTGATACATATTTGCATTTATGGGAAGATTGACACTGCACTTGGTATAAGAAATAATTGCAAATTGCTTTCTCCTCTCAAGCTTTAACATGCAAGTGACAGCCTATGTATAAAGTTACACTAGCTTTTAATATAGATTTCATCATTTGAAAAATGAATGCAACAATTGTTCCATGCAGTTCACAATTTTAGTTTTTCCTTTTTCTTGTGCAAACTGTTTTAATGAGAAAAGCATTGGGGGGGGCTTCATTCAGTGTGAAAATGCAACATTTGTATAATCGATATATTTAGTTTTGATCCTAGAATTTCAGGTATTTCACATATCTTTTGTCTCTAGTGTACATGCCTGTGATCGATTGCTTTTGCAACATTTCTGTGTTAGCAGTGAAGACATGCACTGCATCTATTGTACGGTATTTGTTCAACTGATAATGTATGGCAAACCAATTCTGGAATCAAAGTATTACTGATTAATCAGTTCCAGCAATGTAATATGCATGACAATGTAAACATTGAACTAGACTGAAAGCCTCCATGTATTAAACTACTTCAAAGTCTGAATGAAACAGCAATTGTTGCATGCCACATAATATTCCTCAATTAAAATACCGGTACAGTGTGTATTTATGCAACACACTTCATGTACTTACTATACGTACATACATTATCTACAGTATTGATGATGCTTCTGTAACAGTATTGAGAAATTTAGTCGAATATTAAGATTGCAAAATTTGTTTTTAATAATTAGTATTTATGATGTGCCTTAAAAATTACTGTGATTTAAAAGAATTTAATATTATCTATTGTGCAATTTAATAGCAGTTATCAACTGTATCTGTAGTAATAGTAATGTCTTTCAGAAGTACTTGCATGTACCCTGCACCTGCTTAGTAAAATTTTACACAACTCCATTTTTGGATACCATGGCTATAAATAAATTACCTGGTAGTTACATCTGTTCAGCTGCTGTGTTGCTGTTAATTGGAATGGAAATTTTGAAAAAAGCCTGGTTAGCAAATTACATTATAAGCCAAGAAATGTTGGCAGAGATGTAGCAAGTACACAATGCTTCAAGTACAAGTACAAGTACAAGTACCTGGCCTCCGAGTACAAGTACAAGTACTTGCATTCCAAAAACTCCGAGTACAAGTACAAGTACAAGTACCTGGCCTCCGAGTACAAGTACAAGTACAAGTACCTGGCCTCCAAGTACTAGTACAACATTTTTGACATTGACATTTTTTCCGCTGACATTTTGTCTCCAAGACATTTTGTCCGTGACATTTTGTCCTCGGACAGTTTGTCCGGCCACGAATAAAATTGACACTATTAGCATCTAAATATCATCACAGTTGCACTAAAAATTAGAGATGATAGTCTTGCATCGGTCATATTAACCCTATGCAGTCTCGCGATCAAGCTAGCTTGGCTAAATACGCGTTTAATTGGTGCGCCAGAAGCAGGCACACTAAGGTCTCTAATTAATGGCTGCATTATACAGCCTGCTGAACTCCTTTCTATTAACCTCACTGTTCCAAAATACGATGGTATCAGTGGCTTCATCATAAATATCGTTGAGTTCCAGGTACTTGGCCATCTGTGAGGATGTGCTTGTCATTAGCCTAAAGGAACAGCATTACTGGTACCATTGAAGTACATATAGCCAGAGATGTAGCAAGTACACAATGCTTCAAGTACAAGTACAAGTACAAGTACCTGGCCTCCGAGTACAAGTACAAGTACTTGCATTCCTAAAACTCCGAGTACAAGTACAAGTACCTGGCCTCCGAGTACAAGTACAAGTACTAAAAATTTGTACTCGAGTACAACTCGAGTACAAGTACAAGTACCAAGTACTACATCTCTGAATGTTGGTGACCAAATTCTTAGTAAAAAATAATAATTACCATTTTACCATATACACACATTTATGGACTGTGTTATCTTTGATTTAGATTTGAAAATTTTAAATTGAATTGTGCAATTCTTGTGTGAAGTTAACTGTGTTCCTTTCAGAGCGTATTCATCTATCTTTCTCAAATTGTCAATTAAAGCAAACTTTTATAGTCTTGCTCTTAATTAGTGAAATGTAGCAATGATAACACTTTTATCTGCACTGCAAGGTTTCATATAACACCTGATATGCTAAATTACTGGGTTTCGAGTGTGTGAGAGAATACGAAGAGAATGAACAGCAATATTTCAACAATTTAACATTACAGAAAATCTTTCACATCATACAAAACTCCCTAATACAATACATATACTGTTATATATATATATATATATATATATATATATATATATATATATATATATAATAGACCACACAAAACCTAAACATGACAATTAAGCAAGCTACCAAACCTATTGCCCTTGAAATTTTAGATGAATGAACTGTACATAAATATAAATTAATCCTCTGAAAGCACAGAAAATGAAACAAAGGTTATTGCAAGCCACCACTCTAATGTTCAATTGTCTTGACTCTTCCAATAACATGCTCTAAGTACAATTAATACAAGGGAAGCCCCTTTTCTGTGTTTTTAGACCACAATCCCCATAACACAGCCGTGTTGTCGCTGCAATAAATCGATAAATGAACGACTGTCTTGTCTGATTGTATAGTCTCTGATTTCCTGATAACAATTTTACAATGAAAACTTATAGTCCTAAAACAGAAGAGACAAAAAAGCAGAGCACTTACTGTATGTAGCACCTTCACACACAAACATAAAATAAAACTTTTGCAATTTACAATAATAAAAAAAATGGTCACTGTTCTGTGATACATTTTCAATCAGGAAACGAAAATAAGACAAAACACTAAATTTTTCAGACAGAACAATAGTTTCCATCACATGATGTATGACATCAGCCCATACCAATTACAGATGCCTTTAGAAATGCACAGAGCCCACTATTACTGATTGTATCGTACAAAATGTATTTCCTCATGCACCTAGCATTGACAAATCTTGTAAAATCATTCCTCAATAAATTAATTACTGGTCTTGCTTAAAATTCTGCAGCCTTAGAAACTAAAGCTTCCGCTATCCACGCTCAAATCCTGAGATGGCTGTCAGTGCTTGGAATGGTAAGAAAAACACGATAAACAAAGCCTTCATACTTCACAAATCAGAGAGAGAGAGAGAGTGAGAGAGAGTCATCTGAAAGATAACTGAATGCCTCTATCACCCCCTGGAAGGCCACACAGGCTGGAAGAGAAGTCAGAAAGGCCATTACCTATCGGGCCGTACGGCGCGTGGTGGCGTTTAAACGAAGACAGTCCGTCGTTCGGTGGCAGTCGCACGAGAGGCGGGGGGACACTCGACGCCGAAGTCCCGGCATTACTGGAGAAATGTCGAGTTCCGCTCGACGACACGATGAAAAGACCGTCCGGGTTCGGCTTGAAGACGTCGACCGTCGGCTTGGCGTCGAGCCGCAGGCTCAGGTCGCTGTACGGCTTGAAACTTTCGTGTTCCTGTTTGCCAAGGCTGTTCAGCGAGAGACCGTACGGAGCGTGCGAAGGAAGAAGATTTCGAAATCTGTCGACGTCTGCGATGAACGACTGGCCGCAGAACGACTGGCCGAGTCGATCTCTCTCGCGGCGCAACGACTCCAGCCGATCGCACTCCATCTGGAGCGCCGCGCTGCCATCGCTCGGCATTATTCCGGGCCTCGCAAGGTTAAGCGGCGGAGGCTTTGACTGCTGCGCGTGACGGACGCTGTTTCCGGCGATCGCGCTGGGAGAGCGCCCGCACGCACGCGTGTCGACTGAAAGCGGCAAGGCCAAATGTTCTCGTTTCTTTGCGTCCAGGTTCTGTCTGAAGGGTCTGTCGGACGACAGCGACAACGGAGAATGCGGTTCGGGTTGGCAGTGACCCCGACTTAATTCGTTCGCGGCACTTCTGTTCTGCAGATTGGATCTCTCGCGATGATGCGGAGAGCTGCGTCCGCTGCGTTTGCGCAAACGACAATCGTACAACAATTACAGTACACTTGCTACAACATTCGGGCAATTCTATAAATAATTCCTCAATTTTAAAATTTCCTCAAATCGCTTGCTTCTTTATTCAGAAAAATCAAACCAGTATACGACTAAGTACTGCATTTCTGGGTCCATACCTGGGGACTATGCATCATTTAAAATTCTTATACACATATATATCGTACGCATACAGTACAATGGCCTGATGTAGTGGTAAGATTCTTGCCATGCAACTGGACGGTTGTGGGTCTGAATCGACTCTTAGCCACTGCATAGTGACTTTAATCAGTCATTCCTAACTGTCTGCAAGGAAGGCAATGGTAAACAACCTCTCTTATCCCATCCCTTGGTGGCAAAAGATAAGATAGCTTGTATGTGCTTGTGCACGCGCGCGTGTGTGTGCTATGCTAAAGTCAATTTACTTATAAGAAACTTAAAATATTATTTGGTCAAAACAAGAGAAGCTGCTTATCTAGGCTTTTTAAAAGTCATCCAAACAATGAAAACTACAGAATAATGCTTTGACAATTTTCTCCGTACCTTTGTGCTGCAGTTATTCGACGATCTGCAGACGTATTAAGGTCCAACTTTCTCTTCTTTTCCAACAAATTATCAAGATCTCGATCTGTGGGTCGGCGCTTATGATCTTGATCGGCAGATGTCAGTAAGTTGCCATCCGACGCGCCACAAGACCTCAACGTAGATGAAGACGACTTCAGATCGCGGCTGTCTTCAACCTTTGCCATTCCTAGTGAATTAATTATGAACAAAATCCTTGCGATGAACCACGTAATAAACGGCTGTTAACCCGGTTCCCACCAGAACACCAAAGTTAAGCACGTTGAGTGCGACTGGTAACTGGACGAGTAACCGTCCCCGGGATCGAATTGTGGTGTCTGACAGTGGCCAACCAAGCCATTCATGGCTTAGGCATGGATAAATAATAATTATTGTTAACAGCGTTAAGCTGCAAAGATAAATGCGGGCCTAGAAGTATGATGGGCAAAATACTCGAGATTAGTGGTGCAAGTCATCTGCATCACCACTTCTGCACTGGCTCCAACACTCGAAATCGACTGCGGCAATCTTTCCCTTACTTTAAGTATAAATAAATTAGCACTCCTAAATAAGAAGCAGTGATATTTTGGCACAATTATATATCTACATACATCATTTCTACACAGTCATATCATTAGTCAAGCATGACTGTACTAATAGCACACAATGTGCTTGCTACTCAATGTCATTCCTAATATTTCCTTATTTAAACTGAGCCTAGCTCTAGTCCATGAGGAAAATGCATTAATAAATTGAATTTTGAGTATAAATGATTGATTTGTGATATAATCTGGAAAATTCACATTACTATTGTGGCTTTAAAGGATAAAGAGGGACTTACTAAAGAATTTTCTACCAGAAAAAAATAATAATTTCCATTAAGCAACTAGTCAAGAGAAATTTCTACCAGAAAAAATCATAATTTCCATTAAGCAACTAGTCAAGAGAAATTTCTCCCAGAAAAAATAATAATTTCCATTAAGCAACTAGTCAAGAGAAATTGGTACCAGAAAAAAAATCATAATTTCCATTAAGCAACTAGTCAAGAGAAATTTCTCCCAGAAAAAATCATAATTTCCATTAAGCAACTAGTCAAGAGAAATTGGTACCAGAAAAAAAATCATAATTTCCATTAAGCAACTAGTCAAGAGAAATTTCTCCCAGAAAAAATCATAATTTCCATTAAGCAACTAGTCAAGAGAAATTTCTCCCAGAAAAAATCATAATTTCCATTAAGCAACTAGTCAAGAGAAATTTCTCCCAGAAAAAAATCATAATTTCCATTAAGCAACTAGTCAAGAGAAATTGGTACCAGAAAAAATCATAATTTCCATTAAGCAATTAGTCAAGAGAAATTTCTCCCAGAAAAAAATCATAATTTCCATTAAGCAATTAGTCAAGAGAAATTTCTCCCAGAAAAAAATCATAATTTCCATTAAGCAACTAGTCAAGCGAAATTTCTACCAGAAAAAAATCATAATTTCCATTAAGCAACTAGTCTAGCATTTCACCTGGCAAAAGACCAATGCGTCGTGGACGTGAAATTAAAGGAGATGACGAAAATCTGTTGGCGTCGATCTGATGAAATGAATGCGGAGTTGGACGCAAAAACGAATTTATTCCTAAAATCACAGCACGACAATTCCGCTAATAGCCACGGCAATTGTCAATTCCCACATTACAAAACTGCTGCCACCGTGACTTGGAAAAATATCTGAAATCCCTAAACATTAGTACAAAGAATTCACAAAAACATCTGCACAAATGCCTCCTGTATCCTCATCAACCAAGCTCTTTCTACTAAAGATGCACCAATTTTTGCCTCTGACCGATAATTACCTACATTTAAAGTTTCATTGTTCATTACTGAGTTTGATGTATCGTAAAATGAATCAGATAAATACTATCAACATGTCATTCCATCTGCAGTTACCTCTCACCAGATGACTGCACAAGAATTGAGGGCTAAACGGAAGTGAACTAATTACATAAAAATATACTCAAAAACATAACTAGAAATCAACCCGCTTTAAGGGAACTGAAAATGCAGTAAAACTAGTATTGTTTATAAGATTAGTGTGACTGGTATATTTCTTCAGTGGTCAGGCAAATGCATTTAACTCTTTGAGCACCGAGCCAAAAATTCTCCCACCACCAAAGGGAAAACACGAGAAAGCTGTCAGAGCGTGCCCCCCCCCCCATAGTGACAGCACAGAGCTCAGAGCTGCTGCTGATGATGATGAACTAAATAGACAGTTTAAGAAATTACCAAATTGAAGATGAGATTTGTGGAAGCTGTTGATAGCGTTTCCCACAACATCTGCACTTGGCAATGACTGGATATGATGAATGCCACCACCCAGGCTACTACTATTTGAGACACCGCTTGGTGCCACCGGTCGACCGTGAACGACACTCTCCTGTGCTAGGGACCTCCGCTTGTGGTAATATATCCTGCGTGCAATATCAACGTGAGCAGCGCACCATTGACCGGTTTTCTAAAAACAAAAAAGTCCTTCGTGATATGCAGAGCCGCTGTCAATGCAAGACGTTATAGATAATAATGGTCAAGGTAATGCCGCTTAGAAACAACTGACTTTCTATGTCATTTAAAACAAATCAAATCATAGGACAATCTGAAGCCACTTTGAAACAGCTGGATTCACATTCTGGACAAAACAATATATAAACAATGAATAAGATGACAATATCAATCAATCAATCAAGCAACTATTCAATCAATCAACCATATAACATTCTGAAGCCACTATGAAATTGCTGGGTACTCATTCTTGACAGAGCAATGTACAGTCAACTTAATTTAATTTTAAATCAATCTTCAATGTATGTGGTATTATATGGTTCGAAAACTTGGAAGATGAGAAAATCAGACATGGGTCAATTACAATTACAATTGTAATTCAATTGTAATTAATTACATTTTGCCAATGTAATTGTAATTGTAATTGATCTGTGGAAAGTTCAATTACATGTAATTGTAATTGTAATGTATGTAATTGTAATTGTAATTGAGCTATTGTAATTGATTTACCCAATTACAGGAATGTGAGTTTCATAAGTTCTTATAGCGTATTAGTATGTATGAGCCGAAGTCTTGTCAGTCTATGAATGTATGGCAGTGAATACATTGGATGGTTAGTGAATTGTCAAAGCACAACGGTTATTGGTAAATGGACTCACTGCTCTGGTCAGTTGCCATGCAAACATTTACTTACCGGCATTTACTTTTTACTGCCTTTCAAATTAGAAGGGAACCAGCTTATCATATGTCTACTTCCTGTGTTCTGCGGCTGTGCTTTTTTGTGAATAAAAGTTTAATGCCAGCTACCAGTAAAGATGAGCGTAAATCAAGCAGGAGTAATATGGAATTATTTGAAAAGTCTGATGACTTTAATAATGCTGTTTCCAATGCAAATGTTAAAGTGAAGTGCCGGTTGTGTGGTGAATTAGTGTCATGCTCGAAAAAGGTTACTTCGAATTTGTTGACTCATTTGCAGGTTTGTGAAACTTTGTGTTACGGTTTTTTAAATAGGCCGTAGCATATGAATTTGTTGAACTAATTTATGTTAATTAATTATTTTAGACACTTAAGTTTTTTAAAAGAAGCAGAAAGAGGAATGAAAAGTAATTGTAATTGTAATTGACATGTTTGTAATTGTAATTGGTCCCAATGTAATTGGCTGTAATTGTAATTGTAATTGACAAAAATCCGTATAATTGTAATGTAATTGTAATTGCTTAAAACGTAATTGACCCATGTCTGGAGAAAATACATCATCGGAAGGCTGGAGGTATTTGAAATGTGGATATGGAGACGAATGGAAAGAATCAGTTGGACACAGCATATATCCAATAAAGAGGTCCTAGACAATGTAAAGAAGAAAAAGGCAATAATACAAATAAACAAAGGCAAAAGAACTAGATTGGGCATATCCAATGAGGAGACTCATTACTCAGAACGATACTGGAAGGACGCACGAGAGGAAGGATAACCAGAGGAAGACCGCGTACATCACTACTGCATTGGATGCTGACTAAAGACAGATACAAAGGATTAAAGACCCAAGCTGCTGACAGAGAAGGGTGGTGCCAACGGGAACCAGGACCTGCTTCCAGGCAGAGAACCTAAGGAGAAGAAGAAGAATCAATCGATCAAATTCTATGGTTTGACCATCTTCATGCCTGAGCATGATCTGATGGAGTAGAACAACCAACGATGGATGGGCCTAACCAAATAGACACATTTTATTACAGGATCTAAAAGATGATAGCAATACAATGGCTAATAGAGTCGAATAGCAAATAATCTGGTAGAAAACGATCAAATGAGCAACTTGCCTAAATGTATATTTACTGTGAAATTATAATAGCAATCATGCACCATTATTTTTGAAAACAAGTCTAAATCTCCGATGATGCAGACCGTAGAGAAGCCACGTCTGCTAAGCCACAGACATGCAAAGCAGAAAGAAACAAGTGCTTCGTGCGATTAGTAAAATGCACAACTCACGGTTCAAACGAGTTTGATCTCAACAACCAGGTCATGTCCATTATAACAAACCTTGGCAGCTGATGCAGAAGGAATGACTGTCTGTGCAACCTGCTGATCATTCCTCAAAGACCTCAACAAGTGCGATGCTGACAATGAAGATGACTTGGATTCCTGCACAGAATATGAACGCAGGTAAACCTCATATGCACTCTTAATGGACGTGTTATTAATGAACAAAGCAGACTGATAATTAAGTTGCCTTGGGAAAAACTCATTTGCAAAAGTAGTCCAGTTAATAGAATCTTTTTTGCATCACAGAAGGCTTTTGACTAAAGCTGGATGATGAAAAATCGTGTTGCAGATAAATGTAAAATAGAATATAATTAATCAAAGCTAGAAATCAGAGTTTCATCATCACCACCATCATCATCATCATCATCATCACCATCATCACCACCATCACCATCACCATCACCACCACCATCATAATCATCATCATCATCATCATCATCATCATCATCATCATCATCATCCATTCAAAACTATCACCTGTTTGAGAAATAAAAACTAAAAGTCATAGTTGTCAGTGATGAAACTAGTGGTGTCTTATGTCCATCCAATATCTGCCAAACCCCCAAAATATATAGATGAAGTACTGTTTGCTATAAGTGCAGTCACTACTGGTTGGGCCTTAGATCCCCATTTAAATGTTCATGGCTGGTAATGATGATGGTTTTCTGTTAAATATATTGTGTTCTCAGCAATAGCTATCACAGGTGAGGCTTGGGCAGTCTATAAACCCACTCATAAGCAGAGCAACGAAGCCAGTCAGCCACAGCTGTTGCCATCTTTGCCAGTCTGCATAAACAGGAGTCATGTTTCAATTAAAAACTATCAACTGCAGTCAATTCCACACAAAAAAATCTTTTCAACTGATTGCACGCAGTAATCGAATTTGCACTCAATACATGCCCAAGTGCAATTAACATCTTTAAATGAAGAAGAAAGATCCAACTACTACGACACAACAAGTTTGAATGTGCACATCTGCTTAACAGGCTCTCCACACGTGATATTTATGTCAATACATGCCATTGCTAGGTTGCAGGTTCAATGCAGACAAGCCATTCATTTACAATATAACACTTTATAGAAGGGTTTTGCCTAGCTAATAAAAGCAGTGTAGTCAGGCCGCTAAGAAAGTCATAATAAATCATTTTGTATAAATTTGTCTACCGCTCTGCATAATGACTGAATACAGAAGAGAAAGTGGCTCAAATTGAGTCCTTACAAATCAGTCAAACACTTTCTATTTGTTATATAAATATTTACAAAATTACAGCTATCTCTAAAATGACACAAATAAACTTCCATCCTGCTCGGAAATACCATAAATTATTACTAAGGTCCGTTTAAGAACCTGCTCCCTATACAATAACTAACTTCTTAACCCCTTAACTGGGGATCCTGGATATATCTGTCCAATTTACATTGAGTTACAGTTAAATACACAGTTAAGGGGTTAATGATACAGGCTTAATACAAAAAATATACCTACCAAATTACTTTTTATACTTTTAAAACTTATAGCTCACTGTCTAAAACGCCAGATATCTGTCGCTTACGTTGATGGTGAAAGCTCCATGCATATTTGAAGCGAGTCCAGCTGGATGAGAAGGTGGTATGCCTGGAATCAGAGATGCATACGATGGCGGAAGAGGACAGTCAAAAATACCCATAGATGATCTCAGCTACAAATGCAAAAAAGACAATCTAATAAAAACAACTGAAACAACTGCCATTTCACTTTATTCACCCAAGCAATGCAATTTTCTCGTGCAATTTAATGCTCCCAACACCAGGTTAAATTCTCTAATCTCAGCCATTATTCAGCAAAAATTGCTAATGCTATAAAATGAAAAGCATATTTTTACTGCTGAATATTGAGTTTTCCATAATATTAGTTAACTTGTTTCTCATTAACATTGGCTGGCACTATGCATCTCATGCTGAGCTCGTGAGTTGCTGCACGAGCTGAACAACACACCTTGACTTTCTTGAGTTCCTACCTCTTTTAAATGCAATAGCCTGTTGTACCTTGGCTACATTTCAAATATAAAACTGTTTAACATGATTATCTATAGCCATAATACTACAGTCAGACCCAGAGCTAAATCAAGTCTCTTTCAGTTTCCCTTTCCTTCACAGTTTGTCTTATTGCATCCCTTAAATATCTGGGGTGCCGGTTATGGCCGTCGATCTTGAATTTCTTTCAATTGCTGGGTGTCTTGGCGGCACTTTGTATAATCAGTTGTTCTCGGCTACGATTATTATTCTGGCTTTTTGAAGAAAGTTTAAAACAAATCTTACCGCTGCAGACAGGAGCTTACCTTTGAAATCCGTTCACGTTCGGCCAAATCGGAAAGAGTCTGTGAATGACTAAGCAGATCAATGCCACTGGGTCCCATTGGCCCCATAGCCTGCGTCAGACAAATATTAATACAAGAATCTATTACCATTAACAATATAACTCAATCAGTACCTACCAGAACTGTAACTGCTGAACACAAAGAAACAAAATTATATAAAAATATTCCCATTTAAGGGGTTTTAAATTAAAACAATTTTTAAAGTCACCTATGCAAAAAATTGGCCAAAATCAGCAGATAAAGTGTTATACATGTGTTATACATCAGAAGCAGGAGTTAAAGCCAAAATCATCAAATTCAGACAGAGAGCCAACTATACATAGCAATATAGGTCAGGTCAGGTCTTCGTCCTCCAATCACATCTAAAGATATTATTAATAATAAAATATTTCAAATAAAAGCAATATTTACAACTTTCAGTACAGTCAATATTGGATTTTGACTCAAAGAAATGGGGAATTCAACGTCAAATCAACACACTTTTGAATAAAATTGGACGTCACCGTCTCAGTTTGGACACAGGTCGACCCAAAACTCTAATATTATGGTTTTCAACATTACTCATGGGGATGAACAATTGTGCCAATTTTCATCGAAACCTGAGAAGGTGATGTCCAATGGCTGTGCTGATTTGACGTGGAATGAATGCCCTAGCAGTCTCATAAATTTTGAATGAACTTGACCCACTCGGATGCTCTACAACTGACACCTTAAACCTAGGACATTAATTAATATGTGCATTGTATTATTTCAAATCACTGCTACCCAAATACGCCGGCAACAAAACAACCAACAATACATGTGAAGGTCTTTTCACCTGAAACATAGAGAGTGGGTGAGAGGCAACGGAAAAGGATGCGGGAAGAGCAGGCAAGTAGGGGGTAGGAACTAAATGTTGATGATGATGGAGATGTTGATGCTGATGAGTCTCCGTACGGAGTGTCAATGGAACAGGTGGGAAGCCCATTGGAAGCAATCGGTGGTCCTGCAGAAATCGGGCATTCAGCTCCTGCTGCACCTGGAACAGGTCAGGATCTGTTCCCAAAACCAAAGTTCAAAGGTAGAAATATGACACACTCTATTCATTAAATGCAAACCGTAATCGCTAACAGAGAATAATTGACAAATTACATCATGAAAATCTGTCATTTTCGATCTGACAAAATCTTGAAAATAACTGATCACCCCATTGCATTAGCAACGCCCGTAGTCAAATCTTTAAGTACTGAGCCAAACTATCGGTAAAACATGAACAAGAGCACCAGATGCACAAAAGAAATCAAACACAATTGATTTTATGTGCAGCAGATAATCAAGTACTGAAAAAGTGAGTTCAAGGCATATATATATATATATATATATATATATATATATATATATATATATATATATATATATATATATATATATAGACACACACACACACACACACACATATATACATACAGAAAACAGACAGAGGAACTGGACTGGACATGTACTTAGGGGAAAAACATTGCTCAGAACAGTAATTGAGGGAAGTATATCAGGAAGCATGAGAAAAGAAAGACCAAGGAAGATGCTATTGGACTGGATTCGTGAAAACAGATGCACAGCCTCACAAGACCTCTGCAGAAATCAAAGAAGAAGCAAGACACAGAGAGGAATGGAAACGACGGAGCCCTGAACCTGTCCCAGGACAGAGAACATGATGATGATGATGATATATAAAACAAGCTTAACGACACCATCAGAATGTCAAAACATTCTGACAAACTGGTCATCACCAGTGCTAAAATTTCAACAGCTGTCAAAGTCAGCTCCGCACAATTAAACAGTCGTATCTTAATGCAAGATCATAAGCCAGATATCCTCACTTTTTACTATCGAATCACACATTTTAACCAGCAGCAGAGCTCTGCATACACATCGTCCACAAGTCGAAACGACATCGCCGGGGCAAAAAGAAAACAAACAACTAACTTGCTACGACTGGATTGGCAGCCATAGAATTCATGCCAGCCATTAGCGGCGCAGCTGCCAGCAACGACGGATGGATTCCCATCGATGACCCGAGCAGACTGCCAGGTGGTGGATGCAATCCAGACACTTGAAACTGAGAAAGAGGAGGAACATACAGTCCCGACATCGGCAAACCTCCTACGTTGAAGGCTGCGGCGGGATGATGCGGTCGACCGGCCGTGTGGTATGCGTTATGACCGGCCAGAGGAGAATGAAGGTTTCGATCGATCAGCGGAAGAGAGCTAAAGTCATTTCCTAATGAGTGAGAATTTGTGGATTTCTTGTGGCTTGTTGAGCTCCGCGATGAACTAAAACAGACGAGAAATTCACAACAATATACGTCCCGAGGAAATCACGATGCAGTATGGCACACTTTTAAAAAAATACCATATTAGCACAGAATAGAAAAATTCAGCAAAACGTTGGCTTAACCTCAAAATTACACATCTGCTGTAGTCTTCGATTCAATTTTTATCCATTACCGACTGCACTATGCGTAATTTAAGCCAGCCTTAGTGATGTCGTGTACAATTTACGATAAAAACATGCAACTAAATACAATGTAACATGTAATGCACCATGTAACTAAATACAATATTCATTTCAATATGCATTCTGATTTGAAATTCAAGATTAGGTACTTGACCATAGGACATAGGTCTCATGACTTTCAGTTCAAATTACTGAGCACTTTCAAAGAACTAAATACGAGTGCAAAATCACGTCACTTGCAGCAACTAAAGCCAAGATATAATGACTTTGAATGCTGCCCTTAGGTCAAAACTGACTGACAACCAAAATATCAAAATTTTTTGGTTTTTAATTAACAACACATTAGCAGAAATTGTGAAATGATTATACATATTTAATACCATTTATAAACTTCTATAGCACCAGTTCCAATACTCTAAAGATACCAATGATATCAATCGATGGTACTTCAAAATCCATACGTAAAATACCAGGTAATTTTAGAGATCAGTCAGAGTAAGAAACAGCAAGACAAACAGTGGGGGAAAAGTCAACTGAAAATATGTCTTAAGCCTAGATTTAAAAATACTCAGCTGAGGGGTGACAACTGGAACCCGGGTATCTGTTGGCATCCTAATACAGGTCTGGGCAGTAAAATTGGGTAAGGGTGGGTGCCAGTTGAAACATGACCCTTATGTCACACTCCCCCAACTGGAGGGGAGTGTGGTTATTTAGTTGCAAGTACTGTTGCGACAAGAGTCACAGCAGAGATTATGATAATTTGGGTACCCAGATACCCGTTTAAGAATTGGATGGGTGTCAAGCAGCATTTAAAAAAAAATTGACAGCCCTAAGGAATATCTAACATATACTGTAAACAAAGAGTTTTAAATTTTCTGATTGAGGGCAATGTTCAGATTTTCTAATTGATTGAGATACTGAATAACTTCATTATAAATATGACAAATGCTATTGCAATCCCAAGTCAATTACACGGTTATAGTCCCTAATTTGGCAAATTGAAGTCAAGACGGTCAAAGTACTCAATGAAGCACTATCATTGTCCTAGCACTACAAATGACGAAGCCTCACTTAAGTCTTTCCATTCCGTAGTAATCCCGTCACTTCTCATTATGGCAAATTCTTAACAAAAATGCTCAGAACAAGAAATCAAATGAACGTAAACAATGAAACATATATAAAAATGTTGCACTCCCCGAAACTAACACCATATAACGAAAGCCGATTTACCTCTGGTGGCTTGACGAGCCCCGAACAGAAATTGGACTAGCACATTCGTTTTTGATTTCTGTCGATGCAAGGCTCAGAGAAGCAAACGAGCTCCTGGAATTTCCATCAGGTCCTTCTCTATGCGCTAATTTTGCCACGTGGCCTGTCCGTAAGTCGTTCGATGAACTGCCAGCACGAGGCAGGGCGTACAAGTGCGATTTCTTGTACGAATCTGATCTCGTTGGCGAATTGACGCCGATGATCTTGGATTTTGACGCAGCGTGAAAGTCGTAATCCCGGCTGGACTTTAAGTCGTTGTTAATTGCAGTTCTCTGTCTATCAAAAGAACGCGAGTGAGATTCTAAACGAGGTGAGAAATGATGCTTGCTTTGTAAACCAGTTGAGGAATTACTTTTCTCAGTCTTCAGCAACGAAGCATTTTCTAACAAAATCATAACAAACACTGATGATCAATCAACCCTATATGCATCGTTTTTCTCTTCACTTTGCATACATACATACATACATATATACATCTAAGTACACACAAATATGGATGCATGCAAACATTGATGCATGCAAACATACGCACACATATACACACACAAACATATGCACAAACCCACACATTTGCACATTATCATCTTCATGAACGTTATATTAAAATTTTTCTTACTGAACCTAAACTACAGATTCTCACTAATGACCTGAAACTTGATGCAACTATAAAAATCTGTTCTGATTTGGTATTTCCAAACTAACAATGCAAATTTCAATGTCTGAATTGATAATGCTACATTCAACTTAACGACCTTCTAATGAAAACTCGCAGCTCGAATTCAAAATAACCGACTTGATCGTCAACTACACTGGTTGAAACAATACCTTGAAATCCGACCAATTGATCAGCATTCATGCCTTCCGTTATTACCCTTAATCAAACTCTGGAACTCAATGCCACCATCCATGCACACTGCATATTCATTACGGACCTTCAGACCTCAAAACCACGACCTACCGGTTGACTCTAAATTATCTGCTATCTGAGGCTTTCCCATCCAACTGTCCTTCTAGATTGGACTGGTTCTTTTGCAGATTTTAATTGATGCACCACCAGCCGATGTCTCTGAGCAGTATGAAGTAGTGTCATAAAGTCAAGATCAGATAATATGAAATGTCACATATGATACTGCCACCTTTCTTAAGGCTTGCATAGATGCAAGCATTCTGGTTATATTTATATGCAGTATGATCAAAAAGTAAAGATCTAAAATATCACTAGTTGAATATCTGTAAAAATGACATAAAACCTACGTAAAATTAAACAGAATGGGATGAATGATATTTTTCATGTAAAACTCTGATTTCAATTACTTCCATATGGCGTGCACGCCAGGTCCATAAGTGCAATAAAATAGCAACGCCTAGAAACGATAACACTTACCTTTTATAACAGTCCACTTGCAACTGAGTTCCTCAGAAGGTAAAGCTCCAACCTACAACAACACAACACAAAAAACTCTCAATCATTATGTAGTAGTTCTTCAGTCAAGCAACAAATGATTATCTGTCACCAGAGATGTAGTACTTGGTACTTGTACTCGAGTTGTACTCGAGTACAAATTTTTAGTACTTGTACTTGTACTTGTACTCGGAGGCCAGGTACTTGTACTTGTACTCGGAGTTTTATGAATGCAAGTACTTGTACTTGTACTCGGAGGCCAGGTACTTGTACTTGTACTTGAAGCATTGTGTACTTTCTACATCTCTGGCTACATGTACTTCAATGGTACCAGTAATGCTGTTCCTTTAGGCTAATGACAAGCACATCTTCACAGATGGCCAAGTACCTGGAACTCAACAATATTTATGATGAAGCCACTGATACCATCGTATTTTGGAACACTGAAGTTAATAGAAAGGAGTTCAACAGGCTGTATAATGCAGCCATTAATTAGAGACCTTAGTGTGCCTGCTTCTGACGCACCAATTAAACACGTATTTAGCCAAGCTGGCTTGATCGCGAGACCGCATAGGTGGGTTAATATGACCGATGCAAGACTATCATCTCTATTTTTTAAGTGCAACTGTGATGATATTTAGATGCTAATATATTGTCAATTTTATTCGTGGCCGGACAAACTGTCCGAGGACAAAATGTCACGGACAAAATGTCATGTAGAAAATGTCATGGGGACAATATGTCAGCGAAAAAAATGTCATTGTCAAAAATGTTGTACTAGTACTTGGAGGCCAGGTACTTGTACTTGTACTCGGAGGCCAGGTACTTGTACTCGTACTCGGAGGCCAGGTACTTGTACTTGTACTCGGAGTTTTTGGAATGCAAGTACTTGTACTTGTACTTGGAGGCCAGGTACTTGTACTTGTACTTGAAGCATTGTGTACTTGCTACATCTCTGTCTGTCACTTATACAATCAGTCAAAATTACAGACAACATGGCAACACCAATGTATATGTATATAAATGTTTTATATTTTTATATTTAAAAAAATTAAGCCCTCGGTACTCAGCTCCTGAGGGACTTATAAGAAAAAATTCATGGATACAGAAGAAGAAAAAACTATATGTACAGTGCAGGTTCAATATAATGATGACCAGAAAACAAACTGAATAACCTCATAAAAAAGAAAGATTTTAAGTTAAGTTGTGCAAATCTACCAAACGTTTGTCAAACTATAGATTATACCCATAACTCAAATTCTGGACATTCTGGGCAAATTGCAATCAGTGCACTCGATTCCATACAAGTCACATGTTTATTCCCAGTAATAACTGTTTTGCATTATAATAATGTTATTTATTAGGTGCCCTAGTAGTACTTGACATGACATGTCATCATAGTCATAGTCATCATCATCATCATCATCATCATCATCATCATTGGCAAGCTCACTGATGGAGCATAGCCTTTTCCACTAAGCATTTCCAAGAATCTCAGTTTTGAGCTGTCTTCCAGACTGAGGAAAGTCCAGCGCATTACAAGAAGCCAGTCAGATTGAATTGTTCTGGTCCAGGTAGTTCTTGGGCAACCAAATGGTCTTTTCCATGGTTTTGGGGGTCTTTAATTGCCTCCTGTAAGGCTCTTGCATGGTCCATGCTTGGGGCTGCTCTCACAACATGCCCAAAGTAGTCGAGATGCCAACTTCATATTTTTGCGCGATGGGTTCCTCTCCTGTACGTTGAAACACCTCCTGGTTTGTTGTATGCGAGGTGTATGATATTCTAAGGATTCCCCTCCGGCACCATTGATGGAAGGCATCCAGTCTCCGTGTCAAGGACGAGGTCATAGCCATAGTCATCATAATCAGTTCCTTATTATCATTATTACTATTACCAACAAATATGCAGAAATTCGTGTATATCCACCACTTTGAACAATCATATCATCATATCATGTCATATCATCATATCATATCAATCATATCATCAATCATCAAATGCTAGTTTTGTAACCTTAAATTTTATACCACAGTATCACATTAGTGCATTACAACAATGACTGTGTGGTAACTTTTTTGTGCAGGGATACATACTTCTATTGCATTACAAAGATTTTTGCACATCAACACACATAGCTGTACGGTCGATACAAGAAAGTCGGCTGCATCAACTCTGGACTGCATATACAATCAAAATCATAAATGGGCCGCTCTAAGTCCCAGTAACTAATGTAGAAGCACAAACGTCCTCAGGTAGAACTACAACACTACTCAAGTAATTCAGTTCCAATTGCATACAGATATAAATTATGTGGCGGTTTAAGGGTTAAGACTATTGCAAATCTGAAAAATGCCTAACTCAAATGCCAAAGAAACTCAAAAGACTACAACTTGTAATAGACTGAGCACTAGTAATTAGAAAACTTTAAAAATTTATATTGAAAACTTCTGTAAAGTCATACATTTGAAAACTATAGCCAAATTTTACAAGCCACATAAGACCTGGAAGATTTCGTATTGCTTCAATCACTTCCAGTTAGAGCTGTCACAAGCAATCTATTTTGAAGAAATTAAGTCTACATCATTAGCAGCCTTACGCAGTAGACATCGTTAGCAGCCCTGCTCAGTACCCACTCTTAGAAAGGTCACCGATTACTCACAAGTTGTCATTTCAGAAAAGTAATTGATAGCCTGTAAACAAGGAATCCCCCAGTGTTTCTAAGAATTCACCCCCCCTCCTCCCACTTCCCATTCATACACAATACTCCAAGAAGTAGCAACTGGTTTCTGTCTTCCCCACTCAAGTCCACCACTCTTCCTTACAATCACTCCACCGAAACTGCCATGTCACTATCACTGTGCTATTAACAGTAATTAGGCAACATAAATCAATTAGCGTAAAAAGCCTATAACAATGGGCAATTTTCAGCTCATTTTAACTTGCTTTTTCAGAAACAATACAGTAATGTTTTGAAAACAACTATCAGTTATCAGCTTTCAATACAATGGTCAATGAGGGAGTCCTGTGGGAATGTCATGATAAAAAAGGAAGTGTAATTATGTAAAATAAAACAAAAAAGTGCTTTCATTTTCTATCTATGTTTTAATTAATAGCAACAACAGTCCCATTTGACGTCACTCTTCTCATAAGCCTATTTTTCTTATTTCACATCATTTAAGCTTTCCTTCACGCTCCAAGTTTAACAGTTGATATAGCAGCCACTTTATACCACACAATTTAAACTCTCTTTATACCACTACACGATCCAGTATGGCCACAAATGTGCTTTCACTGATTATAAATGTCAACTCAAGAATAGCACAGCCAGATGTTATCTTGTTATATACTCCTATAGTAAAGCAATATTTGCAATAGACTGCCATCAAAGGCTTTTCACATAAACTGTACACAATAAAATTCACTTGTCATTGCTACTGGTCTAACTTCAGTTAAAACAATAAATCAATCAAAAAAGTAATGAAAACAGGAAAGAAACATGAACATTGTTGCAAAGCAACAGCTGTGCTGCCTACAGTGCTTTATGAACACATGCATACATGTGTGCATTGCACAAAGAAATTTAGTACAGACAATATAATAATCAAGTAAGATAATCAATACTGCACATTTATTGGCTTCAAAATCTGTTCAAATGATTCTCAACTCTGCTGAAAATTAACAATTATTTGTTAACAAACACAGCAACAGTCCTAAAAGAGCAACTTGTAGTTATCTTACTTGCACGCCGTCCAGATTCTTCCTGAAGTCTGGGTCATTCAAAATCGAACACCGTCGTTTCTCCGGCCGCTTCGGGTCGTCCACAGGAAAACGTCCCGACCAACTTCCGGCGTGACCTGCAACCCAGTCCTTTTCCTTCAGCTCTTCCTTTATCAGAACAACCGAAGACTCGCTCTCCGCGTCCGTCAGCGCCGCCGTCGCCGTGGACGACCGGCCGGGCTTAGAACGCTCAATGTCGACATCTTCAAACACTGACACACAACTGCTCAATATATTGGCCTTTTCGTCCTCCTCGCGAAGAGCCGAACCCGACACGCTGGAAAACGCGGCCGATCCGGCAGAATCCTTTTCGTCCGAGTCCTCCGCCGCACGCCTACAGCTCTTACTGAAGGTCGAAGAATATGAAACACCAGAACCAGTGGAGTGATTATCGGACCTTAGGACGTCGGTCCTTACTTTTGCCCGACCAGATGATCTGATCACTGAACTTGGCGACTCCGGAGACAGTGATCTGTCAGACGATTCTACATATTCCACACGAGAACCAGTGAATCTTGGCAGCTGGCAATGCACTGTTTTTACTCTCTTCCGTTCGGGCTTAGACGAAGATGACAACGAAGCGCCATCGCTACTCTTTGCCGACGACAGCGGCAGCGGCTCAAACTCCGATTCCGATGACGAAGATTCTAAATGCGATTGAATCAAAGTCTTTTTCTCGATAAACAGCTGCAACATGTTTCAGTGAACACAAGTTCAAAAATATCCAAGACAAATGTAAATCATTTATACATACATACATACATACATACATACACATACAATGAAACTCATCAAAATATTACAGAATCTTCATGCAGTATTAAGCAAACTCTAACAATCATACTCAGAACACTGTTTTTATAAGAATGAAATATCCCCTTAATCAGATATTTTAAAAAACCATTTCACTCAAACTGTAATTTTTTTCAAGATAAATAAATCAACATCATTACCACTGTCATCATCATCATACTACTACTACTACTACTACTACTACTACTACTACTACTACTACTAATAATAATAATAATAATAATAATAATAATAATAATAAATTTTTAAAAAAGATCTACCCACTTTATTGTCATCAATTTGCAATTCTAGCATTTTAAAAGACCAATTCTTATCATGTACTTCCACAGCACCCAGTTCTATTCCCAATCAATACTTAGAACAATGGTCATCACTGAACAGCTGTCCATCTCCATCACCACTCATAACTGTAAACAGTTAACCCCTTTAACGTTCATTCATTTGTAACACAATGTAAAATGGACGAGCATGCTTGGGGCAACCGTTAAAGGGTTAAACAACATTCACAGGACACACTCTTGGTCAAAGTGGAATTAGAGAATCTTCTATGCTTGCTTACTCACTGTTTCAGCCCTCACAGAAGTACTCCTAAATTGGACGATGAAGGCATTCATATTGCTGTTTTTCTTTGATGGTTATGGTTAATAAGCCAATTTATATAGAGCTATAGTCACAGCAGGCCAAGATCAAGAGCGCTTTACGCATCACACTTAAATGAGATGCTAAACAAGTGTGTCTTTAGTCTGGTAGCGAACATTTCAAGACTAGTCGCGTTGGTCACAAAGCCGGGCAGCTCGTTCCAAAGGATAGGATTCCCCTGGGTGAAAGACCTCTCCCCAAATTTCACTGTCTTAGATGGAGGGGGTATGACCAATCGGACCCGATTACAGGAACGAAGCTGCCGCCGACAATCAGTAAGCGGGGGCCTATGTACAAGTTCAGCTAAGTAGACTGGGCAGGCAGGATCATTGAGGGCCCAGAATGTCAGACGGCATCTCTTGTAGATGATGCGCTCAGAGATGTGCAGCCAGTGCAGTTTGTCCTTGAGTGAGAAACATGCTTTGGAACTGTCCTCTGCAAACTACAATCATGTCAATGCGGTTCCATCATCGATCGATGCCAGCATAACTCATGGCCTGTCTCTGAAAGAAAATCCTGGGCTGACATGCAACATAGCTACCGTACATCAATGACATCATCTTCCTATTGTCGCCGTTACCTGAAATTCAATGGGTGAAAAAACCAGAAGTGCTTTCAAAGTCCGATGAAAAACCTCTAGATGGCCTTACACAGATTGCTTGAAAACTTGGAAAATAAACTGCATGAGATGTTTCTGTCTCCAATACAATGGCTAATTCCTATCTTGCAGCCACCTCACAAATCACCCAGCAAACTGTCCTCTGATGGGAAGAAACTCAAGTGCCACAGTCTCTCTTGGAATCACATCTTCATGTTGATCCATTGGGTCATTGCAACCCTTCTGTGCAGGACATTTCTTCTTGAATGACCTCAGTGGGTGAATCTCACTGGTCACCAGTGACATCTGCATGAAAGAGCTCACCTCAATCAAGGAGTCTGTGGCAGTGCTTCACCAGAATTTTTTTAAATAACTTCTTTACTTCAATTACCTTTGATGACAAATAATAATAATAATAATAATAATAATAATAATAATAATAATAATAATAATAATAATAATAATAATAATCTGCAAAAGCTTTTAATTGATCTTAAAACAAAAATCATATAAAAATGATAACAGGACAGTCGAAAAATTAATAAATATTGCATCTGATAGCCTCTTTACCGTTAGATCTTTAACTGTCTCGAAACTACAGATGGAAAATCCATCGATGATGTCCTCGACCGCTGGACGCGACATTCGCTTCCGTCGTCTCTGCTGGGCCCGCTCCCTCGTCCTTCGTCCGCCGCCGGACGCGTCCGATTCAACGCCCGACTCCGCACCGCTGCTCGTTGTCGGTACAACCGTCATCGGCCGACCGGGACTTAGACGGAGTGCCGCAGACCCCATCGCAGTCGCGGTGGTGGTTCCTCCTTCGCAGGTCTTCGTTCGTCGGTTCATCGTTGAAGGATCAGTCGGTCGTCTTAACGGTCCGATCGATGCCGGAGATAAGGGAGATAAGATGAAGATATGAAACGGAGGATGACGGCGATCGTCGGTTTCTGATAACGACGATCGATTGCGCTATCAGTGAAGACATTGTTTTCCACCATTTTTGGTCGCCGCCATTTTTAAAACAGTTGACGCCAGCACAGCGCTCGGATACGTGCGACGCAAAAGTAGTTCTCTTATATATTTCAATATTTGCTCTTCTTTTGTAGATTTCCAAGATAATGGTGAATATTAATCTAATAACCAGGAAATGCTAAGTTTTCTGAGGCTGCTAAAATAGGACAGATTCTACTAAATGGCTTAATTATTTTGATTTTTGGATTATACCCTTCCGCCATCTCAAAACCACTGTACAAGATGAATGGATGGATGGATGAACGGCCAGATGGGTGGAAGGGATACACGAGTCTAATCGAATGAATGAAACGACAAACGAATCAATATGGAATGAATGAATAAATGAATGGATACTTTTCTCGGTCGTACAAAATATCGTGGTGTAGAATGAGCTGAAGGCTCAGAAAAGTAATTTCTTCCCCAGTGGCGTAGCCAGGATTCCCGAATAAGGGGACACATTCGACATTTTCAGGTTCTCGTGTGAAACAAATTTGACGACCAAAAATACGCTATCGTGTCACGCTAGTATACTACCTACCCACCACCATCCCTACTCCCCAAACTGCCCAACGGTTTTGCCCAAATCCCACGACCAATCCCGGCCCGAATAGGAGATTGGTCTCACGTGTGTGACTATACCAATGGTCTTATCTTCAATTATGTTAACCTTCTTTAAAGTCTAATAAGTAAGTAAGTAAGTAAGTAAAATCTCGTGGATTTCTATAGCGCCTTGGAAAGCAGCACAACAGTAGCTGCTTATTCTCAGGCGCTCAGCCTCTCTTAAAATAGCTATAGGAAAGGTGTGGGATCAGCCAGGCAATGGTCAATATCCGAAGGGCAGTGAGGCTAGGTTGTTACAGCTATGGCGGAAATGATTTCAGAAACAGGAAGGATTTAAGCTTAGACCTGAAGACTTGAGGAGATAGTGCGGGAATTATAGGAAATGAGGAATCAGATTTTATTGTTTTAAAGTGTCCAAGTGTGCGAAGGGAAGCTGGGATCGAGTTCCAGAGTTCAGGTGCAGCATATGAGAAGGCACGGTTGCAAATTTTCAGGGATGACTGATAATACAGACGGATCAACTGACAGTGTTGTGATGCTGATGCGAGCTAAAAGGTTCAGTGCAGTTTTCAAAGCCAGTCGAGTTACTTGGCCTCTATTCTTAATGACTAAATGACTAAATGAGAAAAGCATGATAAGCAATCAGTTGTAAAGTTGATGGCCCTGGTTCTCAGACAAAACAAATGAGTCAACTCGTAGACTACGTCTATAGGCATAAGGCAAAGAGTGAAGAAAAATCACTATGGCAAATGGTACAGTCCAACAGATTTGCCTTCATTTTCAGAGTAGAACCTCAAAGCAATGTTCATTTTTTTGTTTACAAGCACAACATGTTCACTAAATGCTGCACTAGAACAGCGGCATCTAAATCATCTCCAGTTAGTCTAGGAGAAAAACTTCCATAGTACAATATTAGGATATTAGGAACAGTTTAAATTGCTTCCAACCCCAATATTTAATTTCGTCGGAGTGCAATATTCCAGTTGTACCGTTGGCAAATGCAACTGTACTAGATTATCGTTCAGATAATTTACTGAAACTACAAAACGTTCTTAGGAAATACTAACAGCAACTGTTATTATACAGATGAACTGAAATTGCACCGTACAGAGTGAACATGCAAACGTTAGCAATTAAAGACAAAGAAGAGAAAATGCAGGGTACACTTGAACAAAACTTGCAAAGTAATCGCCAAATCAGTTACTCAGCCACTGCTGAATATGAATACATTAGATCTAGGGAAGGATACACAAACAACGACTGTAATATTCCAGATCCAATGACAAACTAAATAATGCAGTTTAGCTGTACTATTTCAAAGTTTACTGCCTGTTTCTGACAGCCAAAATGCGTCCCTGCAGAGCAAGCAGTCTGGTCCACCAGATTTATAATTATTGTGATTCATTAATCTTGACGACACTTTTGCACTGCACTCGTGAAGTCATCGGATCAAGAACTGGTTCCAAATGAATCTCATAAGTGGGTCAGATGACCAAATCCACAAATTTATATAATCTGACAACCGAACAGGTATTTGTAATTAGAGAGAAACTTTGCTTGGTCATAAATGTACAACAACCATAAACACAAACTATAAACACACAAACACACAAGTGCACAAAAAGCCAATCATATCCAGAATGGAACACATATCAAATACATTTTCTTAAGCTAATTTTCTACAGCTGAATGCCATCTCTGCATAAGAACACACCGCCTAGCAATTATTAGCAGTTCAGAAAATTTGACTGCTAGCAAAACAAGTCAGACCAGACCAATAATTAACTTCTCCAAAAAGCAGTGGGGGTCAGCCAAATCCCACCAACCAAAATATATTATACCCCAACAGAGGGATGTCCTTAGGGCTGTCCATAAAGCACAGCACACTATTTTGTTAATTTTTGACCCCCTCCACTGTCACAAAGCTTGGACCCCCGAAAAGTACGTCACAAGTCTCAATCCCTCTTAAGGCATCATCCATAAATTACGTCATGCAGGTTTTCTATTTAATATATTCGAGTTTCACGTTAAATTTTCTGTAGCGAAACAGATATACAACTTTTGACAATGATAATGAATATAACTGAGACCTAAAATTATATGCATCTTGGGCAAAAAGTGCCAATGAGCAATAAAAAACATCTTTTACTATACTGCCTATCAGGTATATTTAAGGCTTTATTTATACTGAAAGTGTGACATTATGCTGGCCCTTACCCTCCTCCCCTGTCACACTTTCTCAGACCCCTTCCCACCAAAGTGTGACGTACTTTATGGGTGGCCCCTTAACAAATAGAAGGGCAGTTACACTCCCCTCACACCGGTGAATTGAACATTGGGCCAGATAAAAGTTAATTTTAAGACAATGTGTGCATATTATGACAATAAATAAACCAGCTGGTAGCTACGATAATGACATAGCATAAGGTATATAATTACACTCCATGGGTCCAAATTATAATCTAGGTATATATATATTATTATTATTACATAAAAGTAAATCTCACTGAACAATAATAACGTCAAGAAGGTGTAACTATGAACATGTCAAGGCCACGAAACAACAACAATCGAAAAGCATTAGCCGATCAAGTATACAATTAATCAAAAACAAATAAAGACTGCTGTCACCGCAAAAAAGCATTTGTAAAAAATGAAACCAGTCAAAATAACTCAGCATGAAGCATATGCTTTCAATTTGTGGTAAACATGTCAAAATATTGCAAACTACAATCATTGAGTGGCAAGCAGGCTACCCAAAATCTGTTTCTATTGTTGAGGTACGGCAACAAACTGGTTTTCTTAACCCTTTCGCTTCCTGTGAATGTACAGTGTCTATGATATATGACGGCAGCACTCGTCAACACGTCACTTAATGGGTTAATATCCTGTCGGCTAGCAGCCATTCATTTTGATCAAGTGATTCATTAATTATCGTTCAAATATCCATTCAATTTAAAAGTGACAGTAGGTTTTTATCTATGTGGCATTTTGTACAATTTGTAATAATGCAACTACAGACTCAGAACAAAAGTGACAGCTGAATCCTGGTTCTGTATGTGCGTTTCCAGTCAATGTTGAGTCTGTTGACACCTTGAATGGCTGTAATCACTCTGATGCCTTATGATTCGCACACAGTATCTGTTTGCAATACATTCACCAATATGCCATTCATGATCAAAAAGCAGAAAAGTACTGGAAAGGCATCTGAGTTCAGAGGCAGTTAAATCTCAAAATCAATATTCATTGCCTACAATTGCAAATATAGACAAGGCAATAAGATGAGTGCTATAGACTTATACATACACATATATACCAAGTATATTATATACTTTATACTTATTATGTCCATAATGTATATGTGTACAATACAAAATTATAGAAACACATGAAATAAGTAATATTTTATACCCACGTGTAAGTTAATCATACAAATCAATTTTTAAATATGTTACACATAAATACATGTGTTCCAAATAGACAATTGTGAGATCACATTCTTAATTGTTACCGCCACTGAACCAAGTTAAAGCTAAGTAAGCAATAGTAGAATTAAGTCAATGTAATTTGTAAGATGACAATAAATCCATACAAACTCAAGTGCTTCATGTTTGAAATGATAATTCAAAAATACTTCTATGTACTAATGTTTCAAAACTCATCATCCACAATAACACATTGGCCGGAAATTTCTGAAAACTACTCAAGTAACTTTTACTTTACACAAAATTTCAACATCAAACATATTAGAACTGCACTACACATTCTTGGACCCATTCAAAAGAGATTTCTACTGACAATTCACCAAAGAATGAAAACCTGGCAAAATTATTTCCAAGTCTACAACAAATATTGTCATTTAATTCTCATCAGAAATGGCTAAAAGCCGAAAAAAGGAAAATACGCCAAATACGGATAGAGGAGTTCTAATCTCTAAGGCAGCACCATCATTTGAAAACCAGACACAAGTAACAGATAAATCAACACAAGTCAATTAATTATGCTCCAGCAACGATCTGAGAGCATCGAGTCTTTTGAATAACGAACTTCAACAGATCAATTCTAATAGAATCAGTGCTTTTTCAGTAAGTCTGTTCGTCATCGCATCGTTCAGTTGGATGACCAAACACTAAACAAAAAAGACCGTACGACATCAACAGCAATAAAAAAAGCAAATACTTTTAAAACTTCTTTTAAATTTTATCACAGCACAGAGATCAGCAGAGAACTTGGTCATACATTTTCCTCCATGTGTTCTTATAAAGTCCACTGCTTAAATATTCACTGACAAAACGCAGAGATACCATCACCATGTCGACAAATACGAAAAACTCTGCAACAGCTACTGATTGAATTGTTGACCAGATGGATGAATAACAAGGGCATGCATTGTTAAAATAGGATATCAGTGGACTCAAATTGAATCCAAAATTCCCTTAATTCATGATTTAAATCCAATCATGTTTCAGTCTTGGCCAACAGAGTCACCAACAAAACTATGACTACGTTGTCAATCAAACAGATGAACAGTTCAATGCATCATCATCACCACCACCACCACCACCAACCCTCCACCATCATGATCCTTAGGTACATTGCCAATAGGTGTCCAATAATGTACATGGCTCCTCCATAACTGTCTGTCTTGTGTTATGTGAGATGCCTGTTAGATGTCCAACCAAGTCCAGTCACAGAAGTCGTCCAGCCATTCTCTGTTTGGTCTTCCTTTCTTTCCTGTTCCTGGCATTATTCCAAATAGTAGGCTCAATGTTCAATGCATGTCTCATATAATAATGGTCACATTAATCACCAGTCAAGATCTCATTTCATGTATCTATTCTTGTCAACGAGGTTGCAGTTATTTTAGAATAAAATCAAGGTTGTGACAAACAATAATCAATCAATCAATCAATCAATCAAAGAACTTCTTTGGCATAACTATCATAACGCCCAGGACATCAGTCGATGACGCATCAGATTCAAACTGAATTAGAGCCAGGTGAAACTGGAAAGATCAGAGTATCTGAATTAAGAAAACGTACTCTTACCTTCACAAATATCACAGTATGGCCTCTCCTCGTTTTTGTTACCATGATGCCGCGAAGGCGGTGGACTGTCTGACAAAGACATCGCCTGCTTTGGGCAGTCATCTGTGTCGTGAGCATCAAAGACGTCACAGATGTCACAGAAAAGCCGTAGCGGCACCACATTAGTTAAAGTGGCAGAAGATGCACTAGAAAGGAATTCAGTATCAACTCATCATAATTCAGCATATCATATGCACGCTTAGTAACATGATAACTATAAAAATAATTTACTATGGCAAATGATTAAACAACATAAAGAACATACAAGTAAGTAGGTAGCCTAATGGTAATATTCATTTTCCAAAGCAATACAAGTTTACGTAAAGCTGCATAGAAGTAGAATAAGCTTCTTCAAAATCTACATGCAACTGAGAACAATTTGATAGTGAAGAAAAGAGTCAACATCTATACCACATACAATCAAGTTTACTCAACAACAACAACAACAACAACAACAACAACAACACTAATAATAATAATAATAATAATAATAATAATAATAATAATAATAATAACAAATCCTATTCTCTGGAATGCACTACCCGGCCACGTGACAAGAGAATCGAATCTCGATCTGTTCGTAAGGAAATTTAAAACGTACTTTTATGAGATCTCGAATAAAGTGCAAAGCACTCTTAACTTTGGCCCTTCTTCCATGTTTCTGCGCTATATAAATTGACTTACTAACTAACTAACTAATGCTAGCACTACTTCTATGTATATGGATTATATGCCTTTAATACTACAACTTTAAAAAGCTAGTGTTACAGAAATGAAGCCTCTATTGTTGTTTGATGCTGTCAACCATCAGTCAAACTGACTGTGGCTTACTGAAAGTACCAAAGTGTCGTAATACATTCGTAATTTGGAATTGGCCTGGTCTTTTGTGGCTTGGATTTGGAGTACCATCATTTGACACCTCAAAGTATAAGAAATGGTGTTGCAAAAGTGTATAATAATTAAAAATTAATTCAATATCTTACCATATGCTAAGCTCTAAAGGCAAGCACAGCATCTGACCAACCAACCAATAAAGTTTTGCTTACAAAGCATTTGTCTGGATTTGTGCTATGTTAATAAATTCACTGACACAATGAACTATGAATTATCAGTCACAATTATGTTATTGATTATGGTTTTGTAAAAATATCAACCTTCCTCAAATACCGACTATAATTATGTACTTGTTCTCTATTGCCAATCCACCATAAACAGAACTGGAAAATTTAACTGACTTATTGGATTTTTCAATAGGGGACTACAATTCAAATCCGAAGCAACTATCGACTGATGTCAGAAGCATTACTAAAATGGCGCTATAGAAGTTCAACGACGACAATGATATATGCAGAACTATTACACACCTATCGTTGAGTTCAGTCACTTCATCAGTATATCCATTAGATATCAATGAATCGACTTTTGTTTGAAGAGCTTCGTTTTTTCGCTGAATGTCGACAATAACAGAATTGAGGAATTCTATTTGTGCCACGTAACTTTCGACATCTTCTTGCCCCGCTGTAGCGATTGAACCCTGAGAACGTGGAACATCGGATTTTATTGTATTGGCATTCTTTTCGATTTCGGAAGTTGACTTCAACTGCGTAACTTGGTTCTGCAAGGACGACACCTGTTTCTCTAGCGTCTTAGTGTTCTCGTGGTTTCGATTATTGTCTACCGTTAGTCTAGCCACCTAAAAAACAAAACCCAGCAATTAGCGAAACTGCACTAAATTCAGATAAAACAAAACAATTTCACGCATAAAATAAAAATTTATTATATATTTGACTAATTCATTGTATTCCACTTTCACAGCAACATGACAGCAAAGAAGCGGGCATTACCAAATTGCTGCAATACAATGAAAGAGTTAGCAAAAGTCGAGAATCGGTGAATCAATTGACTAGACTAGTATTGAGACCTATGATTTACAAGTCACAGAACATACAGTAGTTCCACTGTATCTGAATTAACTTTAACATTTTCTGCCGATACTGTTCAATATGAAGTCTGACGAGTGCCAGTAACAACAAAATATGCAATGGAGAAATTATCCGTCTGCCAGCGCCAGCCAAAATATATACAATCAAGTGGCAAAAACAAATAAAAGCTAAATCTAATTTCAGATTTATAATAATTCAACTCAGTAACAGAGTGTAATGTAATTTAATGCCAATTTCTTTAGCACTCCTATAAGCTTAATCCATACAAGTTGGTTTTGCCTCCAGTGCTTTTCTTTCATAAACAAATCCGTGCTATCTTATCCTGTGTTTCTGTGGCCAACTAGTTATTGTACACAGCTGTGGACAGTTGCTGCTTAATAAGTCATTTGTTATAGTGACCCTTCATGATAAAAAGCTACTATCATTATTACTTCTGACATGCTAAAGCACAGCAAAACTAGACACATGGCACATAACATTTTAACTTTCACTCCATGTCGGTGGACAAGTGGCCGCTCGAGAAATAAAATCTCTGACGTTCCGCAGATTGGATCCAGGCTGATAGATCACCTCAGCTTTTTCAGCTGATGAACTACAGAGCCAGCCCCTGAGGCAAAAGTAAGCAAACTAAAAAAAACACCATAAACTTAACCAAAATATTTCCACCATTATCACATACCTCCTGATGCAGTTTTTCTATCAGAGATGTCTTCTGATGGATATCAACTTTATAACTTTCAATTTTTTCAACTAAAGAATTTCTGTCCAATTCCAAATCATCCAACCTTTGTCTGTCACTAAATTTTAATCAAAGAAATCAATCAATATAAATCAATTCCAGATTAGAACGCACTTGCAAAGGTCAAGCTACATACAATCATCTTATGCAATATCTACAGTACGTATGCAGAATACAAAAAGTACGATACACACACCTTGCTGTCAAGTACTGGCTCAAATCTGGATATGTGTCATACACAGAGGAAACTACCAGTACTTAGTGGCTTTAGGTAAATTACTGCATGATGTCCATAAGTGCTTTAAAGTAAGCACAACTCTGCATGTATAAATGCTATATTTTGCTGTTTTAAAATCATTATTTTTCGAAATGCATGTTTAAAAAATTATCCCTCCAAAGCTTACATCTACACTAGATGATAACCTGGTTATTAGTATGTGAGATTTAAAATTAAGCTCAATTCTCAAATGTTTGGTATCTGGGATCATTTTGCCATGTTGACCCTGTTTGGTAAACCCTACATTTTGAAATTCAACTGTGACATCAAACACATGGGCATATGCATCTTGGACAGGGACATTTGGTGAACCTAAACGTAGTATACCAATTTGCAGGCTCCTGGGATTCACAAAGAACGGCTGCTATAGACCGAAGCCTAGTAAATAACTGTCAAAGCATTTGATAGATGAAAGCAAAAATAATGAAAATTAAAATCAAATAACATTACAATATTGATGATAATGATGACATTAACATATAATGATATGGCAACACCAACATCACCACCACCATGGATATTTTTACACCCCCTAACAACCCCCCAATTTGAGACCGACACCCCCCCCCCCAATTTTCCCCAATCCGAGCCTGAGATGCACCCTAACACACTCCAACACCCCCCCCAATTTGAGATCGAAACCCCCCAAATTGATAATCCTAGAAATAACCCTGACACCACTAACAGCAACACAATTGATAACACTACTAGCAGCAACACTACCACAAGCAACAATAGAACTCACAGCTGAGACATTCTTTCGATTTGTTTTTCAAGCGATGTTACCTCAGAGGAAAGCTGCAAATAACAGTAATCAAAGTAACATGAAACACTGCCTGTAGGCAATCTACTGTCTATGCAAGTTCCAGAAAGTTCCATACATTACAGTTTCTAACAGCCACACACAAAAATAATTCTGACACTGTTTATCAACCTCAAAAAGCCAAGAAGTTTTCATAATAATTTTATAAGATATAACTGAACTCACAACTTAAATGCTTCCAATCTCTACAATCAAAACAAATAAACCAGGAATGGTCAACAATCATGTATTTCTTGTTCATGTCTGTCACGATCAGTCCAACGAAGCCTCTCACTGTCAAGTTCTCAGTCTCCTATGAATAGACTCTGTCTAGACCATTCAAAGCAGCAGGTAGTTCTGTTTAAATAACTCAATCAGTTGTTCTTTGCTAGTTTCTTTTCTTCTATCTCTGGCCATAATGAGTGGTGCTTTTGGAACAAGTCCACATCACTCTGTGACTGCATTTAACAAGCTCCTGTGTGCCTTCAGCAGTTTCAACTCTTAGACAGATTTCTAGTTCTGGCCGGCATTTTTATCGAGTAGGACCTCAATTTTCATAGCAATTGATTGAAAAATATATCAATTGGTTATATCATCATAGGCTGGAATTTAAGGCATGTCACAAGAATAAGGTGGAAAGGTTAAACACCAATGCTGCTGAACAGTGCAAAAACATTTTCATTTCATTTTTCAACTGAATCTTGTAGCCATCACCTGGCAGACAACATCATCCAATGTCCAATCAGGCTATTTTATAATGCAGTGTTTGAGTTGGTTGGCTTATAACACAAATTAAACAAAGTAGACAAGTGGAGACATGTAGGAAACTTACAACCACTATAAAGCTCCTATGAAGCTCTACTAACAAATGCGTGGCTGGACAAAATGTCCGTGGACAAAATGTCACGGACAAAATGTCACGGTCAAGGGTTAGGGTTACATTTTGTCCTCATGACATTTTGTCCGCAGACATTTTGTCCTAGCACCAACAAATGTATTCAGGCAGCAGATAAATTTAGCATCTTCACATACGTATTTAGCAACAATGAAGAAATTACTACACCTTCCGATCAAAAATAAACTAGGAATTCTTAGAGATGTTTTAAAGAAATCACTATAGATTACTAAACAAATATAAAAACACTGAACATCGACAACAAAAGACTACCATTCACCTGCTTCTTTTCGCGCTCCGCTTGTGAAAGCTTCTCTGCCTGAATTCTAAGTGATTGATTTTCATCAGATAATGACTTGTGCGTCTGTTCCAACTCGGCGATCGTACTCTTCAGAACTTCTCTTAAATAATGAATCAAAATTGCCTGCCAGTATTTTCAGACTCAAAAGGACATTAACCATAATATACAGATGAAAAAAGTTTGACACATCAAACGCATCTCTGATCAAATAACTATGTATAACATGACAATATAAGTCCACTGTACCATTCTTAATAAATTTAAAAATACAGTTGATCCCATAAAATCAGCACAAAATTTCTACAACAGTAGATCATAAGAAAACTTACACATTTATTTCTGACTTTGCATCATTACTTATGTCATCAGCTTGTTTTAAATCACTAGAATGCTGAGCAATAGTTTCTGCTCCTTTGGATAGTTCAGAATGCATTGTATCAATCTGAAACAATACAGAGTAAACTTCAGTAATGCTATAACCTGATGATTCAGAAACAATACAAATACCGAGAAACTTACAACAGCTCTAAAACTTAACATATAAAACAGCATATTTAAAAAGAAATGTGACATTTGAAACAGGCAACAAGGAACAAAAGATCTAGATAATATAATTGGTTTAATTCTATTGCAAAAACGATGAAATCTAAATTCAGTGCCAAGAATAAAAATTCATCATAAAATTTATGCACTGAATGAAAGTAAAGCATTGAACGACAGCATCTGCAAAGATGACAATATCTCCACAGATGCTGAACTCATTTCAACAATGACTACTCCTTGAATGAAGGAAATAGCAAATGCCAAAAGAAGCTGAATTACAATACTTCTTTAAAACATATATAATGACACAAGCTGAAAAGAAACAAAGGCGATATTACTGCTCTTTAGGTTACAGTTAAAGGAAGACTAAAAAGGTTTTATTATGTTTTTGTACATTTAAATCATATTCCAAGTTCCACAAATAACAGAAAAAGAAAGTAAGTAAACATGAGAACCGACATTCAGACAAAAACGAATTGGAACGTAATATAACGAACCAGAAAGCTTTTTACCTGCTGAGCAAGCTGAACGTGTTTTTCGCTGGCCTCTTTTAAAGAACTCTGAAGTTTCTGAATCTCCTGAGCACTTTGCTCCAGTTTAGCAAGAGCTTCCTGTCTCTCCAATACACTTTTGTTCAATTCCTCCTGCAACCAATTCCTTTCCTTTTGAAACGCATCGTTCACGTCGTTTGCTTTTGACTGAATAGACATCTGCAATTCACTTTTTTCTTTCTCAACATTTAAAATAACTTCTTCTAATTCCTTAACTCTGCGCTCTAACGTCAGAAGAGCATCGTTCTTTTCCTTTTCCAGAGTGGAGAGGCTTTCTTGCAGGTCTTTAACGTTTGATCCTAGAGCATTCTGAACGTCACTTTTCTCCTTCTCTAAGTTGGAAATTCTGGTCAACAAATCTTTCTCTTTGTCTTCCGCAGCTTCCTTCGTGCTCTTACTTACATTCTCGATAGTCAACTGTTGTTCTACCTCCTTCGATATCTTCAACAATTCCTCGCCAAGTTTTATTTTCTCAGATTCCAGAAGTGAAATGGTTTCTCTGAGTCCCTCTTCTTTGGTCTGAAGAACAGGATGTTTAATAAAGAAACTATTCATAAAGTAATAAGAGAAAATTGCTCACACACACATAGTAAAAAAACCAAATAAGACGTACAAATCTAGACAAAATATGAGCACAAGAATAAAGCATCAAATCAAAGATTCTCTAAAACAAAACTTCAAAGCAAAGCTCAACAAAAGATCAAAAGATTAAAGATGAAAGTGCAGTTCAAAAAACACGAATAAAAAGACCAAAATTGGTAGAATGTAATTACAGCATTTTATTCCAACAGATCAGCACAGAAGCAATAACTAATAATATTATAACAGTATTCAAAGCATTACGAAATCAAAGTCATGACTCTACCAACCTTGGCTTGATTCAATTCGACTTTGACTTGCTCAAACTGTTCCCTGTATTTTGCTATTTCTCTGTCACTTTCTTCAAACTGCTTTTGTTTCTCTTCTTCTCTGGTTTTAGCTTGGTCACTGCTCTTTGAAAGTTCCTTTGTCAAAACGTTAACCTGAATTTATACACGACAAATGCTGTATCATCACACAAACACACACACACAAACACACACACAAACACACACACACACATCTACATTCTACACTGTATCCACTTAAGTAGGAAAGCAAAAAGATAAAAAGGCTAAAATAGTCTGATACACTGTACTGTAGATCCAAATTTCCGGGTAGGCAATTAGGTATCTGTGGTCTCATGACAAGCAGCAATACAGGTAGTTAACACCTCCAGTATCACCTCTAGTATGTAGTAGTTATCACTTTCTTCAACCTGTGTTCTATCTTCACAACATGCACTGCAATTCATTTATGTATACCTAAGAGATGGATCACTGCATTACTTGCAGGGACAGATACCTGTCCAAGCACTAAACATGCTCAATGCTGGTTGATTTTGGTGACCCTAAAACAACTGGTTGCAACTCAAATATCATCATTACGCTGATCCTAAAGCCAGTATTATCAACACAGTTTCCAAGAGACTTCAAGGCAAAGCCAGAATCTCACGTTAGCAAACACATGAATAAAACCAAAGATAATACAATTAATTTATAACTCTACTAAATTGAATAAATCAATTTATAAATATTTCAAAGGCAGCTAAGCAATAATCCCCATCACCCGTTAGAGACAGCAAACACACATTCAGGTTAACTTATTGAATTGCTCTGTGCAAGAACCAAATTCATAAAACAAACCTGCTCAGCAAGGTCAGTAATCTTCTTTCTCTCTTCTTTCAAAGCTTCAAACGCTTCGTCCTTTTCTTTAGTAAGATTTTCAATAATAGATAAAGACTGCTCTTTTTCCACTTTTATCTGGCCAAGTAATTCGGAACTTTCTCTATTAACTGTCTCCAGGGCTACGATGCGATCCTGCAAGACTTTGGACTCGGATTCTAGTAAACCACGAGCGTCAGTTTTGCCCTTCTCTGAATCGGCAACAGCTGCCTGTAGCTCCTTAATCTTGGCTTCCATGGCAACTTCAATTTCATCCTTATTCTTTTCAATATTGGATAGTTTATCCTGCCATTCTTTGTTGCTTAGTTCCAATTTTGCTTGAATTTCATTCTTCTGTGCTTCCAATTTAGAAATAGAGTCTTCCAGATCTTTTACCTTTGACTCTACTGCCATATTAGACTTGCTCGTTGCATCTTTCATTTCAGAAAAGCTTGTTTCCGCTTCTTTAATCTTGAGCTCCAGTTCACCTTTACTGCGTTCCAGGTCACATTTGGATGCAGTCAGCAGGAGGATTTCCGAAGAGGCTGTTGTCAGTTCTTCTGTCAGTTTCAACTTTTCTGACTCCAAAGACAATTTCACATTTTTCAGTTCCTCTTCAGCCTTCTACATATTTGAAATGGAACAGACAGTCACACATAAAAATAAGAATAAAAATCTCTATTCAAAGATAAAAACTGTACAAAACAAACTAACAGAAACATACTCATAACACAAGAAATTCCATATAAAAATACATAATCTAGTAACGGGATAAGAAGATGAAAAGTACCTTAGTCAAATCCAGTTCTGCCAATGTTGTCTTCATATCTCCGCCTGCCTTCTCGGCAGTTTTTAAATGCTCGGCCTTCTCCAATTTTAAAGCGGTCTGTGCATCTGTTAATTGTTTCTTGATCTCTTGGAATTCTGTTTTGTAGCGATCCAGTTCTTCCTGTTTTCTGGATATTTCTTTGACCTTTTCCTCCTGCAGCAACCGTCTCACCTCTTCAATCTCCTTCACTTCTCCTCGGTTTATTGAAAGATCCTTATTCAAACTTTCTATCTGAAAGGACCATCAAAAATGCCTTATAGTTCAATATCACAAAATCTCGCTCTTACCTGCTTACAGGCAAATATCAGATTTATAGTTTCAACTAAAATGCTTATAATGAATGAATAAATAAATAAATGCAGTCTATAGCAAGCGGGTACTAATAGAAGAAGCTCAACAGTGTAAATACTGTAGAAGGAACAGTGCCTTGAAGCTCAATAGTGGAAATAGATCAAACAGTGCTTTGAAATCATGCTTCTGACTAGAAAATGATAATGAAAAGGAGTGATACAAGAATACATAATAAAAGTTAAGATTTTCAAAAGAAAAAACCCCATACAATTCAATACTAGCAACCTGAATAGAAAGTTCAGTAATCTTCATGTTGGATCCTTTCAGGGCAGCTGTGACATCGTCTTTTTCTTGAGAAGTCCTTTCCAAGTCAGCAAGAGCAGCGGCTTTCTCAGCCACAGCCCCATTGAGATTCGCCTCCAGTTCTGTTTTCTCTCGCTCCCAATCAGCCTTTGAAGCCTGAAAGTCCTTGCCTACTGACTCCAATTTGCCCTCTGTCTCAGTTTTCTCTTTGTCTAAATTACTGAGACTTTCCTGCAGTTGCTTCAGCTTCTCTTCCATCTCAGCCTTGAGTTCGGCTTTTTCGGCTTCTGTTTTGACTCTTCCTTCCTCCATTTTTGCTCCAAGTCGTGTCTCAATTTCAACTTTCTCCTTCTCTAAGACAGAAATGCTTTCTTCCATCTCCTTGACTTTAGCACTGTAGAGTATTCTGGAATCATCCTTTTCTTTCTCCAAGTCAGCAACAGCCGATTTTAAGCTTTTAATTTCAGATTCAAGCATTTCTTTTGCATTTTCCAAGTTCTGCTTTGTCAGCAACAACTGCTCTGCTTCAGACTTCCGACTCTCAAGGTCTTCTTTTGCTTTCTTTGCATCTGATTCAACTGAAGACACTGAAGATTTTAATTCCAACTCTTTAGCCTAAAGGAAAAACCACTAATCGATTTAACAAAATTTGCAACACAAGAGAATGACTTCATAGAATGACAAGGGATAGAAAAACAAACAAAAATTAAATGAATGGAATTATAATTTTAATCTTGAAAAATTATTTGACCAGAAAGAAAATATTAGAGATTAAATGATTATTCAGTTCGTTTTAAGTATTTGTGCATAATTTTGACCTTCAAATCTTCGATTTCCTTCAAATGTTTCTTGTTATTCTCTTCGGCAATTTCAAGCTCGTGAGCATGGTTTGCTTTTGCCACTTCCAATTCAGCCGTGGTCTTCTCCAGTTCTGATTTGATAAGTTCAAGTTCTTTCATCTGGCAGTCAGTTTTAATTTTCATTTCATCCGCTGCCGCTGCTTTTGCTTTTTCGGTGTCCTCAATCAGCTGCGACAGATGCTTTGCTGCGGCCTCTTCTGCAGCTTGTTTCTCTTTTACCGCGTCCGATAGGTTTCCAATCTCCTCTTTGTATGAAGATATCTCTGTCTTCTTCTGCTGCAGTTCCTCAGCCTGGCTGGCAAGGGTCTTGCTCAAGTCAGCAACTTTCTCTTCGGCGGTTGAAATCTGGGACGTAAGTTCAGAGATCTTCCTAAAATTTAAAATGGCAAGGAATTGTACAACAAATCTGAACTTTATCCTATATAACTACTCGGCCATTTACAAATTTGATATATTCAGTCTTGTTCCTAAATATGACTCATCCCTCTTGCTTTATGCTCTTGTCACCAACTTAAATGCCGTAATTGCTTATACAATGCTATTATCAGCTCTAACGTGAAAAAGTTAAACAAAATTCACAACTCTATTGCTCAAGCCTTTACTAAAACCTGCAAGCATAACCACATTAAACCAATCCTTACAAATTTACACTGACTGCCTGCTGAACAAAGAAATGCATTCAAAGCAGGTCTGTTGGTTTACAGAACATTGCAGATTGCGTAAATTCAATATCAAAATACCCAAAACACAATAGCTCAACAAGATGTACGGTAGTTGATTTCTGGACAATTGTACCTAGAACTAGAACTGAATTTGGTAAGAATACATATTCTGTAAACAGGCTCAAGGCTTTGCAACTCTCTTCCTCCATCTGTCAGATCATCCAAGAAATCGATTACTTTCTAATCTAAACCTAACCCTTTTGCCCTGTAAAGCTGATATTTTGGCTTCATACCACACCCCCCAGGGTTTAATCTAGGCCATTTCCGGGGGGGATTGCCCTTCCCCCAGAAATTTCAAATTCCCCCCAGAAATTTTGGCATACTACATAAACTAACAGCAGTCCCCTAGCTAACTATGAAGTAGCCACAACGACTGACCGCTCCCTCTCTTGTAGCTGATCAGACAAAACTTTCTGCTGCTCAGAAGCGTCACCAGAACTATTCAAAAGTTCCGACAATCGCTTTTCCTAGAAAACACAACAAGGCAAATATCGCAGCACAGTTCCCAAATTATAAAAGCTCCTTGACATCATCATCATCATCACCCAAACATATTATATTATATGTAGAATATATACACAAGAAACAAAAGCTGTGTGCGTGTGCATGCGAGTGTGAAAGCATGAAAACCACCACTATTCAAACTGTACCAGTTCAGTTTTCTCTGTTTTCAATTCACAACATGAGCTGTTTGTCTGCTGCAGCTGATTCTCCAAATCTGTAAAAAAACAAAACAAAATAAAGGACCATCAAAACAATAATAACAATGAAACTAAAAAAACAATAATAACGACGACAATAAAACAAAAATAAAAGCCAAAAGTGCATCTGCATAGCACTTCATAAGAATCACTAAGAAGTACCAGGAGTGCCAAAGATATCCCACCAGATGACTACATCCCAGAGGCATAAAATGGAAGCCAAGCCAGATGAGTGAGACAGCTCTCTGCAACACTCTATACGACTAAGTCACCGAAGCATTTAATCGTCATACTATGACATTTAATCGTCAAATAAGATATCTGGTTCATGTGTACATCAGGTTTTATAGACAACAAACACAAGTTTTATAATCAATTTGCCATGTGAGAGAAGTCAATGGATGGCATGCTGAACGGTGGGTGTATACATATGTATTAAGCTCAGCGAGTTGAAGACATTCTCCGACACAAACCACATTTTCTTCTGTCCCCATCTTCACGTCTTGAAATATTACAAAAAATGATCAAAAACATCCTTCTCAATTTCGATCTACAGGGTTCGAAATAGAGCACCTTCAAGCCACTTTATACTATACAGTAGCGCCAGAGACTGCTCTAGACCTAGCAACATCAAGAAAATGGAAATCCTGCCGAATATCTTGTGGCATGGATAGTAGGGCGATCGAGGGCAGAACGGTGTATTAATTACCCACCTCCAACAATTGGCCAATTACCAATCAGTTGATATATCTTTGCTCATTACTAAGTTTAACGTAACGTATTGCAAATTAATTTGATAGTTGCTATCCTGACATTCCATCATCATTTTGCAGTCACCGGGCAACTGTACAACTAAAAACTACTATTACTATTACAACAATTATTACAACACTAACAACAACTACTACTACTGCTGCTGCTGTTTCTTCTTTTGCTGCTGCTACCACTACCACTACTACTACTACTATTACTACTACCAGTTTATGGAAACATAATTATGTAATATAGGGCTTCCAGACAAAATCAGTGATGTAGGTTTTACAAGACATTAATCTGAAGTGGGCTGCTATTACTCTCCTCATACTCACATTTTACCTTCACACTTTCAGCCATTCCTCATTTACCATTGCCTTCTAACATGTGAAGGTTGAGTAACCTTAGGGCTCCTAGTCAATCCCGTGCCATCAGCGCCCTGCTTTAGCGTAATATTATCGATCTGCCATCTTCCCATCCAAATTATGCAATAATAATTTTAATGCAAAATCTATCATTAATAATTGTAGATAAACAACCTGAGATTTTGGCATTCAATTTGCTGACATCTGAATAGAGTGAATTTGAAGTCTTTTCGCTCGACACCAACTTTGACATCAGTTCTATTCAATATTGTAATGACAATATTACTACAAAATATCCTATTCAAAACCTCATCAACGCAATACAGCACTGAACAAACAACTACAAATTAACAAGATGCTGCTATCGATTACTTGTGATGACACGAGTCTCTGCGAACATATACAGCATAATCATACTATTCAACAATAACAACAAACAAATAGGCTATAAATAATTAATTCAATTGAATAAAACTCAACTGCTGGTCAAATTAAACAATGACAAACCATCAATACTCTGCTCCTGACTCTTTCGTGTTTCCTGCGATGAGGACAACTCCTGGACCTGAAATAAAGCAGAAATCCTCAAGATCATTACAAACACTATTCCTCACTGCATTCTAGATGCAGTAATAGAATTCAATGCAATGGACAAATAAAGAAACTTTACTGAGAGATATCATCATCAGAGTTGCCCTACCAGCATGACTGAGTTCCAAGTAAGCCACTTTAGAATGCACTGCATATGACTTTGAGCAGGCAACTGGCTTTCTAGAAGGATAGAGCTAGTGATTGGCTATTATATACTACTACTACTACTCCTTAAAGAATTTCATTGGAGCTTCAAGGACGATGCACAGCATCACAAGACCTATGCAGAAATCAAAGAAGAAGAAGAACAAGACGCAGAGAGCAATGGAAACAATGGAGCACTGAACCTGTCCTAGGACAGAGAATATGAAGATGATGACGATGACTCCTTAAGGCCTACAATTGTACATGCGCGAAACCAGTTTTAAATAAGTTAAAAATAGCCCAAATTGCACAATTGATTGCCAATATTAAAAGCAGAAATCAACCCAAAGCACAACACTTCTGAGTCTAACTCTTAAAACATATAAAAGATATAACTTGATAGATGTTATTAACATACAGAAAACATTAATGTCTAAAAATGTGGTAAATTAAAGGAATTCGCCTGGAAAATTTCTACATGTCCCATTTCCCTTGACAATCATGAGAATTATACTACTTCATGCAATAACTATTAATGAATACAAAGCACACTAACCGCCTATCAAAGTGTTTTAACTGTAGATAAAATGTCTGTTGTAAAAACTGTGAACTAATGATGATAGTTACTATAATTTTTACTAATTCGTCATCATGTAATGAAACAACCTGAAGATCAAGCTGACACTTCAATTCTTGAGAGCTTCTTGTCTCAGCCAATAATGCTGTTTCCAGCTCCAATATCTTCTGTATTTTACTTGCCAACTCCCCATTCAGTTTCTCTGACTGTCAGTAAATAGCAAAGAAACCAATAAGCACATAAACAAGAACATATATTAAATAGAAAGAAAATAGCTATGTCTCACACTGAAAATCTACACGACAAACATGTAGAAACTGCTATCTGTATACAATCGCATACAATCAGTGCTGAACCAGGCTGCACGAGTGATCTTCGGCTGTCGCTGGGGTGACCACGTCACTCCTCTCCTTAGAGATCAACTCCACTGGCTCCGTGTTCCACAGCGCATTATCTACAAGCGCTGTTGGCTTACGTTTCGGGCTTTACACGATCCATTCTGTCCTGATTATCTAACTGTACTTGTACGGAGATCGACTGTGATCAAGAGGAGATCGGTTCTTAGGTCCAGTCGGAGAGTGCAGTTGTTGGTCCCTCCCCCGTCCAAGACCCCTAAGTTTGGGGAAAGATCATTCGCACGTGGGAATCCCGCCCTGTGGAACTCTCTTCCAGACAAAGTGACTGGAGCAGTCTCAGCTGGACTTTTCATTAGAAATTTGAAGACACATTTATTTAATATTGGATATGAACTGTGTTAAGCGCTCTTGTTATAGGCCTTAGCCTTGTCTACTGTGCTATATAAATTGTCAATAAATAAATAAATAAATAAATCTGTAAGAGGGAAAAATTTTGAAAATCTAGGTAACTCACATCTTCCACAAATTGAACTCTAACTATTTCGAATTCTCCCTCTTTCTGTTCACTGTCCTGAAGCTTCTTGCTGAGAGACTTTACTTGTTCCTCGTACATTGCGATTTGTTGATTTAACTTTTTCAATTCGTCATCCAAAAGATCGCCTGTCGACTCCCTCGTCAAGTCAGCTGTTGGCTACAAATGCAAACACAAGATATGAAAAGACGGTCTAATAAATGCAATGCATCATCACCTGCATTAAGAAATACCTTGAGAGATTTGCTGCTCAGTTAAATCTGGTCACTCCACATATAACGTACCTTAATATAAACGACGCACATTGTACTTTTTTTTTCTCCTACGATTCACCAAAACATTATTTGGATTGGGCCAGAATGTAACGCAGCACAACAAAACTGTATATAAAGAGTTATAGAGCAATCTCTTCTTTTTCACTTTGACTATGGCATATTATAAACCGGCCGCGGCAGAAACTTTTCGGTTGTTTCTATCCCAAGCGCCCCCAGTCGACTCAGCTGTAAATGAGTACATCGGGTGTTAACTCGGTGGAAGGAAAGGCGGTGAGGGAAAGGCTGGCAACCGCCCTCATTTCAGCCGTTGCCTTGAAAAACGGAAGGCGCTAACCCTTCGGTTCTCCTTACGGGCGTTGGGCCTATGGAGTACACCTTTATATTATAAAGAGATTTTTTTCAGAAAAAGATCCATTGCTGCATTACTCTTTCTAAGGTCAGTGGCATTCAAGAACATGGGATTAGATTTGGAAACAAAGAGGCTTGTGGTCAAAGGAGACTGAGGAGTAGTGTTTGGTTAAGAGCCAGAGACAATAAAAAATGAAGCTAAGGATGCAGACTAGATTACAGAGAGATAAAATGGCACCTCCCCCCCCCCCAATGGAAAAGAAGCCAGAGCCAAACAGTCCTTAAGCAATCGACCACATAATCATGTCAACTTGCCAGACCACACCAGACATTACAAAATTTTAAAAACATGAAAATTTATCGACAATTTCATCAACAAATCAGTGCGGCAACAATATAACAAAATCTGTTTGCAATCTGATGATAACATTACAGATTCTCTGAATATACGCAAGTCACCTTTTCAAACTTCAGAGTAGACAATTCTTCACAAAGACTATTAGCACGAATTGTCTGTCTTTCCAACTGAGCTTCCATTTCTTTGAGCCTATGAGCATCTCTTTGTGTCTGACTCTAAATAACAAAATATATTTTAAAAAATTGCAGTAAAAGCCCCATCAACAAGGATCTGGACAATGTGAACCCACTATCTCCACAATACCTATATCCACAATCCCACTGTCAATGCAGACAATTTCATCCTAGACCAGCAAACACTCTGTATGTTTATTTGGACTCAGTTAGGGCAGACAGACAGACAGACAGACTCTTGTTTAGCACAGACAATTACAAAGTCTATGTTAATGGGATTTAACAGTCTGGTCTGGCATAATCTATGTATGCTTGTCTTGGCACTATGATAAAGCAAAATGCAAACTTGTATTCTGTGTACTTAACAGTTGAATAAATACAAATACGATTTCAAGCAATTGGGGAAAAAACAGGAACTCTTTCACATATAAGCACACACTAAACGTGTCTTAGTATGTTTTATATTGGAGTGATCAAGCGAAATACATCTTTATGAAAATGACTGAAGGTCTTTATCAAATACACCTGATGTACAGGTAATCACATATACCTCTAAATCTCCTTTATCTATTGACGTCTCTTCAATTGTGAACTGCAGATCCTCTACCTTTCTGCAATAGAAATAAACCAAACTTTTAAAGATGGCCTCCACACATTGCAACTTAACCTAAACTGAGGCATTTACCATTCATGGCATCATCACCGGCCACACCAGTCCGGAGTACCTAGCGCGATTTGTAGTACCCTCCAGTGACACTCTCAGACGATCGACACTACGATCATCATCCTCTCTAGACCCTGTTGTCTCGAGGCCGCTCAAGATCACTACCCTATGAGATCGTGCCTTCTCATGAGGCAGACCACTTCTATGGATTACTATTCCGCCGGAAATCAGAAGGATCAAAGACCGACCCATTTTTAAAAACAGACTGAAAAACCATATATTTTGGAAGTCATACCCTTGGTAAAGCACCTTTGTCTTTGGCCCCGCTATGCTTACGGTGCTACATAAATAGTCCAGTATACATACATACATACATACATACATACATACATACATACAATCCTGGGAAATTCATACAATAGGCTTCTACTATAACAAAAACTAAGCAACTCTGAAAGCAATTGTCAGCATGATGGTGTGTGGGCAAGAGTGGACAAAATAACCACTGCCATCATACAAAAGCGGTCCAAAAAGTGGCAGGAAAAACCCCCCACCTCTTTTCATCGTCCAACTGCATCACCAACTCTGATTTCTCCCTTTCCAGTTTTTCCAGCGCAGTCTTCAGCTTCTTTTTGTTCTCCTCGTTCTCAGCAACAACCCGTTCGTATTGAACAGTAAGTGTCACCATTCTACTTTCAACCTAAATCACGGCAGAAATGAACTTGTGTCAACTGTTAGATTCAAACCTAACATCAGAATCATGGATCTAGGAAGGCCAACAGAAACAATGCACAATATCCTAAATAAATTACTAGCCTCAAAGTCTGTTTAGAGTTTTGGACATAGTTTTCAAAATTTGTAAAACACACTCGTGCCTATAGTGGTCATTCAAGCCATTACCAAGTGATGCAAAGGCATGCAGATATACATACCAATGTCTTTTATAACAATACCAACAGCAGAACACAGCAGTGGAAGTCACAAACCAATGGAATCTAATAAATACTAGACTATCGAAAACCACTTGGGTTCTGTGGAGACTTTGAAAAATTTTGAGTAGCCTCAAGCAACACTAGTCTCCCATCCACGAATTCATTCATTCATTCATTCATTCATACAGCTATGCAAGCATGTGTCTCTCATATGTATGTGCACATCCATCCATCCATCCATCCATCCATGTAAACCACAAATTATATGTAAACTACAAGTTATGCCATAACTTAAATTTTGGCCTTTGAGTAAATGGCGTGTGTATGGGGGTGGGGGGAAGAGGGCAAATTAATAATGAATGCACACTGATCCACAGTCACCCACCTATAGACAACCATTTATTAGGAAAGCTAATATTTAGTTGCACATAAAAGCAATGAGTTGTGATGGTGATGCTGAACATTTCGAGTTTTCATCTTAAAACATGCCAGCCATTCTAATCACAGCAATTCATAAATGCATCTGGTAGAGCATGAAACCATTGAAACCGAACACCATTTGGAGACTGACCTCTTCAGCATGAGCAGCAGTTCTAGCAACTTCCGACCTTTCCATGTCACGCTCCATCAACAGCTGATCCACATGATCTTCCTTTTCCTTCAGCGCTTTCTAAGACCCAAAACATGACATTGTTGCACCAAAATTTTCCATACAGTTTCTGTCCAGTAAATAATAATAATAATAATAATAATAATAATAATAATAATAATAATTCCAGACTATGTGTTTAATGCAAATTCTGTTGACTGCTTTGAGAAACTCCTCAAAACACACTTAGTTAACGTATCCTATTATAAGTGATTCTTATGTAAAGAGCTTTTGACTTAGCTCCAGTTATGTTACTGCGCTATATAAGCTGAATAATAATAATAATAATAATAATAATAATAATAACAACAACAACAACATGGTTTAGAGTGGTTCAGTGGGATCTGACCATACATTTTCAGTATCACTGGAAAATTTTATATCAATGTGAAGCAAAAGCAAACCAAATGTGGAATAGGACACATTTAAATGTCAAAGAGACCATACATCGATTAATTATTCATCACAGACATAACTTCAAGCATCTGGCCATGGACAACATACCTGCAAAGCAGATTCTGATACTGGAGTTGTTGGGGTCCTCATCTTTGTCATCTAACATTAAACGTAAATCAATTACTTACATGGTAACCAAAACAAAATGGGCACAAAATAATATTAAGAAACAACACATAAAAAATGTTCACATAAGACAGCAGTTAAAATACTGCCATCGATTCCGTTTTGCTTACCTCAAATGCAAGAATAATAATAATAATAATAATAATAATAATAATAATAATAATAATAATAATAATAATAATAAGCCCTGGGCTGTCTACAGCGCAATACCAGACAAGAGGAGAAGCTTGTAAATAACAGTCAAAGTAAATTTTAGGCATCATTGTTGAAATCAAACCCTCATTATTTTGAATAAATACAAAGAACATATTGCAAAGTTGAGAATGCCATAAAATAGACACAAATATTACAATATGTTGTAATCATGAATTCCTCATGTTTAAATATTAAGTCTTCCTTCATAATTACCTTGTCAGAAACATAACAGCTGAGCATTCTCAAGTTTCACATAATATCTGCTCACTTTTTCATCTTACTCAAACCACACACACAATACAGCAAGTAAGTCTGGAACTAATTAGGCTAATTATCAATAACTGTACATTTTTTTCATTTCTTCCTCTTCATAACAATACTTGATCCACTTTAATTGCAAGATCAAAAAGACAACTGAATTAATATTGGTGAAGTGACTCGAGGATAAATTTAGTTGTGTTCCATTAATTAGCAGCCCATGAAACTATTCCCAAACTGGCGTGAAGAGGAGGAGCAACGGGACTTTGGCACGCCCACAACACCTGACCACCGCCGCGATTCAAGGATTGATCGCCGTTTGAATTTGTGACTAAGAATTATTTAGAAGCGAAGTGACTTGTAGAGAACTATCGAAGAATTGCATCACGGTCACTTCAACATGGAAAATTATAAATAGAAAAATGCCCTGTCACGGTACGAAAGAGGTCGAATGACAAATAGCAGAGGACTGAATGATGGCAATTCAGTAAATAGATACCCGCCAGAAAGCCTAGGTCCTTTACCTCGCAAACAGCATCAACAACAACGGCAGTAGCTCTTACAAACGAATTCGCTATAAATACATTGCAGCATCAGTGCTATAGTGCCAGTGCTATAGCACCATCTGACATTCCATGCAATTGTGTAACAGCAGCATTTATAAGGCCCTTGCAAAAGCTTCATTAACGCTAACACAAAAAAGGACCATGAGCTCCATGTAAACATAGTCTTAAATCATTAACTATTACACGCATCAACTTACCATATTAAATCAAATGGTAAATCAGGTAAAGGAATGTTTAACAAAATAATTTTAAATGTTTAGCTCTAAATAAAATGTTCTAATTATTGAAAAGCAACTAGTCAGGAACACCGAGATTATGCAGATTATAAGAAACAATAATAGCACAATAACTCCATCACTAAAGAAAGACTAAACGACCTTTTACCAGATGATACAAATTTCTGACAAAAGCTGTTATTTTAGCCTTAAACAATTATTCTTACTAAAAGTCTTCAAACTTTACTACTGTTAGCTAATAGATTAGCAGTTCCTAAAATGGCAATCCACAGCCAAAATGTTATCAGTCACAAAACATACCAACACACACGCACGCGCACAGGTTTTTGATCACAGTCACGTCATCATTAATTCTATCGACATATGGCAGAATAAAAGTCTTCGAACCTGCATCTTGACCCTAGACCTGATGATGAGAACTAGATATGTTAAGAGAAAATACTTTGAAGAGAAAATAATATTTTCTTACTCATTAATGGGCCTCTTGAAAGAGCAAATTTAATATAATTTTTAAAACTAAACACTCGATTTGCAATTTGTCCATCACAGCCAAATTTACTATAGATTCACTTAAGGATGGATGGACAAAACAGCAAAAGCAAAATAATTCTATTAACCAACTTATTAGTAAAAGAACTACCACACATTACTTGGTTAGTCTAAATTTAATTACATGACATCATAAAAATGTGTTTTATTATTCAGAAATAATATACCTTAATCTAAAAAAATTATAAACAACTACAGAGCAATCTAGTCAAACACATTTGTTACTTGGCATTATATATTCTATGCAAAATCTTATACAGCAACTTAAATTTGTTAACGAATAGTGTTCATCACTCCCAAATCCATGCAGAAGATAAACAGATAAATGCAGCATTCAATAAACAGCATATCTGTTTATTCCACAACTGAAAATAGTACGGGCGCAAACACATATGTGGCCATAGAATTTCCTACAAGGAGATTCGATTAATGGATACATTTAAATTACTACACAAATCCAAGTGAGAGTTTCCTTTGGTTTTAGGATTAAGATGGGAGAATTTATCCATAAACCAGACTGACATTTTTTTATTGATATCAACAGGAAACCATCACCATTGAATGAGCATTAACAGCAGAACAATGAGCATTTTACAACATCTAGAAGTAGTGCAATGGTCAATTTGATCAATTGTGTGCATTTAATTTGATATCATGGAAAAATTTGAATAATTTGATGTGCTTTGGTTCATTGAAATCTACTAGAAATTTACAATTAAGCTTGTATTTAAAATAATATTGCATAACTACCAACAAGAAGTGGTCAATCTGTTGAAATAGTGCCTTGCTAGCTGGATATCTACGTGAGGAACAGTTAAAACAGACACTAAGGAAAATTAAATATTTTTTGCAAATATCCAACTATTACTGGTGGCAGTCCCTATAAAGAAAGGAGAGCAAAAGCTGGAACAAGGGCAAATGCTTTGGCAGCAGCTGGTTTACAGTGACCACTGAAGAAAAAAAATTGATCATTATAGTAGTTTTTTGGAGTAAGTCATGAAATCTTTTTTTAAAAAGAGGCCAAAATGATGAGATTGTCTTCAAATTTTCCAGTCAGTCCAAGTAGACAAACCTGATTTGAAATGATCAAATTTCTTCATCTGCAAAACCATGCATCTGGCAAATGTAAAATTTCATTAGCAACTGCGGCAAGAGCTCTACACTGTAGCGTTAATTAATTAATACAGTTCTATCAACTGCATTCCAGTTTTAGTGAAATAAGGCAGAAGCACCACGAGGCAAAGACACTTAAAAGGCCCAAAATCCACATCAGAGTGAATCAAATTCTATCACATTTGCATGATTTCAATTAATTTGCATGAAAACAAGCATAAACAAATTAGAATTACCAAAATAAGCCAGAAACAACTTGGAAAATAAATACAAACAAGCAGGAAGCAGAATAGTCATATACAGACAATTACGGTAATTACTTTCTACCAATTACGCTCCTAATGCCATTCAAAATATAGAAACTGAGGTACATTAGCACTTGTGCATGCCTATTCATATTGCACTCATAATCAACATTAAACATTGTACAGGATGGCACAACAAAACCAGACTAGTCACATTTAGGTCTGCATTTAATATTTAATCCAGTTTTTTTGTGCCACGCTGTAGTGACTGTGCAATAACGTATCGGTATAAAAGCTTTTATTACACATGATTTAGTAAAGAGTCCATAAACCATGTTAGGCAAAAACTATACTGCATGTTGAGGAGAATAAGCCTGAAAGAACATGCAACAATACAATTCAAGACAACATCTTGACAACAGAAAACTAACAAAATCTACCTAATCTTGGCACAACAATGAAAGGCGGCAATCTAGTAATAAGAGGTTTTCAGTTAGCAGAAAGTTAGCAAAAATCAGTTACATAGCAGAAGCACACAATACAAGGAGGCAAGCCCAACAGCACACGTAAATGGTTTGAACTATGAAACAAACTAATCAATTAATCAAAGATGTCCTGCCAGTGTTAAAACTAGGGAAAATATTCACAAACGATGAATTCACTCGCTACTGAATATTTAGACATGTCTCTTGTTAGTCAAATTATTTTCTAACAAAACTATAGAAAGCCAGCATCATTTATAGGCAATTCTATCAGCCAGCAATTCTACATAGCCAGGTTACCGCTCAGCCTCAACACGATGGGAAGATGGCTTTTTTTATTACTGGGAATGAATTTTGGAGTCAGAAGAGATGTTCAATTTTCCAGTTAAATTCTTCTACAGTTCTATTTCCATTTAGACATGTTTTTAAATGTGTAAAACTTGTCCTACAGTAGAGTTTTACAAAGTGAATTTCAGAAATCATAAATTCTTTGTACTGCAAAGCTCCCCAAAAACTTTAAAATATTTGATGTGAAACAAATGTTTATGACAAGATTTATGTCCTGGACATAGTGTGGTACTTAATGACAATCAAGGTACTGCAAAAGAGGTACCAATCGATGCATTTTGCACTAACCTCTATCAATATATCCAAGCAAGCAATGTCCTTTACATTAAAAGCAATGTCAGAAATATAGACAAATGCATTACCAGTCTCATGCGGTGCAAAATCAGGAAAACAAAACTGAATTTACTCAACAAGTCACTTCACTTTCCTTCAAAGCTCAAAAAATACTCCCAACATCAAAAAATTTCATAAATTCCTTCCAAAATCAGACAAAAGTTTCAGATTTTAAAAAAATCTAAAATGGCAAAATTTCAGGAATTTCTAAAATCAATTCGGACACAAATGGCAAACCAAACACCAGGATTTAAAGGGGAAAGGGAAGGTTGGCCGGAGAATTTTAACTAAACAAAGATGATCAACAACAACAAGAATGCTGCATGTACCTGATTAGCGAGTGATGTTACTCCCAATCTTACCCTCGTGCGGGAAGCACTCGAGGTGACTGAGCTTAGAGAGCTAATGGACTCTTGACTCCCACTTCTTTCACGAGAGGCCAGAAGCGTGCTAACAGGAACGCGACTACTGGCAGTTGACGACGACATGCGGCGCGGGGTTGAAGCAGGAACAAGAAGTCGCGTCACTTTTGACACAGGAGCAAACAGTCCAAATAGCGGAACACACTGAAAATACCTGTAATACGATCAAGAAGAATCAATATACTCTAAGTAATGTAATGTAATGCAGCATTTGTATAGCACCTCTTATATTTCTACTCAGAGGTGCTCCTGGCATTGGATTTGCATGATAAAGTCATGAATATAGTAATAATAAGCATAATAATTCTCAAATATTTAAATAATATTAGATGTCACAAATTTATAAAATACTCCAGAACCTCCAGAAGTCAATGTAAGTAAAATTTCAGTTATTGCCTTTCCAGTTTCAGTCAAAGTTACCTTAATTCTGGATAACAGAGAGCATACAAGCTTTACATGGGCAACAGATTAGCTGCCAAACAATTTTATAACTTTAAATATTTTCTGACGACTATTTACTCATTTACTTTAGTGCCACATCATTGCAATACAACAAGTAAGTAAAATCTCATGAATTTATATAGCAATTTCAAAATTAGTACCGCAATAGTTGGAAAGTACTGAATACCTGATAACTCAGACATTCATGCAAACTTTCAAAACATTTCATCACATCAAGAAAATCTTGTTAATACTATCAAGATACCTTTTTCCTTCCACTGATCCATCATTTTTACCCTGAGCATCGTCCAGTTCCACGCCGGCCCACTCTCCTTTAGCAAAGTCCGTGCAGCCGATGTAACGTAACGTACCTGTCTTACTTCCACTCACAAGTACTCGGTCGCCGATCTTAAGGCCGTGCTTTGTGTCCGAACCATCGGCCAGTGACAGATTCTGAACTGAACTTGCACACGACGTTTGATTTAAGCTAACTGTGGATCCGTGGTTAGATTTTGGAAGTCGCGAAACAGGTCTCGACTGTGATGCTGCTGCCTTTGAGTGCTGTATAATGAAATAGAAAAAAAGAAAAAAATAACAAATGAAGAAACACTAAAAGCCTTTGGTGTAAAAAGAAAATTGCTAAAATCCATAAGAAAGCAACAGCCTGGATTTTTCAGACTTCTAATAAGAAAAGATAGATTGGAAGATCTGGTTGCAATAGGAAAACAGAGGAGAAAAGAGCAAGAGAAAGGAAAAGAATAAAGCATACAGACAGATAGACTAAGAGAAGCAACAAGAACTAAAGACAACATAGAAAAATTGGCAAAAAATTCATAAGAAAAGCCAGAATCAGAGAAGAGTGGAAATCCATCGTTGCCAACATAGCAATACATGGCAAATGAAGAAAGAAAAAAAATAATGAAATAGATTCGTGCTCACTATGGATGTACAAAATGCAATGTAACTACATGATATAAGTGAAATCTATAGTCATTTAAAGGCTTCAATTATGAGCCTTGGAGAAGCAGGTCAGGCTCATTGCATAGTGACACAGAACTAAATAAAACATTAAGACAATGCAAAAGCAATAAATTACCAAATACTCAGGTTTTATAATTGTCCAGATCAATCTTTCCACAACTTAGACTCAAATTTTATTTCAAATATGAACACAAATAATATGCAACCTAAACATTCTTGGAAACTTCCTCAAGATTTTAATATGCTTTCTTACCTTTTACACAATATGCCAAAGCAAATCTTAAAATTCAAATAACTATTGAAAAACTAAATCCTAGCAGCCTTGTTGAACTTCAAAAAGGCCTTTTCGATTACACAACACTGACACAACATTCCTTAGAAATAATTAATTAATGGCAATGAAACAACCGAATAAAGAGACAGCAAAAACATTTCTTCCAATTTCAACATTTAATTGCAGAAAACGTCAGCTTATAAACAATATTTTCAAAGAACACCATGATCACTCTTTTAAAATGAAAAAACTCGGAAAACCTCGACAAAACTAACCTTATCAACAGCCGTTGGTGCAACAAATGCACTTTTGACGGCACCGGTCGGAATAGCAGGAGCATCATCTGAAGGAGACTTGAGTGCTTCGGTTTCAGCCGACCCCTCTCGACTGGCAGACATAGCGGGGTCTGAAACACCCGTTGGCGACCCCGACACCGGTTTTGACTCTGACTCCTCATTGCTTCCTGCTGACGGCACGGCAGAAATCGAAGTCGCGCTTTTGGCGAAGTCCTCGGTCGGTCTCCTATCCAACTCACCTCCAGAAATAGGTGCGACAGGTGTTTCAGCCACTTTATTGGAAGTACTTTCCTCGGTCACTGGATGTCGGGTCAATTTGGCGGGCTTCGAGAAGACGCCTCTCAGAGGTTCGCAGGTGAAATATCGAACCCCAGCAATGCTACCGTCGTTTTTACCCTGAGGGGAGTCGAGTATGACTCCAGCCCATTCTCCGGCTGCAAATTTGGTCTCACCGACAAACGAAACCACCCCTGGCTTTGACCCTCCAACCCATACCCGATCTCCAATTTTAAAAGCTTCCGACGCCTCCGCTCCTTCGCTGCCTAGAAAAAGAAACAACAGCATAGAGCTTAAAGCTTAAATCAAATGCCATTAAACAATACCAAATGGCCTAAGAAGAAGAACATTGCTGAATGGACCTGACAGTAGCAAAAGCACATCAAGCAACACAAGACAGGACTTTGTGGAGGCAGTTAACCCATGTCATTGCTCAGAACTGGTAAGTCAGGATGGTGATGATGATGATGATGATGATGATGATGATGAAATGGTCCAAATTGACCATCTGAACTCAAATGCTCTCACTAATAGAATATTCCTCACCACCACAATAATCAAATTCACTATAGTCAGTAGTTTGCATATCATTAACCTTTTTTTTGGCAACGTTCCCATATGGGAACATTGACAAACACTGCAAGAAATTGATGACTTACTCAAATATTTAATTACCACAAAGTAGATTATTTTAAAGAGTTACATGTGAGTGATAATAAAGTGGACAGAAAAGTTAGTAATATTAATTGTAACTGTGTACATTTTTGAAGAATAAGTCTCGAACCATTAGAATTTCTGTCACGTAATTTCATACATTTCGTCAAAGAGTGTTCCTGAAAGGCCAGGCATGTTTTTAAAGTTGTTTTTTGAGTATTCTTTCAGTTTTGCAATAGCAGTGCTTGATAAACTGATACTCTTTGTTACAAGTTTGCATTTTTGCACAAAATGTGCATGTTAACCTTTATGTTCCCATATGGGAACGTTGCCGGATGACTGCATAAATGTGGTTTTACATCACTTGCGCAGGGATGGACACGTTACGGCATAAGGAGAAAAGCATTCAAGGTTTCCACTACAGGAGAAGCTATAGAGGCTGTCAGCTCAGTTTGCAACCCTGTAGCCATTGTGGTACTTCTGCCAGGATCAGTGGCGGCTCCAGGATTTGGCAAGTGGGGGGGGGGCGTTGGGTTGAAACTTCTATGCACTAGGGCCAGATATTTGTTGTCAGGTATGTATTAGTAATTATAGGGTCCCAACAGGGGACCACTGGGGGCCAGGCATTCAATAAGGGGGCACGGGTCCCCGGGCCTCCATGTGGAGCCGCCACTGACCAGCAGATGGAGTTCGAGGAGTTGACAGCGACTTGGAAAATGTTCTGGAAGATCTGAAAAATGAAGGTGCCTTTGAAACAGCCGGAGTACTTGAAACAGAAGTAAAAGAAACAGAGAGTAGTGAGAGTTAAACAGAAGACCCTCCTGTGCGAAGGAAGACAAGAGCCAACATTATTGGCCGACGTCGGCTTATCAGATCATCGTCTCATCCACTGGTCACTGTCGATGGCGGGCCCCAACATCACGTACACGAAGATACGTAAGAGGTGCTGGAAGCAGTTCCAGCTCGACCAGTTCGTCGAGCGGCTGGAGTCATCCTCGCTATGCGAACCGGTCGACCCAGACGAGACTGCCACTGACCTAGCCGTTCGCTACCACTCAGTTCTTACCTCCATTCTGGACGACCTGGCACCTGAGAAAGAAATGTCAGTGCGACTCAGGCCACAGCGGCCGTTCTACGATGACGACTGCAGGCAAGCACGCAAGAGGGCCCGTCGTCTTGAAAGGGCTTTCCGAAGGACAGTCGGGACAGAGGCGGAACTGGATGCACGAACCAAATGGAGAGAGGCTCTCAAGGAGAGCAGGTCCTTAGTCAGATCAAAGGCGACAATATTGGCAAGGTGCGCTTCGACTCCGCCCACTCTGACATCAAACAGACCTGGAAGCACCTTGATAGTCTGCTGGGCGAGAATAACAAGACCGATCGCCGACCGCCTCCAGCTTCACTGCCGAGAGCTACCACTGCGTCTATTGACGACAAAGTCTTCGGATTCGGGGAAGAACGGCAGACGCTTGTCCTGCCGAGTTTGAATCCACACTGGATCCCATTTTGCGGCGTTTTGGCACCCACGGAGGCCGAGGTCATAGCGTCGTCATGTCGTCGCCGAGTAAACATTGCCATGCCGACCGCTTCCGGCGTGGTTGCTCAAAGCAGTGATCAGCACGCTAGCCCGTTCTTGACATCCCTGATGACCGCTTCCTTAAAGAATGCCGATTTCCGAGACCGTGGAAGCACGCAATCACGCCCCACATCTCAAGCGCCGGGTCTGGACTTGACCGATCCGTCGAGCTACCGTCCGGTGGCTAACTTGCCATTTCTGTCAAAGGTCCTTGAGAGGCTGGTAAACAGGCAGCTGGCTGCATATCTGACCCAGAACGGCCTCATGCCCAGCAACCAGTCCGCGTACAGGAAGGGCCACTCTCTGACGAGACGGCCATCCTCAGGATCTTCGGCGACATTGTCGAGGCTGTGGCCAGCGGAAACCTTGCACTGCTCGCTCTCCTGGACCTCTCTGCGGCCTTCGACACGACACCGTCGACCACCATATCCTAAGTCGGCGTCTCGAGCTCTCATATGGGATCGGTGGCCCGGCGCTGGCCTGGTTGCAAGACTATCTCAGAGACAGATCACAGACGGTCTCCTGGGATGGCTCCCTGTCGGCCTCTCGTCCCGTCCATTGCGGTGTGCCACAAGGGTCGGTCCTAGGGCCGCTGTTATTCGCCCTTTACGCGCCGATGTCGGGCGTGTCATCGACTCGCTCGGCCTGTCCTCCCACGCATACGCCGGGCGATGTGCAGGTATCGCCGCTTGCCCCCAGGCGAGACCGGCGAGCTGCGAAACTCGGGTCCAGGACTGTGTGCTCAAGGTGGCGGAATGGATGGCATCGAACCGTCTTGCCCTCAACCCTGACAAGACGGAGCTGCTGTGGCTGAGCACTCCGAGGAGGGCCACCTTATCGACCCAACACCGTTCGAGATAGGCGGCAAAGAAGTGGCTCCATCCAACGAGCTTAGCCTCCTGGGGGTGCTCATCGACTCTCGCTGACCCTCGTCCGGGCACCTCAGCGCCGTGACCGCTCCTGCTTCTTCCAACTCCGGCAAATCCGGGAAGTTCGTCGTTATATAACAATACCGCCGCTATTCATCTTGTCCGTGCTCTGGTACTCTCAAGACTGGACTATAGCAACAGTCTCCTTCTCGGACTACCTGGGAACCAGCTCAGTAGACTTCAGGCAGTCATCAATGCCTCGGCTCGGATTATTTTCGGCGAGGTGGCACGACCATGTTACACCTGTGCTAAGGGACAAGCTCCATTGGCTTCGGGTCCCGGGCGTATAGTTTACAAGCGGTGTTGGTTAACTTTTAGTGCTCTTGGGACCCAGCCTGTCCCGATTATGGCATGCCTAGTACGGCGACAAGCGACGACCGGTGCCGTCTCCAGCTGAGATCTAGCAGCCGCCACCGGCTGTACGTACCTCCTCCGGCCAGGACTCCGAAGTTTGGCGGCGTTCTATGACTCGCGGTAACCCACGTCTGTGAACGCGCGCTCCCTGATGCGCTGGCGGGATTACTTCACCTGAAACGTTTGCTAAAGAGCTGAAAACGCATTTGTTCACCATATCGTACAGTTGACTGTTGACTGTACAGCGCTTTTGGTTTTGGCCGATGGCCATGTTACGGCGCTTCACAAATCGTCGAATAATAATAATAATAATAATTGGGCAAAGTGGAGAAAAGCCAGTATCTTTCACAAAAATCTTTGGAGACATTGTCTGAAAGAGGTGTTTGCGCATCAGGAACTGTGAGACACAACAGAATTGGTGATGCAAAACAACATCTCGTACCATCAAGCACAATGAAGACAAAGTCTGCCAGATGAAGCTTTGAATACTGTTGCAATAAAAAAGTTTTTGTCACAAAATTACTTGGTAATGCTGTGGTAAATGTTTCAAGCACCTGTCATACCCATAAGCCTGTCCTCTCTGTAAAACGCCACGTCAAAGGCAGCCCATAAGTTGCTGTCAACACAGCCACATGTAGAGAGGCGATACAATGAAGGTGTGGAAGGCGTCGACTTTATGTACCGACTGCTTGCAGCCTACAGACCAACCATTCAGGGAAAGAAGTGGTGGCGACCACTGGTTCTGAATGTAGTCAATGTGTATGTTGTGGCAGCATGGAGATTGCACTGCAGTGTTGCAGGACTGAAGCTTGATCATTTGACCTTTCTTCATGAAATTGCACTGTGTTTGCTGAAGACCGAACTTGGTGAGCCAAGGCGCTAGGTTGGTGGAGGTCCATGTCCTGGCCTACCGGATAGTTTACGTTTTGATGGAGTTGGGCATCACAGAATGAGTTGTTCTCAGAGCGTTATGGCATGTATCAAGGAAATACATGTACGAAAAGTGTGCTAAATGTGATCCTCGTCTGCACTGTGATAAAGGAACAGTGTGCTTTGAAATTTATCACTCACGTCCTTGATTTACAATCAGTGCGTTAGACTGTACACTTGATGCACAATTGCTGAACGTGTTTTAGAGTAATTTCTGTTCTTTTTATGCAGAAAGTTGCATCTACAGGCTGCCTTAAAATATTACGAGCCATAAGACTTGATTACATGTACAGCGATTGACATCATTGTTTGATATAATACAATAAATAATGGCATGTTCCCATATGGGAACATTGCACTCATCCGGCAACGTTCCCATATGGGAACATGCCCATATTTGGTCTGATAATCAATTATGAACAAATATACTTCAATTACATTCGTCGCCCCCAGTAGACAACTGCGTCTACTTGGGGTTCTTCTCGATGAGACACTTACGTTCGGCGGACATTTGGACAACACCATCCGGTCCTGTTACCATCACCTGCGCCGGATAAGAGGGTCGTCGCTACTTGCCTACTTTCGGCAGCGATAGACTTGGTTCGCGCGCACTAGTCGCCTCTCGGGTGGATTATTGTAACAGTGTGCTGTTTGGACTACCGGTCGGTCAACTTAATCGATTGCAGTCGGTCCTGAATGTCTCGGCCGCCTGGTGTTCGGTGCTAGATGGAGCGGCCATGTAACGCCATTCCTTAGAGATCGGTTGCACTGGTTGCGGGTCCCTGAGCGTGTGGAGTTCAAGCGCCACTGGCTCACGTTCCGTGCGCTGAATGACCCCTACTGCCCTGCGTATCTGTCGGAACTAATCACCCGATCGACGACAGTACCACGTCGCTCCCTTCTCCGTTCCGGCGCCAGCAATCATCTCGTCGTCCCCCCTCCGCTCAAGACAGCGGGGCTAGGAGACAGGTCCTTTCGTCGTGGAAACCCGGCGTCGTGGAACCTGCTCCCGATGGCTGTGACAACCGAGACCTCTCCGGATCGGTTCCTACAACATCTCAAGACGCATTTGTTTAATGTTTCGTTCCCTGTACAGCGCCTTTGACTTTAGTCACTTAGCTATGTTACTGCGCTTAAGAAATTGTCAAGATTAATAATAATAATAATAATACATGCTCAAATGGACACCCATGTCACATAAAAATTGATTGTAAGGTTTTTTGTTTAAAAAAACTTTTGCCAAAAAAAAGGTTAAAGCAATTGTAACTGGAGCTTTTCTTGGCCACCATATCTAACTTGTATTTACTAACCATGAACATTAATTTCACAGATAATTACATTTAGGTGTATCTATAATTGCATTGATAGTAAAACAAAACCAGTGCACTGTTAATAATAACAGCAAAAATTCATAAAAGTTTTAAATAATTTGTCAATTTAAAAATTAATAATTTTTACAACCCTCAGACTACATTTTGGAGGTCCCATAATTGTGCAACCCAGCAAACAGTCATTTTGGCTACAAACCAGCTTTTCACAAAAAATCAAAATACTTCCGGTTTTTATTACCAAACTATTCAAAATCATAAAAATATCAATAAGAAACAGGTTCATCATCATTTTTTTAAAACACAATTCTGAAAAAAGTGAACTCAACTCAAGTTTAAACTTTCTTCAAATGTTAAACAAAGTATCCCTAGTTTAACAAATATTCTTCACCAAATCAGTCAAACCATCAAAACAATTAAGAAATTAAATTAAACTCAAAATGTCTATAATCTAAAAAGATATCTCTCATAGTAACAAGAAAATGCAAAATTGATTAGACATATTAACGTCATAAAGTTACAAATGGTGGAATAGTGGCGGGATTCTTGCCTGCAACTAGAGGGTAGTGGGTTCGAATCTGACTCAATAGTCACTGAGTGAGCAACCTTGGGCATGTTGTGCACTCCTGATTGCCTTGACACTTATGATTCTTCACTTTGAGAAAGACTTAAAGTGCATTAACAACCATATAATAATAACTTGCAATCTGAGATACTTACTAGTAGAATTCAGACAAACAGCGGATGTCTTCTTAAGGAGCTCACTTGCATACTTTTCAGCAACACCAGCAGCAAGGTTACTGGCCTTTGCTTCAACTGCAACACATATATGTTAGATGCAGTATTAGGAAACAAATTCAATCAAGATTGCAAAGATTCAATCAAGATTCTAAACAGATATAAATCATTATACATTTATAGCAGGGTTCTTAACCACGGGTACTCGTACCCCTTGGGGGTACTTGAAGGACATTGTGGGGGTACTCAATAATTCGGAAATAAGGTCAGTTTAAGTTAGACTTTTACTACGATTTACCCTGTATAATATACAAGTACTGTAGAAATTTTTGTACTAAATTAGAAATTCTAAAGAAAAATCCCACTTTCTAGTATGTGCACATGGGTGTTTGTTGCAGTTTATAATTATTTTCAATATATTACAGAGCACAAACTTTTGTCCTAGGATAAGCTACACTGGGGTACTTCATTCTCTTATACTTGTTTCAGGGGTACGAGATCGTAAAAAGGTTAAGAACCTCTGAAATAAATTTTATAGGAAAATAAAAATCATATACAGTGAAATGGCCAGATAACAATAACCACCGAGTCAATGAGAGGCAATAAACACAACTATATTTAAGTATTTAGCCTTTTAAATGTTCATAAATAATGGAAACGCAATACCTGGTTGTTTGCTTGGAGAGGCATTTGAAGATGGCTTAGCCAAGGTCACAGTGGAGCGTGCTGCTTTAGCCGGAAGTTTTAATGCAGGCTGCTTCTGACTCATACTCTAATAGACTCTTCCAATATTATGAAACATTTACAACTACAACAACACAACAACAGGTAGTCAGTCAGACATCACCTAAAAAATGTTTCATCATGCACTGTAACTTAATCTGTGCTACAGAGCAACATTATTTCTCAAATGTGTTCACGAGTTCTAAATACAGAACAGGTCTTAACATTCTGTTTCTGTGCTTTAGTCTCTACCTTGAAACAAAAGCAGGTAACTGCTTCCATTGTCTATAAAAAATACTGTATATCTTTCTGTACTGTCTGTCTGCAATAGAATAATTGAAAAACCTGATACACAATCACAAATATAATTATCTACACAAAGAAAATGCATTCACATTTTTAGTAATTAATTCAAATACTGTTACATGTGCGTATTGATAAATCAGCTGAAACACTAAAAGTTGCTGACAATACAGATTCATTTTTTGTTCATAAAGTTCACTTAGCAACACTTTGACAACATGGAATGAGGGAAAATGTAAAAATAGGTCCCGATCAAGTTATTTAGTATGAACTGGATAAGGCAAGACACTTGGTTAATGAATTTTTTGGGAATAGAGTCACATTCAGAGCATTTGCCTAAACTGCAGTCTTTTTGAAAGCCTTAACCCTTAAACCACTGGAACGAAGTATACTCGGTTACACTGCATATAGTTATAAAGTATCTGGAGGTTTCAGGGTTAAGAAACTGCAGAATATCGTGCAGATTTTTCAACTGAAATTTCTGTTCATTTTATATTGATTAAAGTTTTGCTCTGCACAATGCTTTAAACTTCAGCAGTCTGTTTCTCTGAGCAAGGAGCAAAAACACTAACCTAAAGCCTTTTGAAAAACAACTGTGAAATTTGCAGTCACCTAAATAAAGGTTATGGCTAATCAATAAATTTGTGATATACTACTCCACCATTATTAAGAAATATGCAAAGTTCTATGTTTCTGTGCTATTTGCCCCTGTACACAGGTTTAATTGCAACACGTATCACAACACAATCAAAAGTGCCACCTCCAAGAGACTACTTTGCACACTCATTGGCAAGTTACAGACCTATGCATACAATTCTGCAGAACATAATATGTTTGTCTGGCAGTTGCAGATGCAGACAAGTTGCACGGTTCTGCACATTTTTATATACTTGCAAAAACAAATACTAAATGTCACTTAGATAAAAATTAAATGATGAAGACCTGAGATGATAGCAATAGATAATAATAATAATAATAATAATAATAATAATAATAATAATAATAATAATAATAATAATAATAATAATAGAGACTAAGATCTAGTTAAATGCAACATTAATGAGCAAATGTCATCAGCAAAACTTCATAGCATGACTAAAGTAAGCCTCCATCAAATCCCGAGGATTATTCAGCTTCCATCAAATGCAGCCAAAAAATGTCACTGCTACCCTATAACTCCTACTTCAGTTTTCCACAATCATCAAAGAACTGGCAATTTCTGGAAGAGATAAGAATTCAGTGTCACAATTACATCATGCACAACAAGACAGCTTACCTTTAAATATTCAAAGAATTGACCTATAAGTGGGGCTGATACCTGCACACAAAGCACCAGCATAACATCAATATGGCCCACATGTCTCACAGCCAGGAGCCCTTCAGTCTTAAGCTAGGGCCCTACTCTACTCAGCCTCAAATTAGCAGTGAAATTATCCGCTCCTAACAGTGTTCCAACGGCTGCTGGGCAGCTACTGAAAACCAACGTATTATTCATACGACTTTTAAAGACAGCTTGCTCTTAAAGACAGCTTGCTCGTTAGATCATTGGATGGAGGAGGTCGATTGGACCAATCTTGTGTTACTCGTGCTGTTACCGCAACCGACGGCAGAGTGCCATTCATGTTGAACTGTAGAGTGAGGGCAAGCTAATTGCCCATCTGCTGAGACCATGCATGGTGTAGTTTACCACGAGGTCTTTTCCAGCCCATAACGCAAGACATCGTGACGTCGAACTCAGTATCAGACTGTTTGAAGACAGCCTCCAAGTGATTCTGTAGCACTATTCTTTAGAAATAAATTACCGCTGGTCCCGCGCTTCAGTGTAAGGCAAAAGCAATGCACCCACCTACTACGACTGATTTAAACGACAGTCGCATAATGCAAATGTCAAACCATACACAAACGTGCAAAAATCTGTAACTGTGATGCCTATCAAATTAAATTAGAGCATCTGGACTATCATCCGTCAACCCGGGTTCGATCCCCATGCAACTGCACGCGGATCAAACCCGAGATGATGGTTGATAGCTCTGATGCTCAACTTTTTCACCGCTGCGGAGTGGCCTTTAATATTGTTTGCGAATCGATTTCGGCTGTTGACTAGTGCATTAATATTAAGCGCTAGATAAATGGAAGATTTAGATTTAGTCCAACAGTGCACAACCGAAATTCAGATTCTAGTCAAAACACTACGTCTATGCCACAAAATTATTCCTGAATACTTACACAGAAAATACTTATATTCTATTTTTGATCAATTAATTAAATAAACTATGCGGCAATAATTTTCTCTTTAAAATTAACTACGAAGTTATCGGAGAAATCCACGCTCTGAACGTCATAGACTCATAGTTTAAACAGACTTATATAGCGCCTTTATTTTATATTCTGTTCGCATTTTGACATCTTGGTCATGCCATAATTGAATGGATTTTTAATTGCGTGCCAGATTAAAGCAAATAATATTTAATAACGCCGTATTAAAATGAGTATATTTTAGCGAAATTAAATCAAGGCGTTTCACTTGACACCGTGCGCAAAATCTGCAAATATAAAAAGTAAATAAGTAAAATCATGCAAATCTTAATAGTTTGGAGTCTTTGTGAGCAGCGCGGTTCCTGTTTCTTTATAGGCATTTAATCAGAAAGGTGACAAGTGACAAATTACAATGGTCAGCTTAGTTATGGTTCAGCGATTCTTAAAAAGCCATGGCAGATTATTGCAGTGTTCATTTGCAATAAAGATATAAATACTGATTAGAAATCAGGATGTTAAGGATCAACTTCTTGGCAAAATATATTCTGGAAGGCTCTCTGAGTTGACTGAATGAAATCAACGAGTTTCTCTGTTGATACTTATTAGCATTACTGTGAAAGCCAAACTGTCAAAGGAAATTCCTGCCCCAAAGATCAATATCCAAAACACAGTCTAAAGCTTGCAATCATAAACTGAAGCAGCATTTGACCTGCTTATGATTTTAGTACCAAAGTTTGGGTGGGCACAACCCACCCAAACAGTTAGCTGAAAATTTTAGCCTGGCAATGGAGATCCAATAAAGAATACTCAAAAAAACCAGCCACGGTCATAGCTGCCACTGTTTTCAACAAGTGAAACAATGATCACACTATATACTGTAGTGAGCAGTAAAGGTATGGAAATGAATAACAGCCAAAGCAATGCCAACTACGGTTAAACTACCAACTACTAATAATGCAAATTGCATTTGACCTTCCTCCATCACTCCATCTAGGCATCTTTCTCATCCCATCTAGGTGGTTCACTTCCCTAGCAAAACAATCAGGTTCTATTGTGACCATAGTTCCTGTAACAAGACAAAACTGTCACAACTGTACTGCCTGATATTGCATACGACCAGGAACGCAATATCATTCAATAATAATTAACGACAGTATCCAACATAATTTTATTTCTGCAGCTTTTATATTTCCACAGATTCCTGTGTTGCAACAAGACCTCTAACAAGAAGTCACGCAACTAAGTACTGTACGCAAGTATGCTGCCTTAAAGTAGTCAAACAGGGTTTAAAATATCAAGTTTATCCAAAATCAATTACAGAAACGGCCATGAATTTCATAAATCAAATGCAAAAAGCACAATTAGAAAATAAACACAAAACCAAAATAAGACTTAAATAATAAGAGAATTTCTCAACATAATAACAAACACAAGCTCCCACAATCGAGGGGTTCAAGCCTAAACTGTCACAAAATAACTTCACTTTATATTTAAACGAGATGTTGTCAAAATCCCTTAATCAACATTAAGCATCTGTGCAACTTATTCTAATCTGGCTTCAGACTCATTTTATCAGAGGTCCTGGTAAATATGACAGAACACCAGTCTACAGTTCACAGTCAAACACCAGCCAATATAACCAGTGTTGTTTATCACAGATCTCAAGTAATCCAGTAACTGTCCACCAAAACTGGTTCAGTCGTCAGATTTCACAAAATCTATAACAAATACATCAAACTCGCGTAATTTTTAACTGTTAACAAAAGTAATAATAATAATAATAATAATAATAATAATAACATTCCTAAATTAGGTCCATTCTAGCAAACCTCTAACAATGTGGATGATTCCTGTTTCATTGTGCATGTGAACTATTCTTAGACTCTGCTAAAAATAGAATCGTGCTACATAACTGCACACTGTAGATCTTAGCCTGTACACAATGAAACCCTGCTTGTTCTAAATTCAGATCTAAATTAAACTGCTGCCCATGACTGACTGAATCTAAACCATCAAATACAATTTTAAAATCATTCACGGTTCAAATAATAAAAACAGTAATGTCTTTATACATGAACACTGTCATGAATTCTCACCCCAAAGTGTGGCATTTACGTTAATCACCATTGGCTGCCACTGGACAAGTATTGCATCAAAATAGTCTAAAAACATAAAAACAATTAATCTGAAACGCTGCAACTGTAGTCAATCCATTGCAGTGGCGGCTCTAGGATTTGGCAAGTGGGGGGCCGTTGGGGTGGCAACTTCTAATCATGGGGGCCAACCATTTGTTGTTTAATGTATGTAGCATTAAGTATAGGGTCCCAACTGGGAGCCACTGGGGGGCCAGGCACTCAATATGGGGGGCACGGGCCCCTGATCCCCGATGGGGGGATCAGGGGCCCGTGCGATCCCCCCCCGATGGAGCCGCCACTGATCCATTGTAATTAATGTTAAATAAAACATTCAATAAAAACGGGTCTCAAACCATGCATCAAACTGATGGAAGCGACAGAAAATACAAAATGCAAGCCTGGCAGAAGTAAAAAGCAACCGATATTCGATGACAGCTAATACATTATAATACTAGCGCCTGACCTCTTGCTGCATTCTGCTGTGCTTCTCCACAAACTGCTTCACAAACTTCTTGGCATCATCTGTATCGCCCAAATACATCTGAACAAACTTATTCACCTAAAGCACAAACAATCACCAAGGCCAGGTCTTCATTAGACTGAAAATCATTTAAAGTCGATCAATTTCTTTAACTGCACAACAATGAAGAAGAAGAAGACAATGAAGAAGAAGAAGATGATAATACCAAGGCAGGTACCATTGGCTTTTTTCCACCTGAAAAGAGATTAGTTGAGAAGAGCAATGTGGCTTCCTGTTGCTTTCCTCGCAGACAGTTAGTAGTGAATAACTTGCTCAAGGTCGTTAAACAGTGGCTAAGAAAAGACCCGAACCCACCACCTTCCGATCGCATGGCAAGAAACTTATCACTAGTCCATCATGCCCCACACATAGTGGAATACAAGCTCTTGTATGACAACCTGGTAACTGAAGAAACTTTGAACTAACCTCAGCTGCTGAACTCAACTCCATCAGATGACGAATGAAAGTTGGAACTACAATACAAGAAAAGCAATATCATAACAAATTCGAAACAAATTTCCAATGGCTTACAACTTAAACATGCAGAGCAAAGAGACTGTTTCAGAAAAGGTCAGTCACAACAGACTAAGAGCAGTATAAAGACGAGTAAAACCAGGAAACAAGACCACTTTTTAATGCTACACAGGATGTAAGATAAAAGCAAAAATCATCATTGGTTCGTGGAAGTAACCAGGTAAGTTGAAGACTTCATTTTGTAACAGGAAGTCAATTTTTAAACCCGACTAAACAGGTAACATGGAAAACCAAAGAAAAAGAGCAATTAAAAACTAGTGCTCTTTGATAATAATCAGAACCACAGAATATCTTGGGTCTTTAAGGGAGAATGCAATTTCTTACTTAACCATCAAAATTCAAACATCAATGGCTTAATGATGTCATAGAATTAATGTTTGCAGTTTGATGGTTTGAATTGTTTCTATTCAGATTTTTGAATGGACAAGACCTGTCTAAAAGCCCCACTTACAAAGATGTTAAAATGACACAATAATCCCTCGACACTTACTATTTCATCCTAGTTTCCCAATCAATTACTCACATGTGACTCTTCTTACAAAAGAGAAATACCACACACTTGCATCTCTGTTAACTCACAGATTCATCAAATAAAACCAATCAGAATAATTTCCTAAATATCTTACAATTATTGTATCTACTAATTTATTTATCCGAAACGGCTTTTATAGCACCTTAACATAGCGAAGGCCAAAGTCAAAGGTGCTGTCAACAACGCTGACATGTCAGTGCAGAATGGAAGAGGTCAGACTTGAAAATCCATTCAATTTAACCCTTAAACACCATATACTTTGTAACTATATGCAATGGAACCAAGTTTACTTACAGCAGTTCTGGCGCTTTAAGGGTTAATACTAAATAATGAACTTACTGTCCATTGAAGAGCATGTAAGCATGCTTCTGAGAACATTTTCACACCAATGTATTAGCTCCTCCTTTGACTTAGCCAACTTCTGGATGAATTCCTGCAAAAAATATCAAAGCACATCGCATGCCAGAAAAAAATTTGATAAGAGTCTAATGCAAATGCTGATAACAACTGCTTCTTTGTTTCCTTTATGACGTCTTCATTTCATTGATTAAGTTTATTGATTTATTGATTGATTGAATTTAGCTACAAATATACCTAGAATAATTAAGATTTACTATATAATTAATCCAAGCCACGAATTTAAAAACACAAGAGTCCAAAATGCAAGTCTTCATTTACAAGATGTTTCAAACAGCTAACCTGTTTAAACTGAGAAGAAAGTCCACCACTGCCTCCACTTCCCCCTCCAGACATGAATGGAATCATTCTACAGAAATTAACAATATATATATATATATATATATATATATATATATATATATATATATATATATATATATATATATATAGAGAGAGAGAGAGAGAGAGAGAGAGAGAGAGAGAGAGAGAGAGAGAGAGAGAGAGAGAGAGCAAAAACAAAACAACATATTCTCTTTCTCTTGAAAAAGAAGATCAAAATGCTATAAAATATATACAGTATAAGAACTAATTCCCACAGAAACAGATCAGAGTTTGAAAATGCAGCTTACGAGCTGATTGTTTTACTGTTGGTAGCAGCTGTGGCCGTCTCCCATTGTACGGGCGATTTCGAAGGAAGACTCGTGCCCCATGTTCCCGATTCTCCAGCCCAATGACTACTGCCTCCAGAACCAATAGGCCACTGATTCAATGCTGTCTTCATTTCATTTAGCTAAAAACGTCACAATTTCTACCAATTCTACCAACACAAACTCTCACAAAGACTAAATACAACAAAAAGGATATGAGAATAACATATCACGTGATACATATAGAGGTAACTATAATACTAAATCTTCAAGTCATTGAAAACCACTGCATTGTTCTGATAGCACATCTAAAATGCATCCGATTTTCTATGCAAACAGTTGATTCTCAAACCAAGAACAGGAATGGATCAATTTTCCTGAAAAATCCAAAGTTTTAAATTACGAAACTGTCAGATATTTTGGACCACAAATCTCCCAAATCATAAAAAAACTATAACTGTTGGAAAGGCAAAACCTAGGCTACAGACTAAATATCTCATTTACACGTGCTCTTAACCCTTTTACCATGGCGATCTGCATAACCAATATCATTATAAAACCAAAATATCGATCTCATGGGGTTTAAACTGTGAAATCACATTAAGTCATTTACTCAGTTGAATTACATTGATCAGTCAATAAATAATAAATGTCTTTGTCCTGCCATTTATTCAATTCTATTCTATTCTACATGACGATTTATATAGCGCGGTAACACAGCGAGGGCCAAAGTCAAGAGCGCTTTACATGGAACAATTCGCGCAAAACTGGTGGGAGGGGAGGAGTAGTTGGGGAAAGAGTGAGTATGAGACCAATGAAACCTCAAAGTGCTTGAGACAACAACCTTATTCCTCTCCTCAAGACTTCTGGCCCAAAAATGTCGATGTGCCCCCCCCCTATTCTCGAATCCTAGCTATGCCATTGGCAAATTGATCGCACGTTTCGAATATAAGCAACAGATTAATTACTAGTAACCACGAGTAATGCCAAATATACCTTGAGATGTTTACTCAGAAGTTCCTGTTGAACGATCGAAGATACTCCAGAAGATGACAGTCCACTTTCCTTGTTCTGGAATAAACCAGCGGAAGGGGTGACGGCTGGTCCGGTTCCAGATGCAGCCAACTGTGCTCTGCATCCAGAAAGACAACTTACTTAAAGTTTTCAACCAGAAGAATAGAAGCAACAATCAAAACACAAATCACACCATAACAATCTTTTCTAATCCAATCATCAATATTGACAGAAAAAACTTAATAAATGTTGTCTGCTTAATCCAGAACAGTTAAACTTGAAAGGTGTGTTCCTGGCACCCCCCCCCCACAAAAAACATTTCTCAATGACAAATAATCCCAGGGGGATAGGGTCAAATCGCTTCATATTCCCAAATTTACAGTATGTACCTCAATCATCTAATGTTGAAATGTTGAATTTTACAGCTTTTGTTGTCTTGTATAATTTGTCTAAGATATGAAATCTTATCTTCAATATGATAGTACAGTTTCATTTATCGATAGCGTGTTTTTTTACATGTATACTACTAAATCATTTTGAGTTTATAGCAACAATATCCTCGCAGATTTCGCAAACAGTTCCTATACAGCTGTCATCGAAGCCAAAATTTATCTGCAAAAACTCTGCTCAAAAGGAGCATTTTGATGATTGCTATTATCAAAGCATTCCAGATTTCCATCAAACTGACCAGAGAGTGCAAGTGTCACAAGAAGAAATGTCAAACACAGCACAAACACAAAAATCCACTTAACCCTTCGACCCTGGTGATCCATATAACCAATATCTTATGAAACTTAAATATCAGTTTTACGTCGTCAAAGAGTTAAGCAAATTGCTTCAGCATGCAACATAATGCACTTGTGCCCAATACCTGTTGTGAGCGGCGACCCAAGGTTGTGCCATTTGCAGTGACAAGAGTTGCCTTACGTCAAGCGCATCCCTCTCCTACAGCAAACAATCACACTTTTGGAAATCGTGATAAAATAATTATTTTAAAACATTTTAAAAGGCACAGTACGAAATAAATGCCACAAAAACAACAAGGAAAGCAATAACTGTGGAGGAAACTGCTGCTAAATAAAAGTTATCTTGATATCAGAAAACCTTTTCACCTCTGTTTATGAAATTATGGCAGTTTTTAGCATCTACGTAATCTTGACCAAGTCATAATTCAGCCACGAGTTTAAGGCTATCTGTTGTCCAGATGTTCTTCATTCTAGCTTCAATCCTCTTCGGTTTAGGTCTTTTTCTACTCAAGTCAGTGTTTTATCCAGACTCCAGGTCTTTTTTTTTTGGGGGGGGGATTGACTTGGCTGAAGAGGAAGATACACAGTTCAATGGAAAAATTCGCATCAGTGCTGGGATTTTGTGTGTGTGGTGGAGGGGGAATTTGTGGCTTCATTTTTTGGGTGGGGGATCTCTCCACTAACAGGCCTGAATAAATGCCACGAAAAATGGTGAGCTATGTCAAACGACATTATACAAAGTCTTCCAGAAATCTATTCTCTGCCAAATGTCTACAAAGTCGATCGAGGGATAAGAGGGGTCTTCAAATAGGAAAGCAATCAGTATTTTTAATAAATACGCAACACAGTTATTACCTGCATATTGGATGCCAGTGAATCGTTCTGCAGACGACACAGCTTTTCCAACTGCTGACGATACAAGTCGTCCGATCTGTCCTGTGTTAACACGTACAGGACTAAACCTCACTCAACGCTACACAAACTCACAGCTCAAACGCTAACATATACTCTGGTCAGAAGGTTCTAGGAAAACTGACCATATGGATGATTGTCCACAGCATGATTGACCACACTATCGATTTTTAGGCTGCCAGCCTTATTGCTGCTGTACGCCACACGTGCCTGTTAGGACTCCCAACACTCGCATCATTACAAATTCAAAATTCAAAAGCGCAGTGGCTTCTGGGAGTTGTTTTGGATAGAGGCAGCCCTAATCCTAATGGGATGTTTCCACGTATGGGCAAACTGGTTTATTAACATATCTTTGCACAACTGCCCATCTTTCCTACAGTTAAGGCTACTGATAAGTTCTTATTCGTTTTGATGTTATTTCCAAGCGTGTTACTTCTATATAACATTATATCAAGCTTACAACTTGCATAAGTGTGTTGCCCTACTGATTAGTTTTTATTAAAAAATGAAAATGAAATTGTGTGGTCAGTTGTCCTATGGTGAAACGTCCAGTGTGGCCAATTGTCCTATAGTCAACAGTCCATGTACTGACTAGAAACACTGCAAAGGCAGAAGACAAATTTCTGAAACTTGGCAAAGCCAAACTGTGGCAAATCAAAAAGCTTTGAGACTGCAAAAATATAAACATTAAGCCAACCACTGTCAGAAAATCGATGACGCTCATTGAGATAAACAAATTAAATGGATTACAGATGGATTTCTAAATTTGTATGCAACACGCGTACACCACCGGTACTTACCTGACGCAGGAGACGTGGTGGATTCATTTCAAGAATCCTTCTTCTTTCGTCCAGACGTCTTCTCTGTTCTTCTGCCAGTCTTACAATGTCCATCTGTTGTTTCTGCTGCTGCAGAAGTTCCCTTAGTTGGTGGTCGAGACCAGTCAGCGCCCCAGTGCCGTTGATGTCGCGGTGCTTCTCCGCTGCAGCACGAGTCACTAATTCCTGCAGTGTCAACTGATGCGGATCCCGCAGTGACTGAGCTGACTGCTGCTAGTTTTAAAAAACACATCAAACTGCAACAATCGTAAAGCATCAATTTCAAAATCGTGAACTATAACTTCAAGAGCAGAAATAAGAGAAACACATAGATTAAGAAAGTAATGTGTATCATCGCCAATTACAGAACTGACAATTGCCATTTTGGACATTGTAGGATGCAAGACAACAGATTAATAAAAGCAGTCGTGCTGGGCAAAATGATGACAAACTCTTACCTCCACTAGATGGTCTCGGGATGCACTGATGATGATGATGATGACAATGATTATCAAACATTATTACAAATAAGCTTTATATTGATAATTTTATCCCAGATTTATTCCAAAGGACTACAACAGTTACGTGTACATTAGCAGTATATCTTTAAACAATTCTCTTCAGCAGCTCCTGGTTCTACAGATCTGACCCACTCAGTACTCATGCAACCGACCTGGTCACTAACACACGCTGGCAAAGCAAAGCAATAATTGTGGGAACCATCCAACCAACTCATACATGTCCACAGTGCTAGGCAATAGCCAATGGCAGGCCAAATCCAAGCAAAACCCCAGCCAGGTGAAGTCATAAGAGTTTGTCCAGATCGGTGGGTGAGCAATTTACATACAGCCGATAGATAGGCCACTTACATGCTGTTGAGCTTTTTCAAGAGTCAAGTATTGAATCTCTTCAAGTTCAGCAGCCATAATGGTCTTTTGCTGATCCAGACTACGCAGCCCGTGTCCAATTCCCGACTCTGGCATCCAGCTTGGATCTAAAATCGGTACGCCATCACAGCTTATCAAACAGCAGAAAGAGAACTATTTCAGACGATATACCACTCAAGCCAACTGAAATAAACCAGGAGAAAACTGACAGCCATTTGCCGACTTAATATAAAAATGCTATACAACAAGTTATACAACAGAGGTGGGCAAACTATGGTCCACAAGCCACGTGCAGTCCGACACCAGATTCCTTGCGGCCTGCAAGATCATTTAGAAATATGCATACAACCAGCAGAGTGTGAGATCATTTTAAATTATTTTATGGAAAGAATGCACTTTTTTAAATCTAAGAAAGGGTTGACAGCGTCTAGGACAAAAGAAGGATTGCGCCTCAAACTTCTCCCAAAAATGTCTTGACTAGCAAAAAAGGTTATCGCAGATATTGCATCGTATTATGCAATAATGAATTCCTATTCCGAAAAAGTACATAAAATTCTTCTTTTCTCCCCACTTAAAATAAATTAAAAATATGGCTTTTCGTATGTGTGGCCCACCTAATGCAGTATTAGGTTTCATGCGGGCATTGCGGGCCTTTAAAGAAAAAGTTTGCCCACCTCTGTTATACAATGCATTATATTTTTCTCATGCTATCAAAACATTTAATTAACAAAACTATATTCATTGAACCCCTGAACATGCATTTTTTAAAAACTACAATATACAACATGAGTAAGAGAATTGCTACCAAGGACAGCAAGTGCGTGAATATTAAATAACAAAATGAGAACACCTACTGGATGCTGAAGGTGAACAGCTCGTAGACCTCCACAAAGCCGACACAGATGACGGTATGGCGCTGGTCGGTAAGTTGGCAGCGGTGCCAGCAGATACCGTAGTTGCAGCCAAGCCGCACAGCAGATTGGATGGAAGCGCAGAAACATCAACACCACCCGACGGCTGAGACAGAGAACGGTGAAAAGACGAAGCAGCGTTGTTAGCAGGAAGAGAAGATGTTGTGGCCAGCCTGTGGAAAGCGCTCAGGCTCACCGCATCAAGTGGACTTGGTCTGAGCGGAGAATAACACAGACACACACACAAAACAGCCTGAAGCAATACCAGCAGATATAAATTCCACAAATTCTACCAACTGCTTTAGTTTTGGTTCTGATTTCCAATCCTAAGCAGACAAAAACTTTCCAACTGTTCCACTTCCAACTAAACAATTCTTTAGTTAATAGTAACTGCATACGTGCCTAAAAGTTCAAACTATAGAAATCAGCCCAGAGATGTCATCAAATACAAGTATATCAGGTTTGTGATTTCATTAATCACTATATTTTATACATATCTAAATTGCAAATACAAAATTGACTTAAATACCCTGGTAAAAATGTTATTCCATAATGTAATAACTACCATCCTCTTCAACTGCTAATGCAGCATGGCTGACATTATTGTGTGTACAAAATCAAATAAAAATTTATAACCTCATACAAAACCCTAAAACAAAAAAAACAAAAAACAAAAGTGACCAAAACCTGTTAATGGCACTTGTTTTGGCTGGCCTCTGCTGTTGCCCTGCGGGCGCTGCCACCTGAGGATTCACGTGCTGTTTGAGTATCAGTTGCAGGAGCAGCCTCTGCTGGGCTGGATTCATTTTAGCAAACGGTTCTGGAAGATTTCTAAAGCATCAAATGCAGAAAGAGATTTCATTACCATTTACTACTAATACTACCACGATCACCAACCACCTCCACTACTACCACTACCACAACTACCACCAACATCACTACCACGATCACCACTCAGTGGTGTAATAATAAATGTGCTTCATGCAGCTCTCAAAGCCAGAAGCCTCTTAGGCCTAAATGGCCCTGCTCTGACATCTTCACTTTAAGCGGAAATATTGTCAGAACGTGACTGCAAGGGCTTAACAGGTGATGGAATGGCCTGAATTATGGTTAACAGCTGTGGTCCTCGAGTAAGATTAAACAACGACTTATGCTACTGCAACTACTACCACCACCATTACCACTACTACCATCACTACCTCTGCTGCCACCACTACCATCATCACCATCACATCATCATAACCATCATCATCATCATCATCATCATCATCATCATCATCATTGTTATAAAGCAACAAAAAACCAAATATAATCATCTGAATAACAAATGATAGCACATTAATTCTAACTAAAATGCATTCTGCCAATTTCCAAACAGTGACATCCATTCATGAAGAAGTAAGGAATGCCACTATCCATGTCACAAAATGTTTTTGTACCAAATTTAAGACATGATCAAAATTAAAATTCACCTCAGCTGCTGCTGAAGCTGCTGTGGTAAGGCCGACTGCTGCTGCTGCTGCATAAGAAGCAGCTTCAGTGGGTCCTGTTGGAGCTGCTGGACCTCGGTTGCAGCACTGCCAACAGTGGGTGAAATCTGCAAGAAACCATCAGGTTGAAATATTCAACACAATAACACAAAATCCTGGACAAATGAATGCCGACATAGTCTTTGTTAACCCATAAATGTGTGAACATCTAAAAAACTTCATCTAAAAAACTTCAACCAATTACAAACTAACGCACAACAAAGCAGTTAGACACAAAGTAACGTAAGAGCACTGTAATGTAAGAGCAATGTTCAATGGTCTTACCTTCATCGGAGTGGAAATGAATGGAACGGATCCCATTTTCTTGATCAGCTCCCCTGAAAATGAGAGGTAAACACGAAAAATTCCCATATAAATAAAGGTTGCATTAGCAATCAAACCATATTCCTGTACTCATACTAGAGCGCTATTACACAAATTAGAAATGCAAAGAAGAACACCTGGCAACATTTGACTAACTTCATCGACTTCATCCCGCCACTCGGCCACACCGGCACTCAGTGATGGTGTGGGTCAACTGCCTCCACAAAGTCCTGTCCTGTGTGGCTTGACGTGCCTCTGGTACTGTCATACAGGTACATTCCGTGACGTCATTCTTCCAGGTCATTCTTAAGTCGTCTGCTACATCTCTGTCCTTCTATGATCCCTAGCATTATGGACTTTCCTATGGCATGTTCCTGTTCTAACTTAATACCAGCCAATTCACAAATTGAATTACCGGTAAATTTAAGCAGACTGATAGAATATCATTATTTTTAAGACAAATGTTCCCTCAACGATAACCAAATTCTTTGAATTGCTGTGTACCTTGTAACCAACTAACCGGTATCCTCATCCATGTGCACACACACATGACAAAAAAAGGAATATTTCTGGGTAAAAGCTACGTACCCAACGGCACAAAGCAATCATCAGATCCCTGTTTCACAACCAGATTTGGGCTGAAGTAACCAGCACTGAACCACTCGGCCATTTCCCCGGCTGTGAATGGACCTAAAATTAACCAATCATTTCTTAAATAAAAACTCGTTTACAATATCTGTGCATGCAACAATCAATGCTGAGCATCAAGATCTACAGCCTCTAACAACTAACTACCCTCCATATCAGCTCCCACTATGTGATCAATACTGTTAACCCTTTAATACAGAAAGAACCCTGAGAGCAAAGATCATCATCACTGCCAATCGATGAGAGTCGCCTTATAAATATTATTGTAAACTGCACCACTTTGCCACTTGAAAAGGCAGTCACAAAACAACTTTAAAATGCGACAAATGGTTCTAGAGAAAAAAAAATCGCGAGGTCAAAAACTGTTTAACTGCATGAACAGAACTACCAGTAGTTGGTCCACTACAGGCAGTACAGGAAAGACAGCTTCAATGGCAAAGCCAACCTCAGTGACAGAGGCAAACACAACGTAACAGACACATACTCCTACCTTGAACTTGACCTTGAGGATCCCGGTAAAACCATTTCTTGGCATCTTCGTGATCCGGAGGAAGAAACCCCTTTTCCCGCTCTACGTTTGCAATATTCTCGTCGTCGGTCAAGAAGCTGGCGTAAAAAAGACTTTCCACCTGACGCTCCAAATGGTCAAAATTTACCTCTGTCTCTTGCTGTTCTGTCTCATACTTGCAGCTGTTGGCAGCATCGCCTGGATCAACAACGGCTGGTAAAACTGCCTCTTCTCCAGTCAACTTCTCCCCAGGAGCACCTGCAGTGGAACTGGTAGAAGACAAGACCGGCGGCAAGTCTTTCATAACCAGTGCTTCCGTATTGATTACTTCGGCTTCCCCCGCCGCTTTGCCATCTGTAACCTGATCACCATCGGATGATGCAGATTCCACAGGCTGTTCCTGCCACTGCATAGAGAAGTCCCCGTGCTTGGGCTCAGAATTGCCCGTGTCCAATCCACCATCCAAAAATTCCACCCTGTTTTCCTGAAGAAAATAAAATACATTTATTGCATTCCTATAAAGCCCAATACTATATACTACAATTGACCCCCAAATTGTGGATCATAGACAAGTCTTCCTGTAACAAAAAATTCTACATTTTCAATACCTTGAATCGTAGCTCCAACTCCCTGCGAAAAAGACGCCATAGAGAAGAGAAACGAATCAATCTATTAAGTCAACGTAACACAGAGCACTGCTGCCGACTCTAAGCCTAAGTACTGTTGCCACTGGAGCTTCAAATAAGATTATTTGCCTGATTTGGATCTTCTCCCAACAATGGCATAAACTCTTAAAAGCCTTATTTAAAACCCCCACCCGAGTTTTACACAAATGTGACACCTCTATTACAATTACAATGCCAAGGTCTTATCAGATCAAGAATATTAGCGCTGAATTGTTCATAATATTGCTTATCAAAATTCAGTTTTCACAACAGAAGCAATAACCAAACTTGCTTCAGTAGTCGAGTCTTCCAAATAAGGAATTAACACTGAATGTGATATGGATATCAGCCAGTCACTGCCATTTTGCAATACAAAGTACTGCAAATAAAATTCAGTTTACTTGCACATCTCGGCACAAAGCATGTTACACAGTTTCTCTTAAATGATTCTAACTGTTCTTATTCAGATATTTCTAAAAATCTACAATATAAAAAATCATTAGCCTACCAATTCAATTTCTAAATTTTCCTTTTCAGTTCTGTCTTCCTTATCCTGCCATGGATCTTCTGAAGTACTTTCCTTGTCCATCTTCTCCTGCTGCTCCAAATCCTATTAAACAAATTTAATTACCAAATGCATGCAAAGAATTAAATAGAACCCATGCACATGTATACAATTGTACAAAACCGAGCAAATGAGCTAATCAAAGGTCCTGAGATCCTGTAAATGGACGAGAACTCTAGTCAATTACAAAATCCAATAGCATGTTGTGCCTCTGAGTAGAAATAGAAGAGGTCAGGTCAGGTCTTCGTCCTCCAGCTGTGTCCAGCTATTGACTTCTCCATGACATCTCTCCAAAGTTCTCTGTCCTTTGCTATTTCTTCCAAAGTCATTCGGTGTCTTCCATCAGTTTTTCCATTGAGGTTCATCCCTGCCATGTGCAGATCCTCTTCCAAACCGTCCACCCATCGTCTTCTAGGTCTTCCTTTAAATCTTCTCCCCTCTGGTTTGTAGTTGAAAATTCGTTTTGGGTTTCTTATTTCTTCCATTCTGAGTATGTGTCCAGTCCATTTCATTCTTATTTTCCTGATAACTTCCATGATGCTCAGTTGCAGTGTTCTCTCTCTAACTTCTTCATTTGTTATATGTTCTTTGTAACCAATCCTTAGTATTCTTCTATAGAAGAGGTGCTATACAAATGCCACATTACATTACATGTTACACAATTTATCACTATCTTCTCTATGGGGTGAAGGTCCAAAATATAATAGAAAAAAAACACTTAAATGAAAAGAAATCAAAAACAGGCATCAAAAAAACCTTCAGACTTCATAGCTCAAAAATTCTTCAAAAGAGTGAATTACAATAAGTTATTAATCATAATTTTAGAATTAATGTAAGTAAGCACACCTTTAGTGACATAAAAGCCCCACTGGAATCAAACGTTCCAACGTCCTCCGCATCATCCATGCTCCATTCAGGAAGAGAATCTGCCAACAAAAGTCTGTCCATTACGAAAATGAAGTTCTATAAATCCAAGTCAACAAACTATCATCGAACAACGTACATAGATCGTCCCTCCGCCTTCGAAGACTGCCGTGTTCGGTGACAGATCAGTCACGCGGGGAAACCCAGCCCTGTGGAACTCGTTGCCAAGCGATGTTATTAATGCGAAGTCCGTCGGCTGTTTTGAGAAGCTCCTAAAGACACACTTATTTAACATCTCTTATAAGTGACTCCTTTGTAAAGCGCTCTTGACTTTAGCTCCAGTTATGCTACTGCGCTATATAAATTGTCGTAGATAATAATAATAATAATAGAATGAATAATTTTCCACCATAACACTTCAGCATTCTCACTATCTATCTCAACCAACGAGCAATGATAAAACATTACCCGATTCTTCTTCGTATGCACAATTTGTGCTCGTGGAGCGCCGATACGCAGAGATCGATCTATTATGACACAAGTCCTCGCTCATTCTTCGATCTGTCCCTCGATCTCGAGTGCCCTCAAAGCTCTTTTCCCAAGGCTCCTTCCAACGACGATTTGCTAAAAAAAAGTCATAGACTCAATCAACCAAGTAAAATATATTACACTCATACATACAGTATATACAAACATACAAACAAACATAAATACACACAGTCATAGCATCAATAATTTATACATCTAGGTTAGAATTTGGTTATAACAAAACTCAATTGAATGGTTGGGTGGAATAAGGAGTTAAATACAGTTACCACCTTAATGGTGAGGTTGTCAATTGAAAGGCCCAGAGGAATAAGGAATTAAATCCAGTTACCCCCTTAGTGGTGAAAATATCAGTTGAAGGGTTGAGTGAAATAAAGAAGTAAACGCAGTTACCTCTCTTATTGTTGTTGATACTTAAACCATTGGGGGGTCGGATACAGTTACCTCCTTATTCCACCCAGCCATTCAATTATAACTGCTAGTGCCTCCCCCGTCTAAAACGGCTAAGTTCGGGGACAGGTTGGTCACACAGGGCAATCCTGAACAGTGGAACGCACTACCAGACAAAGTTACAAACTCTGACTCTCTAGGACTTTTCCTAAGTAATCTTAAGACTCACCTATTCACCATCGGGTATACGTAGCATTGTAAAGCGCTAAGTTGGCTATTTTGCCATACGTATTGCACTATATAAATTGTCTAGTTAATAATAATAGTAAAAATAATAATAAAAATAATAATAATAATAATATTAGTACTAGAGTTGTCAGTTTCAGTGTGATTTTGTTTGTTTATTCACTGCGCAAATTTGTTTCAATGATGAAATTAAAAACTTGACAAGTAACAAAGTATTCTTCAAAACTGTGTCCTCATCTTCACCACAAACTTGATTTCCACAATTTGCCAGGCTCTTTAAATGTTACACTAGAACATGTAAAATCCCCAAAACTCTAAAATGCATTTAAAATAAAGAGTTTTTTTTCATTTCACTAACTTGGTCTCTGGTTCAAGTCTCTCCAATTCCCTTTGCTGTCCTCGTATTTTCGGCTCTCTCTCCAATTATCGGTCGACATTGAGCGTGAAAATTCACCGTGCGACGAAGACGACGTCGACATGTCGTCAAAACTACGGCCCGTGTAACCAAACCCTCGACCGCGACTAAACAGACAGAAGACAACTGCACATTAGCATTTGTGCCAATACACTGCTACATGATTGTCAAATGCCGGTTGAAATCCATCCATTTACAAAAGCATGTGAAAACCGTTGCACCTACTGATTCAACTGGCTGCCTCGATACCAGTCGTGCCTTTCAGGGATTCTCCACTGTAGATAGATTAAACTGGTTTCCATAAATAGCCATAAACTGGGACAGAATTAAATAAATATTTACTTGCAGGGCCATATATTTATTACTAATGTGTCCAAATTCACTAGAATCCAGAAGGTCATTTCCCAGATCAACAACAGGGCATCATAGCTAGAATAACAACGTGATATAACGCTAGTAAACAACAGGCAGAAGTTACCCTTCTGTATCATGTCCATCCCTGGTATGTCTAGTCCGTGAGAAACTGTCTTCTTCACTAGGCACTCTCGAATAGAATCCCCTTCCTTCGGCCCTTCCTCTGCCTGATCAAAACCAAACATAATGCATAAATCGCACGTAAAAATCAATTGCCGTTTTCAAAGACCCAACAGATGGAGGTCTATTGATTAGAATTTGGAAGGTAGTATTCAGTTTTAACTAAGTCTAAATACTGACAAGGTCAAAATGCATGCTGAAGTATGTTCAATTCAAGGCCTGACAGTTGCAACTTGGCAATTTGCCTCCACAACCTCCACAACACTGTATTAGCTTTCTGCAGTCTTCTTCATTCTCCATAACTTTCTATATTTGTACACTTATCAACATCTTCCAACTGTTATCTCTTATGTAAACTTTGATTCCTAATGCTTCCTCCAAAGTCTTTCTCATTACAAATTCTTTGTACAGACTTGACAATAAAAGACACAATATGCACACACAACCAGACACTTTCTGATCTGAACTCTATAGTTATCCAAAAAAAGCATTAAGTTTCATTTATAACAGATATAATTTATATTACATTTATAACCTGTAACACAATGCTGTCAAAAATCCCAGAAAACATCAAGCTAATTAAAATAAGCACAAAAGAACTGCTTCTTACCCCTGCCACGACCTCTGTCAACTTCTCTGAGGCACAGGGGGGCGGAGGATCCACGGGTGGTCAACCGAAGAACAGCTGTGCTATTGACTGCCTGGGAAAACAAGTGCTAAAACACAATCCAATTCTTCCTTGCATTATTGCAAAGCATATTATAAAACCAGAAGTAAAAAAGTCAAAGTCCTCCCCGAGCCTCACAGGTTCATGGGGCGGCGCTGATCTCCGTTGCTATAGCCCTCAGCCAGGCGTGCGATACCAAGGATAGGGGGCTAATGCATCGTGCAGCGTACCTGGTCGACTTGCAGAGCTGTTAACTGCTGATGCTCATTTTGTCACTGCCCCCTCATGAGTAAGGCTGAGTTTACTTTATGGCTCCTGCAGGTATCAAACCTGCAACCCTCTGCTCTCTCTCATCCAACATTGTTATCACTCTGCTAACTTCCCAAATCAGATTTCACACACAAACCAAAATCAACTCTAATAACTGCATTTTTAAAATTTGTTAAACAACAAATTAGATCTCAACGCAAAATTTCTTCTGAAACTTTATAAAAATAACGAAGCATTTATACAGCAACTCTACTGGACACACAATCAGAAGCATTGTGATATTTGTAGTAAAGTTGTTGGCGGTTAACTGGTCCAAACAGCATGGACCAGTCCTATTAAGTAGTACTACTAGGCCTACTTCAAGGCTAGTTGTGGGAAAGACACCATGCTGCTGCTAACGACGACCTCTTAATCAGTTTTTTTGGAACGGTTAACTGCTCCTTTAAAACCAGCGATTTCAACAACCTTATTATAGACGACAAAAATATTTTAAAATCGATTCCTTGTTTGACATTAGCCTATGAAAAAACTATTGTTACAGTAGGTGTATAGATATGCAAAAATTCAGCAGAGTTATGAAACAAATTGAAATCACATATTCTCGTGCTTCCATCTTCATCGTGTCAAATCATTCTAGAATTGTCAACATATTCCGTCTCAATTTTATTCTACAGCATTTCAAATGCCACAAAAAATTGTGATGGTGAGAAAATGGAAAAAAATGGTGAGCCGTTTGAAACGACAATATACACAGTCTTTACAAAATATATTCTCTGCCAGTCCTTGAAAACCCTCGGTTTTCTTTTTTTGAACAGTTAACCATCCTTGAAAACCCTGGGTATATATACATGGCTTCAAAAATTAGGTTTTTGGATTAAAATTAATAATAAAATTGTTTTATTTTTCGAAAAATACACAATGGATGCGTTTAAACTAACTTTAATCAGACAGCAGTGAGTCGCTGATTGGTGAAGGCCTAATATTCTGAAATGCGGCCACTGTAAGGCTTTGCTTTGGTGAAACTCTTGAGAATATATAAGGGGTGGAAGTTTCATGCTGTCATTAATTTGCCTAACTAACTTTTACAGCGTAATAAAATACTTAGAAATTCTCCTCTTACTGATCTGACTCTACAATAAGACCCTGTTCAGAAGCACTTCCCCAGGGATTGCTTTGAATTGGAAAAATTCAGGCCTTCAAAAGTACATCAGTCTGGCGGTTGCGAGTTAAGCTGGGCGAGTGAAATTTCAGACATAACAGACCTGTTCATCATCGGTTTCCAGCTGAAGGGCAAGAGGCTGAAGATGTCGATCACTAAGGATTGCTTTAACATCTTTCAGTTCCACAGGTATTGGAACTGGAGGACAGAAGAGTGCCAGCATCTCCTCGCGTCCATATCGGAACTCTGCAAGTTTGTATTTTGGCACTGGAGCGGTTCCCTGTGAAGACGATCCTTGAATAGAAGAGGAGGCCGATGAAGTCGAAGGAGCAGCGGCAACACTTCCATCTGACAGGTTCCTCAACCTGTTTACAAAAGGGACGGTTAATTCAGTCCATCGATCAAGCCACAAAACTAGAAAATCTTCCTGTGATAACATTTTCTCCATGGACTGTTTATAAGAAAATTATCTGAATTTTAACCACAGCCAAACTGGTTCAAGGCTTTTGATTCTACATCTTGCATAATCAACCGTTAACTTTGATCAGGTCCTAAAATAGCTAAAATGTCACAACTGAAACTATCAAATAAGACAAAACGTTCCACTCTATCAACAGCAAACCAACAAACTCCATACTATTTACATTCATTTGCCAGACATTTAAAAAATTATAAATATCAGCAATAGCTAAACCGGATAACCTGAACAAATGATAATTTGTTGTCTCTTAATATTCTCATGGAGTTTGCTTAAATGGTACAGTGAAATGTCAACACAGTGATCTATATACAAAATAAGAAGCAGTCAATATATATATATATATATACACACACACACACACACACACACACACACACACACACACACACACACACACACAATATTATATTAGATATAGGGTGCGCGGTGGAACAGTGAGTGGTTAGTACACTGGTCTGCCAATCTTGATATCCGTGGTTCAACTCCCAGCCACGGCAGAAACTTTCGGTAGTTTCTGCCCCAAGTGCCCCAGTCGACTCGACTGCAAATGAGTACATTGGGTGTTAACTTGGTGAAAACCTGCAAGGGAAAGGCTGGCAATCTGCCCTTATTATCATTATCTAAAACCATAATTTAACAATATTATTCTAGAATCAATCAGCACTTTGAGACAGCTTGAATAAATGAAGGCTGCTCTCACCATTCTGGGCCGAACTTCAGCGTAGGAGAGGAGGCCATTTTCCTGGGAATATGAAAATGCAGACCCTGACGTCCAATTCCGTTACATCTCAGACCAAAATTTCAACTAAGTTGCAAAGAAAAATATTGTTCATATAAATTATGCAGCAAAGGAAAGGCTGCCCATTTCAGCCAATGCCATGAAAACCAAAGGTGATAATTCCTAAGTTTCACTTTCAACCTATGGAGAAACTTCTTGCCATTACTTTCCATAAAAAACAAATAAATTTAAAACTGGCTTAAGATTAACCTAAATCCATGACATCAAACTATACTTTAAAAAGTCTTCTAAAACAATTGCACAAACTCAAAGTCTGCAACTTATGACCTTTTATCAAAATGCAAGAAAGGAAAACGTATCTGACATTTATTTGACATGTTACACTTTTCATTTACCAATGATCTGGAGATGACAATGACTTATAACACAGTTAATTTAGCACCATAATTTATTCAATGGGACAGAATTAAATACCTATAAACAAAACTTAAGATTACTGGTAATATGAATTTGAAATATATTTTGTCATGACACCCAACAGAAAGTAGGCAGACAGCCTTTGGAGTCAGATACAGTTCATGACCATGTATAAATTCACATGTTACACAGTACAAATATGTGGCAAACAGCACCCACCTAGTCCATCCCACAGAAGTAAAACAATTAATTCACTGGCTATGCTTAGACAGGACCAGCCATTCGTAGGGTAATGACTTCCAAGAAGCTACAAAGTCTATTAGACAACAGGCCTTGATTTTTCAAAAGCCAGGGCTGCTGTGTAATTACTACTGTTGCATAATTACGTAAAAATGCTTACAGCTGTAAGTTCAACTTCCACTATATATCATGAGATCCTGAGAAAAATCTGCAATAAAAAATTTACATGCATTAACATGTGCCGACATCACCCAATAAAAAAATATAACTTCAATATTTATCAAAAGATTACATGTTTTCCAATGCCCCCACCCCCGTTGGCTTCAGAGTAGCCACACACCCATTGATCTCAATTATTCACTTTTTACACTATCTCTTTGGGATCACTTCCACATGAACATCGTGTGGCCTACCACCTTTATGCTGATGGCCCATATTCTCATCTCTTTTGATTACTCCTCCTTGAACTCAACCCTTAATAGTTTAACCACCGCCTTCACAGAGGCTTGGGAGCTCTGTATAGGCTTCAAAATTCATCAAAACCAGATTCCTGCTGTCAGCACACAACAGTTCAGCTGAAAAAATAGAATCTCTGAAATCACAAAATCAAATCTACAGAAACTAAACTGAGTACATTATTATTATTATTATTATTAATTATTATTAATTATTATTAATTATTATTATTATTATTATTATTATTATTATTATTATTATTATATTATGCAAGACAATTTCTTAAGCGCAGTAAACATGACAGTCTAGGCAAAGTCAAGAGCGCTTTACAAAAACGAGCTGTTAAACAAATGCATCTTCAACTGTTCCCAATTCATGTCAAAACTCCCAGGATTGAAACTGTAAGCCCAGTTAGACAGTCCTTAGTTAGGCTTCCTATCAAACAGCAAATTAATAACGCAATGTCTTTTTAGTCAATAAAATCATGCTATACAATGAATCCTGTTACCTTAAGACAAAGCTTATCCCCTCACATACTAGTTACTTGACTGGATATACAGAAGAACTTTCATAACCCTTCCAGGTTGGCTTAAGTCCATTTCTGCTGGGATTTGGTTTGCAGTGGGCTGATGCCCTATGCATGATAGTGGTGCAATAGAAGTTGATTGACTACTTGAACTATATAAAAACGCTCTGAAATCCAGAACATGAGTTCGTATCCTACATTGAGCACGTTTATTACTGAGCTATAAACAGGTAAAACTATAACTTAGAATAAACTCTATTGTACACCAACAAAAATTCAACTCTTTCCACGGCCATGTTACGGATAGAATGCTCTGAAAAACATTCAACTGCATGAAAGAAACAAATACCTGCCAAACACACAACAAAATGTAAAAACATATATAGAGCGCTACAAAAAGCTCAAACTATAAATAATGAATAAACCACATTGTACACCCAAATAAATCAGCTCACAAATCAAATGCCATTATAGAATTATCTCCAAAACGTTGAACCACATAAAACACTGCTTACCTTGCAAAAATACGACAAAATGTAGAAAACATATAACGACTTTACAGTTATCGAAACACCTGCTGTTGACGTACACAACGATATCAGTCTTATAATTTACCCGTATATTCGAACTAAAACATAATAATACAAGACTACTGGCCAATTGTTTGATTAACTACCATCACAGTTACAGTTTCAAATCGAAAAGTTTAATTCATCATTTGCCAAAAAAATCTCATCAAATTCACAACATGGCGACTTGTTTGACCACGTGATTCACTTCTAACGGATTCCCGGATTTTCAGTGCGTTTTTCTTATATCTGAAACAATTTAACAAGAATAATAGTAAATTAATATTAAAATAATAGCAATAATATTTAGAAATTTAACAAATTCACACGGATCTGTCCTGTGTAAACTGCGAAAACACTTAACGCCTCAGTCTCTGGATCTACACCGCTCTTTCTCAAATGCCGCACCAGAACTTTGAAACTCAATCCCAGCTTTCCTCCTCAGCCTACGACTTGGTCAGACTGACTCAGGCACGTTCTGAAGTTTCACTTCTTCTAATTTTCTCATTACCTCCTCAAGTCTTTAGGTCTAAACTTCATATCTTCCTGTCCCAAAAGTGATTTCCTCCGTAGCTGTAACAACCTCATGACCTTTGCCTGATCGACAATTCACCTTGCATGCCAAGAAAGATTAGGTGCATAAGATTAAGCAGCTGCTGCACTACTACACAGATGAAAATTGCTATATAAACGAGATTTTCCTTACTTACTTAGGTAATGTGACAAATTGACAATTATGATGACGCTATAGGCATTTATTTAAGCGCATGCGCAACATGAAGTTTCGGGTTTTATCACGTGGACTTCCGGTGTCTGTCTTTCGAGCGATTGTAAACAACTAATAGAAAGAGTGAGAGTGAGATAATGTTATTTTTATGAGGGAAGTATTCGCTTTTGTTTGCTTAGGTGAGTTGTCAGCGAAGTAATTTTAACGTCCTAAAAATTGTTTAGATTTTTATTTTTGCTTTACTGAACAGGCCAGCACGATTATTAAAGACCTGATTGATGGTGGATTCGAGCTGCCGGCATCCCACTGCTTTAAGGATGTTACCCACTGGTTGGACGGAAATTCATTCCACCGGGTTCTGGTCGACCGTAAAGTCCATAGTTAAAGTGTCCCGGCTATTCGAACGCACTGAACCGGCTCACTAAAAAAGCTTCTAAAGCGCCATTAACTAGAGGCACATTATTATTATTATTATTATTATTATTATTATTATTAAAAATGTCAATTTGTATAGCGCTATGTGCCTGGCGAAGGCCATAGTCAAGAGCGCTCTACAGAAGCCTCCAGTAGGAAGTGCTGAAAAGATGATTTTAACCTTTCTCGACCTTTGGTCGGGAGGAAGGTCGAGAAAGGTTCATGGCTTCATTCATCGCTTCTCGACCAATGAATGCAATGAAACATCTCTATTCAAGTTCCATTTTTGATCACGATTTACAGAAGTTTGAACTTTAATGGATTATGCCACAAAGTTTCAAACTGCATTATGCTAGGCTGATTAGTTAGTAGGGATGTGCGGGTATACCCGTACCCGCGGGTATACCCTACCCGTACCCGTACCCGCGGGTACGGGTAGGGTAGGGTACACATTTTACGGGTGCGGGTCGGGTGCGGGTACAGCGCTACGGGTACGGGTATAAGCGGCTACGGTGCGGGTATACCCGTTTTACCCCGAAAGTTATATTTTCATTTCTCACTACTATAGCAAATTAGCAATGCAGTAATAGAAAAATAATATTGAGTAAAATGTATTAGTATAACTTGTACATCGCGTTCAGTTTGTCAGACAGCATGCATTTTACTTACTGAAAACATAAAGGAAATACAGATGACGTAATCTGACATCATCAGTAATAAATCTATAATGGCGTCCTCTGACTCCTCTAAGGACTCTTTGACCGAGAAAGTTCTTCTGGTAAAGTTTTGTGGTTTAACTTGAGCTCTAATGCCTGCTCATAGATAAATGATATCTACTAAATATTTTAAACAAGCCCATTCATGTCGGCTTAGGCTAGCTGACTGATTATCCTGATTCCTAAGTACTAGATCTGTCCTAATCTAACATGCGTGCTATTTACAATGAATAGTTATCCCAATTTCGTAGCCCATATTTCACTGTTGCCTCTCCATAGTCTCTAGGAACGGATACGGGTTCACGGGTCCATGTACAGGTCCTTGTAGTACTTGTACCCGTAAACGCACCCGCGGGTACGGGTCCAAAATTCCAAATCCAAAAACTCAAAATTCCAACCAAAGTCGGTTACGGGTACGGGTACGGGTACGGGTACACAGCTTACGGGTACGGGTCGGGTAGGGTATAGCGCTAGCGGGTACGGGTAGGGTAGGGTAAAAAAGCTTTTCCACGGGTACGGGTAGGGTATGCATTTTGCTGTACCCGCACATCTCTATTAGTTAGCTATTCTTCATCTGCTGCGCTGGGACGAAAGTAGCTGCGCGGGGATGCTGGATCAACTGCGTGCGCGCATGTGCGCAGCTTAGAGGGAACGTTGGTCATGATGTATTAAAAATTATTAAATTTTTGTGTATATGTAGTGTCAGCTTATCGCTAGGGGGTGTACAGTAGCTTATTAGATTGAAAACCTCTATATAATTGAATTCCAGACAGACTACTTAGATATATAACCTTGCTGTCATCACATTTCTGCTGCTGTTGTACCAGCCAAAATGGTCATTGCAGTATGCGCCTGGTATTGTATATTTGCTTTTATTTCAACTTTGCATGAATAGTTTCAAAACTATAGGTACAAAATTTGATGGGCCTAATTTGTGTTGTGCCACCCGTTCCCATCAAAACACTGAAATTAAGCAATGTCAAGCACAGTTAATACTTAGATGTCTGACCAAGCTGTTCATAAGCCATGGATAAATTGGCAGCAGTGTTAATCTGCAAAGGTAAATGCGGGTCTAGGGAAAGCAATGGCCTGCTTCCTCTGTATTAATGGCTTAAGCCGCCTGTATCACTGCTTGCCTAGTACATGGAGATCAGCGCTAGAGTACAGAACTGCCTTTACCTGAGAGAATTTGAGAGAATGTCTTTGTTATTACTGTTCCAGTCAAATTAAATTTAAAATGCCACCACGGAAGAAAAGAACCTACGCGACGGAAAATGAACCGGAGACGTCGAGCAAACGGTTGTGCAGGTATTTTGTTTCAGAGATTCAACTTTTATTTATGACTTCTTAAATTCACAGTGTTGGCTGTCGTATTTGTCTGAAACATAGGCTACTAACCGCAGTTGTAGTTGTTAAAAGGACTTAACCCTTCAACTGCAACAACCAAATAAACCAAACAAATAAACAACCAAACAAATACTCGACTAGATCCTTTGACTGCAACATTCTTTGGAGCTATATGCAATGGAAACCGAGTATGTTCAATTCCGGTGGTTAAGGGTTAACCGATTCTGTATCTTCGCTGATGATTCTTTTATTTAGTTTATGAGGTTGAAAGGGGTAAATGAAATAATACTTATTATTATTATTATTATTATTATTATTATTATTATTATTATTGGGGCGGGAAGTTAGCAGAGTGGTAACAGCGTTGGACGATGGAGCTGAAGGTCGCGGGTTCGAGTCCCGCAGGAGCCCTAAAGGTCGACTCAGCCTTTTTCGCGGTGGTAAAATGAGGAGCAGTGGTAAAAATCTCTGCGATAAGTCAAACAGGTACGCTATGCGATACACTAGCCCCGTATCCGTGGCATTGCACGCCTGGCTGAGGGCTATAGAAACGGAGATCAGCGCCGCCTTATGAGCCCGTGAGGCTCGGGGAAGAACTTTGACTTTTTTGATTATTATTATTATTATTATTAATACTTGTGGTGTTTCAGTTAAGTTAGGCCAAGTCGATCTTCAGGCTTCTGTGAGCATCGAACCCGCAACCTGCTCTATCATCCAGAGTTGTTACCACTGTGCTAACTTCCTGCCAAAACTTGGAAAACCTTGCCAAAACTTGGGAATCTTAGCCCATATTGTTTCTAGAATAGTGACATTCATACACTAAGTTTTAGGCATATGATTTGTGCCTGTTTTAATGCATTTAACTTGATATATCAATTATATTTATCAGATTTTCACTTTGAGAAGGCAGAATCAGTGGATTTTTTAATTATGATTTTTCCGCTGTCTGTGACTTTAGCAAGAAAAGTGCTGAGTCGGGCTTCAGTGTAAAGCGGTGTACTACCTGGTTTAATAATTACTGCACTGGTTGGTCATGTAATATTATTTACAATACATATCATATTGTTTACTTTATTTATATAAAATTTTTAAATAATGTCAAATTATTTCCTCAATAAATTGAGTCCCATATTTGCATTGAATTCAAAGTAGGGTATTCTTTGCTCAGGAGTACTGAACGATATTTGTTTTCCTGAGCTATGGTTTTCTTTTGTTCCAATTCCCTGAATAGTTCCCTGAATATTTTTGTTGACTTGTTCTGCATTGCAGAAAATGATGGTTCAATTGGCCCGGATGGAATCGAGAGATTTTGTAAAGATCTTGGAGTCGAGCCTGAAAATGTAACGATTTGTTTTTAAAATAACTTATCTTTCATCTTTAAGTCATGAGGTTTTCAAAAATAATCTTAATTCGACTTCTCCATAATGTCAGGAAGGCTTTGCGTCTCCTTAAACGGTTCACCCATCAGTTCAATGCCTGTAGGGGGCCGGTGCCGATCCCCGGTTTCATGGCCATCAGCCCCTAGGTGGCTAAGCCATTCATCCGCAGATGTTGGCCGTTAATTCCCTCTCAATGTTGCCATAGCTACACGTTGCAATTGAGTGAAGTCTGAGTCAATCCCAGGGCTCGAACTCGGCTCCATAGTACAATGATGTAACCGCTCTTCATCTTCCCGCCCAAGTCTTCTGATGTTCATGAAATGCTTCAACTTTAAGTACTGTAAATTAGAGTGTTCAAGTAGTTTATTGTATTTTTAGGCTATGATATTTTAGCCATTTTGCATGAAAATGTATTATGTTATTGTCAGTACTGACTTTATTTGTCTGATAATTATCAAACGATACATTCTTCCTTACTATGTACTGAAAGCTATTTGTGTAGTTCATTAACCAGCCCTTACTTTACTTTGCTTCATGTGTTTAAATTTTTTTTGTAAATATAAGTAAGTACAGTGTAAGTAAACTCTTGTGGATTTATATAGTGCTTTAGAAAGTAGTACAACAGTAGCTGCTTATTCTCAGGTGCTTAGCCTGTCTTAAAATAGCTATGAGAAAGGTGAATGATCAGCCAGGCAATGGTCAATATATCCGAATGGCAGTGAGGCTAGATTATGGCTATGGAAAAATGATTTACAAAAAAGGAACGATTTAAGCTTAGGTCTGGTGACATGAGGAGATAATGCGGGAATTATGGGAAGCGACGATTCAGATTTTATTGTTTGACAGTGTTTAACCCTGAGGAGGGAAGCTGGGATCGAGTTCCAGAGTTCAGGTGCAATGAATGAAAAAGTATGGTTGCAGATTTTCAGGGATGACTGATTCATTGGGCGTGAAAGAGTGAGATGAGATGATGAACGTGTGGGTCGAGGAGGCTGAGGTGTTAATAGTGTTCTAAGGTAGACAGGTTTTGATGACTGACGTGAGCTATATGTAAGTGCTATTATCTTATATTGGATACGTTCAGTTATATTAAGCTAGTGTTATGATTTTGATATTGATAAATGCCTGTGATTTTGATGACAGAATACTGTAATTTGTCTTGTTTAGAACATATATTTTGCATTTCTTAAATTGTGAGTATGATAATAGGATCTGTTTTGCAATCAGTTAAATAGATATTTTTCAGACGATGGTTTTGACGTGCATTTTGCTTAAAATTGTAGATTATAATGTTGGTTTTGGCATACAGAATGGATGCCAAAGACATGGGTTATTTCACTTTAAATGAATGGATAAAGGGTATGACATATCTCCAGTAAGTGGACAGACATCAATCTGCAGTCTCAAAATGCCTGACCATTGTTTTGGATATTGCTTTGTATTCCTTATGGAAACGTCTGAAAATGCTTTAAGACGCATAAATGTTGTTTGTGGCATCTTGTGGACTTTATTTTATAATCCTTTTTCTAATTTTCATGGAAGGCTTGTTGTGCTTTTGATGTGACTGTGACTGTGGTTCCTATATTATTTACAGATGTGATTGTATTGAGAAGTTAAACAACAAGTTTGATCTGTTGAACGCATCGCTGTCCGACCCTGTAACATTCAAAAACGTCTACCGATTTGCATTTGACTTCTCTCTTGTATGTACTTGATATGGCTGTTTAAAATCTTTAATTTAAAAACTCAAATCATGTCTGTCTGGCTAAAAGGTGTTTTAGAACTAAAAACTGGAACAATTTTCTTTGCCAATCTCTGTCAATTTTAGACCTAAATTCAGACACTCATTTGAATCAGCATCAATACCATCATTGCAATGTGATTCAAACAAATTCTACAGTTCAAGTCTTCTGAACAAGAGCTAACAATGCAGCTAACATTGGCATAATCCTGCCATCAGCATTGGGAGGGGGATAGAAAATATTTTTAAGGGGGATAGAAATATTTTTAAAGTATACCCACCCAGAAAATCTAGTGATGACTTTTTATTGCTTGTCAGACACGTTTAGAGTGTTAAAGTAGCAAAGAAGCACTACAAAACATTGGGGTGGGGGGATCAATGGTACTATATTCCCTCTCACTAATTATTGGGGGCCGACCCCCACAGTTTGCCCCGTGGTTTTCGCCCCTGGTAGCTGGTAGAGTATTCAAAGTTAGTTAATTCAAGTCTTTGGAATAAGAGCTAACAATGTAGCTACATGACTAGGACTCGGTATGTATAGAAAATCTGTACAAGCTTCAAGAGCGTGTTGTATTTTGTAGGAGAATGGCAATCGTAGTCTTGATAAGCCGACAGCAATAGCGTTGATGACTTTGCTTTTGGACGGGCGTTGGTCACTTTTCAATGAGTTCGTGCAATTCTTAGAGGTGAGCAGAGGCAATAAGTGTTCATTTAATTCACCAAATGAACTATTGCCTTTTTATTTAGTCATGGCCGGGGGCTAATCTGATCTGATCACCGGCCGTGGATGTGACTTCTCTAGATTATGCCTAGGCTGCTTGTGGACGTAGAAGTCTTTAGTTGACATGAACCTGTCTTGTATTGTAAATTGCTAGTTGGCTTGAATGGATGTAATTTCAATTGTCATTCGCTTGTTGGAGGCGTCTGTGAAGATCTCACTTGCATTTTAATGAATATGTCAGATACGATAGCACACACGATGTTGCCAACAATTGCCAATATATATTTGAGTTCGGTTGCTGTTGCTGATTACTAAATCTGTATCAAGGAGTTCTGGATTAGATTTCTTGTTTACGCAAGTTGAAAATATTTTTATATTTTACTTAAATTTCGTTACGGTGGTAGTGGCAGTCTGGCCGACCTCGATATTTGAAATCTATGCTGCAGCATTATTTCTATGATTATCAGTTTGGGGGTGTCTGAAAATTCTGGGGGTCCCCTGCCAAAAAAAAGTCTGACAAGCAAAAAAGGTCTCAAATTAGGGGGTGTTGGGAGTATTAGGGGGGTGTAAAAATATCCATGATGCTGGATCAGCCAAAACATAGCTGAAATTGGGGTGGGGTGGCCAAAAAACATTCTCATTCAACAAGATTCATAGCTAAATATACCAAGAACCAACACTGAAATTTTTAAGAAAGCTTTCTCTTTTTCTGACCCTAAAACATGGACCTCTCTTCCCTTGGCCCCTTGGCTGTCATTTCCTCCAAACGATTAAGTATTTTCAGACCCCAGCTGAAAACACATCTCTTTCAATTAACATATCCTCTGCCTCACTGTTTCCCATTGACTGATTTCTGGAATTTGACTTGGTCTTTTTCAGATGGATTTGGAGTAGCATCGATTGATGCCTAAGATTATTAGAAATGGCACTATAGAAGTTCGTAATTATGGCTATTAAATCTGTGATAAATATTGTCTTTGTAGCAATCCAAATTTAGAGGCGTTAACAAAGATCAGTGGTACAACGTATATGAATTCAGTCGCCACATTCTGCCAGACCTTTCAAACTATGATGAAGATGGTGCTTGTGGGTGTCTCTTCTAATATGTTTTATCTCACTATGCATTAATTAACCCCTTAACCATGTATTTAACTGTAACTCAATGTAAAATGGACGGATGTATCCAGGATCCCCAGTTAAGGGGTTAAGAAAATCTGCATTAATTTTTACATTTGTGACAATTTTGTTAATGATATGAAATCCGTTTTCACTGTATGAAGCTATGGGGCCGTCCATATAATACGCCACACTCGAGGAGGCAAGGGGTCTAAGAAAGTGTGACAGAGAGGATGGGGTAAGGACCTCCATGACGTAACACTTTATGTGTAAATAAAATCTTAAGTATACCTTACAAGAAATATGGTAAAAGCACATTTAAGAGAATACTTTTTGATCATTTACACTTTCTTGCCCATGATGCATAAAAGTTTAGATCTCAGTTATTTTCATTTGCCAGATGTTGAATGCCTGTTTTGTTGCTGAAAATTGAATGAGAAACCAGACTGTATTAAATAGAAAACCTGCAATTTGTGGTGCAATTTATGGACAATGCCTTATGGCTGGTCCACGATTTGTTACATACTTTGAGGGGTCCGCGATTTGTGACCGTTTGTGGTTTGGGGGGAGGGTCAAAAACTGTCAAAAATAGCATTGTATACTTTATGGATGGCCCTAGTGAATGTCATTGTGATAAGCAGTATTCTATGCTGGCTCTCCATACCAATTTCCCTTATGGCATCTTATGGATAGAGACAAGCTGTGAAAGTATAAGTATGATTCTATTATTATTATTATTATTATTATTATTATTATTATTATTGTTGTTGTTATTGTTATTATTATTATTATGCAATTCTATAACACTGGTTCTAATATCCAAAAGGTATTAATTGATGGTGCATCTTTAAAAGACCCGGTAATTCCAGAGATCTGGCAGACTGGAAAAGCTGCAGGAGACACTAGGGAGGAAAAGATATAGTTTTAAGTGTAGATTTTTGTCATAATACAGACAACGTTGAATGTAATTGTAAAATTCTTTCAGGGCCTGTACTGCTCGACGAATTCGTCGAATGGTACCAACAGCAGCTGAGTAAAGCAACAGAGGTCAGCGTTGCTATTTAGAGACCTCCGCCAGAGTTTGCAACCTCCAAAACACCAATTCTCCGCTAAGACAAGACATTATACGCTGTGCGCAGAATTGTGACAGACTGTGTGCAAAAAGCCGGAACTCTTGCAAGATATCGAAATAACCAAAGACTTCTCGATTCTGAATAGGATAAGATAAATTGGAAAAGTATTTAGGTTCTTTAATGTGCGTTACTGGACGGTTTTAGGGTTGTATATATTCGGTAATGATTAAGTCTTGCGTACTTGCCACGGACGCGGTGCAACCGAAGTCCACTTTAAGATGCAAATCACCCAAAGTGTGAATCTTTGTAAATGTAACTAACTATAAAAAAAAATTATGCTTTAATTTGAAAATGTGCCAAGATTTGAAATGATTGTCATATGAAGGAAACGAAACCGAATATGGCAAGTTTGTTACTGCTTTTATTGTATGTGAATGTAATTAATATCTGAATTTGAAAATAACCACAACATGTATGTCATCCATAAGAAAGTCAATGAATATGATTTATGTAAATTTTCTTTTGTAAGAACAACTTTTACCTGTGTTACGTTTATTAGATTAATGGAAAAAGCAGCTTCAGGTACAGTAACAGCAAACAGTCAATTGTTGATACACAGAAAAAGTTATTTATGATTATTATTGAATTGGTCTGTAATGTCTGATCAACTGCCAATGCTTACATTCTCCAAGTACAGATATTCATACAGAAGTTACATAAACTGTATGATTACACTCTATCGTAATCCTAATTGTCTTTATTTATTGGAGCTGTAAAATTTCCTGGAAACTGTTTGAAATTACCATTTATTGATACATCTGTATTTGAGATTGTCGCATTTTGTTGTTGTTATCATTCAGTTCTTTGCCATCAGATTTATAACTTTTGTTATAAAATAACTCGAAACGGTTTGTTTTTAATTCACTTTATTCAGTTTTGTTTTTATTTTACTTAGACCAATAGAGTAGAAGAAGCTACTGTGGTGTCATCAGTGGACATTACATTGAATCTACCTGTAATTAGAGCCCTCATCCAAAGAAATATTGAGAATTTGATTAAAAGTTGGACTGTATAATGGCCACATTTGATTATCAGAAAATATTTAGGAGCATACTCTGCTGTATGGACGGCGTTACTAATAATTTTACGATGCTTATAAGCTTAAGTTTTATAGCATATGTTTCATGTGCTACTAGATTTCAATATCATAGGTTTTCTTTGGATGTAAATGCAGTCTACAGTACATCTCGAATTGCACACATTTCATTGGCCTAGCCACCGGGAAGACCCCCCACCCCACCCCCTTATTCTCTCTGGGACCCGTCATGGGATTTAAGCATAGATGTTGATAAATAATTTCGGAGAGTCGGTAGGATGACAGCGTTTGACCACTTTTTAACGAAGCACAATTCAAGTTTGAATAGTACGCACCAGGTTCCACGTCTAACCATCGTTTTACTCAAAACTGCTAGGGGAGCTTCCCAAATACCTGGTTGGAGTACCGGTCCGTACCTGTATTATGTCGAATTCAATTGCCTCCGCTGTTGTGTCCCCATCTTCATTGCTACAAATCGTGCAGGAATAATCAATAATGTTGTTCTCAATTTCGATCTACAGGGTTCGAAATAGAGCACCTCCAACTCCAAGACATTTTATACTACACAGTAGCACCAAAGACTGCTCTGGACCTAGCAACATCAACAAAACGAAAGTCCTGTCCTGCCGAATATCTTGTGGAATGGATACAGGGATATTTTACACCCCTAACACCACCACCCCCAATTTGAGGTCGACACCCCAAATTTGGTAATGTGACAATATGGTAGGCATACAAAATGCATACTAATTAGCTCCGGACACCCCCCAACCCCTAATTTGAGGTCGACACCCCCAATTTCATAATCCTAGAAATATCCCTGAATGGATAGTAGGCAGTATCGCCACGGGGGGCAACTGCCCCCAACCTGCCCCAGACCACCTACCAGATTTACGCAAATCCTGTGAGAAAGTTATTTATGGAGGGGTGGGAAGGTGGGAAAGGAATCTGACACCCCAGCCCCATTTTTACCGCCCCCAACCAAAAATTCCTGGCGACGCCACTGTTCAGAACTCTCTTGAAATTCGCAAAAATTCAAGGCCACGCAAAGCCTTGAAGGAATTTGCAATTAGTTCCTCGCTATCTTTTTGGTCCTCGATTTATAGCCATACTGTATTTTATCGAGTCTTTGTCCGCCATGAAAGAGAATGCGAGAAATCGTTTAACTCGAAAATTCGACAAATTCTAGGCGAATTAGATCTAGTTTTTAGTGTAAAGTCACCACTACAAGCCCTCTGATCACGCCGACGTGATAACCACACTACAGTAAAACCCATGCCACGCCGAAATGCCCACCGCGTTCAAATGCCCTCCGCGTCCAAATGCTCACCGCGTCCAAATGCTCACCGCGTCCAAATGCTCACCGCGTCCAAATGCCCTCCGCGTTCAAATGCTCACCTCATCCAAATGCCCTCCGCGTCCAAATGACCTCCGCGTTCAAATTATCACCGCGTTTAAATGCACATATTTCGGAACCACTAGCGTTGCCACGGGGGCAAATGTAGGAGCCCCCCTCACCTGCCCTTGACCACCTACCAGATTCGCCCAAAGCAAAGCTTGTGAGAAAGATTTGTGGAGGGGTGGGTAAGGAATCGGACACGCCAACCCCTTTTTGCCTCCCCCACCCAACCAAAAATTCCTGGCGACGCCACTGATAGTAGGGCGATCGAGTGAAGAGCGGTGTATTAAGAGACTTTTTCAAATGGTGACATTGTGATGGTCAAAATAGTTGGCATGACCGGCGAATTCGCTACAAAGTTCAAGATGCGAATATATAGCGTTACCCTTATTTTTGTATCGATTAGAGCTCTATATCAGACAACGCTTGGGCAGCTAATGGCCATTTTTACTTATACCAGTAGAATAGACCAAGCCAGGGGCCTAGCCAGGAATTTGATTGGGGCTGGGGTTGAGGGGCTATAATCTGATATTGGGGTATAAATCTTTGAAAACTTGGAAAATCTTAAAAACACATTAGGCCTAAATTTTTAAGGTAATCTGATTTGAGGGGGTATATATGCCGATAGACCCACGTCGTTACGCCCCTGGAAGAAGCTACTGGCAGCCAGTGGCGTATTTAGAATTTTGGTAAGGGGGGGCCAGACACTTTCGACCTGACAAGTTACAACTTTGGAAAAAGTTGACGACCTTTTTTTTGCTTGTCAAGCAAGACCAAAGGGGGGGCCATGGCCCAAATGGCCCAATGGTAAATATACGCCACTGCTGGCAGCTTACACTCTAGGCCTATTTCTAAAGCGGTGTTTAAGCGTGTGTGTGTGTGTGTGTGCGTGTGTGCGTGTGTAAGTGCAACAATCAAAGGTCAGAGCACTAAACGTTTAGTGCAGTTCGCAGTTTTAAGGAAAAGGAAATTACCGTATTTCCGTCAAAACTACGGTATTTATGTGGGCCGAGTGGAAACAGTTAAAGTGGCGATCGGGTGTTAGAACGGCCGTTTGGCAATCGACCAAAGGCCTAATAAAGCCTAATAAAGCCATTAGGCCCCGGGGTCCTTTGTCCGTCGACGTCGAACGTGGCATTCGACATTTGCACTGATTTGCCAAATTGAGTGATTTGGCGGAATTCGGGAAATCAATTACGGTACGATATGGGCACTCGACGGGGGGAGGCATTGGGGGGAGGGGAGGGATCGAAGGATGACCGCCTTTGATAATGGCCAGTCGGGCATGATGGAGATCCAACGTTTGCTGCTTGATCACTTCGAAACAACCATCGAATCGATTGTTATCTCCTACGGAAGTGGACTTCGAGGGTTGGACCCACCCAGCGGTTGATCGTAAAACCAGTAGTATTGTGCACTCGATGTCAAGTTGTCAACTGCTCTTCACAAATAACTAATCACTCGTGAATTGCCGTAGAGACAGACAGAGACAGAGACAGAGAGAGAGAGAGAGAGAGAGAGAGAGAGAGAGAGAGAGAGAGATGGAGAAAGAGAGCATCAGAGGCGTAGCTAGGGTGTCCGGTGCCTGGGGTCAAAGCACATCGATGGCGCCCCATCAACTTCCGAAAATCCTGACAACCGAAAAATGGTCGTCACCTATTTAGCTTGGTTAAGTTATTTAACCCCTTAACCGTGTATTTAACTTAACTCAATGTAAAATGGACGGATATATCCGGGATCCCCAGTTAAGGGGTTAAAATGAGCGCGGACGGGGGAAACAGCTATATTGATCTTTTTTGCATCTTTTTTGCAACCTTAAACCAGATTTTGCGCCCCCGCCGCCTCCCCCTCCACCCCTACCCGCCCCCTCCAACACACACACAGACACACACACATCGGCTCTCGGCGACATATGCAGACACTGAAGAAACTGAATTGCTTATTCACGTGGAAATGACATCATCTTGATAGGAGAGAAGAAATGTTTATATCCAGCTTCTAAAAAATAGTCCTTGAATCTTGTTATCAGTTGTGAACAGTCGTAGTTAGCGAAGGTCTTGAGACATTAGTTATATATCAACCCGTGGGCCGCGGCCCAAATGTGGGCCGCGAGAAGGATCCTTGTGGACCGCACCGAAGTCTCAAAGTCTTTTCCTAATTTTTTTTAGTTTATTAACTTTATTAATATTTATTTTATTGGCGTAGCCTAGGGGGTTCTTTGTTCGTTGAAGACTTTTTACCAGAAAATGTCAACGTGCTCCCATATTTCCTAAGGCTGGCTACGCCACTGTTTCAGCTTGAATTAACAAAAGTGGGTCGTGCGTGGAGTAAGAGGGGGTCCGAGAATCTCTATCCATCCTAGGATCAGGGTAAATAACAGAGAAATCAATAGTACACATGAAGATTGCTAAAATTACAGCGATAATTAATTAATCAGTTTCTTTTTAATGCCCAGGGGCGTAGCCAGGAATTTGATTTGGGGGATAAATTTGGGGGTACACTGTATATTGTTATATATTGTATATATCTAATATATTATATATATTATATGCCCTGTATGTTATATATATATGTGTGTGTGTGTTTATATTTACTGTATTTTTATATTTGATTTTGGGTGTATGTATATATATATATATATATATATATATATATATATATATATATATATATATAAAGTTCTGGCAAAAGAAACTTCGAATGTCGACACTTTGAATCGTCCTGATCATAGGTGTTGCAAACGTATAAAAAGAAATTTTAAAAACGTAAAAGACGCGCTGTTTTGTTGAAGAGAAAAACAAAACGAAAAAAACGTTTGCAGCATCTATGATCCCGATCGCTTTTCTGCTCGGCTCCCGCCCGACATTCGCTGACTTACTTGTACCAATCACTTGAAATGATTGAACTGGGTTTATTCGATGATTATTATTAACTATAAACCGCACAGGCTTACTTAGCCTCATAGACCGCTTTAGATCACATTATTATTATTATTACTACTACTACTACTACTACTACTACTACTACTACTACTACTACTACTACTACTATTATTATTATTATTATTATTATTATTATTATTATTATTATTATTATTATTATTATTATTATTATTATTATTATCATCATCATCATCATCATCATCATTATCATCATCGTCATCATCATTATCATTAGCAAGCGGAACAGCAAATGCAGCAGGTTACCTCGGGCAGCCAGTGGCGTAGCCAGGATTTCCCGAAGGGGGTTATGACTTCTTCAAAAAATTGACAAGCAAAAAAAGTCGTCACTTGTTACGTAGCTACATACAACTTTTTGGTATTGTTTGCTTATTTTCTTCTTTTTTGCTACCTGAAACCCACGATTTATGATAGAACCTTAAACCCCCACGTCAAAAAAAGTTTCGGTCGGTTAGCCAAGTGGGTTTTAACCCCCAAGTGCCCCTTCCCATGGCTACGCCACTGCGGGCAGCTGTCAATCAATACGTCAATGGGCAGCGTCGTTGGTTTCAAGTACGTTATTCGGCAATTGGTCAACACTTTGAACAAGTGATTGGCTACTTGTGGTGGGAGAGAAGAGCCATCGGAATGACGTAGGCCTACCTGCCGCTGAAGTGCTCACCGACCGACCGGTGTTTGGCTTCGTGGCGCTTTCTTTCTAGTTAACTTTTCGTCTTCCATGTGATAGAGGCTGCAGTTGCAACGTTCGGCGACGGTGAGTTTATTTGTGGTTTTCCGAGCTAGGTCGATGATTGTTAGAATAGCGTTGAAGCATGGACGGCATTTGATTATAATAAAAAGACATGCGACACGCTGACTGAGAATTATTCGCTTTACAATATTCTGCTGTTCCTTTCTTTCTCAAGTTTCAATGATTTACGATAATTGCGTATCGAATAGTTTGTAATGTAATTATTATAACTAGGTTCTGACGAAAGTAAGATCTAAGCTGTACTGTTTCTGACTTTCGCTGTGGTGTATTCGTAAGCATTAGTTTTTGGAAAGCAGCAGCAGCAGCAGTAGTAGTAGCAGTAGTAGTAGTAGTAGTAGTAGTAGTAGTAGTAGTAGTAGTAGTAGTACTGTGTAGTAGTAGTAGTAGTAGTAGTAGTAGTAGTAGTAGTAGTAGTAGTAGTAGTAGTAGTAGTAGTAGTAGTAGTAGTAGTAGTAGTAGTAGTGGCAATAGTAGTAGTAGTAGTGATTATGCATTTTTATAGCACCAGTTACAATACTCCAAGGGTATCAATCGATGGTTAAAGCGCATGCGTATAAGTTTAGAATGCCATTTGATGAGTTTTTATTAGGGCGTAAAATCTCAAGTGACTCTATTGGACCTAACTACCCGTGACTACACGATCTCTCTCTCTCTCTCTCTCTCTCTCTCTCTCTCTCTCACACACACACACACACACACACACTATATAGGTTTGCTCTCTGATATCAAACTGTAGTGTGTAAATGTACTGGAAAACGATTCGTGCGAATTGCTAAAGAGGCAGATTATGCAGAAGGCGACGCCTGATCGGTGCTACCGAATAATAATAACAACAACAAAGACGATCGAACGAACAATGGCAGTCAAGAAGAGTGCGATTATCGGGTGCGAAGCGCTAAATGTCTCTTCGATGCGCCTGGCTGGAGACGGCGGCGAAGGGGTTCTGCCGTCAGAGAAGGAGGTAGTCGGCGATCGATGGAAGAGGAAGGGAGACGTCGGGGTGGGGTGGGGATGGGGGTGGCGGTAATGGTGCGGATCGAACGTTCGTCGTAAGGGTTGATCGAAAAAAGGTGAAAAACAAAAGTAAGGAGACAAAAAGGAGAAGTAGACTCAGTAGTAGTAGTAGTAGTAGTAGTAGTAGTAGTAGTAGTAGTAGCAGCAGCAGCAGCAGCAGCAGTAGTAGTAGTAGTAGTAGTAGTAGTAGTAATAGTAGTAGTAGTAGTAGTAGTAGTAGTAGTAGTAGTAGTAGTAGTAGTAGTAGTAGTAGTAGTAGTAGTAGTAGTAGTAGTAGTAGTAGTAGTAGTAGTATGCATTTTTATAGCACCAGTTATAATTCTCCAAGGGTATCAATCGATCAATCGATGGTGCGCCGAATCCATCTGCAAAAGACCAAGCGATGCATGGCTTTCGAAAGACAACGTAAATCGGGACAAGAAGCTTGTCAGGCAACCGTCGTCGGGGAAGGGAAGTGACAGCAAATGCCACGTAGCCTTCTCCTGGTCCAGCAAGATATGCCATATGAAAATGTTGATGGTTCACTTTCAGCCTTTCAGTTGTTCATAAGAAAACCATCAGTGAACGACATAATGAAATGGACAAACACAGAAGGTAAAGGCATTGATGGTGTGAATTGGAAAGACACAACACAGAGGAAGAGTTTATATGCGTTCTTGGTCTTCTTATCCTGTCTGGCGTGTACAAGTCAAGAAGTGAATCTATCTTTAGGCTATGAAGCCTGCAAACGAGAAAGAAGCTGACCAGAATAATTTGTCAGTTGGTGAAACCTCCTAAGAAACGGACAAGATGTCACTGCTGCGGAAGAGAGAAATAGCAGGTGATGCTGCTCTTCTTGCAAGAGCGAAATGTTTGCAGAGAACTTTCAACATTTACCTGCAACAGTTGCGAGTGAGATTATAAAGAAAGTTCCATGTGCAATATTTACGTTATACAGTAGACTGCACATAAGTGGATGTTTGTAGCCTGTAACTGAGTGGAACAATGTGAAATTGTTGTCTGTGACTTTAAATTTAACAACTTTTGCTGGTTTTTAATTTATTTGTATACTTTATCAGTATGGTGTGAAATATAACAGCTATTGCAATGGGGGTCATTTCTGGCCCCATCGGCACTCAAAGGATAACATTTTTATAATCTAGGGTTTATATATATATATATATAAAATTGTATTATATATATTATAAAATTGTCCAAGCCCACTATATATATATATATATATATATATATATATATATATATATATATATATATATATATATATATATAGTGGGCTTGGACACTATATATATATATATATATATATATATATATATAGTGGGCTTGGACAATTTTCGAGACAAATTCATCAAAACCGAGACCAAGGCAAAGACCGCCATTACCAAGACCAAGACCGGAAGCCTTAGCTGTCGAGACCAAGACAAGACCAAGACCACAAGGAATCGGTCTTGAGTGCTCTCGAGACCAAGATCACGGTCTAGAGGACTGCATCCCTGGCAGGAGCACGGCATGTGCATATCCATGGGCGCCCGCACGTTGGGGCAAGAGGGGGCACTTGCCCCTCCTGGAAAATAAAAATGCAAATATTTCCCATTGAAATTTGAAAACTTTGCTAAAATATTAATCGTGACCATTGTGCTAAGATGTGTTTTGCCACTCTTGGAAAAATTTATGTGACAGTCATGACCATTATGTTTTGCCCCTCCTGGAAAAATTTCTGTGGGCGCCCATGTGCATATCTAAAAAAACTAATGGATGCTATATGAAGGAGGTATAGAGGAAGCAGATTTTCTAGGGCTGCGGGCGGTTGGGGTTTGGTCCCGTCAGACTGATAGGCGCCAGTCCTGCAGTGGGGGTTGGAGAAAGGGGTCTGAATATTCGACATCTAATCGCCGACTCCTCTCCCCCCCGCCGGGAGTTGTAAAATTTAGCGCTGCGCGTTGTTTTATGGCGCATTCTTCGCGGCCACGGCGGCGGTCCGTCCGCTGGGTCTCCGGTGCCCGCGTGTGGCCCGCGCATTAGAACCTCAGAAAATTCTACACCGACTGAGCAATAAAAACGGTTCCGTCTAATTGAGCATGAATATTAATCGCACGCAGCGCAGCCGTGTGACTGGGTGGTCAGCCCTGCATGATCGGGTCACCGGGGATAGCGTTGACCTTTAGATCGAGCACAACGCGCGCTTTAATTTACAGTAGAATTAATAGTCCAGGAACTGGACTCGACCTTGTAATAAGCTTGTAAAGTGATTCGAATTTCTGTGGTTAAAAGGGAGCGGAATATGACGGAGCGGGTTCAAGTCTCGTTTGCGCCCCTAGTGGCTTTCACACGGGCAGTAATGCCTCCTAAGCCACTTAAATCATGCTAAGTTTAATACACGCACGGTCCTATACAGTATACAAGCACAACCACTTGAGCGTTGGTCAACTAATACCTGCTTATGTTAGCTATGATTGTCTGTGTTGGAATTCGCGCAAGACTAAAAATTTTAAGACCGTAAGCACAGCACGACATGTCAATCTGAGGTCCACGTAGCCTACATTGTGGCCTACATGACCCATTCATCTACGTCGGTTGGTTGTCATCTACAAAAACCGACCATCAGGTATACAAATGAATTGTTCGGTATTGATGTGGGCGAGGTTCATTGATAGTGTACTTGTTTTTGACCGCCGAACGACAAAGCACGACTTTCGAACAGATGTTAAACACCGGCTTTAGTATATTAAAAATACGTATGAGGAACTTTTGTTTGACGTTAGGCCTATACAGTGTTTGAGCATTTAAAAATACTCTGTCTAAATTTTCAATCCACACGGCGAAGTTACTAGAGTTACATCAGTGGTGTTCATACAGGCTTACTTACCCTCCCAAACCACTTTAAATCACATTATTATATTAATATATTATTAGGCCTACTGTTATTACTAAAAAAATTTATTTGTTTATATGGCAGTTATTATTGGGGGGGGCGGTGACCGGCGGTTATAACTGGGGCGGTCAAAACTGGAGCGGTCATAACGAGGGTGGTCATAGCGGGGGCGGTCATAGATGGGGCGGCTACAATGTGATACCTCCAAAAAAACCTCAAAATCCCCCCAGCCAAATTCTAGCACTGGAAATTGTTTTGCATTGAACTGTTCCTTTTCCTCTCCAGCAAATCAATCTCCCTAAAGGCATGGAATATGGGTAAAGCACTGCCCAAGGGGTGTTGCGTTTTGCCAAAGTTAAAGTAGCGATCTTGCATTGTATTGTATTGTATACTACACTCATTACATTACGCTAACCGGTGATTAATTACATATATAGCGCTGTCTTGTAAAAGAGAATAAGATGAAGCAGCCACTTAACCCCTTAACCGTGTATCTAACTGTAACTCAATGTAAAATGGACGGATATATCCGGGTTCCCCAGTTAAGGGGTTAATGGTGCACTGCTGTTGAGGAACATGTGGAATGACTGATCGTAGAAGCTGTTAAGACATCAGAGGCTGGTGCGCTGTTATTTCACGTCTCTATACGACTCGCAGCAGAACTGTCGGTTTCTCTGCGGTTGGTTGGTCGGTCGGTCGGTCGGTCGGTTGGTAGAGCGTGCGTTGTGGTAATGGTAACGGCGCCCAATAGTATAGTTCGCGACCGACCAACGTATAACATTTGCACTCAATCGGCGGCCATCGATACGGGTTCTTCTCGCAAGTTCGTTTCGACACGTGTCTCTCTAATATAACAGACCGAAATTCAGATGCAGAAGATGCGAAAGGGGAAGGAAGGAGGGAAAATCAGAGAGAGAGAGAGAGAGAGAGAGAGAGAGAGAGAGAGAGTGAGAGTGAGAGAGAGACAGACAGACAGACAGAGACAGAGACAGAGAGACAGACAGACAGAGACAGACAGACCGACAGAGAAACAGAGAGACAGAGGGACAAGGAGAGAGACAGACAGGCAGGCAGACGAATATAGACAACGGCGGAGATAGAGATAGACGAAGACAGAGACAGAGGGAGAGAGAGAAAGGTAATGTACAGCCGACGTAAATCATCTAAAGAACTGAGAAGAGTTTTGCTTCTATTGGAAATAAAAGCGTTTTCGCTAAATTCGCTTTCAATTTCACGAGAGAAACTGCACCAGATGAGTGCAGCAGAGAAATTGAGAGAATGATTGAGAGAACAAAAGGACGAAACGACTCAACAGACGCAGTTCATCGTCGTCAAGAAGACATCAGTCGATCTCACTTCCTTCGCCCTCTTCCTCCAACGCCTCCGGTTTTCGGAATGTACCAGTGGGTTCTAAGAAGCGGACCCATGGACATCTCTGGATTAGCGTTTGTTCGTCCCCCACCCAGAGTTTCCTCTGATGATTGTGTTGTCGAGTAGTTTCCGCCCTTTCTTCGACAGACTATTTATTCTTCATTGTGCTCGCTTCGATTCTTCTTCTTCGCTCTCGCTTCTTCGACATGACAACATGATTCCCGACACCTTTTTGACAGCAGCACAAAAGAATCGGTGTGTACCTGTACGAACAACACACCGGGTCGCTCTATGTACAGTAGAACTTCGTTATAACGTTACTGGGTTATAACGTAAGCTCGTTTATAGCGTATAATCGATTATAACGTACCGCGATGTACATACAGTCCCCTTGCGATGCGCTATCGTATTGGACGGTATTGGATATAACGTATTCAAGATATAGCGCACTCAATTTTACAGACTCGCTAAGTGGGGAGATTAACGACGTTCCACTGTAGATATGCAAACATCTAGCAAAGGGCGTGCCTGTAGTAAAATTATGGTGCCTAATAGGCCTACTATATACTTGCACCGATCCTCTTTCTATTGAGGTATATTACATCCCGATGTCAAACAAATGCGTAGATATCGGTCCAGGTGTATAGCAGGTAAATATCGACGAACTACAAGAGCAGCCGGTGCTGCTATATTATTTCGGATTGAATAGTAAGTGCTGAGCCTCATTATTATCTCTTCCGAGGAGCAACACCGGTCGAGCGGCACCACCTCTGCTGCGCGCATTTGGTGTACTTCAGTCCGAGGTTCTTTGTGCTCGGAGCAATAATTATTATTATCGAATAGCGTCGGATCCATATTAGAGTTTACTAAGTTTAGACGCCTTCTAAGACATAAACTCCGATGCGTGATTTACAAACGTAGGACTTAGGATTATCCTGCACTCTGTGTATGCAGTCACACAGTGATTTGCGACCGCACACTAAGTAGATGACGAATCAGTGAACGTCTTTATGTGGATGGACATAGAAATATAAAAAAACAAATAAAATTTTAAGAAGCGTTGGTTTAAACCAGGGACGTCATTTGGGAGGCAGGGGGGCATTTGCCCCCTGATTTTAGGACAAAAATTTTTTCCGCCAATGTTTGTGTTATTTAGTTTTTTATATGTCCTAAAGGAGTAACTAACCCCGTGAAAATGACTGACAAGCAAAAAAAGGTCGTCAACTTTTTTGCAAACTTGTAACTTGTCAGGCTGAAAGTGTTTTGCCCTCCCCTGAAAAACGGTGAAATGACGTCTCTGGTTTAAACCACAAATCTGTGATCGAATAATTCTAAGCGTGTTTTTTTTTCTTTCTTCAGGAAAGTGGATCGTTATGTACATAAACTTTTCATACTGGAGAGTGAGAATAGGTATTTTCAAAACCAGTGGATAATTACAGAATTATCGAACCGAGTGTCGTATCACAAACGTCGATGGTGAAATTGAAGCCTCTGGTCTGACCCCGAACAGCGTAGTGTTTTATGAGTTCGCGACTGCAATCATTATTTCAATTCCTTTGACGTGATCTTCGTATACGCACATCGAATTTTTATTCCCACAATGGTTTCAGCACAATAGTGTCGACTTATTGCAGAGCTGTGCGCGACTTCTCACTCTATAGACGCTACAGCGGATTTGAAGTTGTTTTGCTCGCTTCGAGAAGAATTCGAAAAGACTCTAAGTCAGTTTTAGAAAACCAGAGAATCAATGGATGGAGTGAATTTAAAGGGCAGAACAGCGATCGTCACCGGATCCAATACAGGCATTGGCAGAGAGACCGCCAAACAACTAGCAAGACGAGGTAAGAGCACTCGCTATTTAAAAAGACCTTCTCTTCATATTGATCATCACTTTCTTGTGAACGAAAATGATCTTATTTAAACTGCGTCTCTCTCTCTCTCTCTCTCTCTCTCTCTCCGCAATTAATCTCATTTCCCTGGAAATGATAGCTTAATGATGCCTACTCGAGGCTTTAGGTCCATTTGACCATTTCGCAACATGATGCCTATTCTCACACAGGGCAGATCCCACTGAACCTCTATAAACCCAATAATAATAATAATAATAATAATAATAATAATAATAATAATAATAATAATAATAATAAACGTGGTTTCAAATAGTTTAGGAGGCTTATAATTATTCTCAACATTTAAAAGTCCTTACTAATACTACCTCTACTATTACTACTACCACTGCTACTACCACTACTACCACTACTACTAATAGTAGTAGTGGTAGTAGTAGCAGTGACAATACTACTTCTACAACCACCGTCCACTAACACCACCACCACCACTACTACTACTACTACTACTACTACTACTACTACTACTACTAGGCCTGCTAGGCCTACTACTATTACTACTACTACTACTAATAATAATAATAATAATAATAATATTATTATTATTATTATTATTATTGTTATGGTTATGGTTCTTGACAACTTCTATAGCGCCGTAGCATGGCGAAGGCCAAAGTCAAAGGCGCTGTCAACAACAACGCTGACAAATCAACATGGAATGGATGATGTTGGTCTTGAGGGAAAGTCCGCTTAGAAGAGGTCGCTGCCTTGTCGAAATCGGACAGTGAGCCCTTCAGAAGGCAGTCTTCTGCAAGGAGACGTTCCGTCGAAGAGTCAGCGAAAACGCAGAAAGGATGTTGAAGGACCGCATGGACGCTGAGAGAAATTCTCTGCGTGGCGAAAATCAGGCGGCGAATCCTTGAGGGCGGTCATCTTCGAGACAGTAATCCATCGCCGAACTTGACGGGAACCGACTGAAGATGGAATTCCGCGCGTGAACCGGAACAGTCTTTATGCCCTTTGTAGCCTGTAGACTACATCGACGGGTTGGCGGCTTAGACAAAATGGCGGGCCAACCACGCCGACACGGGCGACATTAATCCGATCCGTTCAGCGCAGAGAAAAAGCAAAGACGATCACCAACCGCCTCAAAAACGACAGCTGGGCGACAATCCACGCAAATAGCGCAGAGAAAAAAGCGCAAGACGTCGGTAAAACCGTCAAGAACGTCGTTATTCCGAAGCACCTACAGACACGTGCTAGCAGCCAAAATGGCGCTACCCGGAAGTAAGTAAGTAAGTAATTTTATTATATTATATATAGCAACGTACTTAATTGATTGAGACATGGTGATAGGTACCGATATAGAAGCACCCGATTAGCCTCTGAATTTGGAAAGATAATGTAGCAGTGATAGCCGTGGACTTCGATAACTCTAATTGATGCCTATTAGCATTCTTTAGAGAATTTCATCAGCAGCATAAAGGGTTTAGCATAGACGCATAGTAATAACACATCGAATATAGAGTAAGGAAATGCGATCGAGACGAGAATAACGGTCTTTAAAAGACATCGCATTAGACGACAACTACATCAGCCGCGGGTTCGATTCCATTTCCCAAATGGTCGAACGAGTAAGAAAGTCGTTCCGGTTGTAGAATAAATTATGCTGCTCGTGTGCGTGTGCGTGTGTGTGTGTGTGTTGCTTACGTGAGCGTTTGAAGAAATTAGTGAGGCATTGCTATGCATTAATTTACAGAGTGACGCATACATATATATATATATATATATATATATATATATATATACAGGGTGGCGCAAAAGAACCGGACAATATTAAATGAAAACCTGAATGTGACTAGTCCGGTTTTTTGCGCCACCCTGTATATCCTGAAGTCATTAATTCAAATGGCAACGAGTTCGATTAGGTTCTCTTATTCAAATCAGATGCAACGGCCTGGTGGTGGTGGTGGTGGGGGGGTGGGGAGGGGGCAGAATCCGATTTGATGTCCAGACTAAATCAGAACAGCTGACGTATATCCGACTTCTTCGTTGTAATAATTATATATTGAACCGCATCAGTCAACTTCTATAGCGCCATTTTGGTAATGCACTTGGCATCGATCGATGGTCTCTCTTTGATTTCAATCGTAATCCTGCATTGTCGAATCCAACGAGTCAATCCGATCTTCCGGTTCCGGTTATGGCGAATAGGCAAGAGAGAAGAGGATTGTGGATGGATTGTGGATCGAAAATGGGTTGCATGCTAAAATGGCTACTTGCAACGCTTAGGGGAATCTTCTGAAACTGTTATCGACAAGGTATAGATACACACACTCTCTCTCCGTCTTCCGTCTCTTTCTCATTCTCTCATTCTGTCTGTCTCTGTCTCTCTGTCAGGTGTCTGCCAATTCCTCTCTCGGTCGTTTGGTCTTGCGTTTACCTTTTCTCTGTCTGCCTGTCTGTCTGTCTTTGCCTTTCTGTCTCTTTGTCTGTTTGTCTGTCATCTGTCTTTCTCCGTCTCTCTCCTTCTCTGTCTGTCTGTCTCTGTCTGTCTCTGTCTCTCTCTCTGTCTCTGTCTGTCTGTCTCTGTCTCTGTCTGTCTGTCTCTCTCTGTCTCTCTCTGTCTCTCTCTCTCTCTATCTCTCTCTCTCCCTCTCTCTCTCTCCGACTGTCGTCTGTGACTTCTTAATCTTCGTAAGCGGAGGAATTGTTCTGATTGACAGGTGCGCGCGTCATTCTCGCCTGCCGAGACACGACGAAAGCAGAAGAGGCAAGACGCCAGATCGTCGAATCGACGGCGGCGACGGCGACGGCGGCGGCGTCGACGCAGCAGCCAGACGACTGCGATGTGGTCGTCAGACGACTCGACCTTGCATCGCTAACATCCGTCAGAGAATTCGCCGCCGATATCAATCGAAGTAGGCTCTCCATCTCTCTGTGTCTCTGTCTCTGTTTTTCTTTGTGTCTCTGTCTCTTTCTATCCGTCTTTCTCTCTCCGTCTTTCTCTCTTTCTCTGTTTCTCTCTTTCCCTTTCTTTATCTATCCCCTCTCTCTGTCTCTGTCTGACTCTCTCTCTCTGTCTGTCTGTCTGTCTCTCTGTCTGTTTATCTCTCTGTATGTCTTTTTGTCTGTCTCTCTATATGTCTGTCTTTGTCTGTCTCTGTCTCTCTCTGTCTCTGTCTCTGTCTCTCTCTCTCTCTCTCTCTCTCTCTCTCTCTCTCTCTCTCTCGGTCTCAATGATTTCGCTGTGTGTGGTCCGTTTCTCTAATCGCTTATAACGGTCTTCTTCAAAGGACGCAACTTACTTAGAGGACTGGTCACTTCACCTCAACCTAAGTGCAAAATGCGGCTACACTCCTAGTTATTGTTGCTGCTTATCATTGTCTAGAAATTGGGGTTCTACTGTTATAAGCAATAATCGATAATTATCATTGCAAACATTATATTTATCATTATCTCAACCATATGTCTAATCTTACCGCTCAGTTAAATTTAGACCAAGTCAAAAGAATGGACAAAAGGAGATTACCATTACAAGGGGCACTCTACACTCAAATAGAAGGAAATAAAGGAAAAGGAAGACCCTGGAAAAAGTGGATGGACAAAGACGGACCCATATATGGACGTCTCTGATAGGCCTATAGCTGCTATTTTACGCCATCTCATAGGTTTAATTAACATCATTACTACAGTATTAGGGCACGGATGAATCGTAGTTTTGTGATTGGATCTCAGATGAACCGTGTGTCGACATTCTTGTCAACAACGCTGGAGTCATAGTTTCCGAAAGACGTTTGACAGAAGATGGCTTCGAGTCGCATTTTGCCGTCAACCATCTGGGTACGTATCCAAATGGCGCTCAAACTACCGAAAACAGTGAATCAAAGTCACCTATACAGTAGAACTTCGTTATAACGGACTCGATTATAACGCATACTTGGCTATCAAGCACCGTAATGTACGGTCCCGTGTGATGCGCTACCGTATATTGGATGGTATTCGATAGAACGTACCTCGGATATAACGCAGTAAATTTAACAGAGCCGCTAAGTACTTTATAACGAAGTTCTAGTGTATTATTTGGCTCGCCTGGTGGTGTTGAAACATCTGCACAAATGTATGATTTGAAGGGGTTTCGGGAGGTTTAACGGTTTCGAAGAAGACCGCCACGATTTTTTGGAACCTTGCTCCCACAGGATTCGGAAAATTTGGGGCGAAAGCAGTCCAATACCCCCCCACCCACTAATTATTTTAAAATATTGAACAATGTCTACAACTAAAATAACGGTCGAAATCCTGTTGGATAGCACAATGCGTGATTACGGAATGTATCATCTGATCACTTCACTAATAAAGGCTCCGACCGTCAATGTTAATTTGATACAGTTTTTTTAAAGCCTTAAGCCATTTACCAATGTGTATAGTCATCATCATCATCATCATCATCATCTTCTTCTTCTTCTTCTTCTTCTTCTTCTTCTTCTCCTTGTTCTTTTATGAACTGAAGTTGAATTGACAGCGTGAATTTCTTTTCTTCAGCAATGCAGAGCTGTCCATGGGTCCATTTTCTAGAACCAAATCCAACCCGACCCATCAAATCTCCAACCCAACCCAACCATGCCGATAATAGGTTTACTTGACCCAACCCACTGTAATACATTACAGTTTCTTAAACCATGACTTATTTTCTGACCAAACCCACCATTAATATGGAAAACTCTGACCCAATCCAACCCAACCCAACTCATAAGTTAAACCAACCCATGGACATCTCTGCAGCAATGTTGATCCTGTGTCTTCTCGAATGCTTCTCACATTTACCTTCCTTGTCCACTCTTCCACGTCATCTGCCCATCGTCTCTTGGTCGCCCTGTTTTTCTTGTTCTCGGCATCATTCCTTGCTGGATGGTCCTTTCCAGTGTTGACCTATAGCGTCGCTGTACCGCTGTACGTGCCCCCGAAGTATTGCAGCTTCATTCTTTTGCACTCAAGTGTTGACGAACCGTTTTTCTGTATTCGACAGTTGCAAAACCTCTTCATTGGTCTCTCTCTCTCTCTCTCTCTCTCTCTCTCTCTCTCTCTCTCTCTCTCTCTCTCTCTAACACTTATGCACTGCATGTTACGTTATGAGTTCATTTCGAAAGCTTCTATATTCTTGTTTATATTTTTTTCTTCAAAGTCCAGCTTTCACATCCATATGATGCGCTCTTATTCTCTTCTCCGTTCTAATGCTGTTATTTTTATCTTTCCATGTGTTTTTCGTTTTTCTCGTGGCAACCCTTCCTTTTGCCAGTTCTGGCGTTTATTTCCTCTTCTTGGGAGCAGTTTTCATAACGAGAGCGTCTACTGTAAATTAATTTGAACCAAAGGTTGAGTTGAACGAAAATTACCTTCTTATGTTAGGTGCAACTTGCACCGAGGAAGTCAGGAAGTAATCGAAGGAAGTCAATCACTTTTCCTCGTCCATTCATTTGTTATGGATATGATAATTTTTCCATGAAATAATAGAATACCCGATGGATTATATTAAGATTTAATTCCTTTCAGATTTCACACTGAACGCTCTTTTATTTTAAAATGACAGAGAGAGAGAGAGAGAGAGAGAGAGAGAGAGAGAGAGAGAGAGAGAGAGAGACATAGACAGAGACAGAGACAGAGACAGACAGAGACAGACAGAGAAGGAGAGAGACAGAGAAAGACAGATAGACAGACAGGCAGACAGAGAAAAGGTAAACGCAAGACCAAGAGACCGAGAGTGGAATTGGCAGACACATGTAAAGGCATGTCGGCAGACAGTGAGTGAGACAGACAGAGAGACAAACAAACAGACAGAGAGAGAGAGACAGAGAAAGACAGATAGAGACAGAGAGGGAGAGACTGGCAGACAGCACAGCTTCACGTAGGCATGTAGGCAGACAGAGATATAGGCAGACTTTGGCAGTCTACTTGAAAGCGTCATTGCCATCTTCTTTGACGTCAAACTGAGCGTTGTTAACTTTGTTTAGAGACCACTTTTTTATCGTGCTATCGCTGCACCACAAAATGGTCCATTAGTAAGTAAGCAAAGTCTCGTTGAATTTATATAGCTGCTTATTCTTAGGCGCTTGGTGAAATCTGCAATAGTTTTGCCATAAGATTTGTCGGTCAAGAAAGGTCATTTTTATCCAAAGGGTCATCGCGACGCATAATACAACATCACCGAATACTCACTCAAATTTCCGCTAGTGTCACGGATATTCGTTAACTGTAGGAGAGAGGATGTCTCTCTTTCATCTCCAGATTGTCGTGATAGGATACTGCCTGTTATTATTATTATTATTATTATTATTATTATTATTATTATTATTATTATTATTATTATTATTATTATTATTATTATTATTATTAATGAATTCTTTGTTTGCACGGGTAAGGTCATTTCCTGCTGACCTATCTTCTCTTACCAAAGCTCGAGTCTTCTCGGCCGAGTCGCGTCGTTACGGTATCTTCGGTGGCTCATCGATTCTACGACCTCGACTTCGACGACCTTCAAACGATGCACAAATGGAACGTCTTCAAAGCGTACGGAAGAAGCAAAACGGCCAACGTTCTATTCACCTCCTATCTTCCGCTCTTACTCAAAGGTTACTTTAGTTTCTTTAGCCAGGAATCACTCCAATATGATGTCCACAGGCGTAAACTTCTATTAGGTCTCTAGACTCGAAGCCCCATCTCTTTGAGAAGCTACCGTGGGCAAGGGGGAATGCATAGGGGTCTGGCCCCCACTTTTCCATCAAAGTTGACGACAATGGTGAGATCCGCCGTGGTCTAACTGATAGGATTAACTTGAAAAATAGGTTGTCTATTAAACTACAGATTATTGGTTATAATTTACAAATTATTATTGTAAATTCTATCTTATGCGGATCTCATCTCATGCAGTTTGCATTTATAATTATCATTCTAGAGGCAGTTCCGTGGAATTTCTGACAAGCGCCAAGAATCAGTTAATTTGCTAATGCATTTGCCAGAGGCGCTTTCCTAGTTAGCACAGTTCGATGACGTCACATGGTGACGTTGCTTCTGTCGTCGTAGATCGCGGTGTGACGTCATATTGTCTGCATCCGGGTCTCGTACGAACCGACCTTGGTCGAGAACTGGAAGGGTCGGTGGCCGCCAAGTGCTTCCGGATGTTCTGGGCTTGTTTCCGGATCCGTCTTCTGTCTCCGGAAGAGGGCGCCAGGACCACGCTCTTCTGCTGCCTCGAACCAAGCATCGCCAACCGCTCTGGGCATTACTACAGGTACTTCATTCATTCATTCATTCATTCATTCATTCATTCATTCATTCATTCATTCATTCATTCATTCATACACTCACTCATACACTCACTCATACACTCACTCATACACTCACTCACTCACTCATACACTCACTCACTCACTCATACACTCACTCACTCACTCACTCACTCATACACTCACTCACTCATACACGCACTCACTCACTCATACACTCACTCACTCATACACGCACTCACTCACTCACTCACTCATACACTCACTCACTCACTCACTCACTTCCATTGAAATTCGTCTGTTTATTTGACAGTGAGTGCAAGGAGAAGCGAGTGAAGGCATTCGCAAGAAACGCTTCGTCAGCGGATAAGCTCTGGCAGGTCAGCTGTCGGTTGTGTCAGGTGCCCGTCGATCCGTTCGCCCTGACACCGACAGCAGAGGCGGCGGCGGCGGCGGCGGCGGCGGCGGTGCCTGTTGTCCAGGCGGCGATGTCAGTGTCAGACGCTCGCGTCGAAAAATCGAACCTTCGATCCGTCGGAAACGAAGAAGCAAACGGCGACCACAGCAGCGCCGGGCGTTGAGTCTAAGCGTCGCCAAAACTCTCAACGCTTCAACATTCAACTCCTGAAAGCAAAAAACTCTGCCGTCCTGTCCCCCCATCAAAGTCGGATCTGTTGCACTGTAGCGAAAGGCGGCTACACAGGGGAGTCGAGAGGACCCTCTGTCCCCCCTACTCAATAATTGCCCCTCCAAATGGTCCCCCATACTTTAGTGTACGCATTTCTGTAGGCCTATGTGCTGGTTTACGACAACTGTTAGTCTCCATGCTCAGAAGCAGTGGCGGTTTCACGTGAGGGGGGATGAGTGGGGATGCATCCCCCACCGGACTTCCGGACTTTTTATCGTTTGTGAAACCTATTTTTTCGGTAAAAGTCTAGCAAAACTACGGGGAAAACTGCGGATGACCTTTTTTCTTTTTTTGCTTGCCAAACTATTTTCACTATTTTCGGTAGAAGTGTAGTAAAACTAAGGAAACAATTTTCTTTTGTCAGCCTTTTTCGGCAAAGTTTATTGATATTTCCCTTCTTTTTTCATCCCCTCATCAACTTCCTATGAATCAATTTCATCCCCCACCAAGAAATCCTGGAACCGCCACTGCTCAGAAGTTGCCACCCCAACGACCATCACGCCTCGCCCCCCACTTGCCAAATGCTGGAGCCGCCAGTGACTGTAACTGCTGGCGGCTACTAAATCACTCTTAATTCCGCATCTGCACACCCATTCTCGCAATAACTTTATGTGGGCAGTGGCGTGCAGAAAGTGGTGGACGCCCCCAAGGTCCTCACTCCTCATGTCAATTATTGCGCCCCCCATCTGGTCGGCGCTCGGGGCCACCGCCCCACTGCCCCCTACAGGCTGTTGCTTGTGACAGACAGAAAAAAACTTAAAATTTGCAGGAGACGACAAAAAACCCTCAAATGTCAAAGGTTTTTCCAAGCGAGATATTCAAAATAACGGACGAAGTGTGCACAAAGAAATGCCGTAATTAATTTGGTAGACGAAATTTCAAACTTGTAACTCAGAATGCGACTGTCTCCAAATACTTGTATTTTGCGGGAGTGTCGTGATGTCTGATGCCTGAAAAATGTTAGACCTATTTCTACACGCCGCGTTACCATTGGTGACCGCATGTTTCCGGTATAGCGGCTGCCAAAGTTTGGAATAGCCTGTCATCATCAACAACTATGGCAAAGACAATAGAACAATAGAAGCATTTGAACGAGAACTAAAAACAGCTCTCTTCTTTGTTCGTAGTTATCCAGAACATTGATCGTTGTAAGATATAGGGCCTACTGTATTTTTAATTGTAAGGTGTCCTAGCAGTACTTGTACGATACGCCACCATAATCAGATCATGATCATGATGATGATGATGATGATGATTATTATTATTATTATTATTATTATTATTATTATTATTATTATTATTCATGGACATGAATGCCGAATCTCGCCTGTAGCCAATAGAAGATGTAAATTAAAATCGTAATTAAGGTAACACTGGAATTGGGCGAAGATGTGGTAGTACAGTAGCACATACTATATTTGGATAGACTGTAAAGAAGAGTTCAACAACAAACGTCGTTAAAATATTTGATTGGATGATTAATTTATGAATTTGGAAATATTTATATTATTTTCTACTGAACTCTCTCGATGCGCTGCACTGATGAGAACCGCTGGAAAGTGCCGTTCAACTGCGTTTTCTCTGCTTTTCCCGCAATTGATAACTTAATTATTGCAGATTCCAGACCCGCAGAGAGAAATTTCGGGCCCCTGTGCAAAAGGGCAGTCACGGGCCCCTGACAAGTGTGAAAGACTGATGACCTTTTTTGCTTGTCAGTCTTTTTCAAGATGTTAATACACGACCGGCCTGGGCCCCCATACGGGTCGCCGGGCCCCTGTGAATTTGCTCCTGCCCCTCTCAGCGGCCTGGCAAATTCTAGAACTCTGTGGTATAGGCCTATGACCCTCGCGACAGAGGCAAAACTAAATTAGCAGGCTAACAAATCTTTAATTACCAAAACGCGGCCATTTATTGACACAAGATTAAAACTGCAAATGCGCTTCTCTTTACTGATAAGAACTGGTCTAGGCTGTATGTGTGGTTCTCACACAGGGCAAACCATCCTGAACCAATTTAAGTCTTATTATTATTTTTATTGTTGTTGTTGTTGTTGTTGTTATTGTGTGCTCGAAGTCAGTTTTTAAATTTCATCTCTTTCATGTAACATACCTGTAGATTGAGTGGAACCAGTTTGCAGAGTTTTTTGCGACTCTTTCAAATGTTGCCCATAGCGTCTGCCCCAAACTGCCATACCCCAGGTATTGCCACTAGCTGCTATTAATTCGCAAGCACTTTTCAGCTGCATGAAAAATCCCCCTCACTGATTCTGATGCTGTTTTTAAAAAGCAGATTCTATAGTGGATAGTGAGTACAAGCCTAACTACCAGGTCTTGTTTAAAAAAATAGAAATTGTGCAATACCGCTTATGAACCTTCAGTTGGTAGATTTTAAGCTACGAGACGAGGCTTTGCATTTATCCTATTAAATAGGTTATTTCCTCCAGATCTTATTACGAAAGCTGTTCGAACGGTAGAAGTGTTTTAACGAGATCTCAAGCGCTGAATCCAGTGTTTATTCTAGGCCTGTTGGGGGTGGGGGGGTGGGAGAATTCCCCAAAGTTTTAAAACTCCCCTTCCCCCAAAATATGTATATGTTGGCTTGGGGATAGAAATTCCCCCACCCCCCAAAAAAAGCGTGGAGAAACAAATCTTGCCCCCCAAACATTTCAAACTCTCCCCAATGTCAAGGTGGCTAGAATAAACACTGGCTGAATCAGCGATTCGCATTCTCATCACACAAAACGCTTCGTAGTTACATGCGTAGGGGGGGCCCATAGCTGACTAGGGCGTATGCTTAAATCGCGTCGACTATCACTGTCGCGCTAATGCATAGAAACGACGCGATGGAAGCTAATAATAATTAATTGATAAATGCTTTGAAATGAATGCGCACAATTACAAAATGCGTTGGTCGCTGTTAAGCCTAAGTCTTGTGTTGAGTCATGGTCTGCTGGACCCACCTTCCCGACCTGTTTCCCCGAATGGGAAAATGGTCGTAATGCGCATTACTTGTATCAACGAACTGAAACAACACAAAGCCTCCGATGAAACGTTATTCTGAGTTGATGCAAAACATTTCGTAGAAAACGCACTGATTTAATGTTTCTGGAACAGTGGCGTAACCAGTATTCCAGAAATGGGGGGGGGGGTGGGAGTACTATGTGTAAAATTGGTCGTCGCCCCAAATGCTTTACAGCTTTGTACCTGGTGCGTTGTCAACATCTCATCGATCTAATATAGGGCCCTATTACTCCCTCCCCCTCCCCCAACTGCTCATCGGTTTTGGGAAAATCTCACGACCCGTCCAGATCCGAACATGGGGGCCGTGTCAACCCCCCCTGGCCCCCTGTGGCTACAAAATGTTCTGGAATGCAAATAAAATTTAACAGCACAGATCTCTAATTGATTGAAAGTCTTCTTCAAACAATCATAGAGAGCGGCGTCTCCTTTGACCCAGTAAAGCCTAGGGCTGCCCTCTGACCTAAGAGTGCGGAAACAGTTTAATGCCATCTATACCAGGACGAGTTGTTCTCAATTTATAAAGCTGGTAGATCAAACGAATCGATAACATTGTCCGTTTAATTAAAGTGTAAGATGTATGTATTCGCATATATATATATATATATATATATATATATATATATATATATATATATATATATATATATATATATATATATATATATAACAGCACAGATCCCTAATTGATTGAAAGTCTTCTTCAAACAATCATAGAGCGGCGCCTCCTTTGACCAGTAATATATATATATATATATATATATATATATATATATAACTCTCTTTGCAATAAAACATTAGGACAGCTTGATAGAAATTACCCAGAGGCAAATAAAACTTCATGTATCAATTTCATCGACTATGAACAAGCTTTTGACTCAGCATAAGGACATGAAGGTTTATGGCAGGCTATTTATTTATTTATTCCCGGCCAATTTTTTTGGCGCAGTAGCAGGACTGAGGTCCACGACAAGAGCGCTTCACACATACTCATCACAATAAGTAGCTCATTCTAAATAAGTGAGTTTTTAAGTTCTTAATAAGAAAAAGTCCGGCAGAGTCCGCGCTGGTCACATTGTCCGGCAGAGTGTTCCACAGTGCAGAGTTTCCCCGCGTAAACGACCTTGCTCCCTTCTTGATGGTCTTGGATGGTGGAGGGACGAGGGGTTTCCCGTGTTGACTGGACCGCAGATGCAGTCTTCGTTCATTTGTCGTCGACCTTTGCACGAGTGAGGCCAGATATTCTGGGCAAGTTGGGTCATATGAGAAATAGAGAAATATTGGCATAGAAGAAAAACTAATAAACCTAATACAAGCAATATACAGGAAAATGGAAAGTGCGGTAAAAGTTTATAAATACTATCAGAATGGTTTAATACGGAAGTCAGGAATAGACGTGGATGCATGCTATCCTCATCTCTCCTCATAATAATCCTAGAAGTATCTTTAGAATAGCAACTGAGGAGCTAAACATCGGAGTGAATTGTAGCGGAGAAAATAATATATCAGACCTAAAATCTGCAGGTGATGACGTAAGCCCAATCGTGGATATAATGCACGAGGATTACAAAGGCTCAAAGATCAAGTATACATCAAACAAGCAGAAGATT